>CM026262.1:12000112-13248445 GCA_014851425.1 Senna tora
GTGAAGTATCTCCTGACTGATGAAATCCAGGAGCACCTGAGAAGTTCACATTGTTATTAGGCCTATTAACATCATCAGGCTGAAGAAAAGGCCTTGAATTTATGTTGGAAGCTGATTGCAAATTGTTTTCACCCCAAACTGATGACGTTTTGCTGCTTTCAATAGTTGAAGTCTGCTCATTTCCAGGCAAACGCTCAGTATTGCGGTAACTTAGACCACTCCACTCTTCCTGTACACCCATATCACTACTAGAAGTTTCGGCAACAGCAGACTGCATAAGTGCACTCCAACTCCCACTCTGTACTGATGGAAATCCATTAAAACTATCTGCACCATCCAGCATATTAAAACCTGTGTTCTTGCCAAATGCATCCCACAGGTTGTCATCTGAACCAAACAAAATCTTCTCTTCAGTTGGATCTAGAGTAGCCACATTCTGCGAAGGAGGGACCTGCACTACCATCTTGTCCTGTGATGTCTCTGATGACCCAGCTAGTTCTTGTCTCCCATGAAAATCTTGCATTGGTACATTTCTTTGTTCAGAATTTAATTGCTGCAAGTTCTCCATATTTAAACCACTATTTATGCCTTGAGGGGTAGAACCAAACATACTTTTTTCTTGAATATCCTGTCTTGAAACTGATGTTCCATCATTTGTGTTAGTTTGATCTGAAAATGCTGCATACTGATGAGTTGAAAAAGAACTACCACCAGCCGATATGTGTGGTAGCGCAGGCTTGTCCCCTTGAACATGAGAATACTGGTGTGGGATAGCAATCTGTGACATCGGTGGTTTATCCACTTGAACATGAGAATACAGGTTAGGAGTACCTCGTGAGCTAGAAATTGGAAGCCCATAAAGAGACTGATCACCCTGATTAGGGACCATACCCATCAAGCGTAATGCCTGTCCTTGCTCAGGAGATAACATAAGTCCATTAGAGGATGCTTGCATAACTGGAGAAGCACCACGCTGAAGCCAATTTGCATTATTTGCCATAACTTCAGGCTGCCACATAAAGTTAGATGCCTCATTGATGGGAATGCCATTGATAAGAGATGCAGAATGGTTTCCAACTGTCTGTTTCGAAATGGATGAAGCTGGACTCATAGAACCCTGTTGCCTTGCTTCCAGTTGCTGAAAGTGATGCTGCCTCTGAAGTTCTTGAAGATGTGCGAGCATTGCTTGCTGCTGCTGGAGTGCTTGTACGTTATTTATTGTCTGCTGCCTAGGCAGAGACTGCATCATGCCAGGATGCCGGCCACTTATTTGCTGTTGACCACCAAAAAAGTCAAAGTTGACAGGAGATTCAGTAGCATCAGTCCTAGTCAAGTTTTTCTTATATAGTTCAAGACCACTCCCTTGTGATTCTAGCATTGAAACTCCTCTTGAAAGGTTTGACATGCTATGCCAATCAGATTCTGTATCCACTCCCAAAATGTTAGCTTCATTCTGCCTGGTCTGGAAAACTTGATGTCCCTGCATATAGCCATTCCCAGCTGTTTGCTGATTCTGGGGTTGATTTGTGGCAGATTCAGGCCTCAGATTTGATGGTGTCAGGTTTAAACCATGCCGCAAATGTGGAGAGCTTGCATGTCCCTGCTCAGAATCTGTAAGCCCACAAAAGTAGTATGATTATTAATGGATTATGACGTCTCAAATCACATTTGCACTTTGAAATTCCAATTAAAAGTTTTGTAATAAACCATGATAGATGTATAAAAGATGGTAATTACATGAGACAAAATGATTATGGATAAAAGATTTTAAAAACCCATAAACTAAATAATGATATTCATTACCTAATTGCTGTACATTGAAATTTTTCAAATTGGAGATAAAAGGAGCACTGGAAGGTCTTTGACTTCCAGCCCACAAATTGCTAGTCAGTCCTGGCCAATTCCCGTCAACAACCTGAGAATGATACTGGCCCTGGGACAAGTTCTCTTGGCCAAAAAAATTATGGACCCTGTCTCCTACTTCGTTTCCAGGCATAGATAATCCAGCCCGTGATTGATCAGCAGCCAATTATTTATAAGAAAGAAGCTACCTAGTGAATCATGGAAAAAGTTTATATTTGTAACACCCTACATAATGGGGTCATATAAAGCTTCTCATATGATGATTTCAAAAACACACCTCTTCGACAACCATTTATCCCTGGAAATGAGAAAAAGGAAAAATAACAGATCCTGCACGCAAATAAAAACACTTTGTGTAAATTACTACATTAGCTGTTAGAAGAAATGGAAGGATAACAATTGGTGATGTTTCATTCAAGCAATAACAATCAAATGCACCATTTCATTGACAATGCTTTTTTTTCCTGATATAATCAAAGGGGAAAACAAATATAGCAGCACTTTTGGCATTAGATCAACGATTGATATGGATTATTCCTCATTATCATCAGAAAAGTCTCCCAAATTTCAACCTTATCTTTAAATCGTCTACATCCACAGCCTTCAAATAATATAGAACACAAAATAGGAAATGAGACCCCCCCCCCCCCCAACCCCAATAAAAAGCCCAGCAGTAAATTCCACCTCATGGAGAACAATAGCTTTGATCACATAATTTACATGGAAGAATAGTGGCAAAAAGTAGTCATGCATGGAAATAAGAAACCACCTTGAAGCTTCTATGTTACATTCCTTTTATGCATGTTCTTCTTTCTATTGAAAAATAGTTGTTCCAATAATGGCATTCAGAATTATTAATAGCGTTGTTATTTTATATTAGCAACCATGGGTTTTTATCAGTAACTTACCAGTTAACATTCTAAAGTTAAGACAGTTCACAGTAGGTGAATACACCATATCTGTGTCAACTTGGAGTCATTTTGAAGACAAAAGGAGAAAAGAAATACAGTGGTTCATTAAATTACAAAATCAGAAACATCTCATTAAGTGAACTTATCAAAAAAATTGAAAAAACCATGTACTCAAACATTGCCTTTTTGTTCTGCTTTTACATACACCCTCTAACTATAGCCATAGGAATAGATTCACCGCAAGAACTCGTCACTTCTGTCAATACATTCAGATTCATATGACATCCCCATGCATAGAATTTGAAATCAGAAACAATTGTTTGCACTAAAATGAAGACTGAGGCCTGAAGGGGTATGATCTACTAAGATCATTTAATGACTCAGATTCTGTGTTTTTAAAAAAAGAAAAATGAAAGATGAGCAATTACCTTTGTGTATTGATTCTCTCGTCAACCTACACCGCAAAAGCTTTGGCTTTTTCTCAACCCTCTTACGGTCTTGAAGCTGTTAAAAACCCTGGTGACATTACAAAAGTGGTTGACTATTGTTAAATAAACAGGCATATAAATTTGATTTACAACTAGTATCTGTGTGAGTGTGTTGGTATGCGTATACTCCGTGTGCGTCAGAGAGAGAGAGAGAGAAATTTCCATAGTTTATATCCATCTCAAGTGTTAATGATTAGAGGTTGAACTGAGGTAAAAAATACTAATGACCTTTATTGGCCTTGTCTCAACTTCATTCAAGTTAAGGAACACATTAATGACCCTAGACATGTAAAGAAAGTTAAACAAATTTTCAATAGGTTCATGCAGTCACTTCATAAAATTGAAGAATTAACTGAGTAAATGCTAATTTCAAGAGAGAGAGAGAACTACTTTAGCTAAGTGACTAAAGATGGACCAAAAATTTTATCTTTGAATAACTTCTTTTAACTCTATCGTCTTTCTTCACAATGACAAATTGCAAAAATATACAAAACAATGCTATCTCTTCTACATAGACTTTTTATATATATATTGCATTTCCTTTCATTAGAGCAACAATAACCTGCAAAAGAGCAAACAACACAGTCTGCATTGTTTACCCTTCTGTGTATATCTGTTATATACAAACATCATAGGACTAGACCCATTGTATCTATGGCTCAACCAAAGTGGCAATAAATGATAAATCAATTTCCTTTGGGCACAAGAAAAGCAGCATCACTAAGGAGAAAGCCAGCCTTATTTTCAAGAGTACATTGATGTTGCCAAGATAACAACAATAACAAACATAAAAGTCCGTTTAGCGCATTCACATAACAAAAAAAAAATAGGGCAACAATTGTCAACTGCCACTAAATCCTTAGAATATACTTAACTAGAGCCAAAGAAATCCGAATATCCATGTACCAATGCACAAGTGTATGTATAACTATATATACCAGTATTAATGAACATAGATATAACAGAAAAAAAAATTACTTAATCATTTTCAATAAATTACTAACAGAAGATAGAGAAACATGAGACAAAAATTCATGCTTCGGGAATCAGAATTCAGACTTTTCTTCCGAGGACTGCGGAAACCAAAACTAAGAGGCAGATAATGAAGAAAGTACTAGAAGAGAGGAGAGGAAACCCCGACCAAAAAGAAAATCTAATCGGGTATGTAAAGTTGCCTAAGCTGAAAATTTTGGGTTTGAGAAATGGGAGGAAGAAAAATACACAAACTCAATTACTATTATTTTCCCTCACTTTCACAGTAGCTCAGCTGGTCCTAAAACCACGAATAACTTGAAAATCTCACATTTATTACCAAACTACATAAGATCCGAGACATGGCATAATTCCAGCTCACAACTAGCATTTAAATTGACAAAACATCACAAAACAACTATGTGAGCTATCAAATTTCTGCCCAACACAAAACACGAAACCCCCAAGCATAGATTTGCTTTTTCCCTAAACTAAGGTTCCCTGGAGAGAGAAAGCTAGGGTTTATTAGACATGGAAACAAAGCCCGTGAACTCACAGTGACATTCAGAAGGCCTCCATTGAAGCTCAAAACTGATCCTCGGAGTTGGTGGGATAGCTATGCGTTAGGGTTTGAAGCGACCACGAATAACTTGAAAATCTCACATTTATTACAAAACTACATAAGATCCGAGACATGGCATAATTCCAGCTCGCAACTAGCATTTAAATTGACAAAACATCACAAAACAACTATGTGAGCTATCAAATTTCTGCCCAACACAAAACACGAAACCCCCAAGCATAGATTTGCTTTTCCCCCTAAACTATAGTTTCCTGGAGCGAGAAAGCTAGGGTTTATTAGACATGGAAACAAAGCCCGTGAACTCACAGTGACATTCAGAAGGCCTCCATTGAAGCTCAAAACTGATCCTCGGAGTTGGTCGGATAGCTAAGCGTTAGGGTTTGAAGCGAAGAAGGGAAAATGGGGCGTCTTTGAGCTCAGACAGATAAAGTGATCGAAATAGTGCGAAATTTTCAACGAACAGAGGAACAAAACTGAGGCTCGGGCCGAAACTTAGGTTCGGAGACAGAAGCTGAGTGGTTTGGATCCGAAGCTGAACCGTCCGTCTCTCTCTCTCTCTCTCTCTTTGGGAAGCGTCTCAAGAGAAACGAGGGCAAGAACGAAGGAGGCCATGTGCAATCGCAGAGTTGTTGAGGGTAAAATTGAAAATTCGATTAAATATGGATATCCAATACAAATCTGACACGTGGTGTGGGGCCCACTGCAACATCTTCCTTGGAGAAAATTACACCAATTAGCTTTACGGTTCAGTAAAATTATATATTTATTCCTTTCCTAATTCTAAAAATTATACTCAATACCCTTAATAATTAATTCCATATTACACAAACTCTCTTAATTTATTTTCTATTAATAAAATTAAAAAAAATTAACATTTTACGTAATATGTTAGTTTGCAAATAATAAATTTATTTAACGGCCTTTGTTATAAGTTATTACATTAAATATAATGTTCTAACGCCTTTTTTACTTTTTTTTAAAATTAAGTAAGCCGATCCATTATCTCTTTATTTATATAATAAAAATATTATATTTAATAATAATAGCAGTTCAATTATACTTCAAGTATAACTAAATCATGAATCAATCTCTTAATCGTCTTGATAATTGATTCAATTTTAAAAACATTTGTATTAACAATAAAAAAAAGCAAGCATAAGTTAAAATAAAAAATTAATAAAGATGTTAATTATTAATTACTGTAGTTTCCGATTTCTTTTTTTCTTTTTTTTTTGGCAGTTTTTTTTTCTTGTAAACGCGTTATGCATGAGATTTTTGTTTTATCCTTTTGTCTTTTTCTTCAATACCGTTATAATACAGAAAGAAAACCTTCCTTTTCTGAAACATTCTGTGAAATTCATAATCAGAATTCATAAAATGAAATTTTTTTTACAAATTTTATATGAATAATATATTTAAAAAAAGAAAAAGAAAATGATATCATAAACTCTTTCTCGATTGATTACCAAAAAAAAACCACAATTGTCAAAATAAACAAAAGTAATGTACTAATATATAAGAATCTTCGTCCAACAAAACGAATCTAAAGCATCAAAATTTTAACACTAAAATGTTTAATGTTTATGTACAAGATTATTCAGTGTTAAAAGTTATCTATACTCCATTAATTAATAGTATATGTTACATAAAATGATAAAATTAAAAGGTTCAAGTATAATAATATTCTTTAATTATAAGTCGTCGACTCAAAACGAAACATTATAAGATATGACTTAAAATTTTCATAAACTTTATAATTTATGCAAAAAAATTCTCATTCGTTAATTTTTTCATTTCAATCTTAATAGATCATAGTAGTGTCACGCCAACAAAATTAAGTAATATTGTAAATACCAAAACATAGATATCCCCTTAAAGTTTATGTTTTGTGTACAAAATTCCTTTAAAATTTAGATCCCTCGAACTTTAATTTTTGTGTAAAAATATTCTAAAATAATTTGAAGTGTCTATCCTATGTTAAAATTTTGGATTGAAAAAAGTTTACAGATGAATTTTTTATAGAAATTATAAAATACAAAGGAGTTTTATGTTTAAAGAAAGTTGTCTATATATTCTATAACTCAAAGAATTAAGTGCATTCTAAACTTTTTAATTAACTTTCATTTTAAATTTTAAAGTTGAAACAATAAAGCTTTATAAATTAAAGGGGAATATTTTGTAATTTTACCTTCAAAATTAATATACACCTTTTTAGTACAATTTAAGCGTAATACTTTTTACTAACAAGAGTTGAGTTTAGTTAAAGAAGATTAGTTTTTTATAATATAATAAATTTGAGTTCAGCCAATAAGAAGTGGCACAATTGATTAAGGTTTGAGCTTTTATACCACAAGAGCGAGTGTTCGAACCCTATAACCGATGTAGGTTGGGAGGTATTCTCTGATCCTGATAAGATAGGATATCGACATCGATGCTTACCCCCACCTAAACTTTTTTTACCAAAAAAAAAAAGTTGAGATCAAATTTTCATAGGGAAAAGTGCATAACATTTAGTGTCAAATAATACCTCAAATAAAATTATCTCCAATAAAGATACATGTAAAAGAAAAAAGAACAATACTCTCACTTTCATTACCCCTTTTTTTCACTTTTAGAACTTTGTCTACAATTGTTCCTTCATTAAAGCTTATTTAATGAGAACTTTTATGCTGACTCTTTGGTAAAGGGGTGGAGAGGTGAGGAGTGGAATTGATTAGTATGGATAGAATTATTGTTTGAGAACTTTAATGAGAAATTGGATGGAAGGAAATGAAATGAGTTACACGTTTTTTTGGTATAAAAAATGAGGCTTTTGAAGGGTTAAAGAGGGTTTGAGAGACCCTCCCCTTCCATCCCTCTCTATACTAAAAAAATATCCAACATACTTTTAATACTTTTTGATCCTCCCTTTTCATCCTAAACCCTTTATCCAAACATACTCTAAAAACTGGGACTTTTTTAGGGTCAAGGAAGGTTTGAGATACCTTCCCTTTCATCACTCTCTATACTTAAAAAAACTTCCAAACACAATTTCAAGTTTGAAGTTTCAACATATTTTAACTCTCTCCTTACATCCTTAAACCCCATTCAAAGATAACCTAATCGAATGAACTTCAAGGATGATGGAAAAAGGGAGACCACTTCTCCCTCCTCTTTTCTTCTTACCACACAAGCCTTGCAATGTGATGAAATTATATTTCTGTCCTTACTTTTGTACTCACTTTTATTACATTCCCACTTGTAATTTAAGGGTAAATTAGTCATTTTACCCACTTTTATTCTATTCACATCACATTGACATGATATTTTTATTCCCTCCTTTTTTCTCATTCCTATCCCTCCTCTTTTCACCATACCAAACACACACCCAGGTTTATGGTATAGTCAATTATTATATGTAACTTCTTCAATGACATAAAATAGCAACAAAATGTACCAAAAGAAACAGAGATACAAAAGTATGGTGTCAGCACAAAGGAAAATAAACTATTATTCAATGACCAGAGATACATGTGTGCGTGATGTCCGAGGCATAGCCTCAACTAATCCAAACTCGAATTGATCGCGCACTTAGTTATAGTGGAAGAGTTTATCAATGGGGGATAGCTGCATTCACAAGGTCTAGAATCCAAAACCTTACTTAAGCGATACCAATCCACTTACCACTTGGACCAACCCCACGTTGGTCGTTTGAAAATAATTTTGAAACATGAAATTGACTATTTTTAATATTTCAATTACATAAATACGATAAATTGTATTTTTTAAGATTGAAATAGTAATTTACTCTAAACTCAACAATAACATTTAGAGTAAATTACACTTCTCTCTTTTAAAAGATTAAAGAACCTATAATTAAAGTCATTTCGACTAAAATATCCTTAATGAAATTATTAATTTTCTAAAATAATTATATTTTTTCATACAAATACAATGTAAATTTATTATTTAACTAGTATTTATATTGATTTTAAAATAATTATTTTTTATTTTGAATTAAATAAATAATTTTTATATAATTTATTTTAGAGATACAATTTAAAATTATTATTTAAAAATTTGAATTAAAAAAATTAATGTTTGTATTACTCAAATACATATTTAAGTATATAAATAATAAACATAATAATATTTTGGTCAAAATAGTAATTTTTTAATCTCTCAATGGACAATATTGTAATTTTTCAAGAAGAAAAAGAGCTGACGAGTAATTTAGGGATCTCTCATAAATCATGAGAGAGGAGTGTAATGTAATTCACTCTAAACTTTATAATTTATTTGGGAATTAGGAGGAAAAAATGTGAAGTCAAATGATGATTTCTCTTCTTTTTGTTTGAATCTTACACAATCCTCAATTTGGGGTAATTAAAGTTAGGAAAAAACTTATGTGCTGTTGTTAACCTTAACCTTACCAAAAGCATGTAAGCAACAACATATAAATTTTGTCCTTAAAGTTAATGGAGGGAGATGGTTAAGTATGATTATCTTTCAACTTCTTTCTCTGCAACATTTTAAAAAATCAAATAAGGAAAAAATTATTAAGTTCTCTCTTATTCTCCTTAGTAACACTCAACCCAGTGAATTAAAGAGAAAAATAGGAGGCAAGAGCAAGAGAATATCTTTCCCAGCCCATGTTTAGGAAGTTATAAATCCAAGGAAAAGACAATGAAATATTAATTTTTAATCTTTCATTATCTCTATTATTTATTACTTTTAAATACTTAAACTTGAGATATTTTGAAGGATTCCAAATAAGAAAAAGAGAAATGGGAGATAAACCTCCTCTCCCCTTTCTCTCTCTCTTTGAATCTCTTCCTCTCCCTTTGGGCTCCCGGTAGCATTTTGGAAAGAGAAAATGAGAGTAAAAAGCGAGTGGGATTCGGTACAGGAATCCAAAAGAAAAAGAAAAATGTATATATAAAATATCTATTATACGCTTTGATTTGACACAATTATAACTTTTTTATTATTATTTTAATATATAAATAAAGTAATAATTTTAATGCTTTTTTATTCTATTTTCATTCCCAAACTTTTATTAACAAACACAATAAATATATTTTCTTTCTCTTTTACTTTCCGTTTCTGCGTAAAAAATGCCCTTAGTCTCTCTCTTGTTTTTTCTCCCTCCTATTTGGCAAAGATAATCAGTGTAATATTTGTCATGTTTATAATTTATAAACAGAAGTGGGAAAAACATAGCACATATGGCTAATAAGTAGAATATTTCGGTTAAAATGGATTTAATAGTAAATTCATTTTATATTGTGACCCGTTATTTTGGTGGTGTTTTCTTTCAGATCTATTATGTGTTTTTGTCTTCTTTTGTGAAAGTTTACTCTCTAAGTACTAGATCTTCTTAGGTCTGGTAACTAGAGTTGATTTTTGTTTTTTTACGTTTGTGTAGGAAGTTTTTTTTTTGCGGATCTACCGATCTTTATGTCAGAAAGTTTCCACTTCATCATGTTGTTAGAAAATTTCAAGGCACTCTCAACTTTGAAGATTACTACACATTTGATATGCAGAAGATCTAACAGTAAAAATTTTGTTAACAACATCAAGAATAGTAAAGTTTTTATCCCAAGTTCATCTTACAAATGAGACCAGTTGATCTTTATTCGCCCTTAGTTCAACAATTTTTACGAATTCTTTCTTCTGTATTGTTAGGATGGAGTTGTTTGATTTGTTGTAAGTGTCGTTGGTCTTTTCTATAATTTGATGAATTTTATTATTATAAAAAAATAGTAAATCCATTTCATTTCCATATTTTATTATTAATAAATTTAATAGTAAAGTTTTCTCGCATTATTACTGAACTTTCGTTCTAATTTTTACAAATTTAAAAGATGAAAAATTAAATTTCAATAATTTACTTTTACTTTATTTAAGAATATAAAATCTGATCATCTGAACATAGTCATAGTGGGGTCGATTCGATTCGAAAAATGCAAAACCCGAATTATATCGTAGACGTATAGTTTAGCTGTTTAGGGAAGCCAGAAAACAGAAACATCACACGCAGGCAGGCTTGCCGTTTATTTGTTTCCGCCGAAGAAAATCTCCGATTCTAGGCTTCTACTTCCATCGATCAGCCACGAAGAGAAAAGGAAGGAGGAGTCACTGACACCCAATCGCGATGGGAGAGGAGAAGCGACATCAGATGATGCAGAACCTCTTCGGTGATCAATCAGAAGAGGAAGAAGAGCTTGATTCCGAGCACGAATCGAATCCCCAACCTACTTACGCTTCTGTAAGATCCCTTTTCATCTAACCCCTAAATTTCAATTTGCAATTTCATTATTCTTCTCGGAATTTCGTTATTCACCCACTTTCTTGCCCCTCGGTTGTACAGTATGCAAATTTCTGTTGTATTATCTGTCTTAACTGGAATACTACATGCAGATTACAGGGCATTCAGTATAGCGTCTGTTTATTGCTTTTAGAAATTATGGAAACAGAAAGATGTCTGTACTCTGTATATGCATTTTAAGTTAATTGCGTTTTGTGTCATCTCTTATGAGTATTCTGAAGTCATTACACATGAACAATAGCTGATTTACCAATCAATTCATTTTTTCCAGGATGAAGGGGAGGGAGGGATAGAGCCTGAAGCGGAAGTGGATGTTGAAGGAGAAGGTGAAGTTGAAGGTGAAGGTGAGGGTGAGGGTCATGGGGAGGTAGAAATAGAAAGTGAAGGTGATCTGCCTGATGGGGATCCTGATCCTGGTGAAAGTGAAGGTGAGAGGGAGCAAAGTTCCCAAGAGGTAGATATCGGTGATCAAAGAGAAGAAAGTGAAGCAAGAGATACTGACAGTGATGCAAAAGACGACTACACTCAGAGAGTAGTAACTAGCAAGCGTAGGGATGTGATTGAGAGTGGATCTGAGAGGTCAGAGGAGCACCATTATCCTGACAATGATGATGAGGAAGTTGACGAAGCTAGAAGTCCAAGGTATTCACATGGTCATCAATGTATATCTTGAATTTTTGACATTATTTCCAACTCCCTCTCTTATTCATCTTTAAATAAGATACAGCTGTTTTCTCTTGCTTGTATGTAGCAGTTTATTTTCTAGTCGAGCAGGGATTCAAAATTCATTGATTATTAATCAATTCCTTCTAACTTCGTTGGTTTCTTGATTAGTTTTCTACTTTACTTTACACATTGATTAATCAAACATTTTTTTCAATGGCTCAATCTCTATTTGTTTCCACTGGTGAACTGAGATGACTTAGTCTATATATGTCTTGTCCTAAACCTATTAGCATACTCTGTTAATTAAATTATGTTGACCTTAAATTAGATGACCAAATAGCACAGAGAAAATGTCTGATGAATCAAGACTTATGTGCTTGTGTATTAATTGTTACAAGATGTCGTGACTGAAATTTCATCTTTTGGCAGTGGATCACCCAGAGATGATAAGGATCAGACTCGCATGTTGCAATCTGCTCCTGAAATCCGTGATGTGTTTGGAGATTTTGATGATGAAGAGGAGGAGGCAGAATATGCAGTGCGGCATGACATTGAGCATGATTCAAATGTTAGTGTCATATGCCAATATTAAGATATTTTTTTAAAATTCTATTATCTGGAATTTAAGGATTAGACTAAATGTTTTCCTCCCTTAGAGATCTCCTGTGGAAGAAGAGGAAGGCTTAAGACCAGAGGACATAATTGCAGATGAAGATGCTCGCTATGAATCAGAGGAGGAAAACATTGAGATGAAACTTAAGGAAAAGCCACTTGGGCCCCCATTGGAGTTAGAGGTTCCACTGAGACCACCTCCAGCTTTTCCAGAAAAGGTCTGCCTGTAACATATATGCTATTATTATGTTAATTAACGATTACTTGGTCTTGTTTCTCCGGGTGGGTGGACAAAACTGTACTTAATGCTCTTTTGTTGCATATTTTACATTACATCTTAATGTTTTTTGAGGTTGCATATGTAACTAAGGAGCATAAGTGGATGTCAGGATTGTGGGGAAAAAATGAACGAATGTTTATTTCTAGGAAAGTTTCTTGATAATTACTTTCTGCTGACATGTTTGGTGAAATGTTGTCGTGTTATGGGTGTTGAAACGATCTCCTTTTTTTATATCAAGGTCATACTGGATAGATTTTTATTACTGTTTATATAGGTGCTTATCTGCATATAAAATGACTTTTATAAGATGATGTGCATTATGATGATAAGATATGTTGAATTTTGGATACTCAATTGCTTACCTTTTTTGCCAGATGAATATGATCAAAGTTTCTAATATTATGGGTGTTGATCCAAAACCATTCGATCCTAAAACATATGTTGAAGAGGATACATTTGTAACTGATGAATCTGGAGGCAAGAAACGCATACGCTTGGAGAACAATATTGTGCGCTGGAGAACTGCAAGAAATCCCGATGGCACAACATCAGTAAGTAATAATATATTATTGTAGTTTGTTATGCATGCTCAAGTGAACATGAGTGTCCAATTTATGCTGAGACTATGGACATGCTGATGTTCTTCTATAACTTCTTTTTGCCTTCATTTACCTTTTTGTATTGTTTGAACCTTCATTTACTTTCTTGATTCTCCTTTTCACCTGCTTTACACTTTAAGGTATTATGTAAAACTTATTTTGAAATAACAAGCTTGATAGTGAGATTGATCTCTAAGCTATTGAGGTAGTTTTCCTCCTGAAACAGTGAAGTATACTGGTTCATTTGGTATATGAGTTAAATCTCTACATGCTTGACATTATATTTTGTATTGCTGAAATTAATTAATAAGATTTGTCTGAATTTTAGCATGTTGAGACATTGTTAAGGAAATGAGTGGAATTGGGAGGATTTGATGGATGAAATTTGGATATCACAGTGATCAATGGTTTTAATGTTCTGAGATTCTCCTTGCTTAATTTCTCTTTGGTTTGGACTGCAAGTTATCGAGAAGGTATGTTTTATCCAAATTGAGTTGGTGAAACTGTAAATAAAAGCGGTCAGGCTGTCAAGGTTTTAGTGATGTTAAATGACACGACTTAATGGATTAGGTAGTTAAAGTTTAATGCTTCACTGAGGTTCAACTCAAAGGCAGTGCTTTGACAGGGTTGACTCTGAATAAGACAAAGATGCTTATAATCAACAGGATTAAGTTTTTCGGCCAAAAAAAAAAAACAGGATTAAGTTTGCTTTACGTTTTTGTGTCTGCATGTAGTACCTTGCAGTTGCAGCCTGGTGTTTGAAGTTTTCAGGGCTTAAATATTTACTCATATAATGAGTTGGTTCAGTATAATGGTTACACAATCAGCTTGATGTCAACTTTTCTTATGTGTGTGTATAAGAATATGGATTTATGGATATTTGCCTAGTCTTTTGCATCACTGGGTGTATGCAGACGAAGTGGACATATGAATTCTTATTGTTTTGTATACTGTTTTTCAACTTTTAATGTCAGAATAATTTCATTTGAGCTATAACACCCTTATTCTTTGATCAAGATGTCATTGATGATCAAGTTGAAGCATTATTGGTTTTCTTTTGTAGTATGAAAGCAATGCTCGCTTTGTGAGGTGGTCTGATGGTAGCTTGCAATTATTAATAGGGAATGAAGTTCTTGACATATCTGTGCAAGATGCACAGCATGATCAAGCACATCTTTTTCTCAGACATGGGAAGGTAAATTCTGATATGCCTTTTTCTTGTTATTGTTTAATCTTTAATCTCTAGATAACCATGTGTGCATGTGATGATCTGTGCAGGGGATCCTCCAATCACAAGGAAGGCTATTAAGGAAAATGAGATTTATGCCATCTTCCTTGTCATCAAATTCTCATCGGCTATTGACTGCTCTTGTTGACTCTAGGCATAAGAAGGTTTATAAGGTTAAAAACTGCATTACCGACATTGATCCAGAGAGAGAAAAGGAGGAAAAAGAAAAGGTATAATTTATTGGACAAAGTAGTTTAATGTTTTTATGCGTATCCTGGCACTAATCTCCACTTTCCCAATGGGTTGTTCAGGCTGAAAGTCAAAACATTAGAGCTAATGTACTTCTTAACCGGAAGAGGGAGAAGGTGAGCCGGAAATATGCTCCACCTGTAGATAGGAGGCGCCAACTTTCTCCTGGATTTTTGGAGGATGCTTTGGATGAGGTTTGCCCACAAAACATTATTTTCTGTCCATTCATTGTAGTTTTTAAGTTTTTATATGCATGTGCATTCTACTATCTTTTGTAGGCCCGTCTGATAACTTAACTGTGTCTGTTTATTATCGACTTTTCTTTTTAAGGACGACGAAGCAGATTATTATAATTCTCGTCGTTCTCACCGCCGCATGGAGGATGATTATGAAGTGGAAGCTCGGGCAGAGAAACGAATTATGAATGCTAAGAAGGTATTATTAATCAGTCCGCATAGTCATAAATTTGCTGGTTATGTTTTTTACCTCTCACTAAATGAAGGTTCTTTTCTGGATTTGTAGTCACAGGCACCCAAAGATATCCCTCGAAAATCATCCATGCCTCCTGCTAAGTCGTCCCGGCGCCCAATAGATTTCTCAGATGATGAGAGAGAGGAGTCTGAGTATGAAACTGATGGTGAGGAAGATGAGAGACCATTGCCACGTAAGAGGACTGAAGATACTGAGCCAGAATATGAGGACGAGGAAGAAGAAGAAGATGAAGAACAGTATGACGAAGAGGAGCAAGTTAATGATGCATCAGAAGAGGAGGAGGTATTGATTTTTCTTAAAAGAATGTTTGATTTACAATTTAACAGAGTTATCAATGCTGTGATGACTTAGGTTTGTTTCACAAATGAATAAGTAGGTACTAACTGTCTTCTGTGTTTCATTACTTACATAACTATGAATTTTTTAGATTTATTTAACAGGTTGAATATTTAGACTTTAGAGATTCTACACAAATTTTCAATGCCCTTTTGCTTTTTCCTCCCATTTGTTGTCCATGTTGGCATACAGGTTGTTAGTTTGTAAAGGGAGCTATTTTTTGTTTGATGGGATATATTCTGTTTCTATGTTCTTAGTTTATAGAAGTATTAAGCATATTTGATGAGCAGATTTCTGCCGTATAGCTGGTATTCTCCTTGTCACAACTAACTTGGCTGAAATCTCACGAGAAGCTGCCAAAGGAAATACCTTGAAGTGCAGCTTGATAAGTTTTGACCTTTTCTTGGAAGCCTGAGATTATTAAACAGAGATTTCAATACCAGTGTTCTCGATTAATAGTGAGAGCTGGAAGGGATATTCAGGTTTCAATTAGTGCTTCATTACTATTGCATCAGTATTGCATATCCTTGGTTGTGTGTTTAGTTATTATTATTATTTCAATGGCTTCAACTGTAAAACACACACACTGAGAGTTGTACATGTCTGTTGGACTACATCTACATGCCTATACTAATCGTCGTAATTTATTTAGCTCTGTACAAACATGAAATATAAGGACGAGAAAATGATTAGTTGCTGTAGTTTTAACTTTATTTGAATGATTTTGGCAGGAACCGAAGCAGAAGAATAAGGAGTTTAGGGGCAGTGCCAAAAGGAAGGGCTTTGAATCAGATGAGGACTCTCCTCCAAGGAAAACAGCGGCCCCCCATCGGCGAATGGCCGTTGTTTACGATAGTGATGATGATTGAATTCAAGCCAGATTTCTGGACGTGAGTATTCTTTCACCTTAAATGTGAATTATGCGTGTAATTGATTTATCATTTGTCTTTTCTTTGATATGAGCCTATGGTAGAAGCAGCATAAGGACACCTTATTTAATTGGAGATGCCGAGGGATGGACGTTGTTCTTTCCAGTCTTATACTCTGCATTAGTCATTGGTGATTAAATTTTATCTATTTGCTTGAAAGACTTTTTGAATAACTTAGTTGTAGAAATGAACAAACACATAACATATTGGCGCTCAATTTTTTTTTTCACGATCATCAAAATTGGTCATGACCGAAAGACGTGGTGACCGCAGGGTCGTGACCGTCCCTAGATTTTCTGTTGTTTTCTCCTTTATTCTGTCTTGGCTATAGCCTGGAGGACAAAATGGGTCCATATAGCCTATCTCATCTAATGAAAAAAAGGCTTTGGTTGGTGTTACTTGAAAGGCTATCTGAATGTTTCTTGCCATCAGATCAGTTGTTTTTGTTTTATTTTGTTGTTTTTTTTCCCTGGATGTGGCTTATTTGACATCAGATGGGTAAGATTTGAGATTTCCAACTAAAGCTATGATATTACTTGTGCTGTTCCAGTGAAGTCGGCAATGGTCCATCTTCTACTTCTCCTGTTTTCAATGGATCCTTTCAGTTGGGATTGCAAAGGACAATGCGCCAAGAGTGCAGCTATTAAATACAGCAGAAGCCATGATGATGGTCAAGCTTTTCTCTCATTTTAACCTTGTCAAATTTAGTGTCTCATTCATATAAAACATAGGGAGAATGTGGCACAGAAATGATGTATTTTTCACTGTTCACTATATCTATCTACTTGAATTCTCTTCGTTAGCAGTTGATAATATCAGTGTAAAGAAGGCTCTTAAATTTCCTATTGAATAACTTTCATGGGTGTTGAAAAGCCGCTTGTGTTTTGTATATCCCCATCCCATGAAGATGCTTAACTACATAATGAGCTACTTAATTTAAACCCCTAGGTACATGCTGAAGAGAAAAATGATCAAAATAATTTGACAAAGAAAAGCAATCTTGAATAATAGTGTCCATTAATGAATCATCTGCACCATCATATATGATTTGAATGAACTTTAATCATAAGTATTGAACACACATTCATAAATTTAATTATTTTTAAGTTTAAGAAAAATAAACTTAAAACACACAATTTGGTATGATATATAATATATTTTTATATAAAATTTATATATATAAAATATTTTTATATATATTATATCACCGGGTCCGGGGTGAATATACTCTTACCCGGACTTGAACTCGGACTTTTATCCGTTAAAATCTTCGGACCCGACTCTTTTTTCAATACCCAGATCTGGACCCAACTGGTAAATTTTTCGGATACTCATTGAGTCCGGGTAAAATTGTCGTTCCTAAATATTATTAGCAGATTAATGTAAATATTAAAAGTTAAAAAAAAAAATCTTAAACAAAAAGTCAAGGACGAAAAAATATAACACCTAACCCGAACTAATTTGTTCAATGATGGGTTGGACCCAACACTGGCAACACATGTGATATATATGTTGTCCTATTTGTTTTTTTTTAGGAAAAAATGCAATTACATCCCTCTAATTATTACTCATGTGTAAATATGTCTCAATTATGATTTGTGTAAATAATTCACTTGTACTTTGACAGTTTGACATGTTTAATAATAATTATTTAATATTTTTTATTAATATCGTTTTTTTTTGAAAAATTGCATATATTCCATTTAACTATAAATTAGCTGTAAATACCCTCTAAATTATAAAATCTTGTAAAACTCTAATCTAATTTAAAAATAAAACAATTTTTCCTAAATTATTGTAATTTTCTAGAAATTTCAAATAAATTATAAAATTGATATATATATATATATATATATGACTTTTGATTGGTGAATTAGATTTTAAGAGCCGTTTGATTATTAAATTAAATTTTGAGATAACGAGAGTAGAAATAGATTATATATAGTTAAGTTTGTTATAATATAAAAATGAAAATGATTGGATCTAAGAATATTAATGAGAAAGAGATATAATAACTAATTTAACATATAACTAAAAGCGTAAAAAAATTCCGCGTTCCCACCCCTGTAGCAAACCAAACATAGGAATGTAAATTCCACTTGCCCACTTTCCTATTCCCACCTCCTGTTTTACTTCCACTAATCAAACGGGCACGTGGGCCTAGTGAGTGGGGTTTGAAAACAGAAGGAAAGTATTAATACTAAATATCTCATTGCACACGTAACATCATTGCATGATTCAAGTAAGGTACGAACCCACGTCTCTTTAATATGTTCATATCAAGGGGACGTGGGGCGCCCATGATCATTACTCTCAAATGCCTATATAAGGTCCCTCATACGAAGACATATACACACAATCTCACTTACCCGGTATTCAATGTACAAATTTTGAAATCCCACAACTGCCAAGGAGCAATCCCATCATCAGCACGCACCAAATCATCACTTCCAGCAACCGTTTTAGCATCAGGCGACACAGCTTGCCCCTTTATATACACATCCTAGCCGCATACGACCCTTACAGGTAAGAATCTTGCCTAACGGCTCCCATGACCATACCTCCAACAAATTACGTGGACTTTGATCCATCATAAAGGTACATAGGCACCTAAGTTTCCACCTAAGGACAAATTCTTCAAGATTACAACCCCTCACAGTCCTCTATTTCCATCACAAATTATGCTATGTCAAAAATGAACATAACAGAAAGCAAACATCATTAACCAAAGAATGTGCTTCTTCCTTACTGTGCTCACAATTGATGTTGAGAAGCTGAATCTAACAAACTCAATATCAACTTCTGGAAGGTAAAACTTGCTTGAAGAGTTCAAGCCAAGAACTTGCTTTCTGAAAGTAAATATAGCCAACATTATAACTGATGAATAATGTTATAGATTGAGGTTCTGATAGAAAACTAGAATGAAAATTTGTTGAAATCAAATATTTAAGCATATACATGCGAAGTCTTTGATTGAATAATTTTTGTTTATTTAGTTATTAAATGAGTGTGATCCGGAGGTCGTGAGTTCAAATTCTAAAAATAATTTCTCTGTCTTCTAAGATAAAATTGCATATATTTAATTTTTTTAGACTCTACCTGATAAAAGATTCGTGCACTAAGCCTTGTACATTCTAATGCAGATTCAGCATTTACAAAGAATTTTTTTTTGCCCCCTCAAACAATGCAATTTACAAACTCAGTGCTTAATTTTGTGTCTCGTTAAAACTCTAGTATTGTGCTCAATGACTCACATGTTTCACCTCAGTCAAATTTTTGTTACCACACAGAATAATTTGACTAATTAACTTAAATAAAACTACATTGATATTTTTGAAAATCAAAATACTAGGTTTACTAAGTGATATGCCTTTAAATATAATATCAACGACCAACTTTGGTATGACCCATGCTAGGAGATTAGATTCGGTGCAGTTCGCTTCCGTGTAATTTCGGTGCAATTCTTTTAAAATACACATTTTTACTTCATTTTTTAAGTACTAATACGGACTTACTCTAACAATAACCCACTATGAATGGATTAGGAACGAAATTATTATCAATTTTGACAAATATCATTACTAAATAGCCTTGTGAGATTATTTTTCAATATCAATAACAATTTGGTCCCTAATCCATTTAAGGTGATGATATTTGCCAATATTGATAATAATATGTTCTTTAATCCATTCATGGTTAATTATTGTTAGTGTGAGTCCGTATTAATACTTTAAAAATGAAGTAAAAATGTGTATTTTTTAAAAATTGCACCAGAATTGTACGAAAGCGAATTATATCGGATCCAATTTCCATTGTTTAAGCCTAGTATCCTTAAATTGTCTAAACGTTGCTTTTGGAATTCATCATAATGGTGTGAGAGTCACTATTTTTACCAATCTTGGGATTCATCTACTTGCATACAACTATGTTTGATTTGTTTGGCTTGACGACAAAGATGAAAGTAGAGACGTTGGGGCAAAGTTTCTTTAATTTCATATTTGCAAAACAACGTAATTTTATTTAAGTTAGATGTTAGAGTCTAGATAAAACCGAATCATTCTCGAGGGTGTGTTTGGTAGAGAAAAAAGATAAGGAAATGAGAATGGGAATGAAAAAAGATGAGGGAATGAAAATGTTATGTCAATGTGATGTGAATGGAATAAAAGTGGATAAAATGACCATTTTACCCTTACATTAAAAGTGAAAATAGAATAAAAGTGGGTATAAAAAAATAAGAACAAAAACATAATTTCTTCACATTGTAAAAAATGAAGTTTGTTTGGTAGGAAGAAAAGACGAGGAATAAGTGGTTTCTCTCCTTTTTTTTTATTATGTTTTTTATCTACCAAACACAACCATACATTAAAATTAACCTAATAAAATATAGGAAAAAACTTATGTCCATTTCATCAAGTTCCACCAATCATACATTGTATTTACACTCTCTTTCTTCTATGATTGGTCATATAAAATGTGGTCTTCTTTATTCTCTCTCTATTGTGATTGGTCATTTAAACACTTTTTGTCACGTGTCATATTTATATTGGGAAATTTGATGAAATGGACATAAGGAAAAAATTTTCTTAAAATATATGTAAAACCAAATTGATACCGGGGACAAACATAAGAGACGTAAAAAATTTTAATATATAAAGTACAAAGACTTAATACAAGTTGGGCGGCCGGCTGAGAATTAAAATTTATTAAGTGGAGGTAGCATATCAAATCTTGTGAGGAAAAGAAAGTTTTATTGAAAAAAAAAGGGAAGAAAAAGTGGAGGTGGATGTAATAATTTTTTTAAAAAATTTAAAAAGTTGATAATTTTAAAAAAGTCATTAAGGACAAGGGAGTTTGATTGGTGAATTTATTTCAATGAATGAGAATGAGAATAAGTGAAAGAATGAGTAAAAAAAATAAAATGAGAGTTGAGTAAAATGATAATTAATTCTTTATTTAAAAATTATTAATATTTAGGGATTGAGTTTAATAGAACGGTTTAATTCTTCACAATGTCTTAAATCTAGATTCAAATTCTTGTTGGCAAAGGTGTGTCCGTACTTTAAATAAGATAGTCTCCATAAGAGGATACACGTGAAAAAAAAAAGTCATTAACAAATTAAATTATTCAATAGCATTTGACATCTCAAAAACTTAAAAAATAAAATCACATTTTGATCCCTAAAAAATATATTTTATCTACATTTTCATCCTTAAAAATGAATACGTAAAATTTAATCCTTGAAAAATGACATTTGTTTCAATTTAACCACTATGAAATTTTTTATCAATTTATGTTAATAAATTTTTTTAAGGATTAAGTTGAGACGAACCATGTGAGATTGAATTTAATATTTTTATCTTTAAAAATTAAAATAGAGACAAATTATATTTTTAAAGACTAAAATATTAATTCACTAAACATTAAACAAATCAAAATCACCTATATATAATGATTAACTACCTACATTGATATGACTCGCTCTCTCAAAGCTCAACCACGCCATTTCCACCACCATGGAACTCCAAACTCCACATAACTTCGTAGCACTAATCGTCGGCGTCACGGGCATGACCGGCTTGAGCCTAGCCGAAGCCCTGAGCCGTCCCGATTGTCTCGGTGGTCCATGGAAAGTCTACGGCACGTCTCGCCGCCCTCTTCCCTCATGGTTCCCTCCTTCCCTCCTCGACCGCCACATCACCTTCGACGCGCTCGACGTGGACGACACGCACGCCAAACTCTCCCCTATCTCCAACGAAATCACCCATCTCTTTTGGCTCTCCGTCCAACGTCGCGACGACGAAGAAGCCAACATCACCATAAATCAAACCATGCTAGCCAATGTCCTTAATGCCCTTCTCATCCCCTCCACCTCACTCCGCCACGTCACCCTCCAAACCGGAACCAAACACTACATGGGCCCGATCCACGACCCGGTCCGATCAAAGCAACTCATTAATAACTCCCACGCGCCCCCTTTCCACGAGTCCATGCCACGCCTACCATACCCGAACTTTTACTACGCGCTGGAGGACTCGGTCGCCTCCCACGCACCCAAAATCACCTACTCCGTACACCGCTCCTCCATCATAGTCGGCGCGTCCACGAGGAGCGAACACAACGCGCTGCTGATGATCGCGGCCTACGCCGCCGTCTGCCGCCACGAAAACCTGCCGTTCCAGTACCCGGGGAATCGGTACACGTGGGAGCATTTCTGTGATATGACGGACGCCGGGGTCCTGGCGGAGCAACACGTGTGGGCCGCGGTGACGCCCAAGGCCCGAAACGAAGCGTTTAATTGCGCAAACGGCGACGTTTTTACGTGGAAGAGGATGTGGAAGGTGATGAGCGAAGAGTTCGATGTCGAATACGTGGAGTACAAAGAGGGGGAAGAATTTGATATAGAGGAATTGATGAGTAAGAAAGGACAAGTTTGGGATGAGATAGTGGAGAAATATGGGCTCTATGAAACGAAATTGGAGGAGATAACTTGCTATGCAGCATATACACCGGTGGCGAATTTCACGTTTCAGCATGTGTCGAGTATGAATAAGAGTAAGGAATATGGGTTTTTTGGATATTCAGATAGCTGCAAGAGTGTCAGGAAGTGGGTGAATAGGCTTAGGCAAATGAAAATCATACCTTAGTGGACCTTAAAAGGTAATTACGTAAGCTAAGCCTCCTAGATTATTATGTGCTAGCTTACTTATAATGCATCCACTTTCTCTTAATTAATAATGCTATTTAAAATGTATATTGTAGTATAGAGTAATAATTTGAGAACGGGACCATCAGATTCAATCGGAAAGAACCGACTACTTGTCTAATCTACAATAACTTGTAGGAGTACTATATGGGAGGTTGATTTTAAGAAAGAGTTTTATAAAATTTTGGGCTTTCTAATTTTAACAATTAACATATGATTTTCTCATTAGAGTGCATCCTCTCTAATTAAATGGTGGAGTTGAGAGAGATAGAGAACAAAAATTAAGAGTGTGTTTGTTACGGAATGTGAATGAGTTTATTGTGTTTGGTAGTAAAATTTGAGAATGAGAATGAGTAAAAATAGATTAAAATTACCACATTACCCATTATATTAAAATATTTTTTTATAAAAAGTCATGATTATATCAAATTCAAAGGTATAATAAACATTTTACATTTTTTTCCCACCAAATCCATAAAAAGGTATGCCCTTCTTCCTGCACACTATCACGTGGGACCACACCATTCCTTCCTCTTTTCCTTATTAAGAGAAACATTAGGTGAGCATTCATTCAATGACCAATTCAATTATTGATTAGTAAACTAATAATTCCATTTCATTCACCAATTCAAATTTTAAAACAATAGTAGACTGAAGACCTTACTTTGGGTTACAGCTATACATAAAATCGAATTTTAAAAAAGAAAAGCAAGTTTATGAGTGATCAATTTAGCGATAATGCTAAACTAATTCAAGTAAAAACAACTATAAAGTTGATTGATTGCATTGGCTATTTTCCAATTTTATCCTATACTCTCATTAAATTCAAGTTATCTTTATTTTTTTAGTAATAGTAATAAGAAAAAATATTTGTAACTAATTTTTTATTTAAATAAAATTAATAGACAATTTATTAATAAAAGTAATAATAATAAAATTTTATTAATTAAAATTAATTATTTATCTTGCTAACATTTTATTAAATTAATAATTAAAATTTTATATTTATTTAATAAAAATTAACAATAAAATATATTTATACACTTTTATTTATTTAATAACATTAATAATATTATAAATCTATTAATACCCGTCTTGTTAATTTTACCATCAAAAGTGTTTTTTTATATAAATTTATAAACACAAAATGTTTCTGAACTACTGATAAAAGTACTTTTAAATTCAATTTACCAAACACAAATTACTTATCTCTCACGGTACTTTTTTTCAAACTCCATTTAAAAAAAAATCATTTGAAAATAAACAATTTTCAAAAGCTGCCATAAACGGGCCCTAAGTCCACCTTGTTACATGGGTTGTCAAACTTAACTAAAAGTCTTTCTTTAAAATGGGTGAAAATTTTATCGACTTAGCCTCTCTATTGTTGGGTTAGTTTGATCTTGTCTTCTTGTAACATGTGGATCAAGTACATTTTGACAGCTCTAACTTCATGTGATAAAAAAAATTGAAATTGAGTGTCAAAAGTTTTTTTTTAACATTTATTTTGAAATTGTGTAGAAATTAAACAATAACATTAATGACCCCTTAAATTTATACATGTTTTTTAATAATTTTATAGTTAAAAACATTTTTTATTCAAATTTCCTTAATATAAATTGTTTCTTAATTACTGATAAAAATAATTTTCCACACACATAATTTTTCTCACATAACACTTGTTTTCAAATTTTATTTAAGAAAACGTCTTTTAGAAATAAACAACATCTAATTTATATCTAAACAGGTCCTCGATTTTGCTTCGTGAACTGTGTGCAATATTCTGGTTGAATTTTGCCAAATTTTTAACGAACCCAATTTTCAATTTTTTCTTTTTTCTTGTCGCAATAGTTTATCAAAACTCAAAAGACTAATCGTGGGCCTGAGAAAAATCAAATGGGACACTGGGCTCTGGTGGGTGCCGACCATTAAATGGGCCGGGCTCAAAAAACCCTAATGGGATTTTGGGCCTAATATTGGGCCTGAGAAAAATCTAGTAACATCCACTTGATTCACCAGAAAACTAGACGTAGAAACGAAACAAATGCAGCTAAGAATAGAAACAATAGACTTTTCTAGCACTTTCTACTTCGCTCTCAAACCTTCTCAGCGGTTCTGGATACGTCTTTTCGGTTATCAAATACACACTCTTCATGCTCTCAACATTCACTCGCAGAAAATTCAATTCAGTCTCATACATTCCAAACCAAAATCTCCCAAACAATCTTGTAAATATCGTTTTCTTCTTCTTTTCTCGGATTTATTCCTTCGAGCACCGTCAAAACTTCTTCATCCAATCGTTTCAATCTCCCCGCGCTTACAGGTATGTCGTATTTTTCCGAAGTCGGTGATCAATGTGTTGTTGTTGGTATTGCGTTAGGTTTTCAAGATTAGGATCTCCTTTTGCGTTTGTATTAGGGGTGAGCAGCAGTCGGGTTGGGTCGGTTTCGGTCGGGTCTTCAACCCGACCGAATGTCATCGGGTCATAAAAAATTGTAACCGAAATCGACTGTATAACCGATGAACCCGCACACATCGGGTTATGACGGGTCGGATCGGTTTAGTCGGATGAAAGAAGACATGCATAAAAAATTGTATTTTTTCTACTCAATCTTTGATTTTTTTAAAAAAACTTTGAGATTTGGATGTAATATGAGTGCCGAGAGTGAGAAGATTTTACATTACATATTTTTTGCTGCTACTTATCATTTAATTTACATTAAAATTTGGAAACGCATTGCTATATATATCTTTTGCTAGTGCTTTGGCTAATGACAAATATGTGAATTGTGAACTATGCTTTAATTTTCACATAATTTATATACACATTACATAACAAATTAACAATAGTAACATGATAAGCAAAAATTATAATTGAATCTTGATGACGATTATGATGATTATGATGATAATAATAATAATAATAATAATAGTCAAGAGACAATAATAATTTAACAATTCAACAACTCAACAAAAAAAATGATTCCCAAACTTTTAAGAAAGTGATGATCTCATAAACCATAAATAATTAAATATACTAGAGTTTTACATCTCTATAAAAAAGTTATTAACATACATACATACATATGTATATATAATCTTAAATTTAAATTTTGTATGTAAAATTTTATTGATAAAGTCACATTAAGTAAAAAGGGTTTATTAATTAGTTTCTTAAAAATATTGAATAAAGATTCCTTTCAAGTTCAACCAATGACATAGTTAAAAAAATTATATATATTGAATTTCGGTCGGGTCGGGTTGAAGTCGGGTAAATTCGGGTGAACCCAATGACCTGAGTAGACCGACTTTTTTGGAAAAATCAGATCCGTTTCAACCCGTTGAGCTCAATCCGAACCGACCGAAATCATTAATTTTGTCGGGTTCGATCGGGTTCATACGGTTTTATCGGGTTATGCTCACCCCTAGTTTGTATGATATGATGAATTGATGATGATGATGATGATGATGATGATTTGCGTTTGTAGGTTCTAAGAGGGTGAAATGAATCCTGATAAGTTTACTCACAAGACCAATGAGGCTCTCGCTGGGGCACATGAACTGGCAATGAGCGCTGGCCATGCACAATTCACTCCGCTTCATCTTGCGGTTGCTCTGATTTCCGATCCTAGTGGTGTATTCTCGCAAGCAATTTCTGGTGCCGCAGGGGAAGATGCTGCACGTGCTGCGGAGAGGGTCTTCAATCAGGCGTTGAAGAAATTACCGTCTCAGTCTCCTCCTCCGGATGAGATACCTGCTAGTACGACTCTCATCAAAGTCATTCGGAGGGCACAAGCATCGCAGAAGTCACGTGGAGACACACATTTAGCTGTTGACCAGTTGATTTTGGGTCTCCTTGAGGATTCCCAAATTGGGGAGTTGTTGAAGGAAGCTGGTGTTGCAGCAGCTAGAGTGAGATCAGAGGTTGAGAAGCTTCGTGGAAAAGAAGGGAAAAAGGTTGAAAGTGCTTCTGGGGATACGACTTTGCAAGCATTGAAGACTTATGGACGGGACCTTGTTGAGCAAGCTGGAAAACTTGATCCAGTCATTGGACGTGATGAGGAAATACGAAGGGTGGTGAGGATTTTGTCTAGGCGGACGAAGAACAATCCAGTTCTCATAGGAGAGCCAGGAGTTGGTAAGACAGCTGTGGTGGAAGGTTTGGCACAGAGGATAGTGAGAGGAGATGTTCCTAGTAATCTTGCTGATGTGAGGCTCATTGCATTGGATATGGGTGCACTGGTGGCTGGTGCAAAATACAGAGGAGAATTTGAAGAGAGGTTGAAGGCAGTTCTTAAGGAAGTGGAGGAGGCTGAGGGGAAAGTCATCCTCTTCATTGATGAAATCCATTTAGTTCTTGGTGCGGGTAGAACTGAGGGCTCAATGGATGCTGCCAACCTCTTCAAGCCTATGCTTGCTCGTGGTCAACTTCGATGCATAGGTGCTACCACATTAGAAGAATATAGGAAATATGTAGAGAAGGATGCAGCATTTGAAAGAAGATTCCAGCAAGTGTACGTGGCTGAACCCAGTGTACCTGACACCATCAGCATCCTTCGTGGGCTGAAAGAGCGATATGAAGGTCATCATGGTGTTCGGATTCAGGATCGTGCTTTGGTTGTTGCAGCTCAGTTGTCTAGCCGATACATCACAGGTGTGTACTCTGTTCAACTATGGAAAAATTTTATGGTTTAGAGGATTCTTTTGAAAATATGGTTCTTGTTTACTGAAGCTTTTCTACTTGTTTGTAACTCAGGGCGTCATCTTCCGGACAAAGCAATTGACTTAGTTGATGAGGCCTGTGCAAATGTGAGAGTTCAACTTGATAGTCAGCCTGAGGAAATTGATAACCTTGAAAGGAAGAGAATGCAGTTAGAAGTTGAACTCCATGCGCTTGAGAAGGAGAAAGACAAAGCTAGCAAAGCTCGCCTGGTAGAAGTAAGTATTCTTTCTCTAGCATTGTGGGATCATTAATGGTGACTGGTTTAATGGTTCTAACCTTTCTAATTACCCTTGCTATGTTCAGGTGCGTAAAGAGCTTGATGACTTAAGGGACAAACTCCAACCTTTAATGATGAAGTACAGAAAGGAAAAGGAAAGAGTTGATGAGATTCGTAGGTTGAAGCAGAAACGAGAGGAGCTCCTGTTTGCTTTACAGGAGGCTGAGAGACGATATGATCTTGCCCGAGCTGCAGATTTGAGATATGGAGCAATTCAGGAGGTGGAATCTGCAATCCAACAGCTAGAAGGCAGCACTGATGAAAATTTGATGCTGACAGAAACTGTGGGACCAGAACAAATAGCTGAGGTGGTGAGTCGCTGGACTGGCATACCAGTGACCAGGCTTGGCCAGAATGAGAAAGAAAGGTTGATCGGACTTGGTGATAGATTGCACCAGAGAGTAGTGGGACAAGATCAAGCAGTGAGTGCTGTTGCAGAGGCAGTGTTGAGGTCAAGAGCTGGGCTAGGTAGACCTCAACAACCCACAGGCTCATTCCTCTTCTTAGGGCCAACTGGGGTTGGCAAAACTGAGCTTGCAAAGGCTCTTGCTGAACAACTATTTGATGACGAAAATCAGCTCATAAGAATTGACATGTCCGAGTACATGGAGCAACATTCTGTTGCCCGGCTCATCGGTGCACCGCCTGGTTATGTCGGACATGAGGAAGGAGGTCAGCTAACTGAGGCTGTGAGGCGAAGGCCTTACAGTGTAGTCCTCTTTGATGAAGTGGAAAAGGCACACACATCAGTGTTCAATACTCTTCTGCAGGTCTTAGATGATGGCAGGTTAACTGATGGCCAAGGCCGAACTGTGGACTTCAGAAACACTGTCATCATCATGACTTCAAACCTCGGAGCAGAGCATCTCCTCACTGGCCTCTCAGGAAAATGTACAATGCAAGTAGCTCGAGATCGGGTTATGCAAGAGGTATGTAATCTTAGATGTTAATTTAGAGGATCTCATCTATATTATATATGGTAATGTGCTTTTCTTTTCTGCTGTATGCACTAAACCACCATGTTTTCGTCCTTTACAGGTGAGGAGGCACTTCAGGCCAGAACTGTTGAACAGGCTTGATGAGCTTGTGGTATTTGATCCTCTATCACATGAACAACTAAGGAAGGTTGCGAGGTTACAAATGAAAGATGTGGCAAAACGTCTTGCAGAGAGGGGAATAGCATTGGGAGTGACTGATGCAGCATTGGACTTGATACTAGCAGAGAGCTATGATCCGGTTTATGGAGCTAGACCAATCAGAAGATGGCTTGAGAGGAAGGTGGTGACAGAACTGTCAAGGATGCTTGTGAAGGAAGAAATCGACGAGAACTCAACGGTTTACATCGATGCTGGGGCTAAGGGGAACGAGTTAGTGTACCGTGTGGAGAAGAATGGAGGGATAGTTGATGCAGCAACAGGGAAGAAGTCAGATATCTTGATTCAGCTACCTAATGGAGTAAGACCTGATGCTGCTCAAGCAGTGAAGAAGATGAAGATAGAGGAAATTGAAGATGATGAAGATGCTGAGATGGAAGAATGAACAAGTGTACATGAACGCAACTTGAGTTAGTGACTTTGGTTGAACTGTGTGTAATACGTGAATCTTGGTTTCTTTTTTAGAGGGAGGGGGTTTGTGGCTGAAGTGAAGAATGAAAACCCCTTTTTGTTTCGTCAGTAAATAAAATATATGTGGAATGTGAATCGTGTTTCAAATCTGAAGTGCTTGAATGGAAAAGAAGAGTTTTTGAGTTTTTCATTCTTCAAGTCAGATATGAATGCAATAATATAGGTTTCCTTTTTTAGATTGGGTTTAATTTTAGGGGTCTTTATCTTTTCCTTTTGTAGCTAAGTCCAATGAAACTAACATAGGTGATAGGTGAACCTTTCAAGTCTAAGAAAGTTAAGTTCAATTGAATCAGCATGTCAAAAAAATAACACGAAAATATTATGTGAGAAGAGATAAATACACGACAGAGTGAAATATATCATTCACCAATTATTATTTTTTTATATAAATAATGTTTATTATTTAATTAATGTTGTGTCTATCTCTTTTATATAAAATACTGTTTTGTTATTTTTTCACATGATAATACAAATCCCTGCTTGATACATACACATCAAAAGTCTCAATTTTATTAAAAGATAAAGAAAAGAAGAAGAAGAAGAAGGAGGAGGAGGAGGAGGAGGTTACTTTAAGTGGCAAAGAGAATCTATTAATTTTATTGTTTTAGATGTTATGAATTTGATCTCGATTTTATAAAAATTTATTAGAATAGTAATAGGAAACATATAATTTGTTTTTTTTTTAAAAAAAAAAACTTATGAGTTTTAAGAAAAAAACCAAATATTATATTAGTAGTACACATACGAAACTCGTTTTAATATAAATTTTTTCAATACATCATAACCATTTTATAAAAGAATGAATTTTTTATAATTTTATATTTATAAAACACGTTTAATACTTTTATATGTATTTTTTTAATTTTATAAAAATGATAGCTAGGATTTTACAATCATCAATCTAATCTTGTAATTCAATTTATCTTATACTTTTTTTTATTCTAAACAAGATCTCGATCAAGACATTATTTAGATTAGATATATGTCATATAAAATATTAACTTAATAACCAAATATCGATTGAAATATAAGTTTGTATGATATTGTATCAGACTTTAAAAAGTATTGGTGTTTCTGTGTTGCTTATTCTTGTTTTTCTGCTGTTCTGATTTGATCTCCTTTGTACCAAAAACAAAATCATATTTAAATATTATGTTATTATTTAATTATATATTTATATTTATTGTATATTTATGTATATATTATATATTTTAGAATATATTTGATATTTCTATATATAAGTATCAAATATATTTTTTAAAATAAGACAATTACCAAATACAATTTTACCAAACCTTAATAGAAATTATCCAAATTCACTCCAAATCAGATGTTAAAACTAGAATTTTTCTTCCAAAAAACTGTTTGTCTGGAAGCTTAGAGATAATGCTATATATGTCATGACTTCTCTAATGAGTTGAACTATACCATCATTTCCAAATTCTTATACTGTATATGAGAATGTGGATATCAATTTTTACAATTTTGATTTTGCTATATATATATATATATATTACTTTGAGAGAACTATCAATTGGGTCCCTCAAAAATATGGATTGTTTCAATTTAGTCCCTGAAAGATGAAAATACCTGATTTAGTCCTTGAAAGATATTTTTTTGTTCCAACTTAATTCTTTTAGTTCCTCGAAGATGTCACACATACACTAATGAAAAAAAAATAAGAGGACCACATTTGGGACAAAACAACATCTTTCAGAGATTAAATTTAGTATTTTTATCTTTCAGGGATGAAATTAGTAATTCTCCCAATTTCATTTGGTTTGGTTCAGATTTTGCAATTTCAAGAGAGAATGTTAGTTGTAGCCAATATTTCAAAACTTTGTATTGATTTTTAGTTTTGTGTGTCTATTTGTATGTCAACAAAACTTTTAGCTGAACTTTTATGCATATATATTATGACCTTTGGTTGGAATCATCTTAGATTTTCATGCTAGCTGTTCCAATGGTGGTACTGCTTATAAGTTAGTCAAGAAATTAGTTATTATATCTAACAATAAATACCCTGATTTTGACCAAAAAGAATTTAGGTATGCAAAATAGAAAAAATCAATACCAAATTTTGAAATAAAAAATATTTTTGCTCAAATTCTTTATTTTTATTCATATAGGTCAATAATCTCTCGTATATAGGTGCTCATTTATAAAATATAAATATTTTTTTTAACAAAAAAAAAGTTAGCATGTAAAATAGATCAGATTCAACTTTTTTTGTGTGTAATTAACAAGGGATTGAATATAGTAGAAGGGATTTTTTTTATCATGTAATGAACCAATGTTCAAATTTTTGCTGAGTGAGATGTTTACACTTAGTGTTTGATGGTACCTCAACTAATTAAATTTAAGAGAATACTTGTAAAAAATTAAAAAAAAAAACTCTTTTTGGTATAGGTTGGTGGATTTGTAGCTCAATTATTGTGTGAAAGTGAAATATTTTTCATATTAAAGTTGGTAGTTGTGCATTGTTTTCTAAAGGTACATATTCTTTCTAGATGGTGGATGCATCTTTTCATGATAGAGATTATTTTTATTTTTTTTATTTTTCTTTTATTTTTTTTTACAGTACTTTTTTTTATTCTACAATACTTTACTCTACAATACTTTATATCTGTTCCCTTCCCATTCCATCCGTGCATTTGTACGAAACGTAGCCAAAGACTCTTACATATCTCATAATTTAGCTTTTTTTGCCCGGCAAGTATCCTCCTATGGAGGTAATCTTGTTCGAGGTACTGTCAGGTACTAAATGTGAACATTTCTCCTAACGAAAAATCAAACTCGAGTTCATCACATGATGAGAAACTAATTTTTTCCACTAACCCCAATTCCCGTTAGTCATAATTTCCATTAATAGAATCTCTCTTCTTTAAAGACCAAAGATATACTTTTGTATATATATATATATACAACCCACCAAACAGGGGAAAAAAGAACAAAAAAATGGCAATTTTTCTGTGTTCAATTTTGTTCTTTTTTTCCCATGAATTGTTCATCAATACATTTTTGGTGTGCTCTAATTAAGTAGTTGAGTCAAATAATGTCAATAAAATTGTATTTTGGTTGCTATAAGAAAAGGTCATGATATTATATTATTATTAACAGAACTTTATTTTGAAATCTTGCTCTCAAACCTGTTATAATTAATTAGGGATTACCGGATTAGTACAAATAGTAACCATTCACTTAAACAAAGTATTGCGTTCGAGCAATCACTTAAATAAGATCTCAAATTCAAGATTTTATAAATACACTTACTTTTATTAGACAATTCTCCTATCATAACTAGATAGATGATACAAATTAAGTCTGTATTAATCGAAATAAAACTTCAAAACCCGCAAGCGGACAAAAAAAACGTGTTTTATATATGTTTTCTGTACAATAAGGGAAGCATAATCTTCTGTCTTCCTCACATTCACGAGTTAAAATTTTCTTTAAAATTTTATATTCGCGGAAGTTGATGAAGTACATTATCTAACTTGGAATGACTATGGAGATCCATATAATTCACGTTTGTACAGACTAATTTTTTAAACTCGAAAATCTTGATTTTGGGAATCATATTTTTGAGAATAAAATTTTAAAAAATATTAAACAAATTATGTGTTTTAACCTTCACATTTTTTAGATTATTTTACAATATTCATATTCTATATATAGTTAAAAATAATCTTATCTCATAGAATTCAAATAATACCACCTCTTTAGATGTGATTAAAAAAGTGAAGAAATATGAAATTACAGATTCCTAGGATCATAAGATTTCTTAACGTATTTTTTAATCCATATACTAAACACAGAATTATAAGATGCTAAAGCTCATAATTCTATAACTTTTTTTTTTTAGATAAGGGTATCCACCGTCGAGCACAGTGACTAATCCCCTCGCTGAATTGTAGGCACCTCGAAGGGTGGGAAAACGCCACCTTAATGTTAATTATCATAAAAATAACCAATCAATTTTGGTATTATTAGCGTATTTTAACAAAATTTTAAATTATTAAAACTACATTTTTTTTAAGAAAAATTCTACTTTGATCTTGTTTATTGTTAAAATTAAAAACGTCATCAATTCAAAGACAATTTTAAAACTTATTTTGTGATTAACAAAAAATCGTACATATCTGATATCTCTAGAAGATAGAAAATTAAAGACGGGATTAATTATTAATTACGTGACTAGATACCTAAGCTTAAAACTCAAAATTCCATTTGCGTGTTAGGACTTGAGAACTATATATATATGGTATTCTGAAATTAAAAAGAAAATTATACCTTAATATTTCAACAAGAAAAATAAGTTTTTTTTTTGTTTCCTATAGGTATCCTCCTATTGGAGACAATCGTGTTCGAGCTAGCTGAGGTCCCATAACAGGGGTAGAACTCTCCAGCAGAGCAACAACTTATATTTCGACGATCATTATTAATTGTTATAACAAAGTTACTTTTTTCAATAATTAAATTTTCGACAATCAACAACTGTCGCTATTTTTCAATAACTTTCGACAATACATTTGTCGATTGACGACGGCCGTCGAAAATAATATCGTTGAGAAATGTATTGACATACAAAGTAGTATATATATTGACAATTATTGACCATTGAAAATATTTTTGATATCTTTTTTTAACAACTTATTTCGACGGCCAAAGTTTGATATTCTTAAAAAAAAAAATTATCTTTTTATCCTACTTATTTCGACAGTCAAAGTTTGATTCTTAAAAAAATTTACTTTTTATCAACAATTAAATGGTCGTTAAAATATAAGTTATTGAAAATATTTATTTTTCTCGAAGTATATATACTTAGTTATTTAAACAAAAATACTATACGATGAATTAAATTGGTTTGATGATAAATCATTATGAGAACGATGAATCCATTGATGATAATGACTTGATTGAGGTGAAAATCAACTCTGAAGAGGGATCAAAGTTTGAGTCGTAGTTTGAGGTATTCGTGTCCGTGTGGCCATCGGTGAGAAGATCAATTATATGCTACTAATTAAGGTTTAGTTAAAGGGTAATGCTTTAAAATTATTAAGATCTCAAGATCATCATTTGTTAGCCGTTGGATCTATTTGGAGATCTGTGCCAAATTTTTTTTAATTTAATATGACACATATCTCAAAACTGGTCCTCAATGTTTGCATAAAGTTTAATGTTGGTCATCAATGTTTCAAAAGTTTAATATTGGTCCTCAAAGTTTTTTTTTGTCGATTTTGGTCCTCAAGCGTAACATCGTTAACTTTTTGCCGTTAAATGATTACGTGACATGCTTATATGGCACACCCTCTCTCCTACATGTCATATTTTAATGACGTGGCATAACACATCACTGCTACGTCACCCCAAATAGCCATATCATCATCTTCTCTCATTCATCAACATCATTATCATCATCATCTGGGGTGATGCGGCAGTAATGTGTCATGCCACGTCATTAAAATATGACATGTAGGAGAGAGGGTGTGCCATATAAACATGTCACGTCATCATTTAACGGCAAAAAGTTAACAGTGTTACGCTCGAGGACCAAAATCGACCAAAAAAACTTTGCGGACCAACATTAAACTTCATGCAAACATTGAGGACCAAAATAGCATGTGTTACGTCATGTAAATAATAATAGTTATTTATTTTAATAGTATTAGTAAAAATAATAAGATTGTTCAAAAAATAAAATATTGAGGGTATAATTGATGGCAATAAAATGTTTAGGATATATTTGACTGGAAGCTCTAATGTTGAGGATATCAAAAGTATTTTACTCAATTTAAAATTATTAATTATTTTATTAATTAATCACAAAAAAATAGTAATTATTTATTTTTAATATTTGGATTTATCTAACATGTATCTTAAAGTATATGTAAAGTTTCTTTTTGATTGGTCAATCAAGTATTTAATGAATCGAAATATGTAAAAATTCAGTTAAAAAAATTAATTTTTAATGTTTAAAAATTATATTGACCAATAAAGTGAAATATTTACGTATGTTTTAAGGACACAAGGTAAGGATTCATCTTTATCGATTGGAAAAGTTTGATTATTTGAACCCAAAACTTTGTTTAAGTATTAAACTCCTTTAAGGAAGATACTGAATTTGACACTTAAATTGTTGTTTTAAAAAAAATAAAACTTAAAAGCATGGTCCCTTAATTGATCTAACATTGGGGTTGTATCTGGGTTATTGGATTTGGGTGGATGTTCAAGTTTTTTAATTAAATGACTAAAATGCCCCTCATGAATTTGATCAAAAGGTGATGATATGGCACTTAACGGTCAAATTTGGATAAAAGTTAACGGAATGATACAATCTACTTGTAAATTAAAACTTATGGGGTCTTTGTGTTAAATTTTAAAGTTCAGATGGTGTATGTGCCCCTCGATACATTTTAGCCATAAAAAAATAGAAATAGGAGGTGAGTGATGGGTGATGGAGCTCTTTTCCACGCAGCTAGACTCCTCCAAATCCCAACGCAAAGGGTAGGGTCAAGGGTGTGTTTGGTAAGGAGAAAAAATGATTGAATAAAAATGGGAATGGAAATGAAAAAAGATGAGGGAATAAAAATGTCTTGTCAATGTGATGTGATGTAAATAAAATAAAAGTGAGTAAACTAATCATTTTACCCTTACATTAAAAGTTTTTATGGAATAAAAGTGGGTGAAAAAATAATGACAAAAATATAATTTCATCATATTATAAAAATTGAGGTTTATTTGATAAAAAAAAAAAAACCCATTCCTATCATTCCCTTTTTCCATCCACTTTTTCAGTTTCCAAACATGGCCAAAGCCTACAACTTCATCATCCAATTCCAGTTGGAGAGAGCTGTGGATTCTTCCTCTAATTCTAATTCCCTACTCTCTTTTTTCTCCAACAAAAACTACTGTTCCACCTCATCATAATAACAATTCTTCTTCTTCTTCAGATAATTACATCTTACTCCAAAACCCCACTAATAATTTATGGTATGTTTGGATTGTGGATTAAGGAGGAGAAGGTGAGGGAATGGAAGACTATTAAGATATCTTTCCCTTGTTTGGAAAGATAAAAATTGGAGGAGAAGATAATAGAAGATCAAGCCTTAATCCTCCATTACCCTTCCCCTTTACAAATTCAAGATACCTCAAATTGGAGTATTTTGGAGGAGGTATCAACACTCAAACAAAAGGAGGACATATAGAAGGTTAACCTTCCCCTCCTCTCCCTTCTCCTCTAATCATTCCCCTTCCCTTCCCCTCTTAATTCCCAAACAAACCCAAAAAATTCCAATTTGAGGTATCTTGAATTTGTGAAGGGGAAGGATAATGGAGGATTAAAGCTTGATCTTCCATTATCTTCTTCTCCAATTTTCATCTTTCCAAACAAAGGGAAGATATCTTGATTATCTCCCCTTCCCTTTCCTTCTCCCGCTTATAAATCCCCAATCCAAACATACCCTTAAAAAAAATAAATGGAGCAGCCCCAATTCGCCATTCTTAATGGCTAATTGGGGTTGCCTTTTTTAAATGATGAATTGGGATCTTGAATTTGACAAAAAAAATTTTGATTTTTTAGTTTCTAGTTCGTCAATGCTAATGGCTAATTGGCGGAATTTTTTTTTTCAATTTGTCAACGACAATAACGAACTGGGGCTGATTTTGTGGACTCTCAATTTGTTATTACTAATGGCGAATTGGTACAAATTTTTTTCACTCTGATAGCAAATTAGTGCTTGCACAGTAAAAATAATATAGATTAATTAATAAGAATAAAAAAATACTGTAACCGTTGGTAAAAAAAACATGATATATGCATTCAAAAACCTCAACGTGTAGGAACATGCATCACAATTATGACAATTATGTACCTAACAATTCATCAATTTTTGGTACCTTTCAGTGAACAATTTCATAACAAGCCAAATATAAATATATTTGGTATATGCAACGGCCAACGTGGCTTGTCCTAAGCCAACTATCATATACTTAATTAACACTGCACTTATTAAGAGTTCGTTTGAATAGACTTTAATTAAAAATACTTTTTTTATAGAGCTCCATAAAAAATAGAGTTTTGAAAAAAGTAAAAATTATTTTACGTTTAGATGTCATAATTTAAAAGTACTTTGAAAAATAATAAATTTTTGGATATAAAATTAAAAAAATACTTCTTAATACTGAAAATTACTAAAATAGGCATTTATTAAAAATACTTATTGGAAAGGTGTATATAAATAAAATAATATTTTTAAGGCTTTATTCTAAGCAGTTTCATTTATTGGTTTTTTTGAAAAAATATATATATATTTCTTTTATGGTGAACCCAAGTGGCCACGTCTTTTCTAATTTTAGAAGGTTGCTTTTGTTGCTTAGTGTGATACATATGGGTGATCAAAATTGAACAAAATCGACGCACTTGAACCAAACCAAATTAAATTAAGACAAACAGAACAAAACTGATCAATGTTTGGTTCGGTTCAGTTTGGTATGTCAAAAAATCGAACCAAACCGCATACACTTACATATATATATATATATGTACATATTATGCTAAAATTTTTAAATAATAAAGTTTAAAATTTGTGTTTAGAAGGTTAGATTAAATTTAGTCAATCTAAAAATTTAATTTTAGAACTAAGTTGATTGTATATTGTAAGTAAATGAAATATTATTATACTTTTTTATTATTTATATTGAATAAAATTATATTTTTTGTTAACAAACTTAGATATGCAAGTTTAATGACATAAAAGTCCTAAACTACCAAACCGAATCGCTTAAAATTACTTATTTATGGTTTGGTTTGATTTGACGCTATCAACTTAAATCAATAAATGTACTAAATTTTCACCAAAAACCGCTCAAACGGCCACACCAAACACTCCTAGTGATACATAAGTGATGTATGTGATGATACGTATCCTCTACCGCTACCGCTTGGGCTTTTATGTGAAGCTACAAAGTTGTGCTTTAGAAAAGCTACATTATTTTTTCTTACAAGTACTTAAATTCAAAATAAAATTACTTTAGTTTGTAAATACTTTTAGATTTTTTTTCTATTTCTCTTTTTTAAATTAAGTTTTATTTTTGTTGTTTTAATATTCAAAAATAATTTTTTGTGTAAATTAATTTTTTTATAATTCTACTCAAATAACTTAAATAACTTTTTTTAATAGAGTAAAATGATTTACTTATTTAAAAATTTGCCAAAATATATCAATTTTTATTTTAAAACGTTAACAATATCATATGGACGTTTTTTGTTTGGTCAAAAGTTCATTTCTCTTCTATGTTTCACTCAAGTTTAGAATTAGTTATTTATGTTTTAAAATTTTTAAATTATTCCTTTATCTTTCTCAGAAGTTCTAAATTGTGGTCCTTTCGTCAAAGTCCATCAATTTCTTAAGTTGACTGTTGACGTGGCGTGCTGAGGTGGACACATAATCTCTCCTACGTGTATCAGATAACTGATATGGCCTTAGACACACCAAAAATACCCAAATGATATCGTTTAAGCCAAAAATAAAACTATGCTAAGAGGACCAATATGAAACTCTAATGAAACATAAATGACTAATATAAAACTTTAATGAAACATAAAGGACCAATATATAACTTCAATAAAACATAAAGAACCAGTATAGAACTTTAATGAAACATAAAGGACCAATATAGAACTTTAATGAAACCTGAAGGACAAATATAAAACTTTTGAAAAACATAAAAGACCAATATATATAACTTTTGAAAGATAAATAACTAATTTAGAATTTGGGTGAAACATAAAAGACTAAAATAAGCATTTCACCTTTTTTGTTTTTATATAGCCTATTTATAAAAATTTTCTTAAAGAACATATTTTATTAATTGTACCAAACACATCTTTAATATGTACCATACATTTGTTAAAAGAGTTGTCCTCAATAATAAATTTAACAATACTCTTTTTTCATTAATTTTGTATTAGGAAAAAATCGATAGGGATAAAATTATAAAAAGTTAATTAATGTTCTCTTAATTTTATAACATAACATATATTTAAAAAATAAATAAAAACATCCACTAAAATAAATATTGTGAACTAAAATGAGAAATGAGCAAAGCCCATTCTAATAAATACGATAATAGAAGAAAAGTCTCAATGCATTAATAATAAACCAGGACACACACACCCATCACCCTACTACCAAGGGCAACAATGCAACATGTTTACCGGAGAGCTTTAAAGTTTTGTTTATCAACAAAAATTGGTATTTAAATTAAGTGAAGTATAAGATCATAAGGTTTATTATCAATTTCGTTAGATAAAAATCGAGATTTATGTCTGTACTATAATAGTTTCATCCAATAATTTAGATTGTGTAATTTACACACTTTACTGAATCTGCACTTTAACGAATCCGAATCCCAAGAATTACTCTAATAATGTCTTGGACAAGGGAGTCCAAAAGACGATAGCTTCAACATAATCACTTGCAAGATTAACTAATTCAACATTAATTTTAAGATTACTCTATCTTTTTTTGGGTTTTTTTATTTATAGATTTTTTTATTGGAGGTAATTTTTTGTAAAGTCCGGACGGACAATAAATATGAATTTTTTTCTCAACAAAAATTCAAACATTTATTCACTGAATTGTGAGAGACTCAGATTCTTCTCGTAGACCTATCCTCGTTAGGTATGTTGGTGCGGTATTGATACCTCTCTTGAGTATTTGTATCATAAAGATTTTTTTTTTATGACTTGAGTAATTACTAGAGCTAGCCCATGACTAATCCTTCAGATACTCGGAGCCTATTACTGGAGGCAATATTTTCCCAACGAATAAAACTCAATTCTCATCTCTTTATGAATCGAATGCGAGAGGCAATAGTTCAGAGGAAACAAATCCCACACCACATTGGTGTATCCTGAAGAATTTAATGCCATTTTATGGACACCAAGCACGGCGAATTGAACCGTTGCCACTAACACTTATTAGTTATTACCTTTAATTATGAGTTGTCGCTTTGCAACTAAACCAATCCTTTGATGCATATATAATATAATGACTCATTTATATAAAAGTTAAGAATATACGAGAATATTACAAAGTGAACATTTCATTAAATAAATTAAATAAATGTACAGATTACATTAATTCTGGTTTACACTTGGTATTAATTTAGTTTAGATAATTAACCACATCATATATATAATTATATATGTATATCAATATGCAAGGTTGTTACGTCTTTTGGTAGGTGCTCTTTTAAAATTGGTTTTTGCACCGTAATATACAATAAAAAAAACTTATACACAAATTCAGCAATATTTTAAAATTATCTACAGATCTATATCATTTTTATTGTGCACCTCCAAAAATGCCATCACTGAAGGCGTTTTGTTGAATTTTTTGGACGAAAAATGCCCTCAGTGAGGGCATTTATAGGGTCAAATGGTCAACCCTATAAACGCCCTCACCGAGGGCACTTTTAACGCTAATATTTAAATAAGTATAATAAAATTATAAAAAATTCTCTCATTATTGGCCATTTGACCCTATAAACGCCCTCAGTGCCCTCACTGAGGGCTGAGAGCGTTTTTGCCCGTGCACAGTAAAAATGGTATATATATGTTAGAATAGTTTTTAAAGGTGGCTAAATTTGTGTATATATTTTTTATTTGGTATATATCTGTTCAAAAACTTTTAAAATTATCATTTAAATAATTAAAAAATAAATAATTTGTTATGTGAGAAAATAATAAAAAAGAAAGTAAAAATAATTAATGATAATTTATTTTTATTTTAAAAGGAAGATAATATAATGGCCGTCATAAAAAAATATATGAATTTTTTTTATAATTTTTAATTTTTTGGCCAAGTTCTTAATTTTTAATTTATTATTTTAAAAATTAGTAAAAATAATTTTATATTATATTTTAAAAATTAAGTACTACTCTAGCTTCTTCTTCTTCTTCTTTTTCCTAAACCACTCTAGAATATTTAATTTCAACGCAAAGCTCACAAGTAGCCAATATGAAAAAGTCCCAAATATTTAAGCATGAGGTTAATTAATGGATTCACATTAATGTTAGCAAAGTACATATATTGATTATTTTATAATAGCGTGTTCTACTCTTTTCTTATTATTTTTTGTTAGACCAACAAATTGGTTTTTATATATAATTCATTTACAAGTTGAAATAAAATTCTGACTTTAATTAATTAATGTGACTTAAGTTCATTGAAATCTTAGTATAAGAACAAAATTCTTTCAACAAATTTTTGTCGTATAAAAAACTCGAAATAAAATACTTACCATAAGAATTCAATTAAACTCGTTGAATTTTAGTTGTTAATATAGTTTATACTTTATAGCCATAAGGTTATATTTTTTTTTATATAAATATATATTTTTTCTGTTTGAATCGTTTTCAAGATTCAAAATTTCAAACTTAGAAAAGGTCGTTTCAATGACATCGATCATCATATAAAATTATTATTTGGCTATTCTTCGTATCAATCGTCACAAAAAATAAAATTCTCTCGGATTTTGTCTGATTGAGTTCATACTATCACTTTGAACTACGAAGTAAAAAAATAAAAAGTATATAAAAAGGAAAGAGAATTTGAAAAATATTAGATAAATTATACTAACATTGTTACCTTAATTAATAACCTCAGTCAAAGTGGGTTGACACAAATAGTCAAAGATTCAGAGAAAAATTCTCGCCTCACATATGAGTGAGGGTTCGAATCCCTCTGAAGCCATCCAAAATCCTACTTTGGTGGGCATCCTTTTCCGCCAGGGAGATCCCCAGGCACTCAAAGGCTAGTTGAGTAGTTACGACTGGGTAAAACTGCTTGTGGTTTAGGCCTATGCAGTGATCCTTTGGATTGTGCTTCTGTTGGTCTCCCCAACATGCCACTGGCGCCCTACCCGGTAGTACTTGGGAGTGCCTTCCCTTACTATCAATTTTCTTTACCAAAAAAAAAACCTCATATTGAAACTTAATATAATTTAACTTGATTTATTATTATAAATTAGTACCTATTATTAAAAAAAAATTGATTGAATTGGAGCGCGCTTTAAGTGGTTTGATTATGTACAAAGAAAGAGACTCTTGAACATTGTGTTGATCGATCATATGAAAGCTAACTTAGCCCAATAACTAGAAGTTGAATTAAAAAAAGTGAAACTATTAATTAATAATCGCGATCGTAGTGCAATCTCATTAAATTTCTATCATACATTAAATCGTGATAGATTTTAACTTGCAAAATCATAGGATCTTATGATTTTACTATCTTACAAATGATCTTAACAACGAGTACATGTTTAGTAGTACGGTAGTATTGAATTTCAGTATATCCCTCTAATCAGTTGGTCTCTAAACCATTCAAGATGAGCCCTAATTAATGTGAGTTTTTATTAATATTAACAAATGACACTATATAATTGGAGGGATGCACTAAAATTCGGTACCATTAAACTTTTATCCCTTAGCAACATTCTTAAAATATTATATTATGTAACTTGTTTTTGCATGCACTCTGATCTTAATTTCAAGTTTCAACAATTGACTTTTCACATTAATTCCCATTAATTTTTTATTTTCTAAAGCCTTGGCTAAGTTAAGCACATATAGCTATATGTTAATTAATTCATTTGATCTAATCTCAATTATGTATACCCAACAAAAAAAATTATATATATATATATATATATATATATATATATAAATAATTTTGTGTAACACTTGGGTAAGATTGATAGAAGGTCATTTTTTTTAGGTAAAAGTACCTTTCCTAACCCCAACGTTCGGGGGTCCTGTCAGTTTCGCCCTTAACGTTTTTTCGCTGTCAATTGTACCCCTAACGTTTTATGTTTCTGCCAATGTCACCCTTTTCACTAACACCGTCAAATATTTAACATTTTTTGCTGACGTGGCATCCTATGTGGCAAAACGTTTCTTTTTTCTGTCAATTGTAACCCTAATGTTTTACATTTCTGCCAATGTCACCCTTTTCACTAACACCATCAAATATTTAATAATTTTTGCTTACGTGGCATCCTATGTGGCAAAAATATCTGACTTGGTATATTTTTTTTTCCACATCAGATTTCCTACTCATCTTTTCCCCATCAAAGTTGTGTCGTTTTGACCTTGGCCTATTCCGTCTAAAATATAACTCAAACGCACGTGTTATTTTGCTCAAAAAAACAACTAAGACGTTATCCATTCTCTATTTTAGGGTAACGTCTCCGACAAAGTAGAGAATGGGTAACGTCTCCAACAAAGTAGAGAATGGATAACGTCTCCAATGTTTTTGTCTGCAAAATGGCATGTACGTTTGAGTTATATTTTAAAAGGAATATGATGAGGCTAAAACGACACGATTTTGATGAGAAAAAGATGAGTAAAAAATCTGGTGTGGAAAAAATATGTCAAGTCAGATATTTTTGTCACATAGGATGCTACGTAAGCAAAAATTATTAAATATTTGATGGTGTTAGTGAAAAGGGTGACATTGACAGAAATGTAAAACGTTAGGGTTACAATTGACAGAAAAAAGAAACGTTTTGCCACATAGGATGCTACGTCAGCAAAAAATGTTAAATATTTGACGGTGTTAGTGAAAAGGGTGACATTGGCAGAAACGTAAAACGTTAAGGGTACAATTGACAGCAAAAAAACGTTAGGGGCGAAACTGACAGGACCCCCAAACGTTGGGGTTAGGAAAGTTACTTTTGCTTTTTTTTTAATAAAAGGTCAAATTTTCAAATCATATTATCCTTGAAGGCAAATCACTATTTACGGAAGTATTAAAAATTTAGTATTCCTTCTCATAGTTACTTGTCATGTAATTAATAATTTGAAAAATTAGAAAATAATTATTTGCTTTTCATATTTTAAAAGTTAGATAGCAATAACACCCGGCCCCACATGCATTGGTAAGATCTTGTATTTATATATGAGGCAAAATACTATTTAGTCCTTGAATTGTTGGTCAAATTACTATTTAGTCCCTAAATTTATCAAAAATACTATTTAGTCTTCAAATTTTTTAACTATGTCAACTATTTAGTCCCCAAATTTGACAAAATACTATTTAGTCCCCGAATTTGTAACTATATCAACTATTTAGTCCCCAAACTTGACAAAAATACTATTTAATCATCGAATTTGCAACATTCTTAAAATATTATATTATGTAACTTGTTTTTGCATGCACTCTGCAGAGTTGCAAATTCGATGATTAAATAGTATTTTTGTCAAGTTTGGGGACTAAATAGTTGATATAGTTACAAATTCGGGGACTAAATAGTATTTTGTCAAATTTGGGGACTAAATAGTATTTTTTATAAATTTGGGGACTAAATAATAATTTGACTAACAATTCAGGAATTAAATAATATTTTAGCTCTTTATTTATTTATTTATTTTGATAAAGGCTATTTATTTATTTTCATATTCTTTTTAGGTAATAAAACTATACCTTTATTCATTAATAATTATATTTAAATTTACCTTAAATTTATCCAAAAAAAAACTGTACCTTAAATTTTAATTTAGTTTCTTAATTTTATTTTGTTAGCCAATTTCTCCTATAACTTTATCCTAAATTTCATTTTTGTCCCTTCATTCAATTTGTTCTAATTAATTAATTACCTTAAGTTTACATCAACTTTTACTTTTGTCCCTTAATTTTAATTATTTTATTGTAATTTAGTTCCTCAACTTATAACAATAATCATTCAAAAGAATTTCTTCCTTTTCCACATTACCATGTACTTTTCAATTAAGCTAGGCACAATTAAGAAGACAAGGGATCTAGTGTTATTTATCTAATATAAATTTATTGTCATTGTTTAGAACAATGAGAATAATTTTTAAATTTAAAATTTATTTATTTTTTGTCATTCAAGTCCACAAGAGATGATTCCTCAAACCGGCCATTTTTTCTACACCAAACAATTATCGTATTTAATTATTTGTTGTGTTGATTTTTTTTTTATAAATAACATTGTGTTGATAGATTAATGTGGTAAATGTGAAATAATTATAAAATCATATGTAAATAAATTTTATAAATTTTCAAAATGAATAAAACATATTAATTAATTAATTAATATACACTTTTTCATTATAAATTATATACCGTCATGCATATACTTATGTAATTACATAGTCAATTCAAAACGAAGTAGGTAAATAATCTTCCAATATTCTTACAACTTGTAAAAGTTAGTTACAATTAATATATACATGTGGGCATTTCCAATCTAATAAATTTTCACGATATACTAGAGACATGTATTTTTTTTTAATTTTGAAATAAATATAAAATAAAACAATTATTGTATTATACAATTATAAATTAAAATAAGGAAAAGTTATTTACTTCCTCACTATTATAATACTAGAAGTTATATATATATGTACATGTTATTTATTTTTCTAATTTTTTAAATATAATATAAAATTATTATATATATTAATTATTTATTGAAAAGTTAGAAGTTCTTTTTTTGGTGCCATACTTTTCTTTTGGAACACCAAAAATCTGTAAAAGGATATTTATTGAGAAGTTACACTTGTAAAGTTGAGAAAGTTATTTTTTTAATGTCATACTTTACTTTTGTGACACCAAAAAATCTACAAAGTGATATTAATATAGATAATAACTACATAATTCGATGAATATATTGAATTAAAATTCAATAATCAAAATGTACTGAACTTTTATCCCCGAATCAATATAGATACATCATAATCCATCTCTCACATTCCACATTAATTAATTAATTAATATAATGAAACCAATGAATTATTCCTCTTTGATCAGTCATTAGAATCTCTTAAGTCAAAATTCGTGTATGTATATATGTAGTGTAACTTTTTTTATCGAAGACTATCCATTCTTAAAGTAAAAAATGGCGTTTTCTTTTGAGCCATCATGCCTGCATGTATGTGTAATTGAAAGAATAGACAAATTTTATCCAAAAGAAGAAGAGGAGAGAAAATAGACAAATCAATTGAGTTAGAGAATTATAGAGTACCCCAATTAAGCTAAGGTTAGATGAATATAGTAGCATCTAGAAGAAATATTTCTTATTATTAATAAATTGAATTCAATTTCTTAAAAAAATAAAACTTTAAAATGGAAGCCCGAGGGACGAACCATTGGAAGACGACTCTTGTCTCATAGGAATGAGTTGGAGAAAGTATGAGACGAGATTGGATCCTATGTTGTCTAGCATAAAAAAGTAAGGAGAGAGAGTAATACATAAATAAATTTTATGCTGAGCAGCATAACATCCATTTTCGAAAAAATATATGCAATGTTCATAATCCCAATGTCTAACTTCCTCATTTGTTGAATAGATACAGCCAACAAGCTCATGTTGAACAATTGAACCAAAATGATATATAGGAACAAAAATAATGGGAAATGGGAAATAGAATACATAGTTTAATTAATTTGCATTTAAATTCCAAAATCAGGAATCCAACATCAGTTGCATTTTGTAAGGGAAGGGTTTGACGAGGCATTTAACGAACAAATTTGGACGGAAGGATATCATCTGTCCATATATTAAAACTCAGAGAGTTTATGTATAAGATTTTAAAACTCAAGAGATTTCTGCGTCCTCTATATATGTCTCAATTCTGGGTTTGTGCCAGCCAGATGTGAGAAGACCAAGATCAGCAAGAGGAAGGATTATGCATAATATTAAAGATAAATGATTTATTTAAAAAAATAAATTAACGGCGAATTGAGGTTGCCTTTTTTTTTTAATGAAAAATTGAAATCCTGAATTTGATAAAAAAATAGATATAACTGTTTAGTTCTCAATTTGTCAATGTTAATGGCTAACTGGGAGAATTTTTTTCAATTCGCCGATGACAATAACGAATTAGAGCTGATTTCGTTGTCTTCCAATTTGTGATCGATGGCGAATTGGTACAAATTTTTGCTCTACGTTTATAGTTTTTTTTATCTTTTGGTCAAAAAAATCATATCATTAAGCAGACATTAAGACAAGACGACAAATGTGATATAATTATTATATATGATTCAATAATTGCAAGGCTCACAATTATAGACAGAGTAAAACAAGACAAAGTTTATTAACAAAATTATAAGATTAAATGCGGAAATATACATATTTTTTTTAGAACGGAAATATACATATTTTAATCACCTTAAATATGATTATATCTTTAATATCTTATTATTAATTTAAATCTTAATTATTTATAAATACAAATATTTAATTAGAATGCACAGATTTTAAGTTATTAATGAATATTTAATTAACTTAATACATGTTCTGGCCAAAAAAAAAAATTTAATACATGCATATATATCAAATAATTAATAAATTATAGTAACATATTAAGTTCCTAACTTCATATAATATGTTTTGTTTTAAGAGGTAAAATATTATTTAGTCCCTGAATAGTTGGTCAAATTACTATTTAGTATCTGAATTTAACAAAAATACTATTTAGTTCTCAGAATTTGCAACTCTGTCAACTATTTAGTCCTATGACCGTTATCCGTTAAGATAACCAGGCACTAGCTGATGTAGCACCGTTAAGTGCCTGGACACATGCCACATCAGCATTTAACGGCTAGGTCAGCTGGTTATCTAACGGGTAACAGCAAGGGGACTAAATAGTTTACAGAGTTTTAAATTCGGGGACTAAATAATATTTTTGCCAAGTTCAGAGACTAAATAGTTGACAGAGTTGCAAATTTGGGGATTAAATAGTATTTTTGTCAAATTCAGAGACTAAATAGTTGACTGAGTTACAAATTCGGGGACTAAATAGTATTTTTTCCAAATTCGAGAACTAAATAATAGTTTAACCAACAATTCAGGGACTGAATAATATTTTGGGTCTTGTTTTAAAATACATACACATATTAAATTATTTAAATTGAGAAATGTAATTTAAAAATATAATTTTATTATAAGACTACAAACAAGTTAGATGCAGTACTATAATATAGTTTAAAGAATATACAATATGCACCACAACATTAATACATATCCTCTTTACGTATATAGTATATTATTAATTAAAATTTCCATAGCAAGAATTTTCTATGATATATGATCTAGAATCTTTAGTTGATTATATAAATATGAAGATATGAGTTTCAAAATTCTAAGTAGAAGGCAATTGTCAATTGACGTAATCTGACCAGGGGATCGATAAATTAATTAATATTATAGTTGAATGAAATTAAATCAAATCATTCTTTACATGGCTAAATTTAAAATTAATGTTTTAAATTTGTTAATTATTCATTAATTCAGTTTCTTTTATAGGATTCCATCTACGAGAAAACGAAATAAATGCTAAAATTAAATCTTTTAATATAACTACCTATTGTGGTTGTTAACCCATCATATCACTTTATATATATCTTTAAATATAGTGGTGAGGAATTTGTATTTCTTTTTCAGTATTATTTTTTGAGTTTGATTTTAATGAGAGTAAAACATCATCAGTTAAGAGAATCGTTATTCAATAATAAATTTTAGAGTATACTTAATGAAAATGGATACTTTAGTCATAAAACAAACTTTATATATAAATCATTATCTATATATATATATATATATATAGACTATACACATAATTTGGTTATTGAAAGATACAAAAATTGACATTTTCGTTCCTGAAAGATCTGGCGTACCCAACTTGGTCCCTGGAAGATTGGGCCGTTACACAATTTGGTCTTTCCGTCATACCCAGTTAAATGCATTTAACGGAATTGCTGACGTGACACGTTAAATGCACACGTAACCCGTTAAGTGCTAACGTGGACTTGCTTACATGGCAGAAAACAATAGCATATACACAATTTGGTCCCTGAAAGATTGTTTCGTTGGACAATTTGGTCCTTCTATGTCTTTGAATTCATTTAAATTATTATGTTTTTCAACACAACACACATAGCCAACAAACATATTGAGGATAAATTTGCTGTAAACTAATTAACGGGTCACGTGTGCATTTAACGTGCCACGTCAGCAATTTCGTTAAGTGCATTTAACTGGGTATGACGAAAGGACCAAATTGTGTAACGGCCCAATCTTTCAGGGACCAAGTTGGGTACGCCAGATCTTTCAAAGACAAAAATGTCAATTTTTATATATTTCAGAGACTAAATTGTGTATATAGTCTATATATATATATATATATATATAAGTTGGCATTTGCACATGTATATACTAAAAAAAAAAGTTAAACACAAATTTAGCCACTTTTTAAAAGTATCTACAGATCTATACCACTTTTACTGTTCACCTAGAAAAACGCCATCGGTAATGACAATTTGCTGATTTCTTGACGAGAAAAACGCCATCTGTGAGGGTGTTTATAGCGTTGACCATTTGACCCTATAAACGCCTTCTGTGATGACGTTTTTCTAGCTACCGGTCAAATGAGGTGAGCCCAGTTTTTCTAGCTAGAAAAACGCCATCACACGCCCTCACAGATAGCGTTTTTCTCATCAAGAAATCAGCAAATTGTCATCATCGATGGTGTTTTTCTAGGTGAACAATAAAAGTAATATAAATTTATAGATACTTTTAAAAGTGACTAAATTTGTGTTTAATTTTTTTTTAGCATATAAATGTGCAAATGCCTATAAAAGTTAGTCCAATTTCATCCAAATGAAGTATAGCAAGAGTATCTTTTGTCTAAATTCGTTATTGGTCAATAATTTTAAATTTTAAAGTAAATCTTATAATGTCACATGCATATCGTTTCAAAATAAATGATGAAAAGATTAGGCAGCTGTAACAGTAATATATCTAGAAATAATCAAAACTGACATGCATGTGAAAAAATTTATGAAATCAATTTTCATATATATATATATATACACACGACGAATTTTCAAAACAAGAAGGCCAATAATTAGTTAGTTTAAGTTGTAATTACTTTTTATTAACGTTTTTGATTGAGTTCAAATATTGTGTATAAAAAAATGTTTACTAAAAAAAAACTATGTCCTAATTATGACTAGTTCCAATCAAATTATGGTCCAAATTTAAATAGTTAAGACATTGGTTAGCAAACTTTTTTTTAGATTAAAAAAATTTTATTTTTTTGAAATTAGTAAAAAGTCAAAAATGATTTGTTTAGATTTTTTGATTGACTATTAGTTAACAAATCCTCTTTTTAATATACTACTGAACTTCAATACATCTTTCTACTCAGTTGGTCCTTAAATTATTTAAGGTGAGTCTTTAATTTATTAATGTGAATTTCTATTAATATTAACAAATGACTCTGTATGATTGAAAATATATATATGTACTGAATCTCTCGTATAATACCACTAAATTTTTATCCAACTGAATAACATCTCATGATAACACCTTTTATAAAGATGGGGCCCACGATCTAAATATCCATATTAAAGAGTTTTTTAATCTTATGGACTGAATTTGGAATAAATTGACCATGTAATTAATTAGGTTGATTAATAGAAACCAAAATTATGTATGTTTGGTATGCATTTCTTTTTAGGGAGATCCTTAATATCTAAAGATTAATTGAAGAATTGCATGAGGATAAAATTGTTTGCGATTTAAATTTGCACGACAATTCTTTGAATTTGGGGTTGAACTTTCGTTGATCGCCCTAATATACTACTAGCCGCCTGCCCAATAATACTTAAAAGAGGCAAAATAATATTTAGTACCTGAATTGTTGGTCAAACTACTATTTAGTCCCTGAATTTATTAAAAATACTATTTAATCCCCAAAATGCTTAACTATGTTAACTATTTAGTCCCCGAATTTGTAACTATGTCAACTATTTAATCCTCGATCTTGGCAAAAATACTATTTAATCACCGAATTTGTAACTCTGTCAACTATAACGAGTAACAATCAGGAGACTAAATAGTTGACAGAGTTGCAAATTCGGTGATTAAATATAATTTTTGCCAAGTTTGGGAACTAAATAGTTGACATATAGTTATAAATTCGGGGACTAAATAGTTGACATAGTTAAATAATTCGGGGACTAAATAGTATTTTTTATAAATTCAAAGACTAAATAATAATTTGACCAATAATTCAAAAACTAAATAGTATTTTGACTCTAAAAATACCTTTCGTCATTACCATTTTGTCCAAAACAAAATATGAGACAATCATTAAAAAAAGAAGAAAGTCCATATTAAACTATATTTTTCTCAGTTCCATTCACTTAATTACATGAAATACCAATTCTACCCCCAAGCACATGAGCAAACCTACCACAAGAGCCTCAACAAACAACAACAACAACATCAACAACTATTCAAAAAGTCAACACAACCATCTCACATTAATCCATTTCCTTTACGTATATAAATAACTCCCTTCACCTCCTTCTTCTATACTCTCTCACACACACACACATATATATATATTATATTAAAACGTTATGGCTTCAGTCTGGCTTCTCGGCGCGGCTACCCTCGTCGTAGCCGCGCTCCTCTACCGGCTCCTCAAGCTCTTCGCTCGCCCCGCGCTGCCGCTCCCGCCGGGCCCCAGGCCGTGGCCGATAGTCGGCAACATGCCGCACCTGGGGGCGGTGCCGCACCACGCGATCGCCGACCTGGCCCGGAAGTACGGGCCGCTCATGCACCTGCGGCTGGGGTTCGTGGACGTGGTGGTGGCGGCCTCGGCCTCCGTGGCCGAGCAGTTCTTGAAGGTCCACGACGCGAACTTCTCGAGCCGGCCGCCCAACGCCGGGGCCAAGTACATCGCGTATAACTATCAGGACATGGTGTTCGCGCCGTACGGCCCGCGGTGGCGGATGCTCCGGAAAATCAGCGCCGTCCATCTCTTCTCCGCCAAGGCCTTGGACGATTTCAAGCAGCTCCGGCAGGTTAGGAAAATATGTAATACGTAATAAAGAAATAAACTCTATATCAAGGAAATTAACATTTTTATCTTTAAAAAATATTATTTGTTTTAATTTAATCTTTAAAATATAAAAATATTGAATCAAATTTCTATGTAATTTGTTTCAATTTAATCTTTAAAAAATTAAAAATGTTAATTTTCAAAAGATACAATTTGTCACATTACTGAAAATTTCCAGTAACATAAATGGCAAAAAGTTTTTTATTTTTTTAGAGATTTAGACATTTCTATTTTTAAAGAATTAAATTAAAATAAACTAAATTTCTTGGGGGCTAATTTGGTATTTATTTTTAAAAATTAAATTAAAACAAATTATATTTTTTTAAGGAAGAAAATGTTTATTTACTTTTGGTTGTCTAATTAAATTAGTGCCTCAATTTTTTTAAAAAAATTTTCATATATTTTTATCATAATTAGACAGATAGCAAAAATATAAATATAATAATACTCTTTCTTGGTTTCGCAAGCTCCACGCATAACATAAATGGCCTCTTTTGGTAAGAAATACTTGAGTGGTGCTTTCTCTCACCATTCACATGTGTATATATATATATATATATATATATATATATATATATATAATCATTATTATTTTCAACATTAAAACAAATTATAACTTAATTTTAATACAAGTTATATTATCTATGTAAAAATAAAGTTTAGCTTCACGTTGAATGTTATGTAAAAAAATCATTTCTTTAGTAGGTAATGAAAATGTATTAAGTATTATATCACACGTAAAGTCTTGACAACTAAATAAAATGGTCATTTGAAAAATAAAGTTTTGGTAAACTCGATTCAAACTTTTATGATTACAATGTAAACACTTTTGTTTTATATACAAATAGTCAATTATTTCAATTTTCAAAATGTGGAAATCAATGGCTATTTAATATTTTTATAAACAGAGCCAGATTTAACAATTAGAAGTATTTTTCAGAGAAATGTATAGAATAAGAAGAAGTTAAAAGCTGTAACATCAATTAGATTTTCTATTCAAATAAATTATATCTTGTCTTTTAATTATAAAATCTAGAAATATATATATATATATATATATATATATATATATATATATATATATATATATATCCCTTTCGTTTGGTAAACCTTAGTTGACAATTGCGGATTAATTTTTTTTTATTTACTAGTAAACACTATTTTTCATTTAAATTGTAGTTAAATTACATTTCTACCCATATAGTTTATAAAGCACACAAGACAATAAAAATTAATGAAAATTTATTGTTGTTTCTACCCATATATTGTCTTGTGTGCTTTAAATTTTAGTTAAATTACATTTCTACCCATGTAGTTTATAAAGACTAATTATTGTTGTTGTTTCCTTTTCGACACGTTAGCATCTTATGGTTTTAATTTATATATATATATTATGAATTTTCTTGTCGTTAAGAAATTATTATATATGAAAATTTATTTGGATTTTATGTTTAATAATAGTAATAAAACTTTACTAGTTGGTATCCTATATATTGTCGGCCAAGATACTTTACCAAACCGGCACGTTTGTTTTTTCTTTTTTTTTTCTTTCAATATTTTGAAGAGACACGTACCATAAATTACGTTATATGATTCTATTTATATTTTTTAAATTTATTTTATAAAAAAAATTTCGAGAATTTATATTAGTATTTATATACATGCTGTTTATATAAACTTCAACATTTATTAATCATAAATTTAATTTATATATTTTTTTATAATTATTATGTAAATTATGAATATACTATCTTCTATATTCTTTTCTTTCGTGATTGGCTTTACAAGATTTTTTTTGTCGTTTATCTTTACATACTTTAAAACTAGCTGAACTCTATGGACATGTTCACTAATAAGAAATTAATTTTATGAAAATTTTACTTTTTCATTTTCATCAATTTCAAAAGAAAAAAAAATACAAAATACAAAATATCTATTATACCCCTTTGATTTGACATAATTATAACATTTTTTTTCTTTTTATTATTTTAATACAAGAGGTAAAATAGTCATTTTATTATATTTTCATTCAATTTCCATTATCAAACTTTTACTACTAAACACATCAAATGTATTTCGTTTCTATTTTCATTTCTATTTCTACCTAATGAACATTTATGTGTTAGCTTATTTGTCCTCGTAAAATATAAAGGTCTAGATTAAGAGAATTTTTTTTTTTATCTTAACTAAAAATAAGTCAAATCAAGCTAGATTGTTCCATTTTATTTATTTTTTAAATATTTTATTTTATTTTTAACATTTATATATTAAATAAATTTTATATTTTTATTTAATTTATCTAATTATTTTGATTTATATTTTTATTTTATATATCTTACTATTTTAAAATTTAAAGAAACATAACTATTATACAATAAAATATTTTATAACTATTCAATAATTTAAAATATTATTTAATTTTAAAAAATAAAATAAAGCATAGGCCGCCGCCACACTAATTCTAAGTCCCAATAAGATGAAGCTAACCTATAGTAATACATTAATGCTCTTCACTTATCTTCCCAAATTCAATACAATGGATAAAAGTTCAATGGTACCGTACTATTAAACTTTAGTGCATCCTTCAATCATATAGTGTTATTTGTTAATATTAATAAAAACTCACATTAATTAGGATCCATCTTGAATGATTTAGCGACCAACTAATTGGAGAGATGTACTGAAGTTCAATACCACCGTACCACTAAACATCTCCTCATACACAATAATGCAATAATTAAGACCCAAAATTTAAGCCCATTAATTATTGCAGGAGGAGGTGAGGAGGCTGACGCGCACCCTAGCGAGTTCCACCTCACGCGCGGTGAGCCTGGACCAGCTGCTGAACGTGTGCACGACGAACGCGCTGGCGCGCGTGATGATAGGGCGGCGCGTGTTCAACGACGGTGCGGCGGGGTGCGACCCGAGGGCGGACGAGTTCAAGTCGATGGTGGTGGAGGTGATGGTGCTGGCCGGAGTGTTCAACATCGGGGATTTCATCCCGGCGCTGGAGTGGCTGGATCTTCAGGGGGTTCAAGGGAAGATGAAGAAGCTCCACAAGAGATTCGACGAGTTCCTGACGAACATTATCGAGGAGCACAAGCACGAGAAGAAGGAGGAGCATAAGGATTTGCTGAGCACGTTGTTGACGCTCAAGGAGGTTCAGGACGATGAAGGGACCAGACTCACCGATGTTGAGATCAAAGCCTTGCTTTTGGTATGGATCCACTCTCTCTCTCTCACACACTTATTGTATTGGTTTTACGAAATTGGATCTGGTACAATTCGTTTCCGTGCAATATAATTTTTTTAAAATATATACTTTTACTTCATTTTCGGAGTATTAATACGGATTCACACTAATAATAATCCACCATGAATAGATTAGAGACCAAATTATTATCAATGTTGGCAAATTTCATCACCCTAAATGGATTAGGGACCAAATTATTATTAATATTAAAAAATAGTCTCACAAGGCTATTTAGTGATGATATTTTTCAAATTTGATAATACTATCGTCTCTAATCTATTCATAGTGGGTTATTGTTGGAGTAAGTCCGTATAATTGTACATTTGAAAGAACTGCACTGGATCCAATTTCGGGTTTTACATGTAAGTCTTACTTATGTGTCACTCTTTCTGCTTTTTTTTTTTATGTTAAACAGCATAGGATCCATTTTGCTCAAACAATATTGATTAATGTTTTTTTAATTAATTAGACTGATTTTAAAAATAAATAAATCTTTTTGAATTAACGTGAAAAAATCTTAACAAATATCTTAGATAAACCCTTAATTTAATTAATGTTTTAGCCGACTTAGTCTCACTCATATGGCTTGTTTGGTTGGAGTTTCCAGAGGGAATAGATTTGAGGATCATAAACGACAAAATTTTTATTTTCATCTTTAATGTTTAGTATTTTTTTTAATTTGGTCCTTAAGGTTTATTTAGTTTCAATTTAATTTTTCACCTTTGCGATTGGTATTAATTTGGTTCCTAAGGTATGCTTAGTTTCAATTTATTTTTCACATTTGCAATTGGTGCCATTATGATCCCTTCATTATCCAATTATTAGAATTACATAACAAAAATTGAGGGTTAAAGAAAGAAAAGTTAGGGATCAAATTGATACCAATTGCAAATTTGAGGGACTAAGTTAAAACTGAACAAATATTAAAGACAAAATTGGTACCAATAAAAAATATGAGAGACCAAATTAAAATTGAACAAACGTTAAGGACTAAATTGAGAAAAATATTAAACATTAAAGATCAAGATAAAATTTTCATCAATCATAAATTGATCATTTTTTATTTCCAACCTTATTTTTACATTTTTTATATTATTTCAAACATAATCTTAAATATTTTCATCCTCATCCTCATCCTCATCCTCATCCTCATCCTCATCTCCACCCAATTAATTATGTGATCCTGTGGCTATGACATTGGAATTTGTAATATGTCAGCCTCCCAAAATCCACTTGCTCACCTACCACTTCTATCTGATAATAATGATAATAAATCGTATCCCTACTTTGACTCACTGAGATTTTATTTTATTTTATTTTAATCAATGAACTAGTTCAACATACATTATTATTGATATAAGACACGAGTTCAGCTAATTTTCAAATGATTTATGTAATATTTTGGGAAAATTCTAATATTAATATACAACACCAAAAAATAGAGAAGATAGATAAATACGGGTTTAAGTTTCACATTAAGTGAGACTCACATATAAAATTTATTTTTGTGTCTATGTCTCTCTCCTTATAGTTTGGTATTGTATAATACTTTGTTGAATTTATAGTGAACAAAGAGGTAATAATAGTTTTAATAGAGTAAATTATATTATTTCTTTTAATGAAATTTGGTCAAACTATCTTTATTATTATTATTTTAGTTTGGAGGACTATTACATTCACTTCTTCTCTAATTTATTTTTATTAATGAAAATACTTTTTTATGAAAATTGAGATTTTGGTTTTATTATTAATATAATAGTAAATACAATAAAAAAATATAGGGTGAAAATGTAAAATACACCAACTTCTCATGAGTTTTAATTTAATTACATTTACTAAAGATGGCGGTTTCAAACTTATGATATCAATTATATGATCACATGAACTCTGAATATATTATCATCATTTGTAATATTTTTTTCTTCAAAGTTTGAAGAAATTGACATGGCTACTCAATAATTACAGAACTTTTTCACGGCTGGCACTGACACGTCATCGAGCACAACGGAATGGGCCATAGCAGAGCTGATCCGACACCCAAGAATCTTGGCCCAAGTCCAACAAGAATTGGACTCCGTCGTGGGCCGAGATCGGTTCGTGAACGAATCGGACCTTCCTAACTTACCTTACTTTCAAGCCTTCATAAAGGAAACCTTCCGTCTCCACCCCTCAACCCCTCTTTCCCTCCCAAGAATTGCAGATGAGAGTTGTGAGATCTTTGGCTACCACATCCCTAAAGGCGCCACTCTCTTGTTAAATGTATGGGCCATAGCCCGTGACCCGAAGGAATGGGCCGATCCACTCGCGTTCAAGCCCGAGAGGTTCTTGCCGGGTGGCGAGAAGGCCGACGTGGACGTCAGAGGCAACGACTTTGAGGTGATCCCGTTCGGGGCCGGGCGTAGGATTTGTGCGGGCATGAGCCTTGGGCTTCGCATGGTCCAACTCCTAACTGCAACCCTAGCCCATGCTTTCGATTGGGAGCTTCAAGATGGGCTTAACCCGGAGAAGCTTAACATGGAAGAGGCTTATGGGCTGACCCTCCAACGCAAGGTCCCCTTGTGTGTATACCCAAAGCCCAGGCTCTCACCAGAAGTTTTCTCATCACAATGTTAAGTAATTTCAATGGCTTTCTTCAAGATTCCAAAACCAAGAAAAGTTAAATTTAGCTCCTTGAAATTGGATCTTCTGAATGACATGTTCGGTGAAGTGCGTGAAATATGTGTAACTTTTATATGTTAACCCATTAATTATTGTTATGTATAAAATAAACGCACTTCACTGCTTCACAAAATATGTACTTAGAGATCTTTTATTGCCTTAGCTTATTAGTTTTCTTAGTAATTTTTGTCTTTATGTATACGATGTACTATGTATTTCAAAACGTTGGTTGAATTTGCTTTATAATTTGAATTCAATAATTATTATTTTTTAGCACATGTGCCATTTGAGAGAGATAAATCCATTGAAAAGCCGAATGGTCCTTACCTAATTTGTTTGGTTCATTTTTAGGTATTTTCGTAATTTTAATGTGGTCCATTTCTTTGGTGTCATTTTTGTTGAAAATGGATTCTTTACATTAATTCTTTATATTTTTTGGTGGAGTTATGAGAGTGATAGATAGAAGGAAATTTTTCTTTTTCTTAATTCTTCTTCTCTCTATCTCTCTCATAACTCTACAAAAAATATAGAGGATTACTTTAAAGATATTTTTCTGATCTATGTTTCTTGTCTTGTTTGGTTGGGTTACCTAAAAAAACGTGGAAAATGCGTCACGGTAGAACATCATTAGCAAGATGATAAGATCACCTAAAGCAGAGTTTAGTGCCCACAAGGTGAAGAATCCTTGTTAACCTATTAACTCTTGTTCTGTTTAGGTTTTGGGGAAAGGATTAGTGTATTACAACGTGATGAATTTATATTAAGAATGGTGCCGATATTTAATGCCTAACAATGTTTTGAACATGATTATTTTCAGTAAAAAAATATTTGTAAAAAAAAAAGTTAGTAACAAAAGGTTTTTTTACACGTATATACCTCTAAAAAAATTATTCCTCAAATTTAATATATATCACTTTACTGTAACACTAGAAACTCGCCATCAATTATGGTAATTATCTGAAAAATCTCGAAGGTAATCGCCCTAAGCAAGGGTAATTATATGATCAAACAGTTAACTTTATAATCGTCCTTAATAAGGACAAAGGCGATTAACACGATGCGATGAGACTTGACTCAACTATGCAAGATTTTTTTAATAATTACCATCACTGATGGCAATTATACTGTTTGACTCTATCATCGCAACAATTACCTTCAAGATTTTTCCCATAATTACTCGATGACACACTTTAATGTGGTCCATTCCTGCGGCGTCATTTTTCTTATCTTCTGCACATGTTTCTTGTCTTATTTGATTTTATTACCTAAAAAACGTGGATAATGCGTAATGGTAGAAGTGTAGGACAGCATTAGCAAAATGATATTTGATAAGATCACCTAAAGCAGTCTTAGAAGAAAATTAAAAATAACTAGCTAATAACAAAAAAGTTTATCTAAAGTATGATTAAAAGTTCAATGGTACGTATCACTGAAGTTCAATACATCCTTCCAATTATGTAGTACCATTTATTAATATTAATAAAAACTCACATTAATTAGGCCCACCTTGAATGGTTTAGGGACCAACTGATTGGAGGGATGTACTGAAGTTCAGTACTACCGTCTTACTGAACATCTACTCCTAAAGTATTTGTTAAAATTTTCTTTAATTGATTAAGAGAGAACTAAATTTTTTGAAGTTAGTAAAAAGTTAATAAATACAATTTTTTTTTCATAAAAAAAACAAACATGAGTTTTTAAGTCCTCTTATTAATTGAAGAGAATACTTAAAGAGCTATTTTAAGGTATTGATTAGCAAAATCCATAACAAAATTAATTTTGATGGTCTTAACGTGGTATTTTAAAAAAGTTGAACTATTTATTATACGCCAATTAAGTCAGATTAAGGTATTACTTCAATTAAAGTTACATTTAAATTAAGAGTATTCTAAAAATTATTTCAGTTTAAAAAATAATTAAATAATCTTTCATTTTCATTATTTTCTTCCTAAGCAAAGGCAATGATTGGTAGTTAACAACAAAATAATCCCCGCCTCAATTTATCTCCCTTTTAACAATGACCGGTAGTTAACAAAATTGATTTTTTTTAATAAAAAATTCTGAATATTCACTATAAGGTATAAATATTTTTTTTGAGAACATAAAGTATAAATATTTTAATTATTCCTAATAAGAATGGAAATCGTGTAACTAAATTAATAATTTAGTTTAATATATAATATTTTAATTCAATTGAAAGATAAAATATCTCAATTTAATTATTAGAATATTACTTCAATCAATTTGATCTATATTAATTGATGTCTTGACTACTATTAAGATGATCTTTGATAGGAGGGAAGTAATTTGATAGAAGTAAAAGTGAACGTAAGTGATAAAATTGTATTTGGTAATTGGTATGAAAAAAAGAAGTTAAATTTATAATGTCATTTAGTATTATGAAATGAAGATAAGGTACTGAAAGATAAAAATATTAAATACTATCTATCTTGATAACTAATTTAACTGCAATTAATATTAAATTATTGATTTACATACACAATGCAAAATGCAATAGCATTTTTATACAATATTTGCTGACGTGTACTATGAATGTGTATCTTTTTTGCCACTTCATTGTCCATCTCATTTTAACTTTTTACTTTTATTTAAAAAAATTAACCTAATCCAAATTAAAAAAAATCAAACTTTTATCCTAAATTTTTTTATTTAGATTAGGTTAATTTTTTTAATAAGTAAAAAATTAAAGGTGAGACGGACAATGACGTGGCAAAAAAAAATACGCATTCATCATCCACGTCAGCAAATTTCGTCAAGCAAGTTAACGATGTTAGCAAAAAGGGCAGGTATGAACAAAACTGAAAGTTTGGGGGTAGGCATGAACCAAAAAAACGTTTGGGGACAGGAATGAACATTGCAGTAAAGTTTGGGGGCAACAATGGTACTTTACCCTTTAGTTTTCGAATTTGTAATTTTGTCAACTATTCAGCCTCCTAAACGTTAGATAATCGAGTGACGTGGTCGTTAACTGCTCATGTAGCCAGACTCCTCTCCTCGCTCCTCCTCTTGCATTGTTAAAAACTGGGTCAATGATCCTTTCTCCTATTCCCTCGCTCGATGTGTAGTTATGATAGCCACATCATCCACTGTCCTCACGACAAAACCTTCTCCTACGTCAAGGTGACACTTGCATTATCATCGTTAGCAGCGCCACATCAATAATTAACAACCACGTCACTCAATTATCTAACAAATACCATTTAAGAAATTAATTAGTCTACCACATTACAAATTCAAAAATTAAATAACAATTTATCCAACAATTTAGACTAAAAAAATAGTTTTTCTCGTAATAAAATAATAAGCAAACCCATACGGAAACTTCCACTTCCACAGAGAAAAGTTGGTTCTCTCTTGGTCATGATGGATCGGCACCATCTCGTTCTCGTGTGCTTTTGCGTCTTCCACACACCACCCAACCCAAACCCTTCCACCATTCATCGCTGAACCTGCAAATTCACCCAATCCAATCCTACAAAACTCAACCCTCTCTCTCGGGTTTTCGAGATAATCTCTTCGTTTTCAACGTCACTTTCCCACAATCCAAACATGCCCTTTCTTTTCCTCAAACCCTTCTTCTTCTTCTCCTTCTCCTTAATCTCCCTATCCGATCTCTCACTTTGATATTAGGGACTAAGAATCAAAGCTGAATAATAAAGGCAACTATGTCCGGGAGTCTCCTTCAACCCATCGAAGCAGCCTCCTCACTGCCTCCCTCTCCAACTGCCAGCTTTGCGTCGTCCAATACCAGCAATGATCCAGATCTGAGATCTTTCTCCTCTTTGTCCAATTGCAACGGTTTCTGGTACGACGCCTTGCTTGTGGTTCCATCGGTTTTGTTCGTGCTGTATCTGGCGGTCCACGCGAAGAAGAACCTGAACAAACTCTGTAATGGGGGGTCTTATATGATGAAATCCTATTATGCCCTCCTTTGGGTTGTTACGCTTTTGAACCTCGCTTGGTGTTTCTTTCAGGTATGCTTTTAGTTAATTTGTTGTGTTCCTTGGTTTGGCTTATGGCTTATTGGGTGATAGAAGTAAGGGAAGAAAATAGGAGGGAAATAGAGGATTTTCTGTTCTCCCTTGTGGATACTTCTTAGATTGTTTGAGTGTGCATGAGGAGATGCTAGAAATTTGACTATTACTTCAGTTTAGAGGGAATATTAGAATGTAAAGATATGGAAAACAAATTCAAGTGTTGAAAGATTCTGGGCCTCGGATTATAAAATCAAGCTTCTAGTAAATTGGTTGAAGTGTGAATAGTATGACTTCTGTTGTTGACTCTTTAGATGATAAATTACATGTTTATACGTTGGCTAGACGTTTCAATTGGGCTTTAGGAAGTCCGAGGGAGGTGAATGCTGCCAAAAGCCAAGTGACTAACCTGTAGATACTAGATAGGACATAGGAGTGTATCAGTGCCATAGATATTTATGCTATGAAGCACGGGCACGTTTATCTTTAGGCTTTCACGACACATAACACCGAGGCACCCGTGACACACGGCAGTTCGAACATATGCCAAATACAACTTGGAAAAGCATCGAACATGGCCCATACTCGAGCCAACTGCCAAGTATAGGATGACCCTAAAAATGGGAAAATACCATAAAATAAGTAAATGAAAAACTAAAGAACTCATTTTAATTCGATTATTCAAGTTCTTTTTTAATTGTTTTTGAGTTTTTGTTATATATGATATATTGATATTTAGTAAATTTGATTTAGAAAATAATAGTTTAAATTGCTTAGAATGTAGAAAAATATTGGTATATCACTACAAAAGGCTTATAAAATGTATATATGCCGTGTGGTGTTCTATCCTATATTTTTTTAAGTTTGATATATCAACATGTCATGTCGTGTCGTGTCTGTGCTTCATAGTATTTATGGAATAAGGTTTTGCTAGTACATGTTCACTGTGGTTTCTCAAGAGTTTGCTAAAATATATTTGATCGTCTCAGGAATTTCCTACATTGAATTTAAAAATCACCTTCTAGTGGAGTTAGGTTCATCACCACCAAGTTTTATTTCACTTTTGTTTGCCATTCCCTTTAGTTGAAATATTTCATTTATTACATCAAGGAAGAGTTTGCATTGTTGAAGTGGAGATAATAAAAGTATGGCTTGATTTCCATTCATTTTTAATGACAAGTATGAGAATTAGGCACTTGTTTTCCCTTAAGTTGGTTGTGGGCTTTGCACTTTGTGCTGGTCCTGACTGTTGATATCTTTCAACGTCAACTTCTTTTTTGTTTAAGCAGGCATGGCGCTGCTCTCCTGGCAAGGAGTTTGCATGGAATCTCCTGTCATTATTTACAGCATCTGGAATACTTTGTTTGGAGATAAGCTTGATGGCCTTTGTACTCAAGGATAATTATAGGAATGGGATCGAAGCTCTAGCACACACTTTCCTTGTATCAGGAATCGTTGTCACTGTGGATATGCTTCTTAAGGTAATACCTGGTTTTCATTCATATTGTTTAATGTACTTGCAGATGCTATGCATTTTTTTTTTTTACTTATTTTGTAAAAAGTAGGTGGAGTTCATGAGTCATGACCAATCCCTGTTCATTGTCTTGCCTTTTCCCCCCTTTTATCTCCTTATATTTTTCCCCTTTAACCATTGACTGCCATTCTCGCCTCACCAGTTTGTTTCTAGCTTTAATAAAAACCCTGTTCCTCCTAAGCATCCAACAAATTGGATGACCTGCCACATCATAAAATCATAATTGCACAGAGTACAGCAGCTGAAAAAATACACTATCGATTGTTTTAGCAATTTGCAAAGAACTAAATAAGCTAATATTGCAAATCATTATCATCTCATACCATCAACACAGATAAACCTTTCAGTATTTCGCCAAACGATTTGAACTTGTTTTTTTTGCCATTGATCATTTTGTTGAATTCCCATTGTCTTTGCTACTAACAAAGTGTGAAAGGTAAAATAAGTTGGATCAAATACATCCCGCTAAGCGTCTCCTGAACTCCTTAAAACTAAGATCCCATAGAATAATAGCCTTAACCGAGGAGACACAAAACTTATGTAAGAAAAATATTTATCATCTTAGGCTTGCAGTTGCAACAGCATGTATACAGGCTATGTGCCTAAACCACTATAATTGATCTCCCAATTATTGATGCAACTTACTCTTCTATCAGATTGGTTTTAAATCATGCCATATCTTTTGATGTGTATTCATTGGTTTTACTGGTTTAAGTTGTTCTCAGTTCTCTAATTGAATCAAATGGCAGGCAAATGGTTCTTAATTTTGATATATACTTATATCAATAACTTGGATTTATAGGATACGTTGGTGCTTGCAAAGTTTATAAATTTTAAAACCACTTGGAAAGAGCTTTTTGGATCACTACAAAGTATTAGCTTTAATTGTATAAGGAAATAAAGGGGAGGAGGGTTAGGTATGTTAAGATTCTTTTGCGGAGAAGTTTCGGTGCAACTGCATAAGATTGTGGTGATGATGTTGCAATAGTTCGGGAGATGATTTCCAGGTTTTTTGAAAGAAGTTTTAGCTTTTAAGTCAAGGATATCTTATCAAAGTTGTATTAATTGACTTTGTTATTGTACCTTTATTTATATTGATGGTGGTTACTTTGCTTCTCGGTGTTTCGAGAATCACTCTGATAATTTTTCTTTTCTCCTTGTATAAATTTCCCTTTTCTGTCTCATCAAAAAAATATTATGGTGGTTTTACAAGTTAGAATTACTTTTCATTCACTGCATTTTTTTCTTCTTGCATACTGCATATAATGCATGAAGCTTTTTCTATCCAGTGAGCTGCTGGTCGGTTTCTGCACTAAATTCTTTATATACGTACCTTTCTCTGTTGTCTCTCTACTCATGATCTTAAATGTGTTGTTACTGATTTGCCTTATGCTAATTGAGTACTTTTATATCAGGCCATATATGTTTTTGGATTTGGTGTCCCATTGTTCGATCCTGATGTTGGAAGCTCACATAAGATGAAGTGGGGCTTGTTGATAGTTCACAAATCACTTTTAGCGGCAGCATATGGCTTTATATTATTTGTACATTTCTCTAAATGGAGAGAAAAGCTTCCTCGTGAGTACATAACTAATTCTTCTGTCTTTTTTGTTCTTCAATGAACTATATTCTAATGTGCAAATTTCATTCACCTGTGCAGCCAGACCAGCAATCTACAACTATGTTGTTGTGATGTTTGTATTCAGTACAATTGCGCTGTTTGCTTGTGCGCTAGCAGGATTTGGGGCTGGCTTGGGCCATTGGTAATCCTACATACCTTCTCTGCAAATAAAAATGGCACCCAAACTAGTTCATTTGTTTCTTCTATAAAATGTGCTCTGAATGATGGATCTCCCTCTCCTGCAGGTTGTATGATCTCACTGTACTTTGTTATCACTCTTTGTATCTGCCATTTCTCTATGTAACTTTTCTAGAAGATTTTTTCCAGGTAACCATTCTTTGCCATTTACCATACTGGTTGAATTCTGGCTTTTTATTAAAAGCACTAGTTATGGTTACTTCTCATTGGTTGAGAAAGAATTTAGTGACAACAAGAATAATAACTTAAAAACTCTCAACCAATGAAAGTAACCTTAAGGACACTGGTTAGCAAAACGCTTTTTATAATATGCATAACATTATATGATGTGTTGGCACTTGGCATTCTTGCTGCAGGAGGAAGACTTCCTTTTGGATAATGCTTATTACTCCGAGATGAGAGATGCTGGATTCTTTGACGCTGATTGGGAGTAATAATAGTGACAACTTGTAAATGGAAAGGCATCTTTTGTTTTGTTGTATACTGTGTACATATTTTTAGATACCCATTGGTTTCTATGACTGAAGCGGGGGATAGAATACTTTTGTGTCTGAAGGAAGCTCTAATTTGAATAAACCCTTGAAGTCCTTTTTTAGCATATTAGTCCACTGTTAACGCGTTTTTTTTTTCCTATTTGTTTGGGTAAAGATCTCATTATTAACTTCCATTACCTTCAAGAAAGGAAACCTTGGAGCATGAATTTATAGAAAGAATTAAATAATGATCATGAGTTGGTGAAATTCTTGCATAGCTAAAAGTTAGAGAAAATAGCCACTTGGTTAGAGTGGTAGCCTGGTGGGTACTATGGCATCATTAGTGACAAGAAACTAATTTCATAAAAATTTAAAAGTAAGTGGGGAACTAATTTCATAGAAATTTAAAAGTAAGTGGGGTCTACTGGATTTTATTTACTTTTTTATTTTCATCAACTTTAATAAAAAAAAAAGAAAAAGAAAATACAAAATATTTGTTATACCCATTTGATTTAACATGATTTGATACAATTATAACCTTATTTTCTTTTTATTATTTTAATATAAGGGGTAAAATAATCATTTTAATACATTCCCATTTCATTTCCATTACCAAACTTTTACTACTAAACATATCAAATACATTCCGTTTTCATTTCCATTTCTATTCCTACCTAATGAACGTGTCCTATATATCCCTTGAGAAATATTTGGAGTCAAGTGTACAGGAAAATCTCAGGTGAAAGAGTCTATCATCGTTATAAGACTTCTTTTAGTTAGAGTTAAAAGTCCAATGAATTTTTTGGATATTGTGATTTCGAAAGAAGAAGGAGATGTTATAGAATATTCTTGTGCTGAATCTCCTATACTCTACGTCTCCATGGCAGCCAGAAGGTAACAAACTAAAAATCATGAGGAAAACACTAATGGTAGATTTGGTTAATGATTTTGTGGGTAGGGAATGGGTTTGGCTTACACAAATTCATGTTTGGTTAGTGTTTTCTAAAAGCCTAGGTTAGTTAGTCCATAGCCTTCAAACTAAAGGCTATAGAAAACCCTTTAAATTGGAGGGTTAGGACAAAGCTAAGTGGGTGTATTTTATTTGGACAAAATTGTCCTCATATAATTTATAAAATGACTAACATGCCCTTCCCATCCAAAGGCAATTGTATTTTATCTTTAATTTAATATTTTTTAATAAAGAATAAAATTATCATTTTATTTTAATCTCATTCTTTTTTCACCTTTCATTTTAACTTATACAAAATATAATTATATCATTATCATTTTCACTTTCATTCTCATTTTCACTCATTCTCAATCCCTCATTATAAATTCACAAACCAAATAGACCACTCCAATTCCCCACATGGGTAATTCATCAACATTGATTAAATTCATGCTTGGGATTGCTTGCGAGTCAAACCTGGGTAACTCATCAACATGCTCATAATTTACTAGGATTTGATTGGTCTCAGGCTAAGATTTTTTTAATACAGTCTAATCCTACTAATGCTTAAAGTTGAAAACTAATTACTGATTGGTTTAAGTAATAAGCGGCTTGATATTTCTAAACAAAAGTCTTGGGTTCGAAATTTTATAAATGTAACTATTTTTTTAAAAAAACTTTTTTATTATAATCAGATGTACGACTCACATCGATTTCAAATTAGTTAGGACGAAACTTCAAAGATGATCGAATAACCAAAAATAAAAAAAGCTTAAGGTTGAACTAAGGTGGCTTGTTTTTAGTTCGGATAAAAAAAATTCTTCTAACTTAAACTATCCCTCTAATCTATATTCCAAAGCTGCCTTTAAAATCGTGGCTTGTTTCAGAAAAGCTTTGTTAGGGTATCTTTGATAACGATACCAAACAATAGAATTATAGTATTTTATGATTCTCAAAAAAATTGTACATCATATTTTGTACATATCAAATATATTTTTTATTATATTTTTTTTTAATGTCTCTCATCACTTTTTTTTAAAGTACCTTCTTTTATTCTAGGTATATTTATACCGAGCGTAATCTTAATTTCAGACTTGTACTTTGATCAACGTTCAAGAACTACACACTTGTCACATTTGTCTTGTCCTCTTTCAAAATCAAAATCCATTATTTACTTACTTTTATTTCCAAATACCTCTCATTCAACTTTCAAGCTTTCGCGACTCCCCATCTCTCACTCTTTTCCTCTCTTTTTTATTCTCTCTCTCTCTTTTGGCATCCCTCCATGATGTAGGGTTAAAGAAAAAGTGCAGCCTCATCACTCACTATCACTATTCATTTGATTTAATCACTAAAATCACCTTTTTAATGAAATAAAAAAATTTAATATTTAAAGGCTAATATACACATATTAGATCATAAAATTGAAATTTTTTAAAATTCGTGAAGTTGTCTCTATATTTTTTTTTTAAAACTTTGGACTAATTTAAAGTTAATATTGAATCAACTTCAACAAATTTTAAAAATTTTAGCGATAGAGGATCCAATCTCCTAATATACATTATAGACCCTTGAATAACACATAATATTCTTGAATTTTAAAATTTTGTACACAAGTATCTTCTTTGAGGTTTCTGTATATTCGTTTGACGCTTTTCAAACATGACAATATTTTTATTTAAGGTTTTAAGTTGGTATAATAGGATTGAGTACTTGAAGTTAAAATGTTAGGGTATGTACTATATTTGACAATTAAGTGATAAAGAAGTGGAGAGATTGGAAGGAAGGAAAAGAGGAGAAATCGGAACGGAGGGAAATGTTAAATGATGAATTATTCTCTTTATGTTTGATTCTTCCATTTTTTTTAAAAAAAATTATATTAATTCAAATTAACAATTGAAAAAAAATTAACATAAAAGAGTCTAATATCTTTCCCTTTAACATTTTACAGACCAAACAAGGATAAAGTTATAGAATATTCTTCCATTCCCTCCTTAATAACCAATTTGCAACTGGGAGAAATTGAAAGGAAGGGAAAGGGGAGGAAACTAGAAAAGGGATGTTAAATTATAAATTATTCTTTTGTTTGGATTTTCTAAAATTCTTTTAAGTTAGAGTAATTCAAATTTACTAAAAAGAAATATTAAGGGTATGCTTGGTATAAATGCACGAATGTAAAGTACTGTAGAATAAAAAAAAGTATTGTAGAGAAAAAGTGAGGAAATAGATCGAGAGAGAAACTAAGAGAGAGAAAAAATATGATAAAAAGTGTATTTGGTATGTATAAAATATGATGTAAATTTTTTTTGAGAATCATGAAAAACCATGATTTTACTATTTGGTAAGGATACCAAACATACCCTAATGACCCGTTTGGTATCCGGTGAGTGTTTAGTGGGAAGTGGAAGTGGAAGTGAGAGATTTATGTGTGTTTGGTATGTAGGAAAAATAAAATGGAAATAAGAATAAAATTATTTGGTATGATAGGAATGAGATAGAGAGGTAGAAGTTAAAAAGTGTAAAAGACTATTTTACCCTATAGGATTATGCCCTCACATGGGAAGGGAAGGACAAAATAGTATTTTCATATCTACTTCCTTCCCTTACCCTCACCTTCCCTCTTCATACCAAACATACAACACATTTAGTTTCCCTCTCACCTTCCCTCCTCAAACTATAGGTGGCGTTTGGTATCCGGTGAGTGTTTTAGTGGGAAGTGGAAGTGGAAGTGGAAATAATAAAAAATATGTTTGGTATGCAGGGAAATGAGAGTGAAATGTAGAAGTAATATTGTTTGGTATGATGGAAAGAAGATAAGAAAATAGAAGAAAAAAGTATAAAAAACTTTTTCTGCCCTTACTTTTTTTAAAAGCTACAAATATTTTAAGGATATTTTGATCTTTAAACCTCAACTCACCTCACCTTCCCTCCCCATGAGGGAAGGAAGCTTCCCTCTACAAAGAAAGTTCACATTCACCTTCCCTCCTTCTAAACCATATCAAACATGTTCATACCTCACATTTCCTCTCAAATTCCCTCTACTAAGCATATTAAAGGAGAGGTAAAGATTAACATAAAATCCTCCTATACACTCTCTTAAAAACTCATCTTTCCTTCTCCTTCTTAATTTTTAATTCAAATGTACCCATAAAATTAAATACAAAATTTTAAAATACCAGAGAATCATGTGCTTCAAATACCCATTCTAGCTATATCATTCGATAGATAAGTGAAAGGAGTAATTTTGTTATTTGGAAAACAAAAAGTAGGAAGAAGCCGACAGAGTAAAGGAGTCCCACTATCACATTCATATTCATAGCAATAGCATAGCACGAAAACCTCTCTCTTTTTCCATCCATCTTTTATTTTGTCTTCACATTACTCTCACTCTCATTCTCTCTCTCTCTCTCTCTCTGAAAATCTCAGTACTCTCCTTTCTCCCATGGCCGCCGCTCTACTTCTCGCCGCAGCGATTCTCTCAGCCTTCACCGCTTCTTCAAGTACGTACGCACGCACGCTCGCATTGATTCGAACTCTTCTTCTTCTTCTTCGAGTAATTTGTGAGTGATTATTTTGGTGATAATGTATGTATGTATGTATGTATCTGTAGGCGGTGGTGGAGGAAATTGGTGCGTGTGCAAAGACGGAAGCGATTCGGTGTTGCAGAAGACGCTGGATTACGCGTGTGGAGCGGGAGCAGATTGCAACCCTATCCGTCAGAATGGGCCGTGTTTTCAGCCCAATACGGTTAGGGCCCACTGCAACTATGCCGTCAACAGCTATTTCCAGCGTAAAGGCCAAACGCAAGAGGCATGTCAGTTTGCCGGAACCGCCACCGTTACCGCCTCCGATCCCAGTCAGTTCTATTCTCTCTCTCTCTCTCTACTCGTATTCATTAATCTCTTTCTCTTCCTTCTCCTTATGGTTGTTTGATTTACGAGCTAGACTAGATTAAAGTAGTATAGAATAAAAAAAATATTATATAAAAAAAAATACGATGAAAAATATGTTTAATATATAAAATATATGATATAAAATTTTTAAAAACACATGAAATACATAAGAAGTACTCTTTGGTATTGTTAGCCAAGGGAATTGAGTATATTTGACAAAAGAGAATGATATATATATATATATATATATACAGTATAAGCTTTGAATCCACGTAAATTATTTTTTAATATCTTAAAATAATATAAAATTATTATCATTAAAATTTTAACAAATAAATTAAATAATTAAAAATTGTTTACTTCCTACATTTTTTTAATAATTACCCATCGTACATATATATTTACTTTTTCTCTCTTTTATATAGTATATGGCTGAACTTGTTTTTAATAGTCTCTTGATAGTATATTTGTATGTATGAGCAGGTTCTTCTGGATGTTCCTATCCTTCAAGCGCCAGGTAAACACTTTAATCCCTCCTGTGTTATGAATTGTAATTATTGTTAACAATTTTTTTTGGATTAAATTTAATTAGATTGTTTTTTATATGTTTGCTATGAGATTTCTTAATATAAATAAGACACATAATAAAAAGATTTTCCTTGACCAATTTTGTAGGTGAAGAGAAAATATATAAGGAAAAAATTTACGTTCATTTTTTTATATTAATTTTCTCAAGTTTGTCTAACAAAATATGACATGTGTCATTTTACCTATATGAGTTTTTTAATTATGTTAACCTGCTATTAAAGAAAAAATTTACACATGTCATATTTTGATAGGCAAACTTAAGAAAATAGATATAAAGAAATGATTGTAAGTTTTTTTCAATATATAATATTGTATTTTATATAACTAATCATAAAAGAGAGAGTATAAATAAAATTTATGATTAGAAAAATCTTAAAGTAAATATATGAAGAGTCTTTTTATAGTAAATGTAGTTTAACCGAACATATTTCTTAAATTAATGCTTTAAATACATTTTTATATAAAGGAGTAGATGAGTAATTTGGGCATACAAATTTATTATGATTTAAATAATACTGAATATTGGACTTACAAACTCAAATCATATATAAACTATATATAGAACAATCATATATTAATAGTTGAAAAATCATATATTAAAAATAGTTATTAATAAAATAATTTTTAACAAATTTATTTATAATAATTTAACCGACCTAAAACTCCTGCAAAAAATGTAGTGGCGACTTTAAATTTTCTAATATTGGTAGTGGGGACTAGGTCGTAGAATGATTTTGCACAAAATTAAAGCAGCTCCTCTAAAGCCTAAAGGGGAGTAGGAGGATGATTTTTAATTATTTATTATTGGTTGGCATATTCGAATATTGAAATATGAAAAGCCATGCATGATGCATGTACTTGAAATTTGAGGAGCGTCTTCACTGCAAATTGCAATAATGCAATGTGTGTAGAATTACAAATAAATGATAAAACATATTTAAAGGTGTCAACATTACAATAGTTTCAAATTCTCTAGCCGCACAGTTAAAGTTAGAACTTAAAAAGTGATGGAATTCCATATATTCTCATAGAATTGAAGGGAATATATATATATATATATATATATATATATATATATATATATAATGGATGAGTCTATGATGCAACTTGTTACATCATACAATGGGTTATGTGGCACAATTATAGTCATTGATGTTATCCAATTGCATTGCATGATACAATAAAATAACAAATGTCACAATCAAATTGACTGAAATTACATTGCATGATGCAATAAGTTGCATCATAGACTCACCCATATATTATTCACCTGTATTATCTTTGTATGGCGAGTGAGAAAATAATTGGAGAAAACAATGAAAAATTACCTTGACTCCAACAAACTTATCATTAATCTTGTTTGCATTTACATTTAGAATTTTTTTTCTTAAGAAAATATTAGTTTAATACTTTGATTAGAAGTAAATTACTTTTTGATCCATGAATTATTAATCAAACTACTATTTAGTTCTTGAATTTTTAAAATAGACTATTTGGTCTTCAAATTCACACTCCTGTCAACTATTTAGTCATGAGACGTTATTCGTAAAGTCATCGTGCGACATGACCGTTATGTGCTAAAGTGACATTAATTTGTCATGTTGCCACCTCACCACATGATCTGAATATTTAAAAGCAATATTAAATAGTTATTGTATTTGTCACTATGTTATCACTTTTAACTAATGCAATGACTACTTAGTATTACTTTTGACTAATACAAGAATTATTTAGGATCACTTTTAAATATTCAAATAATATGGCATGGTGAGGTGGCAAATTAACAGTGTCACATTAGAACATAACGGCCACATCACACAGTAACTTAAAGGGTAACGTCTCAAGAACTAAATAGTTAACGAAAGTGTAAATTCAGAGACCAAATAACATATTTTCAAAATTAAAAAATTATCAACAAGCACAAAAAAGTAATTGATCTCTTGAGTACCTCTAATTTGTACTAATCATCTCTCCCTATCTTGTTTAAGGGACATAATTTAGTACACTACTTTTTCCTTTTTATTTTTTTTACCTTTATTTATTTTGTTGTTGTTTGTGGTCCAACGTACGCCAAGCTTTTTTCAAATTTGACCAACATTGTAATTTCATCATGACTTATTACCTATTCATTAATTGCATTGGTGACACTGTGAAGTTTATAAAAATTAAAAATAAAGATGCTGCAATAATTGGGATCGTTGCCTTTTAGTAAAGCATGAATCTTATGGAAAATTAAAATTCTAATAGGGACAAGTGTTTCGAAAAGACAATTTTGTCCCCACTGTATTTGGTTATCCCATGCCCTTTTGGTTTTGGGAAGAAACAATTCAACAAAGGTTACCCTGGAGTCAAGGAGATTTTAGTCAAATGATGTAATTTTAATTTTGATTTTTGAACATATCAACATTTGCTTCGTGCTGTGAGCCATCTTTTAAAAAAGTAAACATTTTCTTGATGTTTGTGTACGATCATGAGATTTGTATCATCCGTCGTTCGTCAAAATTGGTTTTAAAATCTGTATTAAATTATTTTTTTTAAAAGAAATTAATATGATGTAAATCTTGAAATAAATTCAATGACGGACCAGTGATGAGCATAATTTTAAATACTTACCCTATAAAGTTTTAAAATATTTTACAATATCTTTATTTTTTAAGAAAGAAAGGGGTAAAACTGGAATATAATTCAGTTGAGTCCTTTCTTCCTATTATTGTTTGAGGGTGTGTTCGAAATTATAGAATTGTGAATTTTAAGAGTGTTTTAGACTTTAGAATAATTTAAATGTGTTTAAAATAATAGAATAAAATTATTAATATATGCAAATATTTGAAGAAGGGTAACTTGAATTTAGGAGAAGAAAATTGGGCTAAATCGTGAGAAAAATAGTATTGTAGTAGTTAAATTAATCTTAGGAACAAAACTAGATTTTCTAAGAGTGAAGAAAAGGTTAAAATATATTTTTTTTCACGTGTAATATTACATTAACACTCAGTATTATTTATTTACATTGTGTTAATAAAAAATAAATATATTAGTTAAAAAATTAAAAATACAATTAACTATAATTAAATTTTAAAAATATAATTGACAAAAGTGTTAGAATTTAAGAATACTAAAAATACTTTTGCTTGACATGTTTGGGCCCAGAGCATTTTATTTTTGTTTAATTAGGACATGACAGTGTACTGACTTTGTCAAAAACAACTTTCTTTTGATGTTGTTGTCATTAACAACTTTAATAAAAATTTTCATGACATCTTCAATTTAATCAGGTTTTGGTAACATTTGCCAATATTAAAATATATGTATCTGATTCTCACAAAATTTTATATCATATTTTTTATTAGGAAAAAACTAAGGTAAAGTTGCTTAGGTGCTTGCTATAAAGTTCACCAATCATAAACTTTATTTATATTCTCTCTCCAATTTGATTGGTTATGTAATTTATTGCTTTTCATTTTCTCTCTCTACCATGATTGGTTATACAAAAAAATTTTGTCACGTGTTTCAATTATATTGGTGAACTTTATAGCAAGCACCTAAGTAACTTTACTTCAGTTTAGTCCTTTTTATTATATTATTATACTTTTTCTCTCTCCTAATTATTCTCTCTATCTCTTTCCTTACTTTTTTTACAATATTTTTCTTTATTGTACAGTACTTTACATTCCTTCTCTTTACATATGTGCATTTAAACAAAGTTTACCTCACGATAAAAAATGAAGATCAAATGAATATGAACTACTAGCTTTAGCATTTGGCCAAAAAAATACTAGCTTTAGCATAACTACATGCATTTTAACAATAATATTTCTAGTCAGTGCACTTATTATTTTGGTCTTAAAAAATGTAGTTTATCTCAATTTAGTTCTTAAAAAATAAAAATGTTAAATTTAATCCATGAAAGATGAAATTTGTATCAATTTTGTCCATAAAAAATGAAAATATCAAATTTAGTCCATAAAAGAAACATAATTTGTTTCAATTTAGTCTCAAAGACAAATTATATTTTTAGAGATTAAATTTGACATTTTATCTTTCAGAAATCAAATTGAAACAGACTTTATCTTTTGAAGACCAAAATAATAATTTACTCTAAATATTTTGTTAACCTAAGTAGGATGACAACCCTGGTGTTCTACTTCTAAAGAATTGCCTTGCCTTGCCTTCTGTGATAAAATTCCAATACATAATAGATTTGAACATCAGATATCTTACAGGTTATTTATTAAAAGACTAAGGCCTCGTTTTGGTTACGTAAATGTTTGAAGTAACGGAAATGGGAATATGATGTGACTACGATGTGAATAGAATAAAAGTGGGTAAAAAAGTAAGGGCAAAAATATAAATTTCATCATATTACAAAAAGTAAAATATGTTTGGTATGAAGAATGTTGGATTACACCCAAGATTACGCCCTTAAAACAACAAACCAAACGGAGCCTAAATTATTTTTTCTGTCCTGTATAAAAATATACTTTATCTTAATTTAATTTTTGAAAAAAGAAATTAAAATTCTTAATATTGTCCTTCAAAGAATGTTTTTTGAAACAATTCAAGTTTTATGTTAATTAGCAATTCCAATTGCACACATTATATGGCCTAAGTGGATCCGTGCTATACCGGACCACACAATAGTAGAGAGAGATAAACACCGAATGAGACTCATATGAGAATGTATCTTATGCTATACAGCACAGAAAAGTAAGGAGAGAGAGTGACACATAAATAAATCTTATGTATAAGTGGGATCCACATGTGAGACCCATTATGTGTTACTCTCTCTCATTGTTTTTCTATGTTGTACAGCATAGGATCCATTCTCGACTCATATGCACCTAGTGATACTATTTGTCTTTGCTCTTTTTGTTAAACAGCAATGGAGGCACTAGCACCACCTCTCCTACGACAACAACACCATCCACAAACAACCCGTCGACTTCGACCGGCACGGGGACATCCTCGTCCTCATCGTCGTCGTCGACCGCCACTCCGTACAGCAGCGCTACGACTCCCGGAGTATTAGGAGGAATTGGCAATAGTGGCATAGGGCCTTCAGGAGCAGGAATGAACACAGATGAAAGTCATGGTGGGCTTAGGGTTGTAGACACCAGTTTCTTGTCTTCTTCTTCTTCTTCCTTTTCAATGCTTCTCTTCTCATCAGGCTTCATCATGCTTTGGTGGGGTTGAAGCTTGAAAGGAAGAACAAGGTTATATATATATATATATATAGTATTATATTATTGCTGTATGATCTCACTGTGCAGAATGAGTATTCATGTGAGTTTATTGTTATGATCATCTAGGTGTTGAACTAGCTAGAGAGAGACATTATTATTATTATCATTCCGTTTTTAGTTTCTTTCTTTTTTTTCTTACTAGCTAATGTTCCACTTTTTCTACCTACTTGAGTAATATATATATATATATCTATATTAATATGGTTGTGGGGTCTTCCCATCAAGGTCTTCTAAAATAGTCAATTAGTTAATTAAAATAAAAAACAAAAATATGATGTGAGAAGATCATGGGTGAGAGAAAATAAGAATACTGATAACTTCCTAAGATTTTATTTATTATTTTAAATATAATAATTATTTTATTTTATATTTTAAAATTTTGAAATAATTCAATATTTCATTTTTTATTAATTTAAAGTATAATAATCATAATTTTATAATATATTTTTTTAAAAATTAAAAAAATAAATTACATGCACGGTACGTGCATGCGAAGCCTCTAGTATATTTATATGGCTGTGGACCCTTCCCGTCAATGGTCTCCCAAAATAGCCATTTAATTAATTAAAAAAGAAAATAAAAGATGATGTGAGAAGATCATGGGAGAGAGAAAATAGGAGAATAATGGTAGTGATAAATTTATTTTTTTAAAAATAATTATTATGGTAGTTATCAAAGAAAATAACTTTTTAATCTTTAATTTATTATTTTATAATTATTAATAATAATTTATTTTATATTTTGTAAATTAAAAAAAAAAGTTTAACATGCACCTACGTGTGAAATCTCTAGTATATATATATGATGATGGGCTTTTAATTCTTTACTAGTGGTGTTGTGTTATATATATCTATATTTATATGACTATGGATCATTCCCGTCAATGATCTCCCAAAATAGTTATTTAATTAATTAAAAAAAATAAAAGAGTAAATTACACTGCCCTCCCCTGAGAGATGCTGAAATTGCACTGCCCTCCCTTGAGAGATCAAAAGTCATTACACTTTGATCCAATACACCATTCTCCCATTAAAAAAAGGTCTAAAAAGTCAATATAATAAATATTAATGACTCATAAATATTCATGACTAAATTGACCCTCACACAAGATAAAAATTGTTTAACGTTATACTTTATCGAAATTTATAAAATTGAATCTTTACAAAAAAAAATTTATAAAACTGAATTCTAGTACACCTAACAATTTGTTTTTGATATATTATATATATATATATATATATATATATATATATATATATATATATATATATTAAACTTAATTGTCAACAATTAAGTAAAATAATAGATATTTTATATTACATTACATTATTAATATAAAATTCTGTAAATTATTTTAAGTTACAGACTTTTTTTTTAGAATTTTATTTTGTTAACAATAATAATTACTATAAATACTAATAAAATAATAAAAGACAATAAAAAAAATGAAACAATGTTATTATAAGAGGATGAAAGTATGTATAGGCCACATTTTATAGAGTTTCATTCTTTTGTGAGGGGTAATTTAGTCATGAATATTTATTGTATTGGAAGTTGAAAAAATTTGACCTTTTAGACTTTTTTTTTAATTGGAAAATGGTGTTTTGGATCAAAGTGTAATGACTTTTGATCTCTCAAGGGAGGGCAGTGTAATTTTACAAACTAGAGGGGAGGGCAGTGTAATTTCAGCATCTCTCAGGGGACGACAGTGTAATTTACTCAAAATAAAAAGATGATGTGAGAAGATCATGGGAGAGAAAAAAATAAGAGAATAGTGGTAGTGGTAATTTTGTTTTTTAAAAAATAATAATTGTGGTAGTTATTAAAGAAAATAACTTTTTAATCTTTAATTTATTATTTTACAATTATTAATAATAATTTATTTTATATTTTGTAAATTTAAAAAAATTTGACATGCACATATGTGCATGGGAAGCCTCTAGTATATATATATTGTGTGTGGTTCTGCACCCTTTCCATCAATGGTCTCCCAAAATAGATAGTTAATAATTTATTAAATACAAAAAAAAAGAGTGATGTGGCAGTGGGAGAGAGAAAATAGACATGGTAAGTAATTACTATCAAAGTGGAGAAACAAATAACTTCTCATGTTCAATTTATTATTTTAAAATATAATAATAAAATTTTTATATTATATTTTTAAAAAAATTACATACATAGTATAGTACTACATGCAAACCCTCTGGTATTTATATATGGTGTTGGTATATTTTTTCCATTCTCCCTATTGTACAAATGGATTGAAGAGGTTAAAAGGACATGAAATATTACGAGTCACTCTAGGATTGACCAATAGGTAAAGGCATCTCATACCCTTAAATCCCACATGTGCTAAATAATAATAATAATAATAATTATTATTATTATTATTATTATTATCATTCAAATTATAAGGCCAATTCAACCAACTGTAGCATACGTATTACTGAGAAAACTAGTCAACTAAGGTAGAAAGGATCCTTCAAGTATGGATTTTCTGAAGAGTTGAAGTGTGTTTATTTTGTACATAACCAATTACCAAATTTAATATATAAAAATTACATTTCACGTAAATGTGTCATTCAAAGGATAATTTCCGCACACTTGGTATAAATGTGCGAATGTAAAGTATTGTAGAATAAAAGAAAGTACTGTAAGGAGAGAGATAGAGAGAAAAATTATGAGAGAGAAAAATTAGGAGAGAGAAAAAGTATAATAAAAAGTGTGTTTGATATGTATAAAATATGATATAAAGTTTTTTTTTGGAAATTGTGAGATTACATGTAATGTACAGTTTGATAATCATACCAAACGTGCCTAAGTTCAACTTTTCCTTGGTTTTAGAATCTTCAAGAACTATTGCACTAACTTTTTATTCAAAAGACTCATAGTAAGCAAAGAAAGCCATTGAAATTACTTAAACATTGTGATTAGTAAACTTCTGGTGAGAGCCTGGGCTTTGGGTGTACGCACAATGGGACCTTGCGTTGGAGGGTCAGCCCATAAGCCTCTTCCATGCTAAGCTTTTCCGGGTTAAGCCCATCTGGAAGCTCCCAATCGAAAGCATGGGCCAAGGTTGCAGTTAGGAGTTGGACCGTGCGAAGCCCGAGGCTCATGCCCGCACACATCCTACGCCCGGCCCCGAACGGGATCACCTCGAAGTTGTTGCCTCTGACGTCCACGTCGGCCTTCTCGCCACCCGGCAAGAACCTCTCGGGCTTGAACGTGAGTGGGTCGGCCCATTCTTTCGGGTCACGGGCTATGGCCCATACATTTAACAAGAGAGTAGCACCTTTAGGGATGTGGTAGCCCAAGATCTCACAACTCTCGTTTGCAATTCTTGGAAGGGAAAGAGGGGTTGAAGGGTGGAGACGGAAGGTTTCCTTTATGAAGGCCTGAAAGTAGGACAAGTTAGGAAGGTCCGATTCGTTTACGAACCGGTCCCGGCCCACGACGAAGTCCAGTTCTTGTTGGACTTGGGCCAAAATTCTTGGGTGTCGGATCAGCTCTGCTATGGCCCATTCTGTTGTACTCGATGATGTGTCAGTGCCAGCCGTGAACAAGTCCTATAATTATTCATGAATAGCCATGTCAATTTCTTCAAGCTTTCAAGAGAAAATATTATTTATTTATTTTTTTTGAGAATCAAGAGAAAATATTTTTAAATTATGATAATATGTTTTTTTTATCATGACAGAAAATAACGTCGTAATCATGTCCATACAAAAATGATAGCGTAACCAAATGGATTAATTTTTTTTCATACTTCAAAGTTGGTGTATACCAAAAGTCTGAACTAACAAACTTTTTCTTTCAATAAATGTAATTAAATTAAATTCATGAGAAGTTGGTCTATTTTACTCTATATTTTATATGCATTAGTATATTAAAGAATATATAAAAGTTCAGTACTACAGTAATATTATTTAACTTTTATATATTATTTCAATTATGTAGTATTATTTGTTAATATTAATAAAAAGTCATATTAATAAGGATCCAATTTAAATAAATTGGAGACCAACTGATTGAAAGAATATACTGAAGTTTAGTACTACGAACTACTGTATCTGTACTACTAAATATCTTCTCATTAAAAATATCTCATGAGTACATTTTTTTGTGTGAGTCGAGGTATTTTATGCTAAAGTTGGTAAAAATTTAATTGTATTTACTATTAGTTTAAAAATAAGATCAAAATCTTATTTTACATAAAAATATTTTCATTAATAAAAAAAATTAGAGAAGAAATGAATGTAATTCTTCAAACTAAAATAATAATAAAGATAATTCAACCAAATTTTATAAAACAAATAATTTATTCTATTAAAACGTATTATTATCTATTTTTTTCACTAAATCAGCTAAATTCAACAAAGTATTTTTAAGAACCAACTACCGGCCCACATCTTTCTAAATAAAGAGAACTCACTAATTAAGGCACATTTTTCAAAAAAAAAATATAAGGGTTCCTGTATGATATAGAGCTATCAAGAGCTCAATCTCACAATCTATCAATCATTGGATCTATCTAGAAATCTGTGCTAAAATACTAAAGTATTTTAAATATAAGATGACACAGATCTCAAGTCAGATTTATCGACTTGCAATTGGTGAGTTTGAGCTATTGATAGTTCCAAATACTGACCCTTTATGCATACTCTTAAAAATTAATAATTTTTAAATAAAATTTATTTAAAAATGTTGTAAAAGAAAAATAGTTTGAGAAACTAAATTAAAAAATACTTTTATTAGTAATAACAAAATAATTTATTTGATAAAAGTATATTTAAAAAGTACTTTTAAAAATAAAATTATAAAAAGTATATATATATATAGTATTTACGTCCTAAACTTTTATGATAGTTGTTAGCTCAAAATTAAAATGAGATGTAATTATATATTAATTTGGATCAAGTAAAGTATAGTTCATGTAAAATTCACTTTAGCCGATAATTTGGATTTTTGCAGCAAAATAACATCTGAGCTGTTCAACAATATAAATTATCGATTGAAGTGCACTTCACATGAAATCACTTTTAATTCGATCCGAGTCTATGGATTTACACTCCAGCAGTTTACACTCTATAAAAGTCCATATATATATATATATAGATATATATATACACATAATATTTTTGTCCTAAACTTTTATGATAGTTGTTAGCTGAGAATTAAAGTGAAATGTAATTGATATACCAATTTAAATGACAAAAGTACCTTTCTTAACCCTAACGTTTGGGGGTCCTGTCAGTTTCGCCCCTAACGTTTTTTCGCTGTCAATTGTACCCCTAACGTTTTACGTTTCTGCCAATGTCACCCTTTTCATTAACACCGTCAAATATTTAACATTTTTTGCTGACGTGGCATCCTACGTGGCAAAACGTTTCTTTTTTCTGTCAATTGTAACCCTAACGTTTTACATTTCTGTCAATGTCACCCTTTTCACTAACACCATCAAATATTTAATAATTTTTGCTTATGTGGCATCCTATGTGGCAAAAATATTTGACTTGGTATATTTTTTTTCCACATCAGATTTCCTACTCATCTTTTCCCCATCAAAGTTGTGTCGTTTTGACCTCGGCCTATTCCGTCTAAAATATAACTCAAATGCACACGCTATTTTGCTCATAAAAACAACGGAGACGTTATCCATTCTCTATTTTAGGGTAACGTCTCCGACAAAGTAGAGAATGGGTAACGTCTCCAACAAAGTAGAGAATAGATAACGTCTCCAATATTTTTGTCTGCAAAATGGCATGTACGTTTGAGTTATATTTTAAAAGGAATATGATGAGGTTAAAACGACACGGTTTTGATGGGAAAAAGATGAGTAAAAAATCTGGTGTGGAAAAAAATATGTCAAGTCAGATATTTTTGTCACATATGATGCCACGTAAGCAAAAATTATTAAATATTTGATGGTGTTAGTGAAAAGGGTGACATTGGCATAAATGTAAAACGTTAGGGTTACAATTGACAAAAAAAAGAAACGTTTTGCCACATAGGATGCCACGTCAGCAAAAAATGTTAAATATTTTACGGTGTTAGTGAAAAAGGGTGACATTGGTAGAAACGTAAAACGTTAGGGGTACAATTGACAGCGAAAAAATGTTAGGGGTGAAACTGACAGGACCCCCAAACGTTGGGGTTAAGAAAGTTACTTTTGCCCAATTTAAATTAAGTAAAGTGTAATTCATGTGAAATTCACTTCAACCGATAATCTAAATCGACCAGAACAAAATAATATTTCAATTGTTCAACAATCGATTGAGGTGTACTTCACATGAAATCGAATCCGGGTCGATGGATACATACCCTCATGAGTGCTTTGATCTCAATTTCGGTGAGTCTAGTCCCTTCATCATCCTCAACCTCCTTCAGCGACAATAACGTACTCAACAAATCCTTATGATCCTCCTCCTCATTCTTCTTCTTCTTCTTATCCTTATGCTCCTCAATAATGCTCGCCATGAAGGCATCGAATCTCTTATCAAGATCCTTCATCTTCCCTTGAACTCCCTGCAGATCCAGCCACTCCAACGCCGGGATGAAATCTCCGATGTTGAATACTCCGGCCAGCACCATCATCTCCACCACCATTGACTTGAACTCCTCCGCCCTCGGGTCGCACCCCGCCGCCCCGTCGTTGAACACGCGCCGCCCCATGATCACACGCGCCAGCGCGTTTGTCGTGCACACGTTCAGCAATTGGCCCAGGTTCACCGCGCTTGAGGTGGCACTCGCTAGAGTGCGCGTCAGTCTCCGTATCTCTTCCTGCAATTATAATGTGATTGGATATTTTTTTTTGGACAAAATAATGTGATTGGATATTGATTGTATTTGTTTATGTGTGTTTTGATTTATATATAAGAAAATGGAATTGAGTTAATTAAAAGTATAAGCATAAATTATAATTAAATTGTTACTCAAAATTCTATTTTGGTCTTTTATCGGTACTCTATTTTTTAAAAGTTTTAATTCTGTTCATTATTTTTGTAACTTATTTTAAGTTCATCCTTTTATATGTCAACGTACATGTCGTGATCTTACATTTTTTTTTGAAATTATACTTTTACTCCTTTTTTAATTTTAATTTTAATCCCTACACTTTATTTCTTCCTTTTCACTCTCTCACACCATGACAACAACAATCTACTTCTCTCTAAAACACTAATCATATAAGAGATGATACACTACTTCAATAAGAGAGCCAATAGTGAAGATATTAAATTTAATAATTTTGTTCAATTTAAGAATTACATTAAAATAAATTACAACTTTTAATAATATAAGTTTGACATCTTCAATTTGAAATATTTTATAGGTCATTAGGTCAAAACTTCAAATTGGTCCTTTATGTTTGCACGAAGTTTCATATTGGTCCTTTATGTTTCAAAAAGTCCAAATTGGTCCTTTATGTTTGCAAGAAGTTCCAAATTGGTCCTTCCGTCCAACACCGTTTATTTTTTAAGTTAAGTGCTGACGTGGACACACCATCTCTCCTACGTGTCAATTGAAGCTGACGTGGCATGCCACGTCATCGCCACGTCACTGTCATGTCATCATCCAATATCATATGTGATGACGTGGCAGTGACATGGCGCTGACGTGGCATGACACATCAGCTTAGATGGACACGTCAGTATGCCACGTCAGCACTTAACTTAAAAAATTGACGGAAGTGGACGAAGGACCAATTTGGAACTTCTTGCAAACATAAAGGACCAATTTAGACTTTTTGAAACATAAAGGACCAATATGAAACTTCGTGCAAACATAAAGGACCAATTTAGAGTTTTGACCTATGACCTATAAAATATTTCAAATTGAAGATGTCAAACTTATATTATTAAAAGTTGTAATTTATTTTAATGTAATTCTTAAATTGAACAAAATTATTAAATTTAATATCTAAAATATAAAATTTGTTTTAATTTAATGTTCACAAAAATATATTTTATTTATACTAATAAAAATTTTAAAAAACTAAAAAAAATAAATTGTATCTTTCAACAATTAAATTCAACATTATTATACTTAAAAACTAAATTAAAAATATTATATATGACCAAAATGGTTTTTTTAGAATCAAGGCGGAACAAATATTATAGATCAAATAACATATTGTATATATGACCAAAATGTTAATTTATTTTATATATATATATATATATATATATATATATATATATATATAACTGTATATACTCCTAACCTGACGGAGCTGTTTAGAATCGTCCAAGGCCTTGCCGGAGAAGAGATGGACGGCGCTGATTTTCCGGAGCATCCGCCACCGTGGACCGTACGGCGCGAACACGAGGTCCTGATAGTTATAAGCCATATGCTTGGCTCCGGAGTTAGGCGGTCTGCTCAAGAAATTAAAGTCATGAACCTTCAAGAACTGCTCGGCCACGGAAGCCGAGGCCGCCACCACCACGTCCACGAAGCCGAGCCGCAGGTGCATGAGCGGCCCATAGGCCCGAGCCAAGTCCGCCAGGGCGTGGTGCGGGACGGCCCCCATGTGCGGTATGTTGCCGACTATGGGCCACGGCGTGGGGCCCGGCGGGAGGGGCAGCGAGGGGCGCGTGAAGAGCCCGAGGAGGCGGTAGAGAAGCGCGGCCACGACGAGTGTGGCCGAGCCGAGAAGCCAGACGGAAGCCATTTTTTTGTATGTAAAAATATGTGTGTGAGTATAGAAGGAGGAGGTGAAGGGTCTTATTTATATGTAAGGAAAATGGATTAGTGTGTGAAGTGAGTGTGTGGACTCTAAATCTTTTGAAGAGTTGTTGTGACTTTTGTTGTAGTTTGCCTCGTGCTTGGGGATCTAATTTGTGTAGCAAATTATATTGGAGTTACTCTATTTTTTTTTTAAGTAAAGTTTCAAGTTCGAGTCTTGTGTATGGAAAATATTTGTTGGAGCCGGAACACCCCGATAAAAATATACGTGTGAGAAACAACAAAAATTATCAAATGTAACTTGCAATTTTCATTTGCAAGTGGAAAATGCTCTTACCCATCTCTAATTCATAGGATCATTTGGTTGCCAGGAGGAAGTACGGTTAGATAATGAGATTGAGAATAAGAATATCATTATTATATGTAAGATTCGTTCGTGACAATCTTTAAAAGCTGTTTATTTTTAAATGATTTTTTTTTTAGAATTCGTTTTATACATGTTTATGAAAACTATTGATTTTCAAATGATTTCTTTTTAAATGTAATTTCTTTAAAAGTGTTGTGAAAGAGAAACAGTTCGTGTTTGACAAATTGATGAGTTAAAAAGTATTTTTATCAGTGGTTAAAAAATAATATGTGTTTAGTAAATTTATATAAAAAAGTATTATTTACAATAAAACTATCAAGAAGTGCTTGTATCAATGGATTAAAATATTATTAACGCCATTGAATAGATAAATAAATATCAATATTTAATTTGTTAATTATTATTAAATAAATAAAAATAAAATGTTAATCAATTAAATTATTACTTTTAATTAAAGTAGTTTTATTATCTATGAGTAATTGTTTATTAATTAATATATATTAATGTTATTATTTTTTTATAAGATATTAATGTTATTAAAATAAAAAATAATTATAAATAAGGTGAAGGAAACATATTATAAAAAATGTTATAAAGAGTATAATAGAAAGGAAGAGACAATGATAGGAAGAGTAGGTGAAGAGCTATTTATTAATGTTATGTTATAAAAAAATAATAGCTATTGACTAAAAGGTGGAGAGACCGTGAAGGAAGAGCGATTAACGTTGGACTTTTATACATTATAGAGTATAAGTTAAAATTAAGATTTAAAAATTTATAAATAAATTAAGGTTTAAAATAATAAAGAGGATAATAAAAAATATAAAATTTTATTTAAAATTTAAATTTAAAATTTTCCTGCTAGTTAAAAAATTATTAATTAAGAATGTCCTTTCTTACTAGTTACTATTTTCTTTTAAAAAAAATTGTAAGAACTAAACTATTTAAAAAGCATTATTTGAATGACGAAATCAATCATTGCACGACAATATATATAGTAAGTTATTAATTTTTTTTAAGAACTATATATTAGGTTATTATTTGATGTGAAAAAGTAGTATTCCGTACTTAAAAAATAATAAATACCAATTTCATATCATCAAATCAATATATTAAAAGTGTATTGTAATCTTGGGCCAGCTATCTTACCTTTCGAGGTGCTTACAATTCAACGAAGGGATTAGTCACTGTGCTTGACGATGGATACCCTGATCTAGACAAAAAAAGTGTATTATAATCACAATGCAGTATTGGAAAAATGAATTAATTAGATGAGAGATAAATTCTGAAATTTATTTTAGTACATATTATCTCAATCAAATCTTACACAATCTCTCTCTAGATCTCTTTATTCAATTGATTTTAAAACTTTCTTTTATGTTCGGCCCAATCAGAGAGTTAGGATAATTATGGATTCTTTAAAATAGATTATAAAAAATTTTTGGACAAATCAAGTAATAATTTGGCCTTCAAATATTATTGGAATCGTCTTTTAGATTATATGGGCTGAAAATAGAGCTGCTCAACATATTTTAAGCTTAAAAAATTAACATGGAGGGCTTGGACCAAGTATTATAGACGTGAAAACTCATTTAAGCCCAAATCATCATATTTTGAGCTTAAAATGCTTATTATAATTTGGGTTCATTATTTGTGCGAATATCATTATATTTAAGCCCTATTATTTAAAGTTCATTAGTAAATTTACTTTTAAGTGTCGGGTTTTGTTATTTAAAGTCCATTTCTTATTTTTTATTTATTGTTCTAATTAGTTTGGACTTCATGTTTAAAGGTCCAATAAAATTTCTTTTATTTTGGGCTTAAGTATGCGTTGTTAGAAAGACCTATTAGTTTTTTTTTAAAGATTTTAGTTGTTTTAGAATCTTTTAGGGTTTTCTTTGTTTTAGAGTATAAATATTCCTTATGTTGCTCTTGTAAGAAGACAAGTTGAATGAATTTTGATTGAGTGTGTTTTCTTCATACAAATTTTTATATGTGTGTGCAAGTTATGATAGATTTCTTTATTTGTTGCATCAAGATATTGAATATACTTATCGACAGTTAATTTATTTTTGTGACGTTTATTCATTCTCTTTCTTTTAGTTCGATTATCTGCATTTCTAATAACGGGTTTCTTAGAGATTCAATAAACGGATGTTTATTCTAAGATTTTACTTAATTCAAAGTGTGTATTGCGTTTTAGTCTCAACCATAAATTAAGATTTCGCATGTGCTCATTTTTTACTCTCTTTTTTTTTTCTTGACATGTCTCTCTATACTCTTTAATAGTCTCAACTCGCTTTGTTTTTAATTTTCAAATTTAAAATTTCAGATAAAAATAATTTAACTTTTAAATATCAAATCAAAATTTATATTTAAGATTTGAAATTATTTTGATGTGAAATTTGATATTAACGTTAAATTAAAGTATTTATAATTTATAATTTAGATTTAGTTTATAATTCATATACCATGACCATCATTTTATCTTTTGGTTGCCAAAAATAAATTTGAATGAACGAAAATAAATGGGAATGAAGTGCGATAAAAAAATATAATTATTACGTTTAGTTAGCATGAAAAAGAAAACAATAATATTATATTTATAATGTTTAGTTGGCAAAAAAATTAAAAGTAATAATGAAAAATCACCAAAATTTTCCATTAGAAAAATAAAAGGAGAGAGGTAATAATGGGAATGAAGTGTAAGAACATTTTTGTCCGTGAAATATTCATTCCATGTGGGATCATTTTGGCCCAAACTTTTGTTTCCCTTCCTATTTCTCAGTAATGTACACTTTTTTTAGTACACTAATTTTTTTAAAAAAATTTAAAATGTCTTAATAAATTTTTAACGAGGTTAAATGTTTTGTTAGATGTTTAATTAACTGTTTATATTAAAAAATGAAATATTTAATGCCACGTAGATTTTAACTAAGTTAAAAAAATGATTGGATATTCTAAATTGCACCTAGCGTCGAGACATGTATTATGAGTAGGTTATTTTTTTGTTTACTTAGACAGTTGATTGGGCGTTCAAAAACACACTTAATGCGACCATGTCAGAATTTAACAGGCTACATCCTCGGGGTTGTTAATGCCTAACAACTTAGATACTAATGAGTTGAATAAAATGATATTTTAGAACCAAAATGTGTATTATGATTTTTCCACTAAGATAGTTGATTGGACGTTCAAAAACACCCTTCTAATGTGCAACCATGTTAGTGTTTAACAATCTATTTTCCCTTCTCTGTTAATGTTTAACGATTTAGAAAATAATGAGTTGACTAACATGATATTCAAAAACCAAAATGTGTATTATGATTTTTTAGTAAAATAACAAATTGGTCTCCTAAAAATATCACTCGTGTCAATATAATTCTTGAAAGATGAAATATTTAAATTTAATCTTTAAAAGATACACCTCAATCATTTTAGTCCCTTTGTCAATTTGGTGGATGCAAAAGTTAATACCGTCGCTAACATGGCACGTATAGACACTGAATTGATGATTAGGATATACAGTCAACATTTAGGATGTTTTTTTAAAAAAATAAAAGAAGTCTAGAATCAAAATGTAGTGATTTAAGAGACTAAAATAGTACAAATTACATTCTTAAAGGATCAATTTATTAATTTACTCCATATTTTTTTAACGACTAAATCGTAATTATTGCATATATTTTAAAAAAAACTATATATATATATAATTAAAATCTTAATTTACAGTGTTAAAAAATATTGATCTTATCCAAAATAGCTTGAAATAGAAAGATTTGATCTTATCCAAAAATAAATTATAAAGACTCTTTTGCACAATTTCATTAACGCACGGTAATCCATAAAAAGGGCACTTCAATAAATACAAACACAACCCATTTGAAAAAAAAAAAAAAATACAAACACAAAGTCCATGCAATAGCAATAATGATAAATTGATAATGTACCACAGCTGTACGGATCACGAGTTAGTTAAAAATAAAAGAAAACTTTTGGTGTCTATTAAATATTCATAAAATTATGTTTTTGTTTTTATTTTTTTATTCACTTTTATTTTTAATATAAAGGTAAAATAATTATAATTTTATCTATTTTTATTCTATTCATATTTCATCACTTTGTACTACCAAACATAGTAAATTCGTTCTTATTTCCATTACATTCTCCATACCAAATGAATCCTATATATTAAAACATCTTGGCACTTTCTTTACGGCATTTTCCTTTTGAAAATAAGTTATTAATCCACTCTAATATGTAGTCAATCATTTACTCTTAAATTTTTTTAGGTAGAGAACCCATGATGAGGTGATTAGTTATTGCTATCTTAGTGAATACACTAATTCAGAAAAAAAATAAATCAATTATTATGAAAAAGAAAAGAAAATTATACTTATCTCCCTTAATATTTAATTATTGTTTCGGTTCTTTAAAGATTATATTTATTTTAGTTGTTCGTAATAAAAATACCAAATTTAATTTCTTAAAGATTAAATATATTTTAATTAATTAATTTTTTAATTCATAAAAACATTAAATTTAATTTTTAAAAGATACCTTATATAAAAATAAAGTCAAAAGAGAAAATTGAATGATGAAATTGAAATTAAATGGATTTATCTAACATGTGGTACATGTTAAGATTTCTTTTGATTAATCAATAGAGCATTTGATATCTTAAAATTTACAAAAATTTATTTAAAAAAATAATTTGTAATGTTTAAAAACTCAATTGACCAATTAGGTAAAACCTTAATATGTGCCCTTAATTAGGGCACATATTAGAAGAACCCATAAAATTTTCTTTAATTAAATTTGATATGACAAATAAAAATTTGAAGAGACAAAAACATAGTATTGAAACCCCGACTGTCCCGGCTGGTCGGACCGTCGAACCGCCGTCCTGATCGGGTGACTAAAACAAATCAAAACCGCATTGAATTAAAGTTTTAAGTTTTAACATATTTATTAATTGCAGAATTAAATTTGGATAAGCGAGTTGACAATAATGATGAGGAAGAGGAAGAAAAGGGGAATGATACTGGAGCCAATAGACTACTAGTTGAAGATAATAGATCATTACTTGATATTTTGTTGTTCCTTTTAGCCAACTAAAAACAAAATATTACTCATAAATTGTTATATTTGTTTGGTTTAATTTCAATGAATTAGTTTGAATTGTGATTATTTAGTTTTGTTACAAAAGTATTTAGTTGCCTAAATGTATTTGACTATTCTTAAATTATGATATTTGTTTTTTTTTTTATTTATTTAAGTATGAACTTATACATTAATATTTTAATATATATATATACACATATTTCACCGTGTTAATCGATTAAACTAATGACCCCTTGAGCCTTTGACTACGTCGATGGTCGGGTCTAGTAACTATGGACCAAACCAATGATTGTCTTTATTATTACAATAAAAAATTATGTCAAAACTATTCTTACATTAAAAATAAAATTATAATTATATTCTTCATCATAAAAAAAAAAATTCACAAAGCTAACCAATCATTGGTTTCAGTTCTCAATATTTTACGGCATGGTGGCCGATTTTTGTCACGCAACCCGTCAAGGCCACCCAGGAAGTAAGTAAAAGTAACATTCCCTTCTCTCAATATCCACCGTCGATCTTCCCTCCGTGGGCCCCACTCCAACTCCTCATCCACCGTCCGATTCCCTCTCTCTCTCTCTCTCTTTCTCTTCTTCCATTTCCGTTCATTCTTTCCCACCAAGTCATTCCGTTTCCTTTCGCTCTCGCTTTTTCTCTCTGCTTCTCGCAAGTACAGAGTACAAAACAAGGCAGCCCAAAAGCCAAAAGGAGACTGTGAGAATCAATCACCACGATAATGCAGCAGCAAGGCCATACCTCTTCCAGTGTAAGAGTCTAAGAGACCCCATTATTGAACCCTAAACCTCACTTGCATTCGTTCTTTCTTCTTGCTGTTTTGTTTTCTGTAGTACTACATTTGGAGACCTATATATGTGTGTGGGTTCATTTGTTTGTTTATTTGTTGTTTCTGTGCTCATGCGCCTGCTGTTTGGCCTTATTGCTATATTGCGCACTACATTGTGGAGACTTGTGGTTGCTCAGTAGTTTTGTTTTGTTTTGTTTTTTTGAAAATTTGATTGTATATACTTAGCGTGGTTGTTTGGACGTCACTCGAAGTTATTCTTGGTTCTCGGGTTTGATTTGGGAGTTTTGAGAAATAAAAAAGTGAGGTGGGAGTGGGGACTGGGAGAGGCAACTTAAAGTGAGGTGGGGACTGGGGTGGGGGTGGAAATTTCATTATTGGCCTTGTGTTCTTATGTGCTGCTAGGTCTGAAATAAAAACAAAATGGAGAGAGTATATCGGTATAAGAGTTGATAAATTTCACTATTGTGGGTGGAAATTTCATTATTGGCCCATTCCTCTTGGTGGCTGATAGTTCAATTGGTTTGGCCAGGTCAATTGGTCTGTTTTGTTTTTGGTTTAAATAGCCGACCCCACCTAGTGGGAAAAGGCTTTGATTGTTGCTTGTTGATTTTGGTTTAAATGTCACTATAATGCATGCTTATGTATTAGTGGTTACTTAGCTTCCTGTTCCGTAAGTAGTCTCCTATTTTCAGGGATTGATTGTAAATATCTATCTGTTATTATTCAGGCTTGTTACTTGAATAAAATAGAGATGAGAGAATTACAAAGCTTTTGATTTTTCAATCATTCATGTCACTGTTATATCTTCCTAATGCATCTCCCCCTCTATTTTTTATAATCCAATTTTCTCTACCTGTTATTGGTTATTCTCATTGCCACACATGTAAATATCTCTTACACTTGAGTCATTTTGGTTTACCAATTCACAAGCTCAATCACTTGTACCAGGAACATTGCAAACAGCTTGCAAGGAAATGATTTATGATATTTTAGGTCCCTTGTCAGTATTATTTTTTTTGCAATTAGTTTTTGCTGTATTATATATAAATAGAATCTTATTGCAGTGGCTCCAATCTATACCTTCCTTTAGGAGTAACTTTACAGAAAAATTATAAGAGGACTGGACATTCTTCTTCAGATCTTTGCAGCCATCAGCATTTTCATATTATAGAAGAATCATGGTAGAACAGATAACAATAATATCACTGTAAATCCTTTCTTGCATGTATTCAATGTGTTTTTGACTCACATGAGTAGTGTCACTTTCATATCTCGCCCTACTTGTTTAAAATCAGGTATTAACTTCATAACATTCATGTTTCTAACCTTAACTGGTTTGTAGTTTCAGCCTGTGACTGCAAAATGGATAGTTTTGAATACTTTGCATTGACAAAATTTGTCCAGAAAACTCAACTTTTCTATACAATTAATATTTTAATAATTATGTCCTCACTTTTGTTGCAGGTTGAACCTTGCGATATATGTGGTGATGTTGGTTTCGATGAAGTAATTTCTACTTGCTCTAAATGCAAAGTAACTCGTGAACATCTGTAATGATCTTCTGTTCTTTTTTTTTTTCTTCATCTTAACCCCTTTTGTTCCCTTGATAATGCTGACAAGTGTATATGTTATATTTTGTACTCTTTTCTTGTCTTTTTAAGTGTATATTTTCCATTTGCTGGAAAAAGAAAGTTCATTGAGGTGGACACATCCTTTATGAGCCTATTTTTGGGTTTATCTTTATCCAACAAAGCATTTCCTTGGTTAGATTCTTAATTGTTTTCTAATACTATTTTTTTTAATAAAAAAAAAGCATCTTTCACAATTTTTGTGCACACTTAATTTTCTGGGGTGAGATTCGGCCAAAAAAAAAAAAAAATTTGAGGGGTGAGTTGAAGGACTAAATAAAAAAGTTATGAGCTTTCATAAAATATATATATCTATATGAGAAAATTATATAAATTTATATATTATTTCAATGATGCATGCATTTTTGTATTTATCTAAAAGTTTTTATAAAAACGTATATATGATTATAATATATATTATTTAAATTTTCAAAAAATAATATATATTATATAAAATAGTATTTTATTATTAATCGAGCTATTCATGAGCTTAATACCAAGCATTAAATGTTCAAGCTCTGTCATTTTATTAAACGAGCTTAATATGTTGATCAAGCTCATTCATATAATAAATGAATCAAGCCTAATTTGAACCATAGTTATTTACGGCGCACGACGCACTGTTGCGAAAAGGGCTCATGGAGCCATGGCGCATTGCGCACTGTGTGGCGCATTGCGCACTGCGTTGCGCATGGCAACATTAAAGTGCGGCGCACATATATGCACACATACACATATAGTCATATATATATATGAAAATTTTAATTCTAACTCATCCACAAAGAACTTCTAATACATTCAAATTTCAAAAATATATTAAGCATGATCATAAATTCTCCAAGATACATCAAGTATGATGACAAACTCTATAAATTGCAAAAACTCATAAGAGTATAAACCATGTAAAAAAAAGAACTCTAATCATCAATCAAGGTAAAGTTAACGTTACAAAAGAAAAAAAAACCTGAGATGAAGAGCAGGGAATAGACGGTTGAGACTTGAGAAGAAAGAAGCTAGGTTATGTAGAAAAGGAGTAGAGAAGGAGGGAACTAAAGAGACACTAAATAAGATAAGAATATATTTTATAATCTTAAAACCTATTTTTTAATGGGCTTTGGACTTAGGGTTGTCAATTAGACAAAGAAGCCCTTTTAAACATCTTTATTTTAATGAGTTATGGCTGCATGAAGTTGGCACACATGGTTGCATGAAGGTGGCGAACGTTGCGCGTGCCATGCGCCATTACCCATGGCGCATGTTGCGCGCGCAACACACGGGCAACAGCTGTGGCGTTGCCCAAAAGGCCATGGCGCGCGCAACAGGGCAATGGCGCGCAATCAATGACTATGATTTGAACAGTTGATGAATCAAACCAAATAGTCCACAAACAACTCGGTCATTTACACCACTAGCTAGATCTCATATTTGGGAATTTTGACATTTTTTTTTTACTAATTCTAGTGCTGATCAAACTAATTGGTTGACCTTTGATTCAACTAAATGCTTTTGCAATTTCTTGTTATGAATTAATTCTATTTCTATCTGGTTGCAGTTATTGTATGCAAACTTATCCAAAAAAAGTTCCTGGCGATTGGGTTTGTGAATATTGCCATTCTGGGAATGGCACAACCTCACCAAATTATGTTGCAAACAAGAACTTCTCTAAAGACTTTGGAATAGATGATTCTGACGTGATTGACAATGAGTTCACACAACCAAAGAGTCCATATAAATTGCATAATTTTGGCAGGTTGGCTTGTTCTAGAAGCCAAAAAGTTGTTGGAACTGGGAAAGTGAAGTTCATTCCAGAAGAAGAAGCCATTAGCCTATTATCCATGGGACATGGGAAACTTCATAGACGATGTGGAGTACGAAAGAGTTTGTTGACTAATCAACAAGCTACTCATTCATTGTCAAAAGGTGAGAACACTATCTGATGCTGTCTCTTCTCTCTCTCTCTCTCTCTCCCCCCCCCCCCTTTTTCCCTCTCAAAAGAAAAAAAAACACATAAGGCATTAGATGAAAATAGAATTATGTGCTTTGTGGTACCGGTTAAGTATAAGATTCTTGGAGACTTTGTAGATCCATCAAAGGAATATGTCCGCAGAGAGCACTCCTCAAATTCCATTATGCCAGCCAACAAAGAAGAAATTTCTAGCGCAAATGCACGCAAGGCAAATGATAAAGCATTTTGCTTAACAGCAGAAAACTCCCTTCCTTTTAGCACTGCTGGTAAGAATTTTCCCATTTGTTATAATTCTGTGTTTTTTATACATAGAAGTTTTGCGAGATATTGTCAGTCAAGGTTTTTTTTTCTTCTTTTGTTTTTGGGGGAATAGTTTACAAATTCTTCTTTCACAATTAAGTATTCAACAAAATATGTAACATAAGTTAGGGAAATGATTTTTACTTGGATTATATCTTAGGAAGTGCCAAAAAAAAGTGTTCTTGATTTTGATAAAGAATCGATTGTAAGTACCAGAACATATACAGACTAAAGAATCAACATATGCATTGGGCTTATTAACTAATTTCATTTGATTTAAACTAAGAGGCTTCCTTTTAAATATATTATTACACTATAAATAGATGTAGAGTTGGAAAATAATTTAGAGATATAACTGAAGGTAGCTCTTCTTTGAAATGTGCCCTATGATTATGTACTTTAACCACAAAAGCAGACATTCCAAAGAAAAAAAATGCAAAATCATTTTTAGATGTGAATGGATACCAGTTTCATTAATATCTTTTTAGCACGCAAAGGATTAAGTGCTGAGAAATTTATTTCCTTTTAACCATGAAGCTTTTGTGACCCTTGTTTTTCATACTATGGCTCTTGTATTACCCAAAAAGGAGCATGTTTAAGAAAATCTGTGTAGAAACACAATGAATATCTAAATGTAGTTTACAGAGTTACTTAACCAGGCGTCCTTTGTGTCTATATAGTTGTAATTTAGTTTACGTACAAAGGGTAGTACACATAATACAAAACCCAAGCTCATTAATCCTTAACACACTTGATTTAATCTAGCAGTCCAATTCACTATTCTAACAACCAGCAATTGATGGATAATGTATGCTGGTTACGTTTGAAACCATAGATTTGCAGGTAGAAAAACATAGCAAAAAGGCACCTTCTGCAGCTTTACAAGCAAGGCAATCTTCACCTATCGTTGATTCAGGTAGGATATTTTTTGAATCCATGGTTGTCAAGATTGAGATCTTACTTAAGATCAATCAAAGGTCTGAACTGGTTACGTTTGAAACCATAGATTTGCAGGTGGAAAAAAAAACATAGCAAAAAGGCACCTTCTGCAGCTTTACAAGCAATATTAGATTCTTATTATATCTCTCTACTTTTGTCTTTAGGTGGTACATGTTCTACTAGTGGCAAATGTAACAGATCTAATATTGATAAAAGAGATCTGTGCAGTATTCAGATGAACTTCAATCTGTATCGCAATGTTTTACCCTCTTCGCATGCTACTTGGAGGTGTGTAGCTTTTCATTTGTCCTGTATAATTTACCCTTTCTTCTATCACCCTTGGAGTCAAATTGACTTTGTAGACATATCCAAGGAAAAAATGAACTTTCAAATTTCCTTTTCAGTTTAAGTTAGTTTTAGGATATTAACTTTTGAGCAGGCTTTAAAAAACTATATTCATGGGCTTATGTATCTTTACCTAAGCATATTAGCCCCTTTGCTTCTAAACATTTATGTTTGTAGAAGAGTTTTGACGCCTCCATTTAGAGTAATATATACATTTTACTTCTGTATGACATTGATGGATATGTGGAACCATAAGAAATCACAATAGCATTGCTTGTGTTCCTTTTTTCATTGAATTGAAATAGAATGTGGTAAAGGTGTATATAATATATGAAACAATCAAAGCCTTTTCCCACTAGGTGGGGTTGGCTAAAGGCTATAATATATATTTTAAGGAAAAGTCCTCACATATACTTTGTGTGAAACACCATTAGGAAAGCATGGTTCCTGTGGTTGGCTTGGCTGGGAGTTGGGAATTACAGAACACTCCCCCCTTTTCTTTTTTAAGTAGAATTGTTCCTTGCTTTTGAATTGAAGCCTACTGTCTGCCAAACAACAGGTTTTGTTTTAATATGAAAGCATGTCTCATTCATCCATCTTTCGGATCCGGTCTTTGCATTTGTGGAGCAATATTTTTGTTCATGATGTCATGGCATAAAAGTTTTCATTCACTTCAGGAACGCATTGCTTGTACTTGGTGATGCCTGCAGATATTAGTAGGAATACTGTTTTAATGATCCAGTTTTATACGCTCTTGACCATTTTCTAGGGGTGGATTCAAATTTCTTCAAAATGCTGCTGCTTCTGATTTTTATGATGGATTGGAGGGCCAACCTCCATGCAATGTTCATCGCAAAGCATATAATTTTTCATGCAAAATGCCCCCAGTTCTTGAAGTGAACCCACTTCCTACCTCCGGTCTCTTGAAAGATTTATTCGAAAATGATTGTCCTGATCTTCGAGATGTCGCATTGTATTTCTTTCCTTCAGATAAGTCTGAAAGGTCAGCTTTGCTCTTATTTTAATGGTCCTCTTTTTCTGGAGTCATGCAACAATGTGTTGTTTCAACTGCTTATACAACTGCTGACAATTAACTGTAGGTCGAGGCAGAACTTCATTCAAGTATTTGACTTCTTGGATTCCAAAAACATGATGTTGAGAAGTTTTATTGATGGAGTGGAGTTGTTGGTGGTTACTTCAAAACAGCTTAACGTGGACTCCCAGGGTATGTTACTTTGTTTTCATGCATTAATTCTATTTTCTTTTATAAAAGCCAGACCTATGTTTCCATGTACTTGTGTTTGTGTGTTGAGTTTAAACTTGTATGTTCTGCAATGTTGAATATGAAAATGCAGAATTCATTGAGACTGTAGTTTTAAAAATTAGATTCAAGGTTTTTTGAACATTCTGCTTTGGGAAGTGAGCTTGTTAAGTATTGTTTGCCTGACCAAAATAGTGAATTATGAATACAGTCGACGTGGCTGAAACATAAATTATTGTTGCATTTTCCTTGTCTTCATAAAGATGACAAATTTTCACTCACAGGTACTATTGGAAGAATTAAGGCAAAATCTTTCCTTTGGGGTGTCTTTCGCCCTGTGAAAAATGATGCAGCCATTGAAACGTTACCTGATACAGAGGATGTTGATATGGAGATTGACATGGTTGGAGGAAAGGATGTGTTGGGGAAAATTGATATTGTTCAGAATTGGAAAGACAAACCCATGAATTTATCTATAAGCTCTGGGGAAGGAACTCTACTTCAGAACCCCTCTGAGAATGTGCACAAGAGCTTAATCACTTCAAGCGACTTGAATTCAAATGTTCAAGATAAATTTTCTTTGTCTACCCAAGTTATAAAGGAAATCAAAACAGAGTTTCCTTCTGATTCTGACCCATCCCTATTGAACTATGTCAAAGATTATCATAAAGTTAAGAAAGAAAATGATGTTCCACCAGGTTTTGAAGAGGCCCATAATCATCATCATGTGGGAGTTTCAGGATTTGGCAAGTTGCAACCTCCCAAATTAAAGAGAGTTTGTGACCTGTATTGAAATGTCATCATCAGGTAGCAATCAATACTCTCATTTGATGGAAACTAAACTACTCTTGGTTTATACAATTCTGAACTCACATCTATATATGACTCTTACATAGTCCATGGATGGACTCACTATAGAATGTGTATATGCTTTTTCTTAGGAATTGCTTCATCAATCTAGGTCTCATTCTCCAAAGGCAACTTCTTCATTCGATATGCCTGCAACTCTGCAAGAGATGACTGCACAAAGGAAGGTGTCTTCTGCTATGATAATAGGTTTATAGTGTGTAGAAATAGATTTTAAATTAGGTCAAGTGGTCCAGAATGGTCTAATCTTCCTTCTCAGATCTCCATTGGTTTTCCTCCCCATCCCCTAAGAGCAGAACGGTACTGCCTCAAACTCTAACCTTGTACTCAGTTTTACTCAATAGATATTTGAATATTGAAGTAAGCTGATATAAGAGATATGCATAGGTACAGAAACATGCTGAATTTGCAGTATTTAGTATTTACTATGAAGACCTTCGAAATGCCTTCATACAGATAATAATACTATGGTGAGTTACTGAGTTATTAGAAAGCTCTTGCAACTTCATGTTAGTATTGTGATTCTATCAAACATTAAAAAGACCTATTCACATGCCAAATGTTTATAAAGTATGTTTGTACGGGACAGTGAAAAGAAAGAAAAGAAACTTTTTGTGGAAATAAAGTGTTATTGGACTCGGACCGAACCGGTCGGTTTAATCTCAATTTGACGTAAGTTTATTTATTTTTATTTTTTAGAAAAATAGTTTCCAAGGAAAGAAAGAAAGGACCTGGTGACCCAAGTTAAAATGAGATGATTTTTAAGAAAACTGGTGACTAAGGTTGAAAACTTAATAAAATATTATTTGTTAGGAAGATCGCTCTTAACAATAAATTTAATTATATTGAAAAGAGGAAAAGGAAATTGCCAAAAAGCAAGCTCCCCATCACTTTTTTAATTTTAGTTGAAAATAGTTGGTTAAAATAAATTTTTTATAACAACGAGTGTGGTTGGTTCAAGTGATAATTGGCTTGGTATCTTTTAAGCAAAGTTTTAAGGGCTTATTCGGTGTGTAGATTGGAGAAGGGAAAAGATGATCGAAAGGTTGTGGCCCACATGGAACTCACATGTCATGGGATTGCAGCATTCTTTTTGGATTTTGTGAAAGAGTGGCTGAAAAAAATGGGAAAGTGAAATGTCTATTATGTCCTTGGATTTGACACAATCATAACTTTTTTTAAAAATATTTTAATATAAATGGTAAAGTGGTAATTTTAATTATTCTCATTCCCATTTTCATTCTCAAATTTTACTACCAAACACAGTAAACCCATTTCCATTCCTATTCCCTTTCTACATAACAAATACACCCTAAGTTCGCAACCTTGTGAGATTTTTTCAAAATAATCAGGTGTGTGTGACATGGGTCGAGTCTGAATTAGTCAAGATAGTGTCTCGAAAATCAGACGAACAATCAAAAAATAAATAAATTTTTTTGGCTATTTATATAAAAAAGATTTGACTGTGTAAACTAATTAGTTCAAAATAGATAATTTTATTCACTTTGAAAAAGATTTGACTGTGTAAACTAATTAGTTCAAAATAGATAATTTTATTCACTTTGAATTTTTTTCACAGGGAAAATAAAAGTCAATTTCTGGTTACTTGTTTGTAAGGTGTAATTTTGGTTATAATCCAATATTTTCTCCAACATTTTTTATACAAAACATATTTACTTTTTGCAAAATTATGTTTTTACCTATTTTTATTCCATTATCACTTTTAATATAAGAATAAAATACATTCTTATTCTTCACACATTCTTGTATCAGACCAAGAAACCGCAGATATAGTGTCATAAGTCATAACACATAACTCATAAATGATAAATCCCGTTTCTCTTCTTCCCTCCAAAAGAAAATTAAAGGGAAATTTTATTAATAAAGAATTGAAAAAAGAAACAAGAAAGTGCAACCTCAGTCCTGCATAATTGGATAAAATAGCTGCGTTTCAAATTCAAAATTCTCCAAAATTTCTAGTCTTCTCTTCCCTTACCTTTTTTGCTGCATTCGATCTTTCTAATCTTCTTTCACACACACACACACACACACACACACACACTCTCTCTCTCTCTCTCTCTCTCTCTCTCGTAGACTCAGAAAGTGTGTGCAAGCAAGTGGCGGAGAGATCGTAATTCCAAAACTCATGGAGGTGGCAGTGGAGTCTGAGAGTGAGAATAGAAGCAGCAGTTCTACTTCTACTGTTAGCCACAGTCGACGGCGCGTGGGTTTGCTATACGATGAGAGGATGTGTAAGCACTACACACCGGACAATGATTACCATCCCGAGAACCCAAATCGGATTAGGGCTATTTGGAAGAAGCTCCACAGCGCTGGCATTCCTGAAAGGTAGTTAGTTGGACTTGAATCCTTCGCTTTTAACTCGTATTTCATTTCCTAGATATTTGCACTTCGCGCTTTAGACTGTACATGTGATTCGAGGCGTTTCATCCGGCTCATCTAGTTTAAGTTTGACTCTCCTTTTCCGTGATACCGACGAGGAAATTGGAAATGATTTGTTTTTGCTTGTTGGAGTGTTTATGTTTTGCGTTGTAGTATAATATAAAGTATGCCTTGTGACTCTGAGATTTCTTGTTCCATCTTTCCAATAACTAATGGGTAGGGGAAGACAAAAGAAACATCAGGACAAACTATTAATAATCTAACTGTAACTATAGAAATGAGTATACCCAACCCCACCTAGTGTAAAAAGAGTTTGTTTGTTGTTGTAGTTCGCATCTTAGGGGTGATGAGTGCCATAAATGAGTTTTGATGAGCTGAAGTGCGGACTCGAATTGGGAAATGCAATAATCTCTTTTCGTTATGCCCACTTTCTTGTTAAAACAGTGAGATGAGCATGAAGTTGCCTAATAAAGAAATGGGCATACCTTGTTTGAGCTCTATTCTGATTTTAGACTTGCATGGATTTTTTTTTTCTTTTTTGTCCTAAATATATGGTGTCATTCCTTGAAATTGGAATGTTTTATTCTGATATAGCTAATTTATTAAGTAATAAAATCCCACTGTTATGTTTTGTACCCCTAACAAAATTGGTGTTTTATCCTGCTCCAGATGTATGGTTTTGGATGCCAAAGAAGCTGAAGACAAATATATACTGTCAGTACATTCAAAAAATCATGTTAATCTGATCAAGAACATCAGCTCAAAACAGTTTAATTCACGGAGGAATAGGATCGCATCAAAATTTAACTCTATATATTTTAATGAGGGTTCATCAGAAGCTGCTTATCTTGCTGCCGGCTCTGTTGTAGAGGTAATTTTTATAAAAGATTCTTTACGTGATACAATCTCCCGAGAATCTGGACTATCATGGGCTAAATGAGAATACATTAGTGCATGTATTATTATTTTTTTTGAATTCTCAATAGCTTTTAGTGCCATGACTGTGTGAAAATTTGGATCACTTTAACTATTCTTGGTATCATACGAAATTTCATGCAAATTTTTTTTGGGTATATTAGAGGCAAAAGCAAACAAGCTAACTCCTGGCTAACACCAGAGTTGTAGTCAACAAATTGCATTTGACTAAAGCAAAGCAGTGCAAATTTTGGTAGTGAACATTGCTTTTCTATCTGGGTAAAGGCTTTCTTCAATTACACTCTTGGACTTGTTACAGTAAGACAAAGGGAATGAATCTTTAGGGTTTGTTTGGGGGAAGGAAAATGGAGGGGAAGGAAATGGAAGTGAAATTTTTGTTCTGATATTTTCTTTAATTTAGATTGAAATTTCGCTTTTTTTTCCCTTACGACATGTTTGGATTGAAGCGAAGATGAAAAGGGAAGACAAAAAAAAATTAAAAATATAAATTAAAGAAAATTTCAAATAAAAATTTTCACTTCCCTATCCCTCAATTTTCACTCTCCCAAACAAACCCTTGGTTTCTATAACTTATTTTTAATAAAATATTGAGTAATTTTAACAGACTTTAAGCTTTCAGCTTCATCAAATTTCTATACTTGCTTAATATTAAAACAAGAGTTGTTAAAAGTTTAAACAACATTAATGTGTATATACTTCTCTGGGGCTTGTCTAGCTTTACCCATATAAAAACTTTATGAACCTTAACTAAAGATGTTTTGAAAACTAGGTTGTTGAGAAAGTTGCAAGCAGGGAATTGAATTCTGCTGTTGCTATTGTTAGGCCTCCAGGGCATCATGCAGAAGAAGATGAACCCATGGGGTTCTGTCTATTCAACAATGTAGCTGTTGCAGCAAGTTATCTCCTAGATGAAAGAGTGGGTATCATCACCTGTTATTAATTCTGTTATCACTCAATTTTAAGCCTTTGATCAGCCACTTTCTGTGAATTGCCACCTCACACTTCAGGTGTTGTCTTGTGTATGACAGCCAGAATTAGGAGTGAAGAAAATTTTAATTGTTGATTGGGATGTTCATCATGGGAATGGTACTCAAAAAATGTTCTGGAATGATTCTCGTGTGCTATTCTTCTCTGTCCACAGGTACAATTATAGGTGTTTATTGAGAATAATGGATTATTGGTAAATTACATCCAAGATGTTCCCTACATATTTATTGATCTAATTATGGTAGGATGAATTGGTGTTTCTGCTAAATTTTTCCAAGTGCTTTTAAATTCACAAAAATAAGTGGATTATGGTCTCTGAGGTCCTGTAGGTAATGCAATAGGGTGTGATTTTTAGGTTTTTTTTACCTTCTCTCTTTCTCTCTCTCTTAACTGCTGGACAGGATGGGATTTGGGTCTATGAAGGATTTTCCGTTTTTGGGTTTAACTTAATAATTGTGTCACTTTGATAATCGATCATGAGGTCATCTTTTATCTAAAAAAATATATCATGAGGTCTGAACTTTTCTGCTTATGCAGGCATGAATTTGGGAGTTTCTATCCAGCTAATGATGATGGATTTTATACCATGATTGGAGAAGGACAAGGTGCTGGGTATACTGTAAATGTGCCCTGGGAGAATGGGCGTTGTGGTGATGCAGATTACTTTGCAGTTTGGGATCACATCTTGGTCCCTGTTGCCAAGGAGTTTAATCCAGACATAATTTTAGTTTCTGCTGGATTTGATGCAGGTATACAGTGGCATACTAAAATTTGAGATTTTCTCTGATGTCTTTTATTGGTTTTCTTTCATTGATTTTTGATTTGATCTTCACTATCCTTCTTTGAAAGCATATGTGAATTGTGTCATGGAAGGGACTGATGGTCCCGCTTAGCTTGTTTGGTTTCTTGAAGTGCATATTTATGTTTGACCTACTACTAGTTTTGCAGCATACCTTGTTTTCTCTATTTGTTAAATTGCTACTTTCTATGCCTACTTGTACGGTTTGCATGATGAAAATGAGCATTGAACTAAGATCACTATTATAAGAGTTGGTGCAAGGATAACTGATAAGAATTTGTCAAATGTTTAAGACTCTAAATAGCTGATCCAATCAGATACAAAGTTGCCTAAAGTGATGAAACTTATTAATTCTGAGATGAGAATGACAATTCTTTGACAAACAATGCAGTTTGGTAGTTACTTCACCAAAGTCTGAAATCTGAATGGGTATACTGGAGTTAGTTTGATGCAAAATTCTAAACAAGATAGGGAGCATAATTTAATTTGGTAGTGAAGACCAAGAAGAGTGGCACGTGTACCTTTGTGCCAATTGCTTGCTGATACAAAATAGGTGATGGGTCAGTTAAAGGAAAGTAGGCAACTAAGTTTGTTGCCAAATAATCAAAGTCCCTGAGCTCAGAACTTAATGAAATGCACAGTTCTTCTGAATACATCCTGTTAATACAAAATTTCTAAATTCTAGATAACTATTTTGCATCTTCTGCTGGTGCACTAAACATTGCGTTATTTTCATTGTATTAGATATTAATTATTTACTATTAGGTGAATCTAGAGTGTTTGGATTTCTTGTTCTTATTATTTTTCCTTTGTTAAGTTTCATAACTTCATACTTATTTTAATATTACAGCTGTTGGTGATCCTTTGGGAGGATGTCGTGTCACACCATATGGTTATTCAGTTATGTTAAAAAAGGTGAATTTTTAATCAATGACTTTTCATGATTTTGTCTCATGTATTTATTGTAACGTTAGTTTCTTGATAAAATTAATTACTTTGATATGTGAGCAAATATAGTTGTTTGCTAAAGTTGCAATTTCTTTGTCAAACTATACTTTTCAATTTATGCTTTCTCTCTTCCTTCTGCTGCCATGATTGGCAATTCAAATATCAAGTTCTTTCCCCTTTTTTTTAAATATGAAAAGAAAGTTACTAAAAGCTAGTATGCTTATCACATATTCTCTTTTTTATATATTTCAGTTGATGAACTTTGCTGAAGGTAGAACTGTACTGATTTTAGAAGGAGGATATAATCTTGATTCAATTGCAAATTCAATGCTTGCTTGTGTGAAAGTTTTACTAGAAGAGGAGTCAATTACTGGATCCTCGGAGGCCTATCCATTTGAGTCTACATGGCGTGTAATACAAGCGGTAATAAATAGCATCTTGTCCCTTTTCTTCCCTTTAATGTGGAGAAAGAGAAAATTGGGTGGGTGGGGGGGGGGGGGGGGGGGGGGAATAACTGAGTGAAGGTTCCTACTTCTCAGCTTGGGTTGTTGAGGTAAAGGTTTAAATCTTGTAAGGTTCTGAGATTTCTTTCCTTTTCAAAATCTCCATTTCTCTCCTCTCAGTTCTAGCTGGGCCCTCTGTTATTAAAGGTCAAGGATTCTTTCTATGCTAAGGGGGCATGCGTTTGTTGCAGGTTCGCCAACAATTAAGTTCATTTTGGCCTATACTTGGCAACACCTTACCTGAAATGTTGATTCGTCAAATAGCTCCACCTCCGGTAACCCACTTTTCTTGCTTGTGCCTCATTTTTGGTACTTGATTTAACCTATAAATTAGCATATACATAGTTTATTAATTCAACATCTCTTAAGAATATTCTTTTGAATTTTAATTACGTATTTGCAAGACTATATATTAGAAAATGCAAATCTTTTTGAAAAGAGTAAATAATAGCATAAATTACTATACTCTCCCCTTAGGGCTTAGAGACGTTCAAATTAGGCATTCCTCTCCCTATAGTTTCACTCAATTTTCAACTTTTTAATTTTTTATAGTTTTAAATGTTATAATTGAGTTCTTATAGTTTTAAAGTTCTTAATTTAGTCCATGTTATTAAGCTTCCCGTTAGTATTTTATTAAACTTGTTCAAGTAGCCAACTATGTACCATCTTAGCACTTTGAATATTACATAAATTCTAACCAATTCACTCAAGTCTCTTAATGTAAGTTGTATCACATATTCACATGCTATATATATGGGGCCTATTTTCTCTTTGTTATTTACTTTAATTCTTTTTATTGACATACATCTTACATATTCAAAGTGCCAAGATGGTTTATGTTGGTCACATCAATAAATCTTAATAAAATAATGATGGAAATTTAATAATAGGGACTGAATCAAAGATTTTTAAAACTTTAAGGACCAAAAAAATAATTTAATCCAATTTTATATTAGTCAAATATATATTTAATGTTCAGGCCAAAAACAAATACATATTTAAGGGCTTTTTATATTTTTTATATAAATGTACGGGGTGTTTATGTCAAACAGGTAGAATAACTTATCATTTGTTGTAACTTGTAAGGGAGTTAAGTGCAGTATATCTTTTGATTTCAAGAGAGGGGAATATAAATTTCCTTAAAATAATACTTGATTAAATAGTAGTCTGGTAGTGTAGTTAATTATTCTTTAACTAAAAATTCAATGGTATTGAATTATTTATCATTAATTGTAAATTAGAATGTCTTCTATGTTTGAAGATTGATCATTGTAAAATAGCTCAACACAATATGTTTTTGGCAAGTTATCTGGCAGTTTCTATTGGCTTACTCAATTTGAAGAAAATGATGACTTTTCATTGCAAAGCTATCAAAGCTGCTGCTTCCTCTGGAAAGTCTCATTGAAGAAGAATAGTAATAGATTAACTTTTGGGTCATATGGTAGCAATGTGCTCTTTTTTATTTTTTTTCCTGTATGTGCTTGCCATAATAGTCATTTTTGTCATACTATAGTTGCATGCATCCAGAGTTGAATAAGTCAAAGATTATGACTCATGAATGTCTAAATGCTTCTGAAATAACTAAATTTCAAACCTAGTTGGCTCGATTTATGCATCTCTTTTTCTTGCACCCTTGCTTGTGCATGTGTCTGTTTCTCTCTTACATATTGTGATAGGGTCTGATTCTTGACAAACTAAAAACCAAAACAGTTATGAAATATTGAGCCAAGCAGAATGCAGAATCTGGACAAAGTGCTTAATTCAATACCAAAATCCTTAGGAAGGACCAAACCTATTACAATTCAAATAGGATTAACCTAATTGCTAGCTAAAGATAAGGGAATAGTGCAGTAAGTAAATAACAGGATGCAAAGTAGTGGAACATAAAGAAGCCTAAAAACCAGGAGTGGGGTGTGAGTGGAGAATAATCAACCCATAATTCTTAAAAACAGTAAGAGGCTTTCATCTGATTGGCGTTTAGCTTCTGCTTGTTGTTTCTTGTTCCCTCTAGAATAAGTGAGAAGAGGCTTAGGTGGACTTCTATCATATTGTCTGTCAAATTATTCTCTCATCCTAAAATATTTGCTGCCATATTTTTTGGCCAATATAGCATACACTGATCTCTAGCTCTGACTCTGAGACGGAGGACGATAAGGGTCCACAGACTTCAGAAAATCTTGAAGAGCTTCTTCGGGGTGTTATAGAGCCCCTATCCAAGCTGAAAGTTGGTGCAGATAGTCATGGTACATAATATTGTTAATCAGACATCCCCCCTCTCCCTTTCCCCCTCTATGTCCATCAGTTGAGAAGCTCCATATATTTTATGCAGATCAACTAACTTCTGCTTCTAATTCATGGCGATCAGAGCTTTCAAATATTTCTATATGGTATGCCTCATTTGGATCAAATATGTGGAAATCAAGATTCCTGTGCTATGTTGCAGGGGGACAGGTAACAAAGTCTTCCTGTCCAGTTATTTTACATCCATAAAAATGCAGTTATCATTTTAATAATTCCATTGGAATGCAGTAAGGTTTAAGGTAGTCTTGGCCGAGAGAGCTTTGCTACCGTTATATACTTCTATGGTAGTTTTAGGCTTCAGTCATTTTTTTGGTCAATGTCAAATTTCTATTAAGGAAATGTAGGCCTGAAATCATTGTTTTGTGAATTATCATAGAACTCGTTATAGTTTTATTGCCTTTTATAGTAAAAAATAACGGGGCTTCTCATGGCTAACAAGGTTAAGTTCTGCTCTTGCATGCTTTAGGATATTGTTATGCACTGATTCTTTTGCAATTTACAGAAACAAAATGCATCCTGCGTTGCATTTCCTTGTTCTATTGCTTATATCCTTTCAGTTTGATGGCTCTTTATCTTCTATTATTTACTTTTATCTTTTATGAATATTTCTGGAGTAATAATCAGGTGGAAGGTATGCAAAGGCAATGTTCTGGTTCAATGGACAGAACACCACCAAGGGAGATCCTGTGGAAAACTTTCCCTTGCCGTTTATTTTTTGGTCGTGATTCTTCATTTACGTGGGGCCCTGGAGGGGTTGCTTTTATTCATCCTGAAAGAAACTCTGAGGACAAAACTTACATGTGCCTGTACAGAATTTCGTAAGTAAATCCTCCTTGCTCTTTTTATTTGCAGTTGAAAATACTAGAACTCTCCATCTGCAGAAGTTGTGTCCAATTCCCAAGCTTTTCTGTTGGAGCATGGCATTGTTAAATAAGATATTTTGGTCTGCTTATACATCCAACTCAGCTCATGGTAAGTTCACTTCCACCTTTATCACAGGTTAGAGCAGTTCAATGATGTTTTACTTCAGGAAAATGGTCTTAGTCAGAATGTAGGTTCTCCCTTGTTTGACACAACTGCCCTGAATGCTATCACTAGCAAGGAATTCAATTCTCAGGAGATCATCAAGGTATTCTTTTGGATGCTTGCTGATTTTGTGAGAGCCATTAATGCTTTATTTTTTTTAATCTATTTCTTCCTCATTCGTTGTGCCTATTGGGCTATCGGCTCCCTTGTGACTTCCCCATTTATTTTTCTGTGATATGTTTCTGTTCAATGGGTCATGCAGGGTTCTTGGTATGGTAATGTTGTATACTTGGGCAAGGAACAGAACATTCCAATTATTACCATGACGTGAGTAAATCAAACATTGGTGATCTATCACTGTTCCATTTTGGCTTTAGGTTTGGTATTCACATTAACCTTTGTTTCAAACAGGTGCTCACTTCCTGATATTGAAGGCTTCAAATCTGGGAAGCTACCCTTGCGTGCTCCTAATAAAGCATATGCCAACACCTTAATTAAAGGCTTGGTAGAAGGAGAACAGCTTTCTGAGATGGAAGCTATTGCTTACGTCGATGCCGCATCGGCTGCTAAACCATTGTAATCTGCAGATTGGCAAGTCGCCTTCTGATGTATGTAAATACTCTAGGCCTATAATAGCCATTGTAGTAAGTAGAGCAAAAATGGTGTAATCTTTGGTCTTTTGGAGTTGGACCTGCCTTAAGTGTGGTACATCTTTTTAGTAGTTTTGTATTGGCTGTATTTTGCACACAATTCGTGAAATACTGAAAGGAATGGTTCCATAGGCATTTGATGTCAAGAAACTAGAGAAAACTATAATAGAATTTAAAGATTACTGAATGTAAATTGTCCCAATTTGACTATGGTTGACTTGTTCTAGTTGTATATTTGGATTGTTCAAAATAGAGAATGATAGAAAAAGAAATACCTTATATGGTCATATAGATACATTAGTGGCTTGATGTATGCCTTTTTTTAAAAAAAATAAAAATAAAATAAGAATATAGTTTTGTTTTAAAATAATAAAAATTAGTCAAAAATATCTTACTCTGAATTCTCATACTTTCTTACTTTTTAAAAATTTATAAAATTATATTATTTTATATTATTTTAAATTTACCTTATATTTTTTTTACTAAATTAAGGGATTTTCAAATTATACTCTCTTTTGTTCTGCTTTGAAAAATTACACTTATATTTTTTACAAGTAAGAAAATTTACAATTTTATTCATTTTGAATTTTTTTTTATCAAAATACTCTTATGTTTATTATTTCTCCAATTAAAAATATATTTGACTAATATAATTTTTTAAATAAATATTAAAATATGATAATTATTTTTGATTCAAAATATATAAGAGTGAAATGATAATATTTTTTTTAAAAAAATTATAATAAATTATAATTATTTTTAAAAAAATAATAATACTATTAAGATTATTTTAATAAAAAATGTGAAATTGTAAGTCTTTTAATCAAAGAGGGATGTGTAGATGAAAATAAAAAAAAAGTTAGAAGTAATCAAGAGGATAGATTATTAAGTCACATTACAATATAACATTTATTTAAAAGTTGAATAAGAAAGTTAAGAAGTAATAAAGAGGATAGGTTGAAAATAGTTAAAAAAACATTTTTATGTTTCAAATTTTTTTTTTTAAATTTTACTTTTAATTCAGATAAGAAACTCGATTTTTTTCTAACACAAAAAAATTACTTTTTCCTATATATATATATATATATATATTGTAATGTAATTTTTAATAAAACTTGAACGCGTTACTCGGATCCTGAGGGCCGAGGGCTGAGGGCGCAACGCAACTTGACTGAGCATTTCAATAAGAGAGAAAGGCTGAAGTGACTAGTATTTGGTTCCCATCACCACATTCACAAAACACAAACAAAACTCTGTGTCTCATAACATTTCCTTTTGATCTTCGTCCTCTCCCGCTAGGGTTTCCGCATTCCCATCACCAATCCGCTTCAATGGCGATGTCTGCTCTGCGCCGCGAAGGGAGGCGTCTCGCTCCTCTCATCTCTCCTCAACCTCTCTCCGCTCTCCGATCCTCTCTCGTCGCTGAGTACGATCTCTCATCCTTTGTCTTGAATCTGCTCTCTAATCTCTCTCTCTCTCTTGCGGTCACTCGCTTGATCACCTGCTCTTTTATGATTCGTTTGTTGGCTGAGAAACGTTGGAAAATGGAAGGAGATTGATTGTTTGGATGCGATGCGATGCTGTTATTTTTTTTTTTTTACTTAATTTTGGCAGTAGAGTGAAAGTTATTTCATAATGTAGGTAAGCTTATTGAGTTTGTGGTTGTCAAAACTAGGTTTAATTAGGTTCTGATTAGTTAGTGTTTGTAGCGTTTTAGCTGGTACTGGCAAATGAGGCAAATCGGGAACGATTCCTCCTTTCCTTTGTGTTTTGCGCTGATAAGTGTGTGATGTCTCTTTTACTTTTATCTTGAATCTTATTGGAATGCCTGGAAGAGGATACAAGGAAGTGATTTGTTTTCCACTGGCTTCATTCTGGATGCTCATTGATTTACGGTTATAATGTTGTGAAATCAGAATTTCAATGCCAACACTTAATTGATAGGAAATTTAGGAGGAAATTGTTTAGATGAAATAAGTGTAAGAATTATTTATCAATAAATAGGCCTGGAAACCTGATACGAGAACCTCTTACAATAGATAGGCAAAGAAAATGGACTTTTTTATTCTTCTTACACTTTTTCTATATGTCATGTTTACCTTGTCTGTTATTCGTGAACCAGCTAATTTTGTTTAGTTGACAGGGAGCAAGTTCCCAATGGAGTGCGCTCTATTTCAACTCAAGCAGGTAGGATCCATTCCATCTTCTAGGGTCTATTAACTTTGTTATACAGTTCCTTTCTTGCTTTCTCTGTTAGATTTAAGGCTACCTGGCAGACAGATATAAATTTTTGTGGTTTCATTTTCATGCAACAATGCAGTCAGAAATCGGATGAAGAGTGTGAAGAATATCCAGAAAATTACAAAGGCAATGAAGATGGTTGCAGCCTCGAAACTACGTGCTATTCAAACTAAAGCTGAAAATTCACGTGGCCTATGGCAGCCATTTACTGCCCTTCTGGGTGACATTCCCAGTATGTTTACTGACCTTGTTATGACAATTTATGCTTGACTGTTACTTGTTCTATTATTCTTTTATTGCTTCTGCATAATCTTACATAAAATAATATTACTCATTCTTGTAGTGCCTTTAATATGGGGTATAATGTGGCCTATGAAACACTAACACTAAAAATATGGAGCTGAATTGTGCCTGATACTGTCAAACACGATGTGGCACTTTATACTGCGTTTGGAAACTGCATATTTTGTTGTGTTGCCTTGTCAAAATGATGTTGTGTCATGTATATGTGTCAGTATCCATGCTTATTATGCTGTGGCATTTGCACACACATGACACTGCTTCATAGTGATTTTTAAAATTTTCTATTGCATATACAATTGTAAGTAAATATTTTGTGCCCGATGCACTCACCATGCATCTTTCCAATTTTGTTTCTATGCATAGGTGTTGATGTGAAGAAGAATGTTATTGTTACCATTTCATCAGACAAAGGTCTGTGTGGTGGAATCAATTCTACATCAGTCAAGATAAGCAGGGCTGTGCACAAACTGAATTCTGGTATTTTCTGCCTCAAGTTGCACTTTTTTCTTGAATATATTGTAATGGTTACAGAATTATATGCTAATTATGATTTTTGAAACTGTGTTTACATTTAAGATCACATTGTTAACAATTAAATTCATATAAAATGGTTAGCTAAAATCTCTCCATCCTATTTCCAATTGTTCCATAAGTTGGCCCCTATAGAATCAAAGTTTGTAATACTGCATGGAAAAATCAATTTGCAATTGGATTATCAATTTAAATAATTTTTATATTCAGTGGATCTTTGGTCTCATTAATTGAAATGATATTTTATTGGAGTTCTTTTGGCAAGAGGATATACATTGGTGAGGTTGTTAATAAGTCTTGAAGAAGGGGGCATCTGGTAGTTCAATAACTGAAGTGAAATAGCAAGGATGTGTCCTGGTTTTTGTTCTCTTGCTCTGTTGCATGAATTCAGGCTTGAATATCAACCTGGTACAATATGGTTAATTTTGAACTTTTTAAGAAGTGGATACTGCAGATTATATTCTTTAATTATGTAAATGATTTCTTAAATAAGTATTAAAAATTATAATTGAGTTATGCATTCTTAATTTGAGTACTATATTCATTTTGCATCATGTAATGAACCCATTAGTTAACTCATTGGTCATTAGAAACTTCCTTTAAATGAAAAATGAAAACATTGCCTTCTGCTCACCTCCTTCTACTATGCTTTACTCATATTACACATATCATCAGTGATTGGGTGCTCTATATTTTATTTCTTTTCTGTCACAAGTAACAAGTTCATTCCTTTTCTATATTATCGTCTCTCCACATTCTTGTCCTGTATTCTCTATAACTTTTCTTCCTATATCTACTTGAAAGTATAGTTTTTCACCTTTACACTTACAAAACTATGCTGTCTTAACTGTTTAGTCACAGCCAGGTTTCACATGTTTACCTAATATTAATAAAAAAAATTGATTTTGTTCAATTTATTTTATTTATTCTTTCTGCCATAGGCCCTGATAAAGAGACAAAGTATGTCATTTTGGGAGAGAAGGCTAAGGCTCAATTGATACGTGACTCTAAGAAAGATATTGAGCTCATCTTAACTGAGCTGCAGAAAAATCCCCTGAATTATACTCAGGTTAGTACTTGTACATATTTTCAAGGGCCATATTTTGTATTAATACTCCAGATGTTCCTTGAATTGACTAGATTTCAACTTATTAATTTCTATAAAAAAAATAAACACATATTAAACTTTATTATTGATGTATTGATATCACATTCTACATCTTTTTTCTAAAAAAAAAAAATTCTTCCTTTTTTTGTCTCTGGAGCTAGCTATGTTCCAAGCCCTGTCTAGTGCATGCCCATCCTAAGAAAATATATATTTTTATTCTGAGGCATATATACACTTATTCTACAAATATTGACAGCGTGTTGTAACTTGCAACAGTTTTTGTGCTTTAGGTGATATGATCGATACCTGTTTTGACAGACTCAGAGATTCTTCCCTCTTGTATTTTCAGGTCTCTGTCTTGGCAGATGATATCTTAAAGAATGTGGAGTTTGATGCCTTAAGGGTTGTTTACAACAAGTTTCAATCAGTTGTCTCTTTTCTGCCAACTATGTCTACTGTATTATCTCCTGAGGTATTGAAGTCTACTTAAAAACATATGTGCTGTAGTATATCCAAATGTTGTTCATCGATTCCCTCGCATACTTAATTATTTTGATGTGATGCTTTTTTTTCCGTCTGTCCTCTAATGGTGTAAAGTAACTCAACTATCTTGTAGATTGTGGAGAGAGAGACTGAATCTGGGGGAAAGCTGGGTGATTTGGACTCTTATGAGATAGAAGGTGGTGAGACAAAATCGGAAATACTTCAGAACCTGGCTGAGTTCCAGTTTTCTTGTGTGAGTACAATTTTTGAGACTCTATTGAAGCTTACTGCTGCATCCAATTAGTTAGACAATTGGTTTGGATTAATCTTAACATCTGACATACTCCTAGTTTACAGCAAATTGTAAGAATGAAAATGCAGTCGGAAGTGGTACTGATATTCTTTAGTTTTGTAAACAATTATGTCAATGTCACCTTTTTGTGTTTTTGTGGAGTTGGATCCCCCTGTTGATTTCTTGCTCAACAATGACTCATCTGGCATATTCACCTGTTACTTCATCGGTTGCATGCTAAACTCAGTGCATTAATCTGGTCTAGTTATAGAAGCCACTATATGTTAAATTCGGAATTTTTCTCTCCTGTCCTTCCTGGTTCCTTTTCGTTATCCCTCCGTTTCATGTGATTTTTATTTTGGTTTTTTCTGCCCCTCTTGGGTTTTATTGACTGATTTCACTAGTAATGATTCTCTGAATAAATGGATGACAGAGCCTCTGAATATATAAATGCTTCTGAGAACATTCTGGCCTGAGAGAAGTATATAGATATCAATTTTTTTCTTTTCATATTTTATCAATTATGTTTTCCTTGTATTGTATGTTCTGAGAATTTTAATGTATTATGCTAGATGATAATTCTTCTACTGCTGGCTTTAAAATGCGGTGGACACATTTTTCTGTAGACCCCATGTCTTCTTAATATTTAAACTTCGTTAATGTCAATTTTTGATTTCTTCTCACAATCAATGAAGATAGATTAGGAAAAGCATTTCAGATGGGACTTCCTCCTCCATCTTCTGGTTGAGCAGTTTTATTGCTACGAATGCTGATTATTGTTATATTTTGCTTTCATTAGGTAGAAGTTTCAAATAAAGAGTTCCAGCCAGTTTTCTATTGTTTTTTCAATATTCATACTCAAGCACCGGCGTGATATGGAAAATACTTGTATTCTTAAGTTAAAAACTATTTTGTTGTGTAAAAGTAATGTCTCTATTCCATATGGTTGGCTTGGAATAATATTTGGATTTTATAGGTCATGTTCAATGCGGTGTTGGAGAATGCTTGCAGTGAGCAAGGAGCAAGGATGTCTGCCATGGACAGTTCTAGCAGAAATGCTGGGGATATGCTTGACCGTCTCACCCTCACCTATAATAGGTCTCTCTCTCTCTCTCCTCTTTCCAGATTCCAAGCCCCTGGCCTGTTAAACTTCCTCATGCTTTTGTATCTCTTTCCTAGATTAATTGTGATTGATCTCGTTGGTTTTGTTTTGTGACAGAACTCGTCAAGCATCCATCACCACTGAATTGATTGAGATTATCTCAGGAGCATCAGCACTAGAAGGTTGATCAGTGGGAGAAAATAATTGCAAGTTCATTTGATAGTGACGAAATAAGATCTTATCAGTGGGTTCATTTGAATTTGGTGATGCTACATTTTGTGTATCTTGTTCAGTTTTTGTAATAATTGCTGCAGAGTGAAACACTCTTTCCGGGATTCCTGGTCAGATTTTTCATTTATGTATCTTTTTACTTTTAAAATGTTGAGATAAAGCATGTCTCGTAATTTTAATCACTCATCATGAGAGATTTAACTCTTGTGATCCTGATGACCCTTCATTTCTCCTTAAAGTATTTAACAGGGCGTTTGATGCCTATGTGCATTAAGAACTCATCCAACTGTCGATGTATCTTAGTGGCATCCAATTTCTTTTTTTGTCAATTCGGAATGTTTATATTATGAGTTTTCTTTCTTTGTCTGATCAGTTTTTACAGTTGTTGAGATTTGAGATGGTCTGTTGACACAGCTCAGGTTAGTAAACTCAGCTGTCTTTTGATAGATAGATGCATTAGTATATTTAGTATTTTATAAAAGTGATGTTAAAATTTGAAGATTGTTCAAGTTTAATAGATTTAAAAATGGGTAGGTTCAAGTTGTAACGAGATTTCATTTTAACTTGTGATTCTTTTAGTTTTACCTATTTTACAATTTTTTTTTACAGAAATATAAATTTATATATTAGAAGATTTAAGTTAAAAATTATTGTTTCTTTAATATTTATTTATTTTTTATTTTTTTGGTAAGTTCTTTAATATTTATTTTAAGTTTAAAGTAATTATATTAACATATTTTAAATTTCAGAAATAATTTTATATTGAGAAATTTATATTAATTATACACAAAAATAATAGATATTAAAGAAATTTTAATAAAAAATAATAAAACTATAAATTTTTCCTATCAGATTGTAGAACCATTGGTCATTTAATCTTCTATTACGATACAAGTGATTGGAGATATGATTTTACTTTCATCTATGCCACCTGGGATTTTAATTCTACTCGGATGTGTATCACTATTATGCTCCATGCCTATTTGCTAAAATGGAGTTTTAGACCAAAAAAAAGAAAAAACTTGAGTAGGCATTATCATCATTCAATCGAAGGGACTTGATGTATATATTCTTTCTTTTTGGTATTGTGCCGAACCAGCAGACACACGAGAGCAACACTGTGGAAGCATTATTATACTCAATTATGTACAATATGGATCTTGGGGGTGGTTATGGCCTTCCTGGTTAAGGAATTGGCACAACACCAAACACTAACACATTAGGAATAAATCTAATAATTTTCCTTGTGGAAAACAAATCTAGTTGTGGTTTTGGTGGAAAATTTGGTGCACAAACTCTTCAAATCTCTTGCCAAATTTGATGGGCCACAGTAGAAAACCCCTGTACGAACAAACCCACGTTCTCAGTCAGGAATAATTGTCAAACCTAATTTATTTTTTGATAGAGTGGTTAACAGAAGTTCAAACTGTGAATCAGATGTGTCTATAATTCTATATTAAGTCAAGAACATACAAGATTATCTAATAAGCTAGATAGTGGTATCTTTTTCCTCACCAATTTTGGCTCCTCTATGTCTGCGAGCCAATCTAGAGAATATGCTGAACCAATTTGGTCTAGCAAAATGCGTACGAATCTGAAAAAATCATTGAGAAAATTATTTATTTTGCATGAGAGAATGAGGAAGTAAATCATGACGTACTAAAATTTATACATTTTCAATCTTGAAACCACCCTAATGTTTCGTCTCTCAGGCCTTTTGTCAACGACCATTTTTAGGTAAATTTCTTAACGAGTAAATCAGTAAATGGATAAAAGTTTAAGTTGTTCATACACATATTGGTTGAGCATTTTCGTTTAGGGTTTTAAGAGAAACTATCAAAATACTCTTCACTAATCTGAATAAAAATACTTGTATGATTGAAAAGTGTTAAAAATAGATAACTGATGAAAATGAGTTGAGTGCAATATTTTAAAATTCAGGGATGTTTTGTGTATTTTAACCTATTTGCTATCACGTATCACATTCTCCAATGTAAAACATGGCAAGTGAATTCTTGTTTCATCCACATTTTAAGTTTTTCATTAAGGAACCTAATAGCAAATACCTTAAGAACTTCACCTAAGTTTGTTTTCTTATCTATGACTAGAGCACATAATTAGGCCAAAATTAAGAAGAAGATGCAGTTTCTTACTGGTGTGTTTGAGACAACGTCGATGCCATTCTTGGCATGATACAAGGCCTGAATGACACTTATCAAAGCCGAACGTATATCTCCCTCCTGATATACACTGGTCAGGAAATTGTGCATCTCCACAATCGACTTCAAGGTCATTGGTAAAGTAGAATGGTCAGAAGAAAAAGCTCGAAAGAGATCTGACTTGCACCTTATAATTAAGGAATAGGATAAAGTACTATTATAATGGCAAGTCTCTTTCAGGGACTATCTTTCAAAGACTAAAAGGGTAGTTCACTCCAAAGGTCAAAGACTTGAAAACAAATTGTTCATAGGCATACCTGCTTATGTGTTGAATTTGAGATTTCTTTCATGACATCTCGAAACCAATCAAAGGAGCTTTGCTCTCTTGTAATCCAATAGAGGTATGCTTTTAATGGCCCTTTTTGTAAGCTGCATCCTCTGGGATCACTCTATTTCAAATGCCAAAATAAGGTGTTTGTTTTTAATGGGAGAGAAGCAAAGAGACTGAAACTTCAAGAAGCAAAGGCACTGTTATCACCATAAAAATTTAGATATAATACAAGACTCAGATCTTACATGATCACATTGTGCTGTTTGGACACCATTAACTATATCCTTGAGGATGCCAATGAAAGGTGTGGCTCCTATGCCAAGACCAATTAGCACCACAATATCGTACTTCACATGGTCTTGAGCTGCAGCACCATAAGGGCCATCTATGTATAGTTTTGGACAACCCTGTACTCTTGAAATTACTGCCTGTAGATAAGACAATGTTTGATAGAAAATATTATAATTTTCCAAGCATTGGATCATTATTTTTTATTTGTTTAAGTTTAACAAGCATGAAAAAGTCAAATTTTATTTGTTATATGTGTCATAAATAAAATAAGGATATTGGTTTTTTTAAGAATATATCTCAGTATCAATTTTACCTCCTGGAAAAGGGCATAAATTTGGTAACTCCAGTCTCCAAGAGTTCTAATGTGCACACTGAGGTAGTCATCTTGTGGTCCTGAAGTCAAGGAAAATGGGTGCCTGAAAATTTAGATACAAGAAACACAAATTGAACGTCAATCTTGGGATTGAATGGCTTGTTGAATGGAATGGTCATGTGAGATGGAATTACCATTCAAAAGATGAAATTTGAGGGCACTGAAGGAATATGTACATGCCACTCTGGTACTTAAAACCTTCTGGTTTTTGCAGTTTCAGACACAGAACTTTTCCTGGATAGAGACTTGCCTGCATGTTAATTTTGAAATGGTAATGATTAATGAACAATTGAGAAGATCATAGTTGTCCTTTACAAGATGTCCTAACAATAAGAGAATCTGTAAGAAAAAAAGAAGTTTGAACTCAGTCTTCATGAATAATCAAATAAATAAATAATTTGATCAAATACCTTCAAAATGTCAACCACGTAAAATCCTGATCTTACAGCTCGAAAGATTCTCTCTCCACAGTATAATAAAACTGGAAAAGCAACATACAGCCATGTCTGCATGTAGATTTCATAGTTTGTAAAAAATTTTGTGTGATATATGCTAAGTAATAAGAACAACTCATCCAAGATCTCAAAGTTAAACCTATAGTAAAACACTTTCATTTGAGACATTCTTATTTCATCAAGTTAGTCCTTAAAAATATTTATCTTCTTTTTACTCCGAAAATTTCTTAAAAATCCATCAATATAGTCCTTTCATCAACTTAATTTGGTAATGAAACTCAGCAGGATCAAGTGGATGGATTTTAAAAACTTTTCGAGTCAAATGATAGTAATTATTTGGTAAGGATTAAAATGACCAACCATTCAATTTTTAGGGACTCAAATTGGTACACTAAAGAATAAAATTAAATTAATGATTTAGTCTCTAAATTGTTAAACCATTTAGCTTTTGTGTTCAAAACTTAGTAAATCACACAATCTAATTCCAGAAAACAGCAAAACTCATTATTTATTAATGCTTATCTGACATTCATATCTGGCTTGATAAAAGAACCAAGTGCAATGAAGTAATTATTTTCAAAAGCTAGTTTGTACGTTCACTAATATCTTAGGACAAAGTTAAATGAACCTAACCTAATGTTTGAAGGATCAAGTTACTAGTTGACTCAATAGTCATGAGGATATAAAAACATTAGAAAAGAACGGGGACTCACCGTTTTCTCCATTAGATTGTTGGTTAGGAACAAGAACATAGAGTGTATAATTAGGAGGGCATATACAAGGATGAACAAGTGGTGTGAGTACCAAAAGGTGTTGTATCCTGTGACTCGTCTTATGGACAAGGGCAACACAGGGGAACGACGTCGTGGCCACTTTGTTGCAAGTGAGAATGCAATGGCCATCAACACCACCATGGCAATCCCACTAGCCACCTCTGTGGTCTTCAAAATATCCAAGTAACTAGGTTGATGGTACCCGAATCCACCGGCTATCGTTTGCTGGAATATCGATTTGTCAGAGCCACTGATTCTTGGAAAATCACAAGCCAGGTGAGTCCCTCCATGTAGGATCACACCCACTACTATTCCTCCTGCAATCAGCTATGTATCCAAACAACAGAAAAATAATTATGATCTTGCGTTTTATCAAACAAGGTTCAGAAAATTGATCAACTTTCTAATTTACTCCTGTAAAAGTCAAAATGGAGAGATATATTTTCACAGCTTCATAGACTTTCAATAGAGACGCAAATGTCATGACTTGTACCAAAATCTAAAACTGCAAAAACACTAAGTTCAAAAAGTTGTTTATTAATATCCCAAGCCTTGAATGGTGAACAAAGCAGACGACATCATAAGTTGTGCAAATTTAATTTAAATAAAATAATAGAAATGATAGAATAATTAATGATCAAACTCTCCGGTCTTAATCATTTTAGAGAACACTGATAAAATGTCATCAATTATTTCATCTCAACAGTTCAACCTATTTCATAAAATTCCTTGTAACATACCATTAACCACTTTATTCCGAAATCTTAAGCTAATAGATTAGGTACATGATTGACTATATTAACAATAACTAAAATCAAGTGGTTAAGATGTGTGGAAGGTGGATTTCAAAAAATAATACTCCAAAAAAAATGTTCGACAGAACAGGGCAACTCTAGACGACAACAAACTCAAACCAATTAAGATACACAGATTAAAAAAAATAAAAAGCCTAAAGCACTGCACTAACCTTGTGGAAGTTAATGTTGTCATTAAAAGGAACAATAGAATTGATACGAGGGTCCTTGCGGAGCCACGTGATTGTGTTTCTACAAACTGGAAGGAGAATCAATGCCATATTGAGTTTCAAGGTCTCAGCTGCTCCTTTGGCCGTTGAAAGACAGTAACCCATTACTTCAAATGCCGATCTATGGCGGTACTGAACAAATTTCCATGCAAATAATACACAGCAAGCAATCACCCAAACTAGAACAACCCAAGAACGTCTCCAATATGTTCTAAACAACACTTCACCTCTTGACATCGGCTCTGGTTCTTCACTCTTATGAACACCATTATGTGTCAATGATAATTGAATAGCTGGAGAAGGAGAAGGAGAAGGGGAAGGGTGTGATATGCTTGCTTCCAAGAGAGACCCCATTTGAGATACCTACAAATGGATGAGATGAAGCTTTTGATCAAATAGGATGATGAAAAAGGTTCGCTTTCTGAAGTAGTGTTGGCACAAGATATAAATAAAGGTCGAGGATGAAATTGGGACCTCAATGTAGCCTCTGTTTTTGTTGTCAAGCAAGTCCATGATCGAAGCAGCATAATCCTCTGCTTCTTCATGGGTCACGGATAGCTTGTTTGTCGAAGCACTTAACAAAATTGTCTGTAGAAGGGACAAAATTACCATTTAACCCGAAGAACATTGAACCAGATAGAACAAGCCAATTTTCACAAGTTAAAAGTTTAAGTTCACCCACCGGATTGGATAAAAAATAATAATTCCTATAAGAACATAACAAATTCTCTGCAGAAAGTCCAAATTTGATATGAACATGCAGAACAAGACAAGTAGCATATTTAAATTCAAGCCCCACTAAAAAAATTAATTATAAGTTGGAAGATTTAAATATTAACCTGCTTTATATCAATCTCAGTAATTCTTCCATACATGTTTCTGTCACACCTAAAGAAAGAAAAGGAAAAAATTACAGTTGAATTGGAATTTTTTTTTGGAGGAAAATTTTCAGAATTAATTAGAGTGTAGATTATTATTACATGTCAAAGAAGATTCTCATTCTTGAGTTAAAAGAATCATCCTTCATCCGAAACCAAAAGCTTCGCATTTCACTTTTGGTGATATCAATTTTCCAATCTCTTCCTCCTCTCAGTGCCCTTAGCAATTCATTGGCAAACTCCACCGATTGCTGCATCCCTTTAAATTTTTTTAAAAAAATGTCATTAGTAAAGTCATTAATATCAGAGCAGGTAGACATTTTTTAAAAAGGGAAAAAAAAGGTTTAAGTATCAAAATTTTCAATTTAGTAGAAAGTACAGAGATTAATTATATAAATGATTCATCAAGCTGTCACATAGTGGCCTTATGGCATATGCGAAGAACATGGCGTAAAACCTCCCAGTCCCACTGGTCCAAACGAGGGAGTACGTTAGCAGTCCTCGTTTGACTTTACTAACATGCGCACCGTTAATACCTCCAACCGCGCGCATGTTAGTAAAAGCAGACACGCTTGGACGAGTGAAACGGTGCCGTTTCTAGCGGCACGAAAGCGACAAAAAACTACAATCAAGAAGATATTGATATTCTCCAGTTTCCGATTCTCACCTATACAAAACCCAAACTCCGACGATTTCACAGCCGGTTCAGCGCCGTCCCCGGTCGAGTAAGCCACCCGGTCGAACCGCCTCTCCACGTCGTTCCACTCCATTCCGCCGTGACCGACGACGAAGGAGACGAATCCAATGCCTCGAATCGCTTCATCCTCCGCAACAACGCGAGCCCGGTCCGGTCCCGCCGACGCCGCCGCCTCGGATCCGGTTCGAACCGGGGAGGAGGAAAGAGGAAGAAGCACGTCTTCAGCTGCAGTCCAAGACGACGTCGACGACGACAACGAAGAAGACGACGACGACGACGAAGACAACGCAGAGTTACAAGACGGCGATGATCTCAGAAGAGCAATGAGAGATCGGTGGTGAGCGGTAGGAATTGGAAACTCAATTCCTTGCTCATCATCCATTGCTACTCAATTCAACTCCCGATCGAATCTCTCGTCAAGATTTTCCGATTCCGTAATTTCTGAAGAAAATGTGAATGGCCATGGCTGATTAGCTTATTGAGAGAAAGAAGAAGAAGAAGAAGAATATGGCTTTCTATATAGCTCTAGCTACTCTTATTTGTACTACATTCTTCCAGCTAGCAAGTTTGGCACAAGAAAGAGAAGAAAATAAAAGAAAAGAAAAGAGGTTAGTATTAATGTATTATTGTAATAATATTTTCTTTCTCTTTGCTATATATGATACATAAGATGTAGAAGTTTCTTGTGTAATAGAGTGGTTAAGTAAGTAAGTGGAATAAGAAAGGACAAGTGTGATGGTTTATTCCAAAAAATGGTATATAGTATATACAACTAAATGTGGGTTTGGTGGAGTAAGAAGAAAGAAAGAAAGAAAGAAAGAATGAATGTGTGTATTATAGACTATAGAGAGAGGTTTTGTTGAAGTATAGAGAATAGAGGAGAAGGTGGAAAATAGGTATGAAAGAGCAGGTGGTGGAGAATCAATGAAAAGCGTGTGATATATATATATATATATATCTATATATAAATACTCGAATTATCAATTATGTTAGTGACTGTTCGTGTAATGTGTATAGTTTAGAAGTTAAAGATCAAAAAATTAGTACACCGGACTTGTACATAAAAATTCTGATAAATAGCATCTAATCAAGAGTGTTGGATTCTAAATTAACAGAGATTTTCACCGTAAAAGACTTCATATATATACTATATCGCATATAGAAGTGTTTTACCAGCGTGGTGTTATACTTGTGATAAGGAATCTGTATTCTTTTAATTATATTATTATTTCTCGAGTTCGATTCTTAAAATAATTGGAATGGAGCGTAATTAGTCAAGAGGATTGTCCTCAATAATGAATCTCACAATACTCAAGAGATTAACCATTAAGTATGTCTTAATTCAGAATCATAAAACAAATTTACTTTACCAACGTGGTGTTATATTGATGGTAGGGAATCTGTGTTCTCTTAATTATTATTTCTCGAGTTCGATTCTTAGAACGATAAGAATGGAGCGTAATTAATTAAAAATGATTGCTCTCAATAATGAATCCCACAATATTCAAGAGATTAATCATTAAGTCTATTTTATTTCAGAATTACAGACCAATTATATATATATATATATATATATATATAGTGCTCTCTTTACCCTCTCAATCCAAGTTTATATATTAACTTGCCTGTAATGGAGACACTATTGATCCCCATCAAGTTCAGTTCATCAAATTCAAATTGAAATCATACACTTTTCATGATAGTAAATGAGGCATATATATATATATATATCATTTTGGGTTATATAATGTGTATTATAGTGTGTTGTGCATGTGTTTGTTTTGGGAGGGACAAGGAAAGAAAGAGAAGATGGGAGAATGTGTGTGGAAGTTTGCTAAATTGTGAGGAGTGAAGTGACTGCTGCCTGCTTTAATTGGTAAGAGAGAAGGTGGTAGACAAATATATGTGGCTCTATACTTTAGGCCCAAGTTTGAATGCAGTAGTAACTTCAGGGATCGTGCGTAAATTTTAATTGTTCATCTCGATCATTAATGAGATGGATGGTTAAGATTGAAATTATGATGGAGATGGATGGTTGTAATTATGTAATCCATTAAAATAACTTCATTGCATCTCATATATGGTAAAGTTAATTTTTTAGTTAATTAATAAAAGTTAAATATTTTCTTTTGGATAGGAATGATCAAAATACCCATACCCAATGGATACTTTGAAAATTTATCCTACGGGTCTGGGTACAAAGTCAACGGGTCCGGGTAAGGAGGTACCCTACCCGCAATAGTAATTATTTATTTTTTTATATATAAAGTATTATTTTTAAATTTTTTTGTATTGACAAAATATATAATTCTAAGAAAAAATGTTAAATTTTATATAGATATTAAAGTAATTTAATTATATATTTATATTTATGATTTAATTTTTTTATTTTTTGTGATTATAGATGAAAAAATTGATAAAAATAAATTTTATATTAATAAAATAATATTTATTTCAAATTTTTATGGGTCTGGGTCCGGGTATGGGAATTTAACTACTCGTAGGGTTCGGGTATAGAGATTGATTTTGACACCCGTTCAAATCTGGGTACCGGTCTAAGAATTATAATATCCTATCCATACCCTACTCATGATCATCCCTACTTTTGGATGCACAATAGGTACATATGAAAATGGATCTTTTAAATTGAATAAGATGGTAAATTGGTAAAATTGAGAGAGAAAAATATTACAGAGATAAAATTGATAAAAGCATACATTTTTGTTTTCTCTTTTCCTTTTCTCATTATACCAATTTATTATCTTTCTTAATTTAGGAGAATCTATTTTGAGATTTATACATACATATGTGACAACTACTCATTTGTATGAGTGGAAACATGTACAAATATAATTCTTATCATTTTATGTATGGATACTTCAATTCATTTATTTATTTTTGGATTAATTATTGTAATTAAATTTTTTATAATCTAAAATCACGTCTATAATAAAAAGAAAAGGCAAATAATAAATTATATGCCTAATTGAGAAATAAAGGACAATATATGAAAGTGAACCAGCTGAAAAGTAAGTATTATTGAAAGAGAAAACCCAACAATTATAAAGGCTAGAGAGTCATATATAGGCAGAATCTTCATTTATTGATTTTAAGTATGTGTATGCTTCTGATTTACTCATGATTAATTATTTTGACAAATTATTAATATTTCGAGCTTTAATTTATATTATTATCTAATCCAATACCAATTAATTAAATTTTATGTACTTTAGAATCAAAATAAATAATTAATGATTTTACAAGAAAGTGGACCAGCTGTGAGCCTAGGACTTTTTTGCAATCACATATGGCGGCATATATAGTAATAAGGTGTATTTGGTACACTAAACTTTTTTTCTAAACAATGCTAGTAGCTAATAATTAAGGGTTTCTTAATTAAATAATTAATTCTAAAACTCCATATACAAGTACTTTTATTATTATTATTATTATTATTATCTATATTTATATGGGTGTGAACCCTTTCCCTCAATGGTCTCTCAAAATAGCCATTTAATTAATTAAAAAAGAAAATAAAAAGATGATGTGAGAAGATCATGGGAGAGAGAAAATAGGGGAATAGTGGTAGTGGTAATTTTGTTTTTAAAAAATAATTTTTTTTGAAGGATTTTTTAAAAAATAATGATTGTGATAGTTATCAAAGAAAATAATTTTTTGATATTTAATTTATTATTTTATAACTAATAATAATTTATTTTATATTTTATAAATTAAAAAAATTAATATATACGTATGTGTATGTAAAGCCTCTAGTTATTATTATGGATGATGCTGCCTCCCCTTCTCTCTATTTCTCTATAAAGGGTCGAGTTCTTTTATAGGCATTCTCTATTATATATTATTCGAATTTAAAAAAAAACACTTATAAGCTATTGATTAAAAAAAACACTTATAAGTTGTTGCTTGTGCAAAAATAAAATAAAAAATATTATATATATATATATATATATATATATATATATATATATATATATATATATATATATATATATATATATATATATGTGTGTGTGTGTGTGTTTGTGTGTTAATTTTTTTCATCCAGAACTTTAACCGAAAGAAACATTATCAAAATCAAGTCATATCAAATCAGAGAAAATCCCCAGCCTTGAACTCTAGTATTTATGCAACAAAAAATAAATAAATCTTTGAACAATTTGATACATTGATCATTCATTAGGGATTTGGATAAAAAAGTTTAATAAAGTTTTTTTTTTTGCATAAATTACACAAATTTAAGGGAGTTTTAAGTCAATTTTCATAATTATGAAGGTTTATTTGCGCATGACTCATAATTTAGTGAGATTATATATATTTTTGTTAGCCTTATTATTTGGACATTTTGTATATAATGAGGTAATTTAAGTAAAAAAATTAATTAATAAGTAGTGAAAAGGTATCATTATATTGTTTCTCTAGTTTGATAATTATTATCAATTATCCTTCATGATTATTAAAATGGAGTTGTATAATCTATTGTAAATGTTATTACTTATTAGACTTTTTTTTGTTAATATAATGAGGTATATTGACTATTTTATAAAAAAAAATTAGATGAAAGGTATATTATTTCATTTGTTTTCACCTCACTTTAACATTTTTCAATTTTCATGTTTACTCTTTTTTGATGTCATTGTAAAAATAATAATTAATTCCAAAGCATGTTGAATTTATTTTAAAATTAAATTATTAGACTTGGTATATGTTCTTTTTTAATTTAGTTTTAAATTAAATTATGATAATATTTTCGTACTTTAAAGCTAATAAAAAATAAACTAAGAGTTAATTATTTTGTTATTTATTAATCCATAACTCCTCACTTTCTCATGCATTTTAATTTTTTATATTTTATATATATATATATATTAACATATTAATATACTAATATATATGTACTAGAGGCTTCGCATGCACCTTTGCAATCTATCATTAATTTTTTAAAATATAATTATTATATTTTAAAATAATATATTTAATTATTTTAAAAATTTTAAATTAGAATTATCATCATAATTAATTAGAATTAAAGGATGGAAAGTTATTTACTTTCCCACTTTTTTAGTAACTACCATCATATATTTTTTCTCTCTCCCACTACCTTGCATTATATTTTTATATATCTCAACTTCCTCACTTACCTTTGGCCAATCATATTTTTTTTGTTATTTTTTAATTAGAAAAATATGACTATTTTGTGATCTCAATGGCCAGAAGTGGTCACAGTCATATTAATATAGATATAAATATAATAGTTTGAAATTTTGAATGTTATATTTAAATATAAATAAAAATTAATATAAAATAATGCAAGTGTGATATATCAAAATATTATCTTGGCGCCCCTCAACTTTTTATATATACACAGGAGCCCTTGACTTTTTATTGTATCATGTTACATCAACATTGAAAAAGTCAGATTTTTTATTTAAGGGCTTTATTAACAATTAGTACCTCATTTCAAAGAGAGTTTATAAATAGGGCATTTTACAGACCTCTCATTCTTGATTGAAAAATAATAATAATGCTGTCAATCTATTTTTCCAGAGAAAGGTGACCACTTATAAATTTCTTATTAAAATATTTTGTTGACTTTTTATTAAGTTAAAAGATAGTAAAATTTCCCTCCATTAATGAAAACTTAAAAAAAAAATCCTGTATTTAAATGATTCATGAATAATTTTGTTATAGTGACAATTTATTGTAAAGATTGAATATAGATAAGTGAAAACAAATAATATTTTGAAATATGTGAGATTGTATATTAATTTTGGCAAAAAAAAAAAAGAGATTGTATATTAATTATATTTTAATAGATTGTAATTTGTTTTATATTTAAAAAGTTTTAAAATTAATTTATTTAATATTCATCATATTTTTTATAATAAAATTATATAAAATAGTAATTATTATAGTCAATTATAATATAAAATTAATATATAATATCATTATGAATCTGACTACGATTTGACCACAGTTAAACCACTAAATCGTAAACTAATGCTTTTGACCAATTTAATGACCAATTCAATTTTAAAATCATTGGTTTAAATTGAGAGGACAACATTTTTCAAATATGAAATCATTAATTTACTCTCCAAATTTTATTAAAAAGATTAGAACTAAATATGTTACATTTCTTTTAACTTTTTTTTTGGTCTGAATTACACTTCTTTTAACAGATCTGTTTAGTTTTATAGGTTCGATTCATTAAGCCCATTGGACCCATTAATCATCCTAGCCTTTTGGTCTTACCGTAGGCCTAATTGATTATAACGATCCATTTGCAACCCTAATAGATTGTTTGGTATAGTTTGAGGAGGGAAGGTGAGTGAGAAAGTGAATGTGTTGTATGTTTGGTATGGAGAGGGAAGGTGAGAGAGAAGGTTCAATTTAGAGGGAAGGTGAGGTTGATGGAATGAAGTAGACTTGAAAAATACTATTTTACCCTTCCCTTTCCATGTGAGGGCATAATCTTAGAGGGTAAAATAGTCTTTTACACTTTTTAACTTCCACTTCCCTATCTCATTCCTATCATACCAAATAATTTTATTCTTATTTCCATTTTACTTTCCTTACATACCAAACACACATAAATCTTTCACTTCCACATCCACTTTTATTTCCCACTAAACACTCACGGATACCAAACGCCACCTAAATTTTTATTTAATTTTTTTTTATTCACAATCGGACAAAAACTTTATTTTAATTTTTAATGTTTAGAACTTTTTTCAATTTAATTCCTAACATTTCATTAGTCTCAATTTGATCTTTTATATTTGTTTAGTTTCAATTTGGTACTTCACATTTGTGATTGGTACTAATTTGACCTCGTGCATTTCCTTCTTTACTCTTCAATTTTGTTAATTAATTTTACTACTTAAATAATTGAGGGACCAATTCTAAAAAACAAATAATAGAGGGATCAAATTAGTACCAACAACTGTAAACATTAATGATCAAATCGAAATTAAACAAAGATTAGAGATTAAATTGGTTCCAATTACAAACGTAAGGGATTAAATTAAGACGAGTCAAATGACGAAAAAAGATCAGTTGAAATGTGGTGGCTGGTGTGCAATTTTACAATGCACATCTCATGATTTCATCGAGCTTCAAAAATTACAATGTAGAATTGATGAAACCAATGAAATTGAATTCAGTGCAATTCCCTTCCGTGCAATTTCGGTGCAATTCTTATAAAATATAAATTTTTACTTCATTTTTGAAGTTTCAATACGGACTCACACTAATAATAATCTATTATGAATAGATTAGAGACCAAATTAATATCAATATTGACAAATATCACCACCTTAAATAGATTAGAGACCAAATTGTTATTAATATTAAAAAAATAGTCTCACGGGGCTATTTAGTGATGATATTTGTCAAAATTGATAATAATTTCATTCTTAATCCATTCATAGTGGGTTATTGTTAGAGTAAATCCGTATTAGTACTTTAAAAATGATGTAAAAATGTGTATTTTATAGGAATTGCACGAAAGGAAATTGCACTGGATCCAAACTCGAAACCAATGGATGAGATCCGTCCTATACTTCGAGTGTGTTCTTTTGCTAGAATTCATGATGGAAAGGAAGAGGGAGAAATTATGATGGATGAGATCCCTCTTCTTTTCTTCCTAACAAACAAACTTTACTTTTTTTCAATGTGATGAAATTATGTTTTTGTCCTTACTTTTTTACCTACTTTTATTCTATTATCACTATAAAATAAGGACAAAATAGTCATTTTACTTACTTATATTCTATTTAAGTCACATCACATTAAATATTTTCATTCCCTCATCTTTTAGCTCCCATTCTCATTCACATTTTCATTCCCACATTCTTTCTAACAAAAAAAAAACATCTTCGGCTTATCATTTTCCGTCAAACTACCAAATTGAGAGAGGTGCATAGGACCAAAATGAAAATTTTGTCGTGAACGGCCTCTGCAGTTGGAAAATCCAGCGTACGTTGGGATACATAGACGTTAGGCCTCTCACCCACCAACCCTCGAGTGAGAGTGAGAGAAAGAGAGAGATACATCTTCGTTCAATTTGTAAAATTCACAGCTATTTTACGTCTTTATAGCTTTTCATCGTCCTCGCAGATCTAAATCTATAACGCATTTTTCATTCCATCCATTTCGTGTTTTTAACTTTTCGTAATTGTTCGATAGATATTATTGGAACAGAGAATTTCATGGAAGGGTTGGTGAGTTCTGGGATCAAGATCAACCCAGTTCGTGCTTATAATAGTACAAATCATAATTTCCGTTTGCTTCCTCCTTCTTCTTCTTCTTCTACACTACAGCTGAGGAAGAAGAGTACCTATGGATTTCGATTTGGGATTATGAAGCAGCCCTCGTCATTTAATGTAACTGCTGCTTCGGTTCAGCCAGCTGGGAGTTCAAATGTGAGCCATTTTGGGAACACGGTGCCTTCCAAAGGTTATCTAGTATCTACCTACTTACCATTCTGATGCTATTAGATTCATTCGTTCAAGATTCTGAAATCATTCTCTTAAAATGATGATAGAGATTCATGAGCTTTGGAGAAATGCTGGTGCTGTGTGCTTTGATGTGGATAGCACTGTGTGCGTGGATGAAGGTATTGATGAGCTCGCTGAGTTTTGTGGAGCTGGAAAGGCGGTTGCTGAATGGACTGCTAGGTTGGATTATTTTTTAACTGTTACTTGGATTTTCGTGCTTTCCAGTTTTTATATCTGATTTGTGTTTTGCATTTTCCTAGAGCAATGGGTGGTTCTGTTCCTTTTGAGGATGCATTAGCTGCTAGACTATCCTTGTTCAGCCCTTCTTTGTCTCAAGTCCAGAATTTTCTTGAGCAAAGGCCCCCAAGGTAGGAGTGGTATTGTTAACATTTTAGTAAAAACTGCCCTTGTTCCTATATGATCAATTTGTTAATGCCAAGTGGGCTGGGTAACTACAAAAAAGTGACTAGGAAACTCCTCTAGTGTAGTCAATAAATGTTGCCCAATAACCCCAATCATACAAATTTATCAGTATTTTCTTCAACACTTTGCAGTCTCCATCTTTGCTGTGTATTTTTGATGGAAGTAGTTGTATTATGTCTGTGAATACTCAGACTAAAAGAGTAGGTGTCTCAGATCTAACAATGACTATCATGCCAAATTTCTGTGCCTGTTTGTGGTATACAGTACAGGTATATCTTGGATAGATATATCAGGATAAAGAGAAGAATTAAGACTGTGACATAATTAAGAGAGTTTATTCAATCTCATTGGGATGGGCCATGTAACAAAAGCCCTAATGTCCGACTACTAGGCATTAACCAATTTATGAGATATGCTATATCCTTTCCCCTATTTAATTCTTATTTGATCACCTGATGCAAGTTTTGGTTATATCTGCTTTTGGTCCTTTGAAGAAAGTCTGCATGATGTTTACAGTGAGAACTGAAAAACTTTATTCCTTTATACTCAAATCATAGACTTACTAAATGAGAGTTTCATCATGAAATGCAATTGTCTATGTTTTTATTTTTGTAAAAAAAATATATTAATCATAGTGTGGAGAATTGCTACTTCTTTATTTCTGGTAACATGAAAGATTTACTGACTCGCCCATATATCAGCCATTCTAAACTTTTGATGACCGAAAAGGGGTTGATATCAGTATTGCAGATTGTCAGTTCTTGTTCTTTATTTTTCAAATTGAAATCTGATTCCCTAATTAATATTTTTGAACTGTTTAGTTTAGACAGATTAAGAGCATTGTTTTATGGTTCTACTTCTTAATATGCAGGCTTTCCCCTGGCATTCAAGAGTTAGTTGAGAAGCTAAAGGCTAATCACATTCATGTTTATCTGATCTCGGGGGGCTTCCGTCAAATGATCAATGTATGAGGAAAGCTATAATTAATGGTTTTTCAATTTGTTTCATTTCTAGATCAAAGAAGGAAATCTAGTTACTAGTAGGGTGCTAATCTGGATACACTTTGGGTTCACATTTCAAATTACATATTTAAAGTGATTTCATAGCTTAACCTTGTTATGACTGTAAGAATTTAATGCAGCAATTTTCACATTTGATAAGCACGCTGATTCTATCATACAGGACAATGAATTAGATACTTTATTTGCTTTTAATTACTAAGACACTTCTCATGAAGCCTGTTGCGTCGATACTCGGAATTCCTCAAGAGAATATTTTTGCCAACCAACTGCTTTTTGGTAGCTCTGGAGAGTTTCTTGGGTTTGATAAGAATGAGCCTACGTCAAGGAGTGGAGGAAAAGCTACTGCTGTGCAACAAATCAGGAAGGTTAGTATTGCATCTGCTTGTTAATTTTTAATTTTAACAAACTTAAAAAAATAAAAAAGGCAGCCCAGTGCACGAGGTTTCTACAAAGTGGGGTCTGGGGAGGGTTAAATGTCAACCTTACACTTGCAAGCAAGGAGGTTATTTCCAATCATGAATGATTTTAAAATAAACAAAAGAAAGCTATATTGCTTGTAAAGCTCATCAAACATGAATTTCAGGTTCATGGCTACAAAGCATTAGCTATGATAGGGGATGGTGCAACTGATCTTGAGGTTAGTAAAATCCTGCAAATTTCCAAGTAATAAGATTTATAGAATATCACACAGTGAGTTTCTTGTTGAAGCACCTGTCATTATGTATTTGGCATTATATTTTCTAATCTATCCTTGGGATTTGTTGTTTTCACCCAGATTTTTATTCTTATGCCAATATATCATGTATGGTTCTTTTGTTGTGTTTTTACATATAGGCTCGTAGACCAGGTGGTGCTGACTTGTTCATCTGTTACGGGGGTGTTCAACTTAGAGAAGCAGTTGCTGCAAAAGCTGATTGGCTAGTTTTCAATTTCAAAGACCTCATAAATTCATTGGGGTAATACTACTCCCTCTATATCAAGAGGACTACACAATACAAGTATGAGGAAATGAATTTTAATTTCCATTTTGTATTTCTTTTTTCCAGGTGCTAATTAAATTTTTCTTCTTCCTGATGAATCGTTTTTTCTTTCTCTTAATTTTTTATTTGATTTGATGTATTTGTATTCTCATGTCGGTTATAATGCAGTGTATGTACACTACAATGCAAACAATTTGATAATACATGAAAACGACTAGTACTAATGAATTCACTACGAAAGCACATTACTCAATTGTCTAGAATATTGTGTTAACTGTTTCTATATAACTGCAGTATGATTCCCGCGGTTCAAAAATCTTGTGACCCAGTGAGCTAAAGTGTACTGATCGAACTCCTTGTTTCCACCAAGTTTGAATTTGATCATATTATATTATCTTGAACTATTTTTTTTCAATGAAAGATTAGCAATATAATGATTTAATCTTTTAAAGATTATGAAATATTTTTTGTTCTCTGTTAGCTGTTAACGAAATAGGTGGCGTGGCTCAATAAATAATAACGGGTGTTGTGTAAATGCTTTATTGGAATTAAAGAAGCTTGATTATGCTGAAAAAAATGTCATTTCAATGGTCCAACTCATAATTTCATCTCATATTGTGTTGGATAAAGCTGACGTGAAGATGAAGATGATGTTTAGTAGGTAGTATTAGAGTTATATACATCTCTCCAATTATTTGGTCCCTAATTTATTTAAGGTGGATTTTTTATATACATCTCTCCAATTATTTGGTCCCTAAAAATCTGGGGTCAAGAAGGATAAAAAAGAAACATACAGTCATGTCTAGGAAATAATAATGAAGGTTCTATAAAAAATTAATGAAGCTGTTCCAAGTTAAGTATTTATTAAAGTGGAAGTCCATTGTCCATTTCAATACTTTTCAATATCAATTAATCAAAGTCAGTTTCATACTATTGTGAAGATTGTAGATATGTTGCTTTCATTTTGCCATTCAAGTCGATTCTTTTTTTTTTTTGGTGGTTTTCTTTTTTTGTGGGTTTTTCTTAAATCATCTTTTTAAGTGCCTGCTTTTGTGGATGCCACACAATGTAACGCTTTTGAGAGGCCACAAAATTAGTAAAAAGGAGCAAAATAACATGAGTATACTTTTTTTTTTTAATTATTAGTATCTAAAAATTTATTGAATTTTGTTTCTCTCTCTTTTTTTTAATAACATATTGTATGAGTAAAAAAAAAATCTATATTAATATGAGTGTGGGATCTTCTGGTTATTAGACTTATAAAATACCTATTTAGTATTTTGTTAGATACAAAAAATAATAATAAGAGGATGTAAGAGGGAGAATATAGATATGGAGGATAGTTATTATAAAATTAGAGAAACAAATAACTTCTCATTATTTAATTTATTATTTTAAATTATAATAATTCTATTTAAAAATTTAAAATATCAAATATTTAATTTTTAAATACAATAATTATTTTATATTATATTTTTAAAAATTTAAGACGTACATGTAAAATTCTCTATTATTTTATATTTTTATTAAATAATTATACCACATTTAAAAATTTAGTAGTAGCCCTTATAAAAATGTTAATTAGAAAAGCCACAAAAATGGTTGAATGTTTATTTAATAGAACTAAAAATTTTTTGGTCAATGAAACCTAACATTTTGATTGATCCCTTATGAAAACAATATTCAACTGAAAAATATAAGGATATTTAGTAATGAGTTTTTGAATGGATCCATAAATTGAATTGCACGTGTCTTTTCTAATTGACATGAAACAAATGTGTTAATGTTAGATGAAAATATTTTTCATTTATACTTCTTACAAAAATGTAAAAATTTTTGTGCTCGTAGATATTCTAATTTAAAAAAAATATACAAGAATTCACGAGAATAATTAAATACTAGCCAAAAAAATAAGTACATTTTTGTAAAATATAAAATAATAGTAAAACATAAATTACACTTCCTTATTAAAATTATATTAACATTTTATTTATTTTAAAAACTTATGCCCTTCTTTTAAGAAAAACGAAAAACTTTTCACTTCTCTCAACAATAAACCTATCAACATATATTAATATTATGGTGAGTGAGCAGGTAAATTAAGTTAATCTATCAATTTTATAATTAATTTGTAATATTTTAGTAAAAAATATGTTTGATTTTAAGGACTAAATAAAGAATGTATATTTAAAAAAATGAAACTGAAATAAAAATAATTTTTAAAGGACTAAATCACTAATTTATAATTAAAAATCATTTTAACAAAAAAAATGGAAAAAAGAGGGGAAAGTCAGAAAATTATTATTTTTTGTATTGAATTAATTTGTTGTAATATTTTGAATTCTTATTAATCTTTTTAAAATCTTCATTTAACATCTTATAATTAGTTATTTAGTGTAGTATTATAAGTTTGATATTTTTAAAATTTATTATTTTTTAGGCTTTATAAAGTTAGAGTTCTATTTAAAATATGTCAACATGAAAATATCAACTTAGCATGAACCAAACAACTTTAAAATCGAACCAAACCGCTTTGAAAATAAAACCAATATGATCCGCACATCTTGAAAATCAATTACATTAATTCGGTTCAAATTTTAGACAAAATCAAAATAATACAGCCCTTTGAACACCCCCTTCTTATGTATGGGTATTATAAGACCCTCATGACCCTATAAAATTCGGAGAGAAAATTTCATAAATAATTTATTTTTGTTTATTTTTTTTTTATAAAATTTATTTGTGTTTATTATTATTGAGGCCGTTCAAAACAAATTTTTTCTTGTGGAGATAAAGGCGTCGCGGGTCTTTTTCTTCCGAGGGATTGAACCTACAAGATTCGACGAACATTGTGTAAGAAAGTTGGGTGAGATAGATTTTCTTTAACGCGCGAGGGGTTTCCAAAAAGAAGCTTTTCTGTTTTCGTTTTCCTATTATTAATGGCAGAAAGGTATAGCAGCATGAGCCAATAGTTGTTCATTCTATCATTATAATCGTCCAATTTGTTCATCCTATTATCAACTTCGATTGCGATTTCTGCTATTTGGCGAAATGGGTTTGTATCATTCATGCATTTTACATAGGAGAAGATATTTTTCAGATGGATATGGCTTCTAATTTTATATATTTTGTCATGAAAGTTGGTTCGTGGGAGGGACTTGCTGAAGCTTCTAATTTTATACATTGATTGATATCTGATGCTTTTGAAAGTTGACATAGGCTTGTGAATCTTCCCTCTATGTTGTTAATGCAAATGGCTATAGCGGAGAAGTATTGCTAATATTGTCTTATGGTTGGATTTGTGAATTATCGGATTCTGTTGGATTTTAAACTGAAACTTGAGAGGAGGAAAATGTGTTTAGTGAATAAGGAATTTTGGTTTCATTTATGTGGAAGGATTTTGTAGCTTTCCATTTAAAAGCCAGAACGCATGAAGGCAATAGCACTGAAATTCATGGAATATTTTTCTCTTGGCTGGTTGATGCTAATAATTGAAAGAAAAAGGATAGTTTGTATCGTGGAGTTTGGATAGTGATTTTTCTTCTCTGTGGGAGGGAGAGCAAAAAAATGGATTTGTGGGTTGTTGCAGCTGCTGCTGGAGCGGGGTATTTAGCTAAATATTGGAACAGACTTTCAAAGAATAGTGATGGCTCATCTCAGTTTTCTTTGTCTTCAGAAGATTCTAAATTTGAGAATAGGGATCGTCCCTTCCGCCAACAAGCGTGGAGAGATATAGTAGGTAAAGGTGTTTCTTCAGATTTAAACTCAATGAATGATCTTTTGGCAGGAGAATTGGCATGCTTCAGCAAGAGCAGTGTACATCCTATTTTGAACCTACCACTACCAATTTCAACAAATGAAAACTTTAAAGAGGTTGAGGATGAAAATGAGCAAAGCTCTAATGCTGGTGGCAATTATGGCTTCCAGTGTTCTGAATCTTCTGCTGAAGTTGCTTCTAAACAACATTCTTCTGGAAATAAAAGCTCTCTCAGGACTAGACATTTGCCTGGACGTTTTAGTAGACCTGTAAATGCATTGGAGAGTTGCTTGATGGCACAGCTAAGTAGGGAACATGCCAAAATGGAAGAATATGTCATTAGTTCTCTTTCATCACCTTCCACAGCCACAAGGCCCTTTCTTGTTAGTGATGGGAGCAGAATAATCAACAGAAAAGGTACTGATTCTTACAGTGCATCAATTCAAAGTCAGGAATATAAGTTGCACTTGCATATGAAAGACCTTTTTGAAAAAGATGGCGATGTATTAGGGGTTCCTTCTTTACCAAGAATTGGATCTTTGGAGGATCGCAAGAAGATGAAACTTAGGCCAGGAAAAAAACGGAGTGGAAGGTTGAACTCTTCCAATAATGTGTTCGGTGGAAAGCACATCCGAAATCAACACGGTATGGTTCTCATTTCAATTAGATATTTTTAGCCTATGCAAATGTTCTTCTTTTCCCCCTCTTATTCATACCCATGTTCAAGGAAATTCATCAGACTGCTTCTGTGATATAAACTTGTGGACATATTTTTTACATTCTATTTTAGGGTTTGATTGGGAGTGTTGAAGAGGGTGAATTAGGGTAATCATTAATAGGGTAGGGTAGAGTGATCTGGAATAGGTTGGGGGAGACAAAAACTCATAATTTGCAAGTTAAATGAAAAAAAATGGACATTACACTTGTCTTTTTTTTTTTTGGAAAAAAGTTATCACACTCATCATTGATTAAAGTTAGATGTTACAATGTTGTTAATGGGTGGGGTGGATTTGAGCCTTGAAGGATGAAGTTTTCTATATTATATTTGTGGTATTAACCCCTTCAACAAAACAAGCAAGTGGAGAAGGTTCAAAAAGGAAATGACAAATTAAAAACCATCCAGATCATCCCAAACCCTCCAATTTGGAGTGGTTTGAAAATTGGTGTATGGGGTAAGTTAGGATGGTTTGGCATTAACTTTTAAACATCCAATGAATGGTTAAGATGCTCCAACCATTCTGCTGCGCCCTACACCACTCTCAAATTATCCTTCCAATCAAGCTCTTTGTTACAATCATTTTGTATTGTTGTTTGAGTTAGAAGATTTTTTTTTTGAAAAAAAAGATTGTTTTGTTTTCACGTCCAGGTGTGGGTTCTATGTTTCTTACAGGTCACTAGTCCCAAAGAATGAGATTCATGTACTATCAGTTATTTGAAAATCATATGGTTTTTGAACCTTACATATTTGGTGAAAATTTTAGTTTCTCCATTCTTAGTCCCCCTTGAGAATTGACATCCAAACATTCAGTTAAACAATGCCATTGTTCCCCTATAAAAGGATGTATGGAAATGGATGTGTATTTTGGGACAGGGGTAGATAACAATAACATGATGATAATAGCTAGTTTTCTATGCCTGACTACCGCATCAGCAACCAGTAACCACATGTGTTGACCTTCAAATAAATTAGGTTATTCTTTCATAGGCTGATATCATGTCTCTGGTAATTAATTTGTGTCCCTCTTTACTTTTTTAACTACATGTGCTGACACTTCCCTAATCATCAGATGCAATGTTCCTCTTCAGTCTTGGAATTTCTTTTGGGATAATAACTTCCATGATGGCAAATAAAAGAGAAGTTGACAATTTAAGAGACCTGTTGAAGCAAACTGAAAACTTGGTTCAAGATCTACAAGACGAACTTGAAATGAAAGATTCAGTGACAATGAAGGAGTTAAATAACGAGAATTATGGTTCACAGGACACATGTGATCATTCATTTTATGAGAAGGAGCTTAATGTGTTTTCCCCTGAAAAGCATATGGATAACTCTCCAAGAAATGACATCAAGGAATTATATTATCCAAGGGAAGAACAAAGTTCAGGATCTATGAGCAAAATTGAAGCTGAGCTTGAAGCTGAACTTGAGAGGTTGGGGTTGAATATGAATTCGTCTAGCTTGGATAGAAGGGTATCTGAGCTTGATGAGGTAAGCTGACATGTTTATCTGTGCATCTTCTTGTAATTGCATAATCCTACTGCGCCTTTATACAAAATTTTTGTTCCCATTGTCTAGGAATATGTCTGTGGGCTTGTGTGTTATTTTGTTGCTTTTCATATTTGCCAAATGGATAGATCTCTTGTTAGATAGTGGTGGAACTTGAACGGACAGAATAATTACCCCCTTTAATGTGAAGTCTTATGCTTATGTTTGGTAGACACATTTATGACATAATGTTTTTCTTATCTTCTCAACTTAAAGTAGCATGTTCATGAGTTTAGTTAAAAATATCTTGACAAACAGAAAAAAAAAAAAAAACGGGTCCCAACCTGTGGACACTTTCTTGGATTTATATTCTCAAATCAGACATTTATTTCTTACTTTAAATATCTTATGCTTCTGATGACCTCCCGTATCTTGTTCTTATGTCAACTAAGGAAGAAAACATGGTGAACAAAAGGAGCACAATACAATTTAAAGAGTTTGCTAATTTTTTGCCTGATGACCTGCATGGAGTCTGAGTGTGTACTTTTTATCTGATAATTTCATGTCTTGAATCTTGAAATGGAGACGAATAATATGTAGTTTTAATAGGTGTTTTAACCTGGTGTTATTATGACTATATCAACTTACATAGACTGAATCCAACACATTCTGAAGACCTTAATCTGCACCTTGATTCAGAGAATTAATCGGAGACCTATTTCAGTATCGTATTAAATGAAAGGAATTGAGATATCAGTCATTATTTATATTCTTTATGTCTAAAAGTTAAATTAGCTAATTACATTTAGACCAAAAACTCAAAGACCTTGGACTAAACTTAGGTAAAGTTCCTTGTATGTTTGCTATAGGTTCTCCAATACAAATAAAACATGTGGCAAAAAGTTTTTGTATGACCAATCGTGAGTAGAGAGAGAATATAGAAGACTACATTTTACATGACGAATCATAAAGAGAGTATAAATAAAGCTTATGATTGGAGGAACCTCTTCATAGCAAACATATAAGAAACTTTTACCTAAGTTTTTTCCTTTCACCTTCATTTAGTTACTTTCTATTTTGGTAGGAGTTGTTTTTCCAACAATAACTGAAATTTCCTGACATAAAGCTTACATTGGAGAAGGGATGCAGAACAGAAAATCATAGCATATCCATATAATTTCTTTTTCACTCCCTTGGTTGCATTTTATGTAACCTTAATTCTTCATTTTGGAAGTCCCCAATTATATATTTGATATTCTTTGTGAACTCATTTTCGAATTCCAGTTTCCATATTGGCCTTAATCACTCATTTATTCTATTTGGAGTAGGTGAAGTGGCACTTAGGAACCTTGATTGATGTCATGGGCTATGTGGTAATGAATGGTGATAATGGCCCTGAAAGACTACCCTGATTTGTGCCTAGTAATCAGAAACAATATCGAATTGGTTTTTTTAGGCCTTAACCTTTTCACGGATTCAATGGTTTCAAAAAAAATTGGAATTCGCAGAAAAGAGAGAAATTCTTACCTATTTTTTTAGTAGAATTTGTAGAATACGATTGAAGTGTGTAATAAGGCTTGGATTTTTTAAAAATGTGCAGATATAACTCTAGCTATAGCTATCTAAGCAGGGAAGACACTTGTTCTTTGTTTGGGATATAAAAAGAGGAGGAAAAGAAAATTAACAATGTATCATTTGCACAAATTATGTCTAAATTTACAGTCTTTCTCCTCCCATTTTCTTTCCCTCCTCATTTTGTTTCCCAATAAAACCATTAAAATTGGGAGGGAGAGGCTCTTTATTGACAGATTTTTAGCATAGTCAGGCCACCTCATATCCTTTTTTAAATTAAAAATAGCATAGTTTTTGGTATATGGAGTGTTTTATCTGAAAGCTCACCTCCTATTAGGATGGATCTAAGTATCTAACCATAAACAATTCAACTATAGAATGAGCTAAGATAGAATATGTTGACGTCGCTTAATCCATGTAACTGACCCCACCTAGTCGAAAAAGACTATTATTGTTGTTGTATCTGAAAGTTTACCTCTGTTTTACTTTATTAATTCACATTGTTTAAAGGATCTCATGAGTGTTAATGGTGCACATATTCTTGCAGCTTGACTCAGACTTTGAAGCAGATTTTGCTCAAGGTGAGTTGAGAACTGACATGGCTAGTGGGGAAGCTTTTGCGCATTCTAAATCAGATGAGGATGCCAATGAAATCTGCACACCTCTCCCCGGACCTTATGCAGTTTCGCCTCGTGAACTTAGTCTGCGTTTGCACGAAGTTATGCAATCAAGACTCGAGGAACGTGTGAAGGAGCTAGAGACTGCCCTTGAAAATAGCCAGAGGAAAGTACAAAGGATGGAATCAGAACATGATGGTTGTCCATCCCACTTTACCAGAGAATGTGCATTTACTTCTGATGACTGTGACCATCCTCTGGTTATGAATTTATCAGGTGAAGCTCTAGATGCATACAATGAGGCTTATGAAGAATTAATAAAGCGAGCCGACTCAGACGATGATTCACCGTCAATAATCATTCATGATATTGACCGTAAAGAAGGTTCACATTCAAATGGTTGGCGAGTCTTAGGAATTCAACACGAGAAAAGGTCAAGAGATGTTGCAGCTTCGAGCAAGGTGACGACAATTGTGGAAGGCCAAAGCTCTGTTGTTTCTAAATTAAATGCTGCTGTTGTTGGAGATGAAAATGGTGGTGGTTTTGATTGTGAGATGGAAAGGCAATTGATTAGGAAAATTGTTGAGAGGACTAAGAAAGGTTCTCCTGTTTTTCAGAATGCACAGAAGATATTGAATTCAGTGGATGAAGATGAATTTTGACCTAAAATACTCTATGCTCCCTTGATTCGATCCATTATGTACCTACATCCTATTCTTTTCAATTAGACTTCTGCTTCTTGGATGCAATATGAGGTATATTGTAGTGAGTACCCTAAATTTCCAGACTCCTTTGAGGGAAAGCATCTAGCAATTCTATTTCTAGGTTATATAGAATCGTATAAATTGTCTATAAAAGTTGTAGAGATTCATTGTTTACGGATACGAAAAATGCTTTGCAAATGTTATCTTTAAAGGATGATGCTCTCACCCTTTTATTGTATCCCTACAATGTTTGTAAATATTTGGTTAAATAACTTTTTATTTCTACATAGATCAATTCTTCTTGGGTCGTAAATTTATTGTTACACATTGAGAAAAGAAATTGCTACCCTTTTACTCAAACCCACTTCGCTGATTCATGATGCTCTAAAATTCACTTTTTATTTAATTTTTAACTTGGATGCTGATAAATATGTAAAATAATAACTTTAAGCGAACTTGACTTTATTTCAAAGGATTCAATCCCCTTCCCACTCTACCTCTTCAACTTACCTTAACACCAAATAAATTGCTTAGATATTCGTCTTCATAAACAACAATAGATAAATTGTAAAATAACAACTTTAAGCGAACTTGACCAAACAACACTAGATAAATCGTCTTCAAATCTCTCCATAATCCTCTTAGGCTGGAAAAAATTAAGGGAAACCCCAAGATGCGTATGACTTCCAAAATCTGTGGATTGGTTGAATTTTCTCTCTTGTTAGAGTATCTTGTTTACATTTTTCTGAACACAAAAACATGCAAATATGAAATGATTTTTAGCAGAGAACAAGTACCTTCAAGACCTGAGCGAAATGATTTTTAGGCTTTAGCCAATCTATGCCGATAAAAAGGCACTACCAGAACGTCAATATTAAGAACGAAAGTACACATTATTTCAATAAAGATTAAAACGCAAACAAAAGGTCTAAATATTTAACTCATAATCTAATAAATAGTTCTTCAATCTAATCAGGAAACAACTAAAACAGGTAAAAAAATGAAGGGGAATAATTCCAGGAGTTATCTCCCCTTTCATTGCCGTCTCAAAACTCAAAAGTAACACAAACAAAACAAAATTTAAATGATGACTGAAAGTTTACTGCGAAACACCCAACCACTTCGAGAAGTTATCAAATTCAGCATAATCACTGTCAGAAACCATGGTATGGTACCATGCCTTGCCTGCAGCCTTGATAGCAGAAGCCTCCTCCTGTTGAAAAGGGCAAAATCAAAACGAAGTTGACAGATAATGATCAAACATCTAATTAGAATACAACCATCCAGAAGCCCAGAGGATGCATTGAAACATTTAACATTCATAACAGCAAAAACAATAGAAACTTAAAAACAAATGGAATGTAACTTCCAAATCAACTCTCTTTTCTCACCACATCGAACTTTTTTTAATCTCACAGTATTGCTTCTAAACAGGCATTCAAAGAATGAAACTTAAGTAATATTTTCTTGTTCTCCAATGAAGATAAAAGACATGGAAGAACCTTATTGGAAAAGTCAATCATATAATGCTAAGTTGCAAATACATCTACACCTTAAATTTTTATTAGAAGTGCAGAAACCTAAAAACTACACTTCAAGTTTTCACCGTACCTGAAGGAGGTAATGAAGTACAACCTAGAGGTATGCGGTTTACATATACTTTGTGAAAGAAAAATGGTTTCCCTTCACCTCTACTTTCGAGGTCCTTAAGCTATTTCTATGTTATGTTTACACATAGAATTTTTCATCACTAAACATCATGGAATGAGGCATCAGATAATTTTTACTTAAAAGACAACTTTGTAATTGATCAAGGCTCTTCTATGTCACATAAAATTTACATGTGCAACATGCAGAAGATCTGGTGGAAATGTGTATTCTGGAAAGCTTGATCATTGTTCAGTAATTGAAAGGTAGAGCATTTAGTACAACAAAAAATGCCATCACAAATGGGTTTAGGAAACTCAGCATACCATACAATCATCTTTCTAATATTAGTCTAATTAATAAAGCCTGCTAATACATTTTGCCATCTCTTAACATTACCGATTTGTAAATAAATTAGTTTGAAAAACAAAACCTGAAATTTCAAGTATTGTCGAGAAACGTGTTTAGATTCACAGACTCAGGAATGCAATTCTACAATAACTTTCATATCAGATAAGTCAATTGCTATTTGCTAAAACCCCAATAAGTATAGGGGGAAACGTTATAAAGTTTAAATATTTAGTAGCCTATAACAATCCACAAGAACCCAATAATTTATTCAGCATTATATGGTGAATTTTTTAAGCAAGTAATGAAAATTAACGTACCTTGGGAACGGTCTTCCTCTTCTTATCCAGCTTCTCTTTCTTAGCTTTTACGCGTTGTTCCTCAGCCAGCAGAGCCATCCTCTTGGCCGTCTTAGCATATGGATTCAGCTTCAACATAACATTCAGGTTCTTGAGTGGGTTCTTCTTCAATGGTGCCCTCTTGACGTCCTTCCTGATCGGCCTCACAACAGACTGAATCTCATCGGAGTTGATAATCCTAGCCAAATCAGAATTCACCATCTTGGCCCTGGGAAGCAGGTAACCCTTCTTCTTCTCCGATGGCTTCTCGAATGATCCATATATAGAATCCAGCTTCTCGAACGCAGATTTGGTCCAAATAACGAACCTCCCAAGATGACCACCAGGTGCAAGCTTAAGCAGATTCAGTCTCTCCACATTGGCAATCTCAACACCAGGAATGTTCCTGAAGGCCTTAACAGCTTTAGCGCCTTCAGTCCCATACACAATCAGTGGACCCTTGCGAGAAATATAGCGGCGGTTCCTCATCTTACCCTTACCAGGTCGGATCGCGTGACTATCCTTCGCCTTCTCAGCATCCGGAAACGCGCCGATCTGCTTCAAAACCTTGATCGCATCCTTGGTCTTCTCAACGCCCTCCGCAGAATCACTAACCACCAGAGGCATTTCCGGAACGGACTCGATCCGGTGACCGCGAGCCATGACCAGAGACGTAACCGCCGACGCGGCAATAGCCGAAACGACGGCGTGCCTCTTCTGAGTCACATTGACCCTACGGTGCCAGCGGCGCCAAATCCTTGTAGGAGCGAACATGCGGCCACCACGGCACATGTTGCCGAACGCAGCCTGCCCGGCGCGGTGAGTACCACCGCCGGGAACACGGGGGATACGAGACACGGCACGACCGGTACCCCATGATTCGGCGGAGGTCTGGTGGCCGGCACGCCTGCTGACGGCGTAGGGTTGGCGGCTGTTCCTGGAAATGTTGGAGTGAACGAAGTTGACAATATCGGGTCGGATCGATGCCCTCATGACATCGGGGAGTGCGACGGTTGGGGCTGCGTCGGTGGCCATATCGCCTTCGAGGGATTGGACAGTAACGAGAGGACGAGCAGCAGCGGCGGCCATGGCTGCGCGAAGGGAGGGTGAAGAGTGAAGAGGGTTAGGAAGATAGTGTTAGAGAGGGTAACGAGGGTTTTATAACTTTTTTAGGTTTTTAGCTTTGTTTTATGAGTTCTGTTTTGGGCCATGTATGTATGGGCTGTCAAATTGGGGCCTGTAAATGATAGGCCCAATTGCTGGTCCATATTCCAATTGTTTTTGGACAAATATATTTTGATAAGAACTCTATTTTGATCCCCACGTTTTAATTGCTGCTCGGTTTTAATTTGCTTCCTATGTTTAGAATGAGTATCAATTTAGTTGGTAAGGTTTACTCAGTTTTAAATTGGTCTTTTTCATTTGTAATTGGTATCAATGTAGTCTTTAATGGAGATAGGATCCTTTAATAATTCTCTACCTTTTTTGTGAAGTTATAAGAAAGATAAATTAAAAAAAAATTAAAAGAGAAAAAAAATAAGAAAACAAATTTTTTTTTCTCTATCTCTCTCATAACTCCACCAACAAATATAGATAATTACTCTACAGGATCCTATCTGGTCCCTAACGCTACTTAGTCTCAATTTGGTTTGCAATTGGTATTTGAATTTGATCTCTTTGTTATCCAAGTGTTAAAATATTTAATAAAATGTTGACATGTATAGTTGAGTACTGGGTACACATATTGATATGTACACCAAAAAATTTAATAATAATTTTTTTCCCATAGAAAATAGAAATATATTATCAAACCATCAACAATATCCAAACAGCATACATAGCCACCAGTAACGAAACAAAACTGAAAACATAACAGACCAGAAACAGAATTGAAAAACAGATACAGAAGCTGCTCAACACACACATAGCAGCACCACAATGAAATTTAAGATGTTCTAACATAATGGACTCCTACAAAGTCAGTATAAAAACAAGCTTTAACAAAGCTAGGTACAGTGTCAAAGACCATCAAAGCTTCTTGATCCAAAATAGATTGTTTAGCCATTACATCCGCACAGCAATTTCCTTCCCTGAAGACATGATTAATTTGGAACTCCGTAAAGTCCCGCACAGCAATTTAATAATAATTCATTTATATTTAATTTGAAATTTATGCTAATGGTTAATTCGGTAATGTTTTAATTTGTTGTATTTTTAACAATAATAAATTTGGAGAAGGGGATGTACACTTACTATGGAAATGTGTTACTAAGGATTTGTTTGGGAATTAAGAAGAAAAGAAAAAGGAAGTGGTTAGAGAAGAAGGGAACTGTGGGTTAACCTTCTATATGTTCTCTCCTTGTTTGAGTGTTGATACTTCCTCCAAAATATCCCAATTTGGAGTATCTTGAATTTGTTAAGGGTAAGGATAATAGAAGATTAAGGATTGATCTTCTATTATTTTCCCTTCCAATTTTCATCTTCCTAAACAAGGTAAAGATATCTTGAAAGTCTCTCATTCTCTTACTTTCTCCTCTTTAATCCTCAATTCAAATATACCTTAAATATACATATTAACATGTACACTCAGTATTTAATTATTCATGTCAACATTTTGTTAACTATTTTAACACTTAGATAATAGAGGGATCAAATCGATACTAATTATAAATGTGAATGATCAAATTAAGATTGAACAAACGTTAGGAACTAAATTAATACCAATAATGCAAACATGGAGGATAAAATTGACTTCTCTTCTTAAAAAAAAGAGGATAAAATTAAATTTGAAAAATATTAGGAACTAAATTGATATCCATTGTAAAGGTAATGAACTAAATTGAGAAGTAAACGTTAAAAATTTAAATAAGAGAAAAGCTGAATGCGAAGGACCAAAATAAAATTTTTGTCAGCATTTTTTTAACTTCATAATGTTTCACTTTATTTTATATAGCTTATATATATATACCAACAAGTAGTTTGTTGGATTAGTATGTATTTCATTTCCTTTAAGTAAGGTACTGGGTTTAAGACCTGCGTAGGGAAAAACATTTGTTGGGAGAGCTCTATCCCTTTTATGGGACCGAGCTAGCTCGAACATGATTGCCTTTAATAGGAAGATACATGTAAGAAATCAATAAATATAGCTTATAAATATTAACTTGATAGTTAAGTACAAAAACATAGGAGGGGAAATACATTTAGAGTTGGAGGAAATGAGAATATGATGTGATTGTGATGTGAATGGAATAAATATGGGTAAAATAACAATTTTACTCATCTATTAAAAGTAGAAATAAAATAGAAGTGTGTAAAAAATTAAATGCAAAAATATAATTTCATCAAATTACAAAAATAAAACATGTTTGATAGAAAAAAAATTAGATTATAAATTACGACATTTTTTCAGAAAATCAAACAAGGCCTTAGTCCTAGAAGATACTTTAATGAACGATTGATATTCAATATTTAAAATAGTAATGTGGCACATTAAATTATGTTTTTATGAAAATTTTGATAAATTACAATAATAATAATAATAAATAATATTTTTTATTAGATTTAATAAATTATATTAATTTTTTTTTCCTAAAAGTTGATTAAACTGCACTTGAAGCTTATTTCAAAAATTGCATTTGAGTTAGTTATCAAAAAAATTTTGCATTTGAGTTATTACTTATGAGGTGATATTGTAAAATAATTCCATTTTACTTTTTTTATGGGCAATTCCAATTTACTTTTGAAATTAACTTTCTATATAATGTAAAAAATAAAATAAAATAACCTACTTTTTTATTATCATATATATTAAGAATTAAATAGCTTAACATGAACTTAATTAATTTTATTATTTTGTTTAAAAAATTAATTTATTATTTTATAAAAATAAAATATTATGTTATAAAAAATTTATTTTATTAATAAAAAATAAAGTGACATATGTATAAAGAATTTGACTTAAATAAAATAACTAAAATTACTTTAATTAAATAAAATAACTAAAATTACTTTAATTTTTATTTTTCCTATTTTGGATGTTGTTGGTTCACTTGGTTGGCATCACCCTGCCGTCAGGAAACCTTTTTCCCAGAAAAAAAGAAAGAAAGAAAAGGAAAAAGAAAATCTCAGTGAGTAAACCACCAAAATTTGAGGAATTTCAATAATAGAAATTCCAAAAGGCGAAAACCCATCAGCCAGAAGAAGTCACTCGCTGACTTGCAGCAAAAAGCTTGAATCTTTTCGATCCCCGACCTCTCTCCAATGGCCCAGAACCAAAGCCACACGAGGAGGAGCGTTCTGGACTCTCTAGGCGAAGAAATTGTCAGAATCATCGCACCAGTATCAATCTGCATGATTTTGGTAGTCTTATTGGTCTCAATCCTCAACAATCCCAACGATTCCTCTTCAGCATCATCATCAATCTCCAGCATAGCCACTATGGCTTACAGTGAGACAACCTCGGACTCTTCCTGGGACAAATTCCTAGGTGCCCTTTTGAACTCCTTAGCATTTGTAGCCATTGTCACTGTCATAACCTTTGTTCTGGTCCTTCTCTTCTATCTCCGATGCACCAAGTTCTTAAAACTATACATGGGTTTCTCTTCTTTTCTTGTTTTAGGGTTCTTAGGAGGTGAAATTGCATTATTCATAATTGAAGATTATGCTATTCCCATTGATTGCATAACATTCTTTCTGGTTCTGTTCAATTTTTCTGTTGTGGGTGTATTGGCTGTTTTTATGTCCAAAATGGCAATTGTTGTGACACAAGGCTACTTGGTTCTTATTGGAATGTTGGTTGCTTATTGGTTTACCATGTTGCCTGAATGGACCACATGGGTGCTTCTGGTTGCTATGTCACTGTATGATCTTGCTGCTGTTTTGTTACCTGTTGGGCCATTAAGGCTTTTGGTAGAACTTGCTATATCTAGAGATGAAGAGATTCCTGCATTGGTTTATGAGGCTAGGCCAATTATGAACTATGATGATTTGGATCCAAGAAGTGGTGTAACTCAGAGAAGGGTTTGGAGAGATAGTAGAAGGATTGATGATTCAAGTCTTAATAATTATGAATCAAACTCAATGCACGAGGATCCCAGTGTACGAGAATCCCACCAGGTGGGATCTGAGGAGGGTCAGATGTACGCAACCTTACCATTGCAAGCAGCGAGGCTGACTCCTGGATTTGAACCCGTGATCTCCAGGTCACATGGCAACAACTCTACCGTTGACAGAAATTTGGTCAGAGCTGAAGAAGGACATGTTTTGGAAACTAATGATGATTCACAGCTCTCTGCTCCTTTGATTGATCATGGAAGAAATGTCCAACTTCATCAGAGAGAAGGTGATCATGATGATGATGATGCAGTGCCAACAAGTAGTGAAAGTTTGATGCTAGAGGGAATTGGATTGGGTTCATCAGGAGCAATAAAGCTTGGGCTTGGAGACTTCATTTTCTATAGTGTTTTGGTTGGCAGGGCAGCAATGTATGATTATATGACAGTGTATGCATGCTATCTTGCTATCATTGCTGGTTTGGGCATCACTCTGATGCTTCTGGCATTGTATCAGAAAGCTTTGCCGGCTCTTCCGGTGTCGGTAATGCTGGGTGTGTTGTTCTATTTCTTGACCAGGTTCTTGCTTGAAGAATTTGTTGTACAGTGTTCTTTGAACCTCTTGATGTTCTAGCATTATGAATAATATTAAGTCTTTGAATTTGGTACTTCCACATATAGTTGAATCCATGACTATGTCCTATCTCTAATTGTAAGTCTTTCAAGCAATGTATCCTTTTTCTTTTGTGGGCACTTCAGTTTTGATGTCTTCTAAGTTCTAATTAACTTGTTAGTTCAGTAAGTCTTACAGTCATTTAAACCATATGCTATGTCAGGTGGCTTTTAACTGGTCATTGATTTAGTTACATTTTTCATGTTGATATATAATACATATACTACAACAACAAGAAGCAGAGCCCTTTTCTAATAGATGGGATATGGTTCAAACAACGCTGATATGTTCTATCTTAGGTTCATTTCTATGGTTAGATTGTGATGGGAATATTGATAGTATGAGACGTTTCTAAGGTAGTATGGGCTACTCAAGTCTTGCATCGAGTAGTATGGAATGTTTGATGGGGTACTTAAGTGGCATGATTCTTTCCCTTCAACAACTAACTTTTGAGAGAGGGTTTCCAAATCACCTGGGTTCCATCGGATTATTTATTTAGATCCCTCCTAATAATTTCTCCTTTGTTTATTTGTCTCCTTCTACTTCTAGTTATTGAATTATCTCGTTCTACCTCTAATAGTGTCCTCTATACATGATTAAACCACATAAGGCGCGTGTATATCAACTTTTATGCTACTCCAACTTTCTCTTTTGATATTATGCAGATCTTAGTGTTTATTTTCTAGAGCTGTGTTATTTCCAGGTTCTGCACCAAATGATTATGAATTTATTGCTAATATGCACCTCCATCTTGAAGCACATGGAGATTTATAATACTGCTATTCTCATAACCATAGTGATTTATTATTGGTTTCCATACTTGATTTCCTATTTGTTGTTTATTAACCACAGTTAGAAATTTGTGCAATGTAGCATGATAGATGGACGATGTTTTTTTTTTTTTTTAGAACCGACTATGGTTCTCTTTAAAAGATGAAATATTATAATTTAATACTTGAAAGACTAATCATTAATCAATTTAGTTTTTGGATTAATGGGAAGGATGGAAGGCTATATGACACACAGAAGTTGTGGCATTAACATATATGCTGATTTAGATGTTAAATAATGATTAGATACAGCAATTACAAAAATGAAATGAAATGCATAAAATGCAAAATTAAATTACAGATAAAAAATGAAAACAATGTGATTTCATTACTTGTTATTTGTAAATTTGCTGTATTTTTTTAATATAATTTAATTTATCATTTAATTTTCTATCTATTCTATTAATCGAAAGATCTAATTAATTAGGGATTAATATTTCAACGATCAAATTAATTACTCAAAATTTTACTTTTTTACTCTAAATTATTTTGGAAATGAAATAAATACTAAGTATTGTCAAGACTTATTTTAACTCTACCCATAAAAAAATTTTTTATTTTAACTCTAAGGCATTTTGTATGTTGTTTTATTCAAAACATTTTAGACTATATCTCATTTCACTAATAAAGCATGGAGATCTTACATCACATCCTTATTAGCTTTGTTAACAATATTTTGTCATACCAAATATGAGCATTTGAAATATTATATGATAGATCTTTGAATTGGTTCTTGAGCTCTGGTCACCTACAAGATAAGAATAACAGGGGAAGAGACTCCAACGATGACATTTTTATGCTCAAGTCAGTAACAAGGTAAACAGAATAACAATGGTAATGATTCAATGTCTTGTACCAGGATGCTTGAAGGGGTATTTTTATTGTTTCGATAGGAGTATTTAGGTCAGTCATACTGATAGTGACGAGTGCCACGAAGGCATACTGATTTATACGAAATCTAGGGTGAGGAAATGATTTATTGACAACGACATTTGGAGTTGGTTGTAAACTGACTGAGAAGCTCGCTCAATGATGTACTGTATCATTATACTACTATTAAAATAAAACTATAAAAATGTATCAAACACCTCTTATATTAAGAAAAAGAATAAAAATAGATGAGCTCATTTTTGTATGTTTCGGATTATGATTAGGATTAGCAATATTAAATCATTAATACATTTGCGGTGCCATATCATCATTTCTTCAATTAATTTGGATGACATTAATGGTTGAGATAAAATCAATAGCAAGTCCTAACTTTTAGGGCAAAATTGACCCTAAAAACATTTGGGGACAGTGAAGTTTGAGGTACATAAAATATAATTTTGCCTTAATTTTTTCAAAGTTAAATGACTAAAATAAAACTAATCTAATTTGAGAACAAAAGTAAGGGCACGGTCTTTAGACAGAAAAGGAAAAGAAATGGAATGGGAATAGGTTTGATGTGTTTGGTAGTAAAAATTTGGAATGGAAATAGAATGGGAATATATTAAAATTACCATTTTACCCTTTATATTAAAATAATAAAAAGAAAAAAAGATTAGGATTGTGTCAGATCAAAAGGTATAATAGACATTTTGTATTTTTTAAAAAAATTGTCAATGAAAAAAAAAATAAAAGTAGATGAGACCTTTTTTCCATTCCTTTGGTGTTTCTAAGTAACGACCTAAAACTTGAGTCAAAGTTAAGCAACTAAAAATGCACCTTTGTCTTTTTATTTTATATCAAAATTTATTTTAAATTCTTTTAAAAATACATCATAGCAATGGAAGAGAATATAACCTTTTTTTTTTTGTATTTTTGAGAGAGAACAACACAATAATAATTACATAAAGTAAGAAACCAAGCTCTTATTATTGAGGAGGAATTTTTTTTTAAAAGAAAAAGCAAAACACAAATCCAACAAAAACTTCATTTTCAAATTGAGGTCAAATACAAATTTTTATACTCAAAACGTAATAATACGACATAATAATATAGGTAACAAATTAACAGTGTTACGTCAATATTTAACGATCACTTCATCCAATAATAATTAACGTACATGACTAAATACTTAATATAGCCACATAAAGCTCGTGTATAGTTTACTTTCATTATTTATGAATTAAATAGTAAATTCCTACTCCTACGTAGAGTCATAATTCATAAATTCTGTATGAGCCAATTTTGTTAAGCAGAGAATTTAAATTAAGAAATGAAGATTGGGTTGCCACCGCGTCATGATGATGAACACGAAGAAGAAGGAGTTGGTTACGCTTACGCCTATGGGCCTTCGCGCCAATCACAGTTCGTTACTGACAGAAAGAAATGACCAAACTCCTCCTTCAACCTCCTCTTCCTCTTGTTTTTCCCCCCATTCCTCTTTCCGAAATTCCTCAATCACCACTTTCTCTCTCACCCTTCCATCTTTCCTTCTTTCCCACATTCTTCTTTGGCCTCGTCTCTTTTATCATGTAAGTTCTTCCTCTCTCAATGTGTTTTGAATTTAAGCTTCCCAATGTGTTTTCCTTTCATAATTTGTGTTTTTGTTTTCCAGAGTTCCAGGCAATCCTGTTCGAGGTATTATCCCGCGCGTATTTCTCTCGGAATCTAATTTGGTTCGTCAAGTTGTGAAGGACCAGTCTTTCGACCCAATTCCCATTGGTATGGATGGTTTAGTTTGGAATGTTTGAATTGCCCTAATTTTTTGAAGTACTTAGTTGCTTGGAGACTTTTCCCATTGCCACATGACTTAGAGATCATGGTTTAAATCATAGAAACAACTATATATATGCCCATATTTCAAAGGAAATGAAATTATATGATTTGTTTTGTCCTTAACATGTGCATATGCTAGACATCCTAGTGAAGGCTTTATCTTCACACTCTATTTTATGTCAGTCTTTCTTTATCTCTTTTTGGTTCTGCTCTGATGATGACGTGTGTTCTCTGACCTTCAATTAGCAAAATTTCATTTAAGCTTATAAAATGAAGTTTTTCAAAAGTAAATTCATTTGTAAGGGCATAAAAATACTTGCTAATGGCATTATGTTTTCAGATATGACTTGTTTTGTTCTTTTACTGCTTATATATTAAAATTGCCACTAGAATATTTAGCACTAAAATCACTTGACTTTGATGGCTGATGGAGTCTGTACCTGGTGATGGATTTAGGGTTGATTTCGGAACTGGTCCTCCACAAGTTTTGGTGAAAGTGAAGGTTAACAACTTATTGTGGTAAATAAGGTAGGCCCCTCCTCTTCATCACCTGATCACTTTCAATTGGAAAATATATCAATTCCCCTTCCACTTGCTGAGTGATGCAAATGCAACTGTTCTTGATATTGTTCATAGCAGAGGGACTTTAGAGCCTGAATTGCATTTGTCATTCTCTGATATTCAAGAAGGAGTTGGTGGCATGGCTAGTACTAATGTAAGCACATATCCTGCTGGATCATTACCAGAAAATCCCTCTCAAATGCCAACAAATTTGGAATCTGTTGGTGCTGCTGCTCAAAAAGTTGATGATAAGAATGATCATGATCATGGACCAGAACATGAACTGAATCCCTCTCAAATGCCAACAGATACAGCCAGTTTGGAATCTGTTGGTGCTGCTCAAAAAGTTGATCAAAAGTGTGATCATGGACATGAACTGAATGGTTGTGATGAGAGCACCCATCCTAGTAACACTCTTGGTGAGACTAATGTTTCCTCTTCAAACCAACATATAAGCCCCTCTTCAGTCTCATCATCACCTGCATTGGAATCATCCCAGAATCAATTGCTGGCTAGTGAAACTGGTAAGACAATTCACCCATATGGGCGCAACTATACCCACAAATATTGAGTGGAAAAAACTTAAGTGCAGTTTTTATATCTTTGCCATAAGGTTTTGCAATCGGAAACTGACACGAGAATGGTTTATACAACTCATCTCTCTCATGATTGGAGAACCTCATAGTAAAGATGTAAAGAACTATATACAAGTCTTGTCCATATTGAATTTCATCCTACTTTTTCAGGTACAGATCAAGGACATGATAACATGGCTAGTAGCAATTTGGGAACAGATCCTGTTGCAGCTAATGGTGTAGCTGATGGTTCAAACTCAAACTCACAAGCAGGTAGTCCTGCTCAGAACTGCGAATCAAGCACGAATGGCGGACCAGAAATACAAAATCCTCCTTTGCAGGTAATGGAGCGTTCGGACGATCCTACTCCTCCTACTGCTTCGATGTATAAGATTCCATCTCACGTTTTCGATAGAACCAGTACAACCACCCCAGTGGAATGGAGTACTGCCTCTAACGAGTCATTGTTCAGCATCCATGTGGGAACCATGAGTTTCACTAAAGAAGTGCCTTGGTTTAAATCTGGGGATTTGGACAAGTATGGTGACATGAGCATGCTTGGTCCACCAAATTCTTTACCGAGTACTCATCAGCCTCCAGCACCACCAACAGGTAATAAATTTAATGATATGAGCCAAAGAACTGCTGAGCAACTTCAGGGTTCAGGAGTGACTGAAGCAAAAGCTGCTGAGACAATGAGAGAGGTTATAATGGAAAACACAGAGAGAATTCAAGAAGACGAATTGTCAACACCACATGGAAATTCACAGTACAATGTGCTTTCTAATCCTAGTGACAAGTCTGGCTATTCAGATGGGAGCACCAAATCTTTTGCATTTCAACCGTAAGCACTCGCCACTCTTCCTTTTCATCTTTCTTTTTTGATATTTGATTAAATTTATAATAATGTAACTATACATGTAAGTGAATAGTGAGTATCTAGGACCTATGATGCTACCAAAATTGCTAAGCCTAACAATTGATAGCTTTCTATCTGATCCTTGTATTTATTAGATCAAACGGAACTTTGACTGATGAAAATTTTAAAGGCAAAATATCCTTTTGGTCCCTAAACTATAGGGTCTTCATCAATTTGGTCCCTAAACTTTGTTTGTTGTCAATTATGTCCCTAAACTTTCAATTTGGAAGAAATTTTGCCATTCCCTATAATTCCGTCTAAAGAATTAACGGCTGATACAAATATGACTATCCATGTAGCCTCAAATGCTAAATGTGATGTGAAATCATATGTTTAGCTACATTATTTTGTCAATTTAGCCACGGTAACAGTAACACCCTTTATTTTGTAGAGTCTCAACAATAATCGTGGCTAAATAGACGAAATAACGTAGCTAAATATATGATTTGGCATCACAATCAACATTGGAGGTCATATGGACAGCCTCATCTGCATCTGCCATTAATTATTTAGACGGAGTTAGTATGAAGGGCAAAATTGCTTGCAAATTGAAAGTTTAAGGAGAAAAATTGACAGAGACCCTATAATTTGAGGACCAAAAGAGTGCTTTTGCCATTTTTAGATGTAAACTGTACCTGATCAGTCCACTAAAAACAAAGAGATGCTTCTTGAAAAGAATCTTCTTTCTTTGCACATCTTGCAAATGCTTACTGTCATGTTGAACAAATAGTTGAACTGTCTTTTCTATTTTTGTCATGTGAAGATTGACAGGTGAAGGGGGTCAAAGTAAAGCCGGTTCAGCGAGGCATTCTTTATCTTTAAAGAAGCTGCCGGAGAAAGAGAAGCTGTCGGAGCCGTCACAGAGCCGGAAAGAAACAACAAAACCACCAGCAGCAGCAGCAGCAGATGAGATGCCTAAGCCAGCAGCCCCTGAGCCTGAGATGCCAAAGCCAGCCCCAACTACTTCAAACAACAAATGGTTATCTTGCTTTGCTTGTTGTCCATTCTGCCATTAGGAACACATTATTATTATTAGGTGAACTGTGATGTGTGATCTGATCACCAACTCTTTTACCAGTTACTGCCACAAACAACTGTATGTATAGAGCTCTAGTAAGTTAGTTATTAGGTTCTTCATCTCTATTTGTTTCTCTCTGTTTTCTTGCATGTTTATGCTTTACATCCCAGTTGAGAAATCATGAGAGACCATTTTTCTTTTCTGAATTTCAATCTGTACAATGGGGTTAATCTGTTTGTTGTACTGTTCTTTTAGCATTTATTTAGCTGCAGATAAACAAATTCATATGCAGAAGGAATCAACTGTCCAGGATTTCCATGGGAAGCCCATTTCTCATGGTGTGCTAGCTGCTTTTTGACTTGCATGCTCACTTGCATGCAGGAGAGTATGCAAATTTGGTATTATCCATTGTGACTCAAGTAGCACAAATGCTCTCATTAAGATGTCCATGGAGAATGATGATTGAATGAGGATGAAATGTTTTATGGAAAGGAAGTGCAATAAGAGAATTTTTATTTTTGGGAATTTTTTTTCTTAATTTTGATAAATTAGTTGAAACACGCCTTAGGTGGTTTGATCCGTTAGAGACTCCTATACGTAGAGTTGGCCATATAGAAGATATCTCAATAACTAGAGGTAGGAGAAAACAAAAAAAAATAATAGGAGAAATAATTAAGATGAATTTAAATATTGATAATCTAACCATAAAAATGAGTAAAGACGAACACGTTGGCATCGCTTAATCTATATAGCTGACCCCACTTAATGAAAAAAGGTTTTGATTGTTGTTGTATCTGAATGATGAAGTTAATTGGACCTTTATCCATTATTCCACTAATATATCTCTAGGCTTGGTGCTGTGTTTCAAGTTTCTACAACCAACAATCAAAACAAGGAATAAAAGTTCAATAGTACCATACCATTGAAGTTCAGTACATCCCTCTAATCATATAGAGTCATTTATTAATATTAATATAAATTCACATTAATAAGGACCCACTTTGAATGGTTTATGAACCAATTGATTGGAGGAATGTACTGAAGTTCCGTACTACCCTACCACTGAACATCTACTCCAAAACAAGATACAATTTCTCATTGAAGGAAGTAGTGATATGAGTTTAAAAGATGCCCAAATCACAAACTATATTTGCAAAATCAAATAATTTCTTGTAGTTCATAACAACTCTTCTCAAAAGAATTACAAACCAAAAAATTGTGGTGTTGAAACCATCTTAGTCAATTATTTTAAAACCATCTTAGCCAAGAACTAGAGTTCAAGTGTATATATTTATATATATATAATACACACACAACAGACGTTAAAATACACACACAACACATGCGTTGAATGGTTGAGATCAAAACATGATTTAAATTCAACATGTGAGATTTAAAATATATTGTATAAGAGTCATGTAAAGTTTAGAATAATATTTTAATTTTAGCCGTTCAATTTAATTTAAATAGTTAAAAAAAAAATTTCATTTCTCACATAAGACGAATATTCTCACTTGATATGTTTCTTATCTGCATGTATATATTAGGGTGTATGTGTATATTACAGAGGTTCTTTCATATCAAACGCATTTTGCATGTTAATGGAAGTTTTCTCATTCGAATACTCTTACTTGATATGTTTCTTATGGGTCCTACTTGATGTGTAACGCACTTCTATCTCTATCTTTTTTCTAATTGTACCAAATGCACCTCTCTCTCTAATGACAGGTATTGAAGTCAAGAAACCATATGATGTGCCACATCAATTGTACATTAATCAATAACATTCATGATTCGTCCATATTTTTTCACTTTTCTCATTAAAAGATCGTCGTAATAAATGTTATTGGTCAATACTTAAATAACATAGTACAATACATGCACTTAAGAATTTCTCCAAAGTGAATCCTGCAGGTGATTTTCACCTTAGAAATTTATAAAACTGCCATTAGTTAAAATTTGCATGATTGCGTAGCTCAAGAAATCAATTTATACATTCAAAACAACAGCAATCACTGGGTGCAAATGAAAGCAAAAAAGAGTTATTTCATGTCCAAATCATTTGGGCACAAGAACTAAGTGCATATACACAATTTGGAATTGGAAGTCTCTTAACATTAACATAACCTATGGCAAACTCATTTCTCGCAGAAAGACTAACACTGGTCTATGAAGGATAATATCAGACAAATGAAAGAGAAACTATGAATTCCTGTTGAAGTAAAGAACAGCAGCAGCTCATTACAAGTGTCCTTTCTACTTTCAAATCGCCATAAGATCGCCATAATTCCTCATAAGGAGTATTGATCCTCCAAACAATCCGGCAGCACGAAGCAATTTCTGCAAGATAAAAAAATTAAATAACACTGAAGTCTCAAGCTCCTAGATATATACATATTAGGGAGAAATGACTACAATGTAAAATAACAGTATAAAAACAAGTGTAAAACATAGTTGACAAAATTGCCGATATGCAATTCAAATCACACGAGTCGTCTCAATTCATTGGCCAAATATAATCATTGTCAGGGATCCAGATTAAAACAAAGACAGACAAGTACAGAAGCAATCCTATCAACCAATAAGTTCTTGATCTGTAAAAAGTTGTAACTCCTTGAATAACCAATTTATGAGGAACTTCTTCTGTTGAAATGGCTAAGTTGTAACTTCTTGAATAACCACCAACGCTGTGCATTCTGTAAAAAGTGTATAAACCAAAAGTGGCCACCATCCTATCATTTTCCACAAAAGGACGCCAATCTCGCAGCTCCATTAGCAGAGTAAAGGCAAATGGCATGATTCTTACAATAAGCCCTTGGATCTACCTTCTCAGCATCAACATAACAAGGCACACAAACAAATCGACTTACCGTTTGAGTATATCCATGAGAAAATTCCCATCCCCATTGTTGTGGGGAGAAGCACAGACATGTAGGCTTGACAACTACTGAGTCACGTTTTCTATTGATAGCTTGATCATGTCAAGCTGACATGGATCTTAGTATCTTACACACACAAATAATCAAAATCATTCAAATGTAATAAAATCCTAAAGTTTTACCAAGGGTAAACAGAGGAGAAATCAGGCAGTGCCTCACAATCCAGATGAATATACAACCTTAAGAAACAAGGGGGAAAAAGGAACAACTAAATCGTGATCTCAGGGTTTGATCAAGAATTGAAACTCCTCAATTACAGTCAGTGGCTCATCAACGAAGAAATTAAAGTATAACCCATAAGTTGATCATGAAGCTATTCTAAGGGTATGTTTGGCAATTAGGAGGGGAGGAAGGGGAGGGGAGATTAATCCTCTCTTCATCATTTGGATACTCCAAAGTGGAGTATTTAAAAATTGTAAAGGATAGAGATAATGGAGGATTAAACCCCTTGAATTTTTAACTTCAGGGGAAGATGTCTTACTTGTCTACCCTTCCCTCCCCTTCTCCTCCTTAATCATCAATCCAAAAAAACCCTAATGCTTTGAAATAAAAAGGGGCAATCCATTGGTGACAAATTGATCAAGATGCGAAAGCTAATATCATGAAGCATTCCAAGTTATTCCCACATTCGTATTAATGCAAATCACCATGCTTAATTTTTAAGTAAAACATGAAATTAAAAAAAAAAAAAAAACAAACAAACAGAGCATCAGCTTCGGCATTAAAAATAATTAATCTGATGATATAACATGTTAAAAAACAAAATCCAATTACACAGTACGCATCAATTCATCTCTCATAATAAACTAACTAAAAAACAATGGGAACAACAAAAGATTGAAGGGAAACGGTAAGATTTGGCGGAGCAGAAAATAAGCGATTAAATGAAGGGATGAAGCGAGAAGGTTACCACATTGAAGGCCCACTTCTCCTCATCATGAATTTGAGAATTGAGGAAGTCTTTGAGATACTGGATCGAGAACACAGAATCCGCCATTGATGTCAGAAAGCGAGAAAGTGGGGAAATAAGGTTAGGGTTTAAGGGATGAGTGAAGGACTTTGTGAATTTCAACTTTCAAGGGGCTTTACTTTCTTCACAAGCCACATAGATATTATAGTAATTTAAATGAATTAATAATTGAAGAGGGAAAAATATTGGTTGAAGATAAGTATAGAGGTGTTTATCGGATGGTTTAGATGATTTTTTTTAAAAAAAAGTGAATTTATCGGTTTAAATTTATAGTGACAAATCAAACTAAATAATAGAGGCTAAAGTATTATTTTGGTCCTTAATGTTTGCATCAAGTTTAATGTTGGTCCTTAAAGTTTTTTTTTTTGTCGATTTTGGTCCTCGAGCGTAACACCGTTAAATGATAACGTGGCATGCTTATATGGCATACCCTCTCTCCTGCATGTCATATTTTAATGACGTGGCATGACACATCATTGCCACGTCACCCCAGATGATGATGTGGCAATCTGGGACAACAACTTCAACTTCAACAACAACTGCTCTTCCCCTTACATGACGGCTCCTTCAAGCCCTCAACGCTTCAGCAACTTCTTCTTCAGTGCTCCCACAAGTCCCACGCGCCCTTCTTCCCCTTTCTTCTTCTTCCCACCCCAAAATGACGACGAATTGCCTCGACACTCCTCCACTTCCTCCTTCGTCCCATTTCTCTGGGAACACAAGCTCGGCGTCCCCAAATCCACTGATGATCCCATTGACGGCCAAGATTTCGAGTTCAATTTCACCGTCGAAAAACTCCCTTCGTGTGCAGACGAACTCTTCGACGTCGGCAAAATTTGCCCGCTGAAACTCCCGCCGTGCCTCCAATCCGACGGCGGCGGCGACAGACTCTGTTCTCTGGCGTCGCACTCGAATCGGTCCTCTCCGAGGTCGAGAATCTCGTAGGGGAAGAGAATCGTCCAAGAGGCGTTTTCTTCTTCTTCTTCCCCGAAAAATAGGGATTTCAATCCATTCGAAGCGGCCATGGAAGAAACTCGTAAAAGTAATGAAGGATCGCAGCAAAATCAAAAGAATCGAGGAAGAGAAAGGAGTTCGGGTCGCAAAGCAAGCAGATCGGATGAAGGAAGAGGATTGAAGAAGATGAAGATGAAGAAGATGATGATGTGGCTAAGATTGGATGACGTGGCGTGATGTGGCATGCCACGTCATTAAAATATGGCACGTAGGAGAGAAAGTGTGCCACATCAGCCTGCCACATCATCATTTAACTGCAAACTTAAACAGTGTCAGCCTCGAGGACCAAAATCAACAAAAAAAAAACGTTGAGGACCAACATTAAACTTCATGCAAACATTGAGGACCAAAACAATACTTTAGCCTTTTTTTAAAGAGGCCTTTAGATTGTTTTTGTTTGCTTTTTGTTCTTTTACGACAATAAATGAAACCCTTTTATGATATATAGGTGAGATCGACTAGATGAATAAAAAGAAGATGAAGATAAAAAGGAGAACGAACCTAAAGAGATGGGTGAGGATTAGATGAATTGTTAGAGTTGAAGGAATGTTTAGATATCAAATTGTTATTAATATTAACAAATAGTATGTCAATTATTTATAAGATTATTTATAATATTAATAATAATTTAGTTCTCAACTCATTCATTGTGAGTCTCTATTAGTATAAATCTCAACTAAAAAAAATATTATTATTTTACAAATAAAATATTTTAAAAGAATTATATAAGAATTATGAAAAAAAAAAAGAATTGCACTGATCAAATCTCACTCAGTAAACACCCCTACTCTAATTTTGAAAGTGAAGTTTAGCCCAAAGACAATAGAAAATGAAGTGGAAAATAAGATGCAAGAGAACATGAACCATAGTGTGACACGTGGACATATAACAAGAGAGAACCAATCCACGTTCTTATTGGTTAAGCATAATCATCATCATCATCCGCATCCACATCCACCCACTACTAGGAAGGAAGAAGGTGAAGGCTCTTCGTTTCGTTTCTTCATCGCAGCTTTTGATCTGACTCCGAAAATTCTTGTGGCTATGGAGGCCATTCCATCTTTCTGTAGCAGCACCACCACCAACAACACGGCCTTATTATTACCATTCTTCTCTTCCACCAGGCGTCCTCCTCCTCTCTCGCCTTTCCTCGTCAAATCCATGGCTTCTCAGAGTCAGAAGCCGCTCCCATCGGTTTCTAGAACTGTTTCCTCTTCTAGAAAGGTCAGTCTCCACTGTACTGCTTTACTACATTTCTCAATTTTTTACGAATTTCGGCGTCCGTGAAGAAGAAAGGGGCTAATTAATTGATTACATTGTGATTTGAATTGATGAATTAGGGGCGAAAACTCTCGAATTGTTGTAGGACTTGTTCACTCACTAGTTGTAGAGTCAGAATATTTATTTATTGCTTATGATTCCAGGAGATTCAACGTGTAGAAATTGTTATTTGTCTGATCCCCTTTCCTTGGAGTGTGTTTGGATTGAGGGAAAGTGAGGAGAATCAAAGAGAATTTAGAAACATTTCTCTTTTGCCATCTAATTTTGAATGAACCGCTGGTTAAGTGAATAAAATTAAGAATAATATGATTTAAAAAATAGTTCAATATAATTTAATTGTTTTGTAACTGTCAATTAAAACGCAACTATATTTTTCTTCACTAAACTTTTAACATATGACAGGTACATATATGTTTTATAGGGATAAAAGTTCAATGGTACCGTACCACTGAACTTCAGTGCATCCCTCCAATCATGTAGTGCCATTTGTTAATATTAATAAAAACTCACATTAATTAGGGCCCACCATGAATGGTTTAGGGACCAACTGATTGGAGGGATGTACTGAAGTTCAGTACTACCGTACCACTGAACATCTACTCGTTTTATAGAGACTGAGTCTATAAGATTAACACTGATTTTGTACTAACTCTCCTTGGCGCTCCTTCATTAATTTCAGTTTACCAAATTAAAATTTTTTGAAGGAACTCTAACGGTGGGAAGAGAAACCAACACTTAATATGTTTGGATTGAGGATTGAGGATTAAGGAGGAGAAGAGAAGGAGAAAGAATTAAGATATCTTTTTCTTGTTTGAAAAGTTGAAAATTGGAGGGAAAGAAAATGGAAGATTAATCCTTAATACTCCATTATCTTTCCCCTTCACAAATTCAAGATACCCTAAATTGGAGTATTTTAGAGGAGCTATTAACATTCAAACAAGGGAAGGACATATTGGAAGGTTAATCTCCACTTCCCTCCCTTCTCCTCTAATCACTTTCCTTCACTTCTCCTCTCCTCTTAATTTCCAAACATACCCTTAATCTTTACTTCTCTCACCTTCTCTTTCCCTTCTTCTCCTCGTTCCCAAACAGACCTTTGGTGAGTAGAAGAATTTACAAATACCATGGTAGACTGGATTTAGAAAAGTTTCAACAATCTGCAACTTAAACTGTAATGTGTGATTCAGAACAATTGTTCATTGTCAGATTACTTCTTTCACATACTGCAAACTAAAAACTGCACAATATTGCAGAATTCAACTGTATTCCCACTCGGCGAACCCGGCCCTCGGAGTAGCTCCACCACAGCTTCACCTCCCATCAAGCTTCTGACAAGATTGGAGCAGCTGAAGCTATTGAGCAAAGCAGAAAAGGCTGGATTGCTATCAGCAGCAGAGAAGTTTGGATTCTCCCTTTCAACCATAGAGAAGCTAGGACTCCTCTCAAAAGCTGAAGAACTAGGGGTGTTGTCTGCAGCCACTGATCCTGCAACTCCAGGCTCACTCTTTACCCTTAGCTTGGCTTTACTGCTTTTGGGTCCCTTTTGTGTTTATGTGGTGCCAGAGGACAATCTTGGGCTGGTGGGATTACAGGTTGTGGTTGCTCTTTTGTGTGTTGTTGGTGGTTCTGCAGCTTTTGCTGCATCAAATTTTGTATCCAACTTGCAGAAATTAAGATGAATAAATAATTTATGTTTCTCTGTGTGGGCTTGTTGGATTTGGTTGCTATGTAAATAAGAATTTCTGCTTGTGTTTTTTTTTTTGGCTGTTGGAGATATTTGGTGCTTAAAAAAGTGTTGTTTCCATTGCCATCAGTTATGCTGGTCACCCACAAGTAGGTAAGCAAAATCTGTGCAAAGTTATGGGTGGCCATTGAACTATGTGACATTCTTTAAGTTGATTCCTTTTAGATTAAATTATTGTTTTGGTTCTTGAAAGATTCTACTTGTTTTGATTTAGTCTTTAAATCATAAAATTTAGTCCCTGAAAGATTATTCTACTTGTCTCAATTTTGTATTTGAATCATGAAAATACCAAATTTAATCCTTGAAAGATATATTGTGTTGTAATTTTATGTCTGCATTTCAGAATTTGGTTTTTTTATGATTCAGATACTAAATTGAGACAATTAAAATTTTTTAGGGACTAAACTTGATATTTTTTATTATTCAAATATTAAATTGAGACAAATGAAATTCTTTAAGAATAATAACAGTAGTTTCTTCTTATTTTATAAAAGAATAAGTAGGCTAGGTTTTATCATAAACATAGATAAATATATTAAAAGTAAATCTATTGAAAAATGATAAAAAGTTAAAAACAACAACATTGGACCATGTTTGGCCAATAAAGACCATGAACCATTATTCATATATATATATATATATATATATATATTAAAACACTGTTTTTTGGTCCTTTATAGATGTCTTTTTTGTCAATTTAGTCACAGATCAAACTGTTAGTAATTTGGTCATTTCGTTATTTAACTTGATGACATGTCAAGTTAAGTTGTAATTTAGCAATTTTTTTATCTGACTAGGCATTAATTAATTTAGAATAATTTATTTTTTATTTAAAAAACCTTTTATATTAAAAAAATAAAAACAAATGGCACAAATATGCTTCTTTGCGTTAAAAGGAGGCATGTCAAAGGTTTTTTTTTTAATTTAAAAGGTTTTTAAAATAAAAAATAAATTACTCTAAATTAATTTATGCCTAGTCAGATGAAAAAATTGCTGAGTCACAACTTAACTTGACATATCATCAAGTTAATTAACGGAATGACCAAATTGCTAACAGTTTGATCTGTGGATGACCAAATTGATAACACCGATATGTGGGGGACCAAATTGACAAAGAAGGCATCTGTGGATGACCAAAACAGTATTTTACTCTATATATATATACACTTTTATTCGGATTTGGGATTGACTATAAAAAAAACTTACATAGGCCGAGCCTATTAAAAATGTATTGCATGCTTACAATTTTTTCTATAATTGACTTCCCCTACAAATATATTTTATGAACTGGATTTATCTTAAATTTATCTTTCATCTCAAGTCCAACCTTGGCTGGATCACTGGCAGAATATGTATTTCTGAGTTTGAACAATGAATATTATTGTTTTTAAACAAAATTTCTAATAAATACACCATAATTAAACTTCCCACAAATTTACCATAAGTTCATTGGGAGTTCCTTATAAGCTTACCATGAGGTGTAAGGTTAAAGATGATGATGCAGGTGTCTCCGTTCACGCAAAAGAGAGTTTTATTGTAAAGATGAGGCATGATATGGTCGTTATTATTGCACTTCAAGTAAAATTTGGCTCTAGAAATGAGAAGAGTCTGATCATATCAGCAGTTGACAACCACAACACTCGATTATTTAACAAGTAACATTCAAATGATTAAATAGTTGACGGCATTAAAAATTCGAGGATTAAGTAATATTTTTTTTCAAAATTCAAAAACTAAATAATAATTTGACTTAGAGAAAAAAAAAAACTTTGCCTCTTAACTTTAGATGGTACAAGGTATTGACGTATTAAGTAATTTTAATAATAATTTCATATTAAGTAATCTTGTTTTCGTGTACATTGATAAAAAAATTTAGGGTAAAGTACCATTGTTGTCCCCAAACTTTATAATAATATTCATTCTTGCTCCTAAATTTTTTTTTGGATTATGCCTACTCTTAAACTTTTAATTTTGTTCATGCCTGCCCTTTTTACTAACATCATTAACTTGTTTGACGGAATTTACTGACATGAACGATGAATGTGTATTTCTTTTGTCACTTCATTGTCCACCTCACATTTAATTTTTTCTTTTATTAAAAAATATTAACCTAATCCAAATTTAAAAATATTTTAGGGTGAAAGTTTGGTTTGTTTTTTTAATTTGAATTAGATTAATTTTTTTAATAAAAGTAAAAAAAGTTAAATGTGAGGTGGAAAATGAGGTGGACAGTGAGGTGACAAAAGAGATACATATTCATTATTCACGTCAGGAAATTTCGTTAAGCAAGTTAGCGGTGTTAGCAAAAAGGGCAGGCATGAATAAAACTGAAAATTTAGAGATAGACATGAACCAAAAAAAAGTTTGGGGCAATGAATATTACAATAAAATTTGGGGATAACATAATTACTTTACCCAAAAATTTAAGGTGAAAATTAAAAATGACTCCCAAGAATTTTGACTTCAAAAAATTATCTTTTATTGCCTTAACAATAAGTAGAGAGTAAATTTTAGAAAAAGAAGAGAGAGAGAGAGAGAGGTGTATTGTGGTGTTGGTGTAGCTGTCCTCTAGAGGTGCAAAGCCAAGAGAAAATCGGTTCCTTTCAATTTCATAGCTAAACGATCCTCCTTCTTTACCTTCCTTCTGTACATCGTTCGCTCGCTATGGCTAAGTCCGCCTCCACTTCCCTCCTTCAGAACCTGAAGCGTTTCTTCAAGAAGCCATGGGAGATTACGGGTCCATGCGCTGGCCCGGAGTACAAGTCGGCAGTGCCGGGCGCGCTCGAGTACCGGGTCTTCTGTCCCGCCACCACCAGGGAAAAGCCCATTGTGCCCACATCCGATCCCGAAACCGTTTACGACATCAAGTACTTTTCTCGCGATCAGCGCCGGAACCGTCCTCCGATCCGCCGCACTATTTTGAAGAAGGCCGATGTGGAGAAGATGATGAAGGAAACAACCTTTAACGTTTCGGATTTCCCCCCGGTTTATCTCACTGAAAAGATTGAAGAAGACGAGAATGCTCGAGGTGGAGGATACCAGAAATAGGTGAGCTTTGCCGTTAAATTTTGTTATGATTTCGGATGAGCAGATGTTAGGTGTTGTTTCTTAGGTTCTGATTAATGGGGATATAATAAGTACGTTTTTGTGCAATGGGGTTTCGTTATTTGTTTTTGGATTTGTAAATTTCGCGGACTTCTAGTCATGGTAAGCTAGAATTATGCGTTTAGTGTTCTGTGCATTTCCAAATTCTGGCGACGTAGTTATTATTGTTGAAAATTAGGGATTTCAGATTTTGGAATTTGCTTGGTTATTGCTATTATACTTGACAAGTTTTCAAGGCTAGGGGTGTCCATGGTTAAACTTAGGGTTTTCCTGCTTGTGGTGGATAATGTTGTGCAATAGATGTGTTGGAAGTATTAGCGTTTGGACTTCGGATAGAGCTTTTCCCCCAAAAGGTATTCTTTAGAGGATGTAATAGCATGTACATCCATGTATTCCATTGAGCATTGACCATGAACCCCTTCCCTGTAGCTGATATATGGGTTTTGTGACTGACAAACTTTGAAGTGAATGGTTGCAAGGTATAGAGTAAATGAGTAACACATATAGGCTCTTTTGGTAGCTTCGAATAGGCTCTGTTATTGGAGTGCAATCAATGAACTTCTGAAGATTTTAAACACTTGATAGGGTAAGTGTAGAGATTTTTTCCACTAAGATACTAATTTATCCTTCTGCCTTTGTTGGTTTCTTCTAGAGATTCTAGAAGTTTTAGATTTTGAAGCTTAGCTTCAATATTCTTTTTGTATACTTTAGGTGTCAGCCTTTGTTGTATATATAATATAATTTGTTTATAAGATCTACTTTTCAGCTCTGTTGTCAGCAGGTTGATTTTGTTTCAGTTTGGTTTAATTTAGTTTTATGACATCTGATGTGTGGTAATGGTTCACTCAATGGCTTTTTCTGGAAGGAACTTTGGTGTACGAGGATATTAATTTCATGTGAATTTGAGAAACCTGTACGACGTAAGAGCCATTTTTTAGAGAAGGGAGGAAAAAATCCAAATGTTAACGTGATTAAATAGTTTGTTCAAAGTACTTTTGAGTTTGACTTGAGTTCTGCTTCATCCTTCTTTTTGGCTCCTTGTCCAATCTTTTAACAGCAGGAAATCCATTCTGGGTACTTTTTGTGCACTCTTTACGGCCTTCTCATTTTTCTTGCTTTTATTAAGCAAAAGGGGCATTATCAAATATAGGAGTGCAAATTATGTTTATTTGTTTTTATTTAATAGGCATGAGCTAAAGTTAGGTTCAAAATTGGAGTTTCTTTCGTTTACTGATTGCTTGGATTTGTTCCTTCTGTCCTTTGCATTCTTTCCTTCGTAGCCTCCATGTCCATGGGAAGCTGATGTCGCCAATCTTTTTAATCTTTGCACATTATAGTGCTTGCACAGCTTCATATGCAGGCATTCAGTTAGAATTCCTGTAAGAAAATTCAGTAGTGAATTCATGTTGCTATGTGCTCAGCAGTTTGAGAATAGAGATAATCTGATCATTATTATTGCCTTAGTTCTACTCTTATGGTCGTTTGCAATGCCGCATAGGTGCTTGCCCTTGGCTGCCTTGCCTAGAAGAGTGCTACTTTTTGAATGATTGATTTCTATTGATTAATAATTAACCTTAGGTGAGGAATGTAGCCTACTAGATCAATCAACTTTAAAATCCTTCAGATTGCTATTAATCAAACCTATGAAACATAGTCTACACTCTACACTCTACAGAATCTCAAAAGCTGAATTTTGTGGTTTTGGCAATTGGATGATGGATTTTTCTTGGACACTATTTTGTGTTCCATAGCTTTTGATATTTTCTACAAGGTCTGACAGAACTGATGTTTACTTCTACATTCCTGGTGTACTTGGATTGACACCTCTGCATTTTACATTAAATTGTTGTTTTCACTTTTCACCATTGTTCGCAGAACTGGACCAGGCAAGTGGAATTAGGAAGTAGGAACTGATCTAGCTGCCAAGCTAGTTCAATACATGTAATTGTTATTGGTTGGAAATCAGCTGGTTGAGTGAACCAGATTGGTTTGGCAGGTTAGCAAGGGGGTGACGTGTTGGCCCCACAAGGGGCCACACGTCTGAATCTGATGAAGATTTCTTTTTGGGTTTAAGTTTAAATGTTAGTTTGAACCCTTAGGGGCCAAAACAATATCACCAGATTTTACTATGCTCCTAGCGACGAGTTAAGCAAAGTTGCAAACTATCACATATGGTTACACTTATTTATAAATTATAATAGATGTTTTAATAGTTCAACCTTCTTTAAAGTTAGCTTCGACTAAATTGACTTCCTATTATTTTGAATATACACTATTATTTAATATAAACTATAGAGTGATGCTTAGTAGAAAACAATTAATTTAGACAATAGAGGCCAGCCAAAGGATAGATTTATTGGTTAGATGCCAAAAAAAAACTCATTTATTGTATATACTATATAATACCTTCAAACATTGCTTTTTGACCAGGTTGAGAGTGAAGTTGTACATATTTTCCAAATTTGGGAGTATCTTGTCTGAGTTCCATATTATTAACCAAGAGTGATTTAAACTTTTGATCATCAAATTTGGCAGTTTGATTAGTTTCTAACGTCTTAATTAATAGTTGTGTTAAGCATAACTCTTAAAATGGATAGACAGTAGCATATTTTTAAAATACAAGGGATGACTGCGTAAATTTTCAAATCAGAGAAAGGTCTGCATATTTAACCCTTAAGTCAAGGGGAGGTCAAAGCATTTCACTCATACTTCACTCTGAAATTTGGATAATAAACTCTGTTCTGTAGCATACTTAGAAGTATACACTTCCATCCACCTCCCATTTGATAGTTATTGTGATTTGATGTGCCTATGTGTGGAAGGACACAAGGCAATTTTAGTGATTGTCCAATAAAATAATTTACAATAAATGATCAGATCAGCGTTGGATTAAAAAAATTGTAATACGATGATAGTAAAAAATGACCAAATTTATTCTTCAACTTTCTCCTTCATCTCCCTCTTTCCTCTTCTTTGACTTCCATGGACTTCAAATTTATGCACATATATTGGGGCATGTGTTGCCATGTAGATTGACATATTATATTATAAATTAAAGTTCATAACTCCTTTCAGGCATTATCAGAAAGATTCAAGAATTAGAAGCTTTAAATTAGTTTCTGAAGTGCTAAATGACAAAGTAGAATACTGACTTGCCTATTCTTGGGTTATGTAATACACAGTTGGAGGTATAAATTTACCTATTAAGGTAACAAAGATGCATGGAAGAGCACAGACGCATAGTGACCCAAAAAAATAAAAAATAAAAGGGCATAGATTCAAAATCCGTGTTACTGTAATCAACTTTGAATCTGACATATTATTCAATTTGCAATTTTGATAAACAAATATAATTTGAGGAATCAAGATCGAATCTGTCCAGGAATATGCTGCCAAATATTGTATTCAATTAAAGGTGGCTGTTTGTGTCGAATTTGTGGGTGACCGTAGAAGCCCATGTTGACCATTGTCTTGAATAATAGGGTTCTTGATATGGGGAAGTTGAAGTTGAAGAAGAGGGAACATGAAGGGTAAGTCAAAGAATGGGTTTGGTCCTTCAAAAATTATTTATCTGGGGCTTGGTCTGATAATTATTTTATTAACCAATCAAAAAATGCCATGTGTCCTTCCACACATGTGCATATCAGGTCACTGTTAACTATCTATTGGCAGGTGGATGAAAGTGTCTGCCTCAAGTATGCTATACAACAGGGGTTTATTATCTGGATTTCCAGCTATTTGCATAATGGTCAAAGTAAAAGGAGGGGGGCGGGATAGGTTATTTGTTCCCTCTTAATTTTTTAAATATAACTGGTTGAACCATAATGGAACCATTTTCCATGATCTGCTTCCCTTTCTGGTTCCATTATCACTCCAGTTTTTATAGTGTTGGGTTTTTACTTATTTTGTCACCTTTTTTTGTCCTTAAGGAAAATCATAGCGACAACATGTAGCAGGGAGGTTGTTCTTAATAATGTTTTTGAGTGCTTGATAGTTGACTCTGTATATTAAATGGGATCGCTATCAAATTGATGATTTTTTTTTTAAAAAAAATGGTTTTCAATTACAACCATATTCAAATGTTTTATTTTTTCTTTTAAAAAAATGCAAGGATGATATAGATTTAGCTAAATACATATGCTTAACTGTTAAACATAGCTCATGATAATACTTTCCCCATTTTATGATATAATATTTTTTCTTTATGAAAATTCAAAGGTTATCATCTTTAGGAATATGGATTCCACTGGTGGATCATGCAACTGCAGTGCATTAATAGTTTTTCATAGCTCAGTAACTCCATGAATGTACATTGTTAAGGTCCATTGCACCTAAAAGGTTATACTGTAAAGTGAAGGCTCATATATGGTTTTATCTTAGTCCCTTACATGTCCCCTCACATGAAAGTGCTTTGGGCTTTAACTGTGAGTAAAGCACAGAACCATCATACCCTGATGTTGAACTTGAAAGTTGAAACTCTTAAATTTAAGGGAATCGGGAGTAGCAAGAATCAAACTCCCAAGTCCTAACACAAAATCTTAAATTGTTTAATGAAGGCCTTGGGATAGTTTTGTTATGATTAACGTGTGTTCCCTTTCTGGCTATATGATGGAGGTCTTCTTTGCTCTGTGTATGCTTGTATGAAGTTTATAGACTGGTGTGAGTATAATCAGGAATTCTTGAGCCGATTGCTAAAAGTTCTGAAAGTGGTTGAAATTATGAGCACTATTTGCAGACTAGGTGATTACAACCCTCTGAAACAAATTGGCGTGTCTGAAATTGCAGTACATCACATGGTCCTCGATTTGTTTCTTTGCCTCTTACATTGTTTTTATTATATAATTCTGCATTTTCCTTAGACGTGCCCAGGTTTGCAATTTTTCTGCTCTTGCCTATTGAAGCGTGAATTGAACTGTATATCAGTATATGGTAGACTATTCAATATCAATTTAGTTACTGTTGATGACTAATTGTGTTTTGCATGCCACCAGGTATGTGCGATCATGGAATGGCAGTAATGGTTCAATCACCTTTCTGTTTCAGTCAACTAAAAGGTCTGATTAGTGTTAGCAAATGTTTGTGGAGGCTGTCCATTTTAACGAGTGTAAGCATCACAAGTCAATAAAGTGTAGGTGGCCAAGTTCAGTTTGACTTTTTGTTTACTTCTCTGTGCTAATTGATCAAAAGTCAATTACATGAGTAAATTGATAATGCATAAATTGAATAATTCCCCAAGTTTCCCTGTCTTCATCACTGGATCTTTACAATATGGCAATCTTTCTAGTGTCTATGTCAGTGAAGTGATTCTGTTTATTTGCTGTTGCAGAAGCTAAATATCTGCTTAGTTAGATATGCAGAATCCTAAATTCCTTCTAGCTAACCTTGCTGCTATATGCCTGTGGCATGTATATGTATAACATCCTTCAAAGTTCTAAGAGGATTTTAGTTCTGTCTTTTATTGGGCCGGGTGTTCCTTAGGACATGGTAGAAAGAATTTGAATCCTCTCGTAAGGAGAGAAAAAAAGGGCGAGGCTCCAAGTAAGTGGGGTTTGGAGAGGGCTAATATTTTTAAGATTTGAATAACCTTAACTCCAAACCCTGCAAGTGTCATGTAAGGAGAGAAATAGAAACAAAATCGATTGAATGGTGTGTTTTATTCATATAATGGAAATCATCATGGATGAGTTGTATATTTTAACTATGTGTCTATCTTTCTCGTCACATGAAACTTACGTTATTTTCTCACGTGAGAGAATTTGATCGTGGTAGTGGTAGCAAACTAGCCCGTCGCATGTGGATTTGATACACCTTGATAAGCATTACTATGGAGACAACAGTGTAGTGTGTCCCGCCTGATCTGCTTCCTGAAGAACCAAAAATGTTTTTGGAAATATGTCTCGTTGGTTTGCTTGCTATTGAATATTTAGAGTCCTTGCAATTTATCAATAATGGTTGGGAATAGGGTGTTCATATAACCGAACAAAATCGACGTACTTGAATTAAACCAAACCAAAATATGATAAATCGAACAAAATTGATCAATGTTTGGTTTCGTTCGGTTTGGTATGTTGAAAAATCGAACTAAATCGCATACACATACATGTATATATATGTACATATTATGTTAAAATTTTTAAATAATAAAGTTTAAAATTTATTTTTAGAAGGTTAGATTAAATTTAGACAATCTAAAAGTTTAATTTTAGAACTAAGTTGATTATATATGGTAAGTAAATGAATTATTACTATACTTTTTTTTATTTATATTGAATAAAGTTATATTTTTTGTTAATAAACTTAAATAATTAAGTTTGATGACATAAAAGTCCTAAACCGCCAAACCGAACCACTCAAAATCGTTCGTTTTATAGTTTGGTTTGGTTTGACGCTATCAACTTAAACCGATAGGTGTACTAAATTTTCATCAAAAACCGCCCAAATCGTCCGCCGAACACTCCTAATTGAGAATAGTGAAAATGATTAGCCCCTCACAATATAATGAACTCATGTTCAAATCTTCGGTGAAAAAAGTGCCTATATTTATTATTTAATGTTTTGAATGGAATTACCTCCAATAAAAAGATTATAGTAATTGAGTATAGTAAAAGTAGCCCGGGTACATTGTAGAGAAAGTAGATTCTCATTGTCTTAAATGCTGAGGGAAAAGGGAATCACTTTGGTCAAAGCCAAACTGTAAAGGGGACAAAGCATACACGGTATCTTAGAGTATGTTTGAATTGAGGATTAAGGAAGAGAAGAAAAAGGAATGAAGAGTTTCAAAATATCTTTCTTTTATTTGAAAATTTGAAAATTGAGGGAAAGATGATGAAAGATTAATCATTAATCCTCCATCATCATACCTCAAATTGAGGTATTATGGAAAAAGGTATTAATACCCAAACAAAGAGAGAACATATGAAAGCTTAACATTTCTATCCCCAAATTTTTTTCTAATCACTTCCTTAATGACAACCAATTGATGCTAATTATGTCTTTGTCTTCTCTGCCATTTTCGAGATGATAACGACTCTTCAACTATATAAGAATGAAATGGATAAAAATCATATTTGGTCCCTCATGTTTTTCTTATGGTCTTAATGTTTATTCAATTTTAATTTGTTCTCTGTTTTTGTGATTTGTATCAATTTAGTCTCTATTTTAATTTAAAGTCTCATATTTGTAATTAATATCAATTTGTTTCCTTTATTATCTCGGTGTAAGAGAAACTTTTTACATTTTAATTACCTAAAAAATAACATTGTACGTATTAGTCTTCAAAATTTCTAATCTTTTATATGTGCCGGTCTTTATAATTTAACTTGGGTGTATATATATATATGATGGAGAGAGTTGCATATAGAGTTTAAAGATTTATAAAGACTAAACTATATATGCCCAAAAAAAAATGCACTTTTGATTTCTCTAATTTCATAAAAAAAAATATAATTTGGTCTTCGAATTGCACAGTAATGTTTCAGAAATTAACGAAGAAAAATATATAAAATCATCTTTTAAAAAGTAAATTATTAATATGATTTACATATAAATATTTGTAAGCTTGTTCTCTTTGTTGAAAAGTAGGTAGTAACTAATCTTACTATATATCCTTTAATTATGCTATATAGAATTTAATTAGTTAGTTTTGGTTTATAAAATTAAATATGCATGTCTTATAAAAAAAAATAAAAAAGTTAGAGATGAATCTCATTAAAATTTGAGATACATGTGATTGACATGTTTAATGTAGGCTTGGAAAATTATTAATCACATCAACATCAATTCGGATCTTTTGCTACGCTTTTAAAGCATTGCAGATCAGTTGTTGAGTTTTCAAATCAAATAAATTTGTGAGGCCCACTCTATATATAACGTATATACTAGAGATTTGGTATGCACGAATGTTTATTATTTTTATAAGAAAATATTTAAATATGATATAAATTAATTATTGTTATATTTTAAAATAATAAGTTTAACAATGCGATTATGATAACTCATAAGTGAATAGTGATAATTACTTATGTCATGATCTTTATATTATTTCTTCTATCTCGTAACATTATAAGAAAAATGAGTATTTTTAATTACTTATATTTTAAGGTCGTTATTAATTTTTAGAAAAAAAATGTTCTCTTTTTAACAATTTAATTTTTGCCGTTAAAATAAGTTATTGAAAAAAAGTCAATGATAGTATTTTCAACGATCAATAGTTGTAAATAACTATCAATATGTCAAATGACTCTTTTGGTCTTCAACGTTTGCACGAAGTTTAATATTGGTCCTCAACGTTTCTAAAAGTTATTTTACGTCCTCAACGTTTTTTTTTTTTGTCAAAATTGGTCATCTAGCATAACATCCGTTTGGTTTTGCCATTAAATACTGACGTGTATCTCTTATATGTTGTCAAATTCATGACGGTCAAACTCTTATCGTCGTTAAATTGATTTTAAATGGTGTTGTCTATAACACTTGTCGTTATATAACGACAGTTTCATACTAATCCTCGTTAACTTATCAGCAGTTCTAAATGAACCGCCGCTAAACTAAATTCCTAAAATCACCTAAGCCACGAATTAGAAATTAAAGCCTTACATAATTTTTGCTTTAAACATAGATTTTGTACAAGTTTTCAATTGAGTATATATATATATATATATGATGATATGATGATGGTATTGTATAAATATAATATAATGATCATATGATGATAAATAAGTAAAGGCTTTTCGGTGGGGAAATATAAATTAAATAAGTTGAATTATTGTTGCTGGTAGGTTTATATGTGGGGTTGAATTCAATCCATTTAATTCAATTTAGGGTTTGTAAAGTTTATATAAAAAACAAGAAACAAAAACTGTATAAAAATTATATGGGTCAGTTTTGTATCAGTGTACAATTGCAGGTGCAGTAGTGTGTCACCATTAAAACGTTTCAATTATTTTGTTGGGAGGATAGATATTTCTTTTCTCTCTCGATTAGTCAATTTACAATTTATACAATTTATAGTTGATAGAGTAACTTAAAAATAAGAATAAATATAAAAAAAAAATAGAGAAAATGTAAATTGTTATTAAAATTATAAAATGTTTGTATCGAATTGAGGCATGAGTAATTGGGTATCTCTTTTTTTAAGGTAATTGAAAGGCTAAATTATTCTTTTAGTCCTCAACGTTTGCACGAAGTTTAATATTGGTCCTCAACGTTTTAAAAAGTTATTTTAGATCCTTAACGTTTTTTGTCATAATTGATCTTTCAGCGTAACTCTATCTGTTTTTTTTTTGTTAAATGCTGACGTGGAAGGCTTATGTAGTATACCCTCTCTCCTACGTGTCATATTTGGATGATATGACACCCTCTCTTACTCCAACTCAGCAAAACGACGTCGTTTTGCTGAGTTGGAGTGAGAGAGAAGTGATGCAAAACAGCATCGTTTTGCTGAATTGGAGTGAGAGAGGGTGTCATATCATCCAAATATGACACGTAGGAGAGAGGGTGTGCCACATAAGCCTTCCACATCAGCATTTAACAAAAAAAAAACAGACGGAGTTACGCTGGAGGACCAATTTTGACCCAAAAAAAATGTTGAGGACCTAAAATAACTTTTTGAAACATTGAGGACCAATATTAAACTTCGTGCAAACGTTGAGGACCAAAAGAGTAATTTGGCCTAATTGAAACCTTCCATAGGTTAATTTTGCTATATATATCATCCAATACAATGGATACTCAGACGCGTTACCTTCAGGATACAAACAGTCCAGTACTCGCTTGTTTATCTACAACCTCTGCAGTTAAGAGATAAACAAGATTCTGTATCCCAAACTTTTCTCAGCCTCAATATATCATACATATAACACATGTTTTTCTTTTCACATTCTACATTTATACACAAAAAGGATTTAGGTTAATCTCATATTTATAGGTACTAAATTAAAAGGCAATACCGTTGCACCAAAATTAAATGGAATTATTGAGTATAAAAATCATGTTTCCATTACATAAACTTGTTCATTGGCATAAAAGCATGAGGCCAACGTTTCCATTTTAATTTAAGTAATTCAATTGTATGTTTGATATGGTTGTTCCTTTTCATTCTAATTTATTTTGTTTAATATAATTTATAATAATAACTAACATAATACAAAATTAAAAATAGACGATTTAATTCTTAAAAAAATTACTTTTGTCAATTAATTAATTCTTGAAATATTAATTATTAACTCACTAAATATTAACGTGATCCTGTTATCTCACCTTTTTTTTTATGGTTGAGAAGAATGGTAGTAAGGGAAGGCACTCCTAAGTACTGCCGGGCAGGGCGTCAGTGGTATGTTGGGGAGACCAACAGAGGCCCAACCCAAAGGATTATATCTCACCTTTTTTTGCTGTCATGCCATCTTAATAAAAATTAGGCTAAAGTATTATTTTGGTCCTCAATGTTTGCATGAAGTTTAATGTTGGTCCTTAATGTTTTAAAAGTTTAATGTTAGTCCTCAAAGTTTTATTTTTTGGTCGATTTTGGTCCTCGAGCGTAACACCGTTAACTTTTTGCCATTAAATGATGACGTGGCATGCTTATGTGGCACACCCTCTCTTCTGCGTGTCATATTTTAATGATGTGGCATGACACATCACTGCCACGTCACCCCAGATGATGATGATAAAGGAGAGAAGATGATGATGTGGCAATATGGGGTGACGTGGCAGTGATGTATCATGCCACGTCATTAAAACATGACACGTAGGGGAGAGGGTGTGCCACATAAGCATGTCACGTCATCATTTAACGGCAAAAAGTTAACGGTAGTGTTACGCTCGAGGACCAAAATCGACCAAAAAATAAAACTTTGAGGACCAACATTAAACTTTTAAAACATTGAGGACCAACATTAAACTTCATGCAAACATTGAGGACCAAAATAATACTTTAACCTAAAAATTATTAATAGAAAAAAAACAAGGGTGGAGTACCATTGCTGCCCCGAAACTTTACTGGAAAGTTCATTCCTGCCCCCTAAACTTTTTTTTTTGGTTCATGCCTACCCCCAAACTTCCAGTTTTGTTCATGCATAACCCCAAACTTTCAGTTTTGTTCATGTCTGACCTTCTTGCTAACACCGTTAACTTGCTTGACGGAATTTGTTGACGTGGATGATGAATATGTATTTTTTTATCATGTCATTGTCCATCTCACCTTTAACTTTTTTCTTTTATTAAAAAAATAACCTAATCTAAATAAAAAAAATATTTTAGGATAAACGTTTGATTTTTTTTTAATTTGGATTAGGTTAATTTTTTTTAATAAAAGTAAAAAGTTAAATATGAAATGTAAAATGAGGTGGACAGTGAGGTGGCAAAAGAGATACAAATTTATCGTCCATGTCAGCAAATTCCGTCAAGCAAGTTAACGGTGTTAACAAAAAAGGCAGGCATGAACAAAACTAAAAGTTTGGGGGTAGACATGAACCAAAAAAAAGTTTGGGAACAGAAATAAACATTACAACAAAGTTTAAGGGCAACAAAGATACTACACCCAAAAAAACAAAATAGGAATAAAATAAGAAGCTCCAAACACATGAGGAAGCCATATATATATATACAAGTATATACGAGGGGTTCCTCATGTGTATATATGTTGGAGGTTCTCTTTTTTTTCACGAGGTACACAGCTATAAATTAATATTTATTTGTTAATGAATCGACCATAGACCAATTCCCTTTTTATTTGGGAGTATTAAATACACCCATAATTCTGAGCTTCATGTTACTCACCCCAAGAGACATGTCAGATCCAGGGCATCCCAATTCGATTAAATTGGAATGATAGTTTTTCGTTCTGAATCTGTAAAATAATAATTTTGATCAAATCACACATCGAAATTTGGTTAAAGTATTATTTTGGTCATCAATGTTTGCATGAGATTTAATGTTTGTCCTCAATGTTTCAAAAGTTTAATGTTGATCCTCAAAGTTTTTGTTTTCGGTCTATTTTGGTCCTCGAGCGTAACACCGTTAACTTTTTGCCGTTAAATGATGACGTGACATGCTTATATGGCACACCCTCTTTCCTACATGTCATATTTTAATGACGTGACATGACACATCACTGTCACGTCACCCCAAATGATAATGATAATAATACTTATGAAGGAGAAAAATTGGTGACGTGGCAATAAATCATAAATTGATCAATAATTTTGTCGTTATTTTGTTGAAGATTCCTAATTTCTAGAAATTGTTTAGTGACTCAGTCATCTGCACATACTCTCTCTCCTCTCATTCATATATATATATATATATACATATATATACCCGAGTTCTAATAACTATGGTTAGAGAGGTGCCCAACAATATTAAACAGAATTACTTTTAATAAAAAAATAATTATAAAAATAATTAAAAAATTAAAATATAAAATATATTGTAAAATAAAGAATTTAGAGACGGCATAAAAGAACAAAAGGAAGATGCACAAAATTCTTATTCATATCTTCACTTGTGTACATACAATACACTCATATTTATAAGACTTTAGTAATAAAATAACATTAAGAACACGATAATATACCTTTAAGCACACTAATATGTATAGAAGGTTACATCATACTATTAAGAGTGCTTTCATGGTAAGTTTACAAAGTGACAATTGATCAAATGGAGGAGTTACAAGTTGGAAGAAGAATCATATGATAAATACATGTTCTTATGTTCATTTTTGACATAATAGAATCTGTGATAGAGATAGAGGACTGCAAGGGGTTGTAATCTTGTAGAACTTGTCTTTAGGTGGGGACCCAGTTGCCTACGTATCCTTAAGGCCCGTTTGGCCAAGCTTATGAAAACTGCTGACTTTCAAATGGAGTTTGAGAAAAAAATGATGTGAAAAAGAAGCAGTTTGTGTTTGACAAACTGAGTTGAGAAGTACTTTTCAAAAATGATTTGTGTTTAACAAATTTGTATTGAAAAGTGTTTTTCAATGTAAAATTACCAATAAGCGTATATGTATATTTAAATTTTATTAATATTAAGCCAAATTGCTCTTTTGGTTCTCAACGTTTGCACCAAGTTTAATATTGGTCCTCAATGTTTTAAAAAGTTATTTTAGGTCCTCAATGTTTTTTTTTTGTCAAAATTGGTCTTCAGCGTAACTCCGTCTGGTTTTTTTGTTAAATGCTTATGTGGCACACTCTCTCTCCTACACCTCTCACTCCAACTCAGCAAAACACAACGTCGTTTTGCTGAGTTGGAGTGAGAAGTGATGCAAAATGACGTCGTTTTGCTGAATTGGAGTGAGAGAGGGTGTCATATCATCCAAATATGATACGTAGGAGAGAGGGTGTGCCACATAAGCCTTCCACGTCAGCATTTAACAAAAAAAAACCAGACGGAATTACGCTGGAAGACCAATTTTGACCGAAAAAAAACATTGAGGATCTAAAATAACTTTTTGAAACGTTGAGGACCAATATTAAACTTGGTGCAAATGTTGAGGACCAAAAGAGTAATTTGGCCTTAATATTATTATATAGATAAATTATATAAATATTTATTATTATTAAGTTTTTACCCAAATAAATACAAAATGATAATTAGTTTATTTATTATTATTAAGTTTTTTTTCTGCTTTTAGTTAGTAGCAGAAGCTCAATTTCTAGCTTCTTCTTAAAACTGAAAAGCTGCTTTTGGTACAACTCAGAAGCACTTTTGAGTAATTTGCCAAATACCTCATTTTAAGAAAATAAGCGCTTCTGAAACAAGAATAAGGTTGGCCAAAAACAGGCTATTAAGAGGGATCAAAGTCCACGTAGTTCGTTAGAGGTACGTCTATAGGAGCCGTTAGACAAGGATCTTAACTGTAAGGGCCGTGTGCGGTTAGGACACGTATGTGAACGAGCGAGCTAAGTTGCCTGGTGAAGAATAATTGCTGGAGATGATGAACTGGCGCGCAACGATGGTAGAATTGCTCCTTGATATTGCGGAGGTTAGGATATATATAATAGATGCCGGGTGAAGAAATAATCTTGAGCTCAAGTCATTTTACTCTCGTATGGGGGCCTTGTATAGGCTCTTTGGAGTGGTCATCGTGGGCGTCCCACATCTCCTTAATTAATGAGGGCATGTCGTGGAACATGGGTTTATGCCTTGCCCATACCAAAATCGCGGTGCCACGTGTAGGGAGGAATATTCGGTATTAATACATCTGATTATAATAAAATGGGGAAAGTACATTTTACCCCCCTCAACTATGCTTATATAACACATCACTCCCCTCAACTTTAATTTGTAACAAATGACCCCCTAAACTTAAGAAAAAGTTAAAATTGTTAAATTTAACAGATTAAGAATATGTGCATTGCACATGTTTATTATTATAATTTTTTTTGCCCCTTATATGATAAAAATCAAGAATTTCACTTGTAGAGTAAAAAAAATTACATAATCAATGCATGCATTCAGAAACAAACGAATACTTAGACCGAGGTGAAAAATTCTTGTAGTCAGTTAGGTTATATTTCTGAAGTTAGATTAGGGAAAAATTAAATATAGATAATGTGATTTGTATATGTTGAGTTAATTTTAATCCTAACATAACTGTTTCAAACTTTTTTGAAGTTTAGGGGGGTGGGTTGTTCGAAATTAAAGTTGAGGGGAGTAATGTGTTATATATGCATAGTTAAAGGGGACAAAATGTACGTTCCCCTAATAAAATATACATATATTTATTTCACTCTCTCTCAAGTAGCACTTTGAGGTTAATTACTCTTGCTTTATATAATATGAATCATGAAAGCAGGTAGCTATATATATAGTACACTATGTTATTTAATTTTCAATACACGTACAGTTTTGGTTATATATATAATTCTCTTTATTTCACTCTGCATTTTTTATTTCTATATATGTTAATCGTGCTTTAATTTATTGAAATTAAAGCAGCTAGCTATAAGTATTCATTAGTACATGCTATGTTGTTTCATTTTCAATATGCAGTTTTAGTACTTGAGAGACCTGATCGATCAGAACCATCAATAATAAATATTGAAACAATGAATATTCAACGCCAAGAAGATCAAGGCCGGTTCTTTACGCAGAAACGAAAATGGAAAGGGGAAGAGAATGTATTTATTGTGTTTGTTAGTAAAAGTTGAGAATGGAAGTGGAATGGGAATGTATTAAAATTACCACTTTACTCTTTATATTAAAATAATAAAATAGAAAGAAAGTTATGATTGTGTCATCAAATCAAAGGGTATAATAGACATTTTGTATTTCTTTTTTTTCTTTTTTTAATTATACGCACTTTTAATTGCGTCCACTATCATATGTGTGATGACGTGACGCTGATGTAGCAATGACGTGTCGATGACGTGGCATGACACGTCAGCTTAGATGGACACGTCATCACGCCACGTCAGCACTTAACTTAAGAAATTGACGAAAGTGGACGGAAGGACCAATTTGGAACTTCTTACAAACATAAAAGACCAATTTAAACTTTTTGAAACATAAAGGACCAATATAAAACTTCGTGTAAACATAAAGGATCAATTTGAAATTTTGACATATATATATATATGTATATGTATATGTATATGTATATGTATATGTACGTGCATCTTAATTATTTCTCTAAAGTTTAGTGGATGCTTTAAAGAACGATGTTCGTCCCTACCCTCTTTTCTGCACTTACCTACCAGTCATCTCTATTCTTTCTTTTTTTGGTAACTTATTAATTGAATTTTCACATATAAGTTACAAAATATTCGATTGATAACAAGTGTCTTGAGATACGAGAGCATATGTTAGATACATTCATATATATATATATATATATATATATATATATATATATATATATATATATATGTTTTCCAATTTATATATAATTATTAATATTAGTACTCTCCTCTAAGTTCTAACTATTAATTAAGTATTGCTTGCAAGTCTTTGCTAATTATGTTTTTCATCATGATGGTCATTATATATTTTAAGCACATTAATCAGAACGAGACAAGAAAAATTCATCAAAATTTCAAAAATATTTAGTAAAAAATTAAGTGCAATATAATATTGGTACAGCTGATCATCTTGGTTTAATTTATTAGGTTTTTCTAGCTTAATTTCATCCAAATTAAAATCATGAAAATTCATCTGTAAGTATTTGTCCTCTATTCTCAGTACTACATATATGTTTAATTTTTCCTGCACAATCTGAATATGTATAATTGTATTACAACAGTCAACAGTTATATTACTATTCATGCATTTAGACAAAGTTTTTTTTTGTTGTTTATGACCGAGAATGATTCACTAAAATGAGTTTAATAATTAATGACTATTTTTTTGATATTGCACGGTCTATAATTATTAGAATGACCCTAACTCTTAACATATCTCGCTCCATTCTCATTTTTTTAAAATTAAACTTGAGAAACAATAATTAAGAAAAAATAAATTTCTTAACCCCATCACAAACTAGAGATAAGTTGTTCATTAAGTGGTATATGTATATATATATTGGACAAAGTCAGAATTTTATTACTAGCTAGTGGCTGTGTGGTGGTATGAAGTGTCACATGCATTCACATGGTGCCACAACACACAAACTTACCCATTCTAAAGAAAATATAGATGTACGTAATCTTATAATTACCCATTCTCTGTTTATTTTATTTTTAATTTTATATATATATATATATATATATATATATATATATATATATATATATACGTTGATGGGGCACTACTGGACTAACCGGACGGTTGGACCAATCCCATCACCCAATATCACTTGACACGATACATTACTTGATTACACTGTACACTGTCCGAGAACACGCACTGTGCACTCCCCGATGACACGGTATATTTGATAGCTTTCAGCCCCCAACACATCTATCACCGCCACTTTAACCTCCTCAGGCACTCCTTTATAAACCCTTAACCCACTGAGGGTTCAACACGACTTTGCTAATTGAGGAATACTCAGGTTTATTTGTGACCGGAGACCCTCCCCTTTGTAAAGTACATACCATTATCATAAAATAATAAGATTCCATTCACATGTGTGGTGTTGTAAAATTGGAATTCAAACAGTTAGGGCACGTTTGGTAGCTAAAAAGGGAAAGGGAGAGGGAATGGGTTTGATGTGTTTGGTAGTAAAAATTTAGAATGGAAATGGAATGGGAATGTATTAAAATGACTACTTTACCCATTATATTAAAATAATAAAAAGAAAAGATAGTTATAATTGTGTCAAATCAAAGGGTATAATAGATATTTTGTATTTTGTATTTTCTTTTTTTAATTATACACATTTTCAAGATGGAAATAAAAAAATAAGTAACATGTGGGACCCACATGTTTTTTTTTTCATCCTCTTCTCCCTCCTTATTTTATCCCATCCGAACATGCCCTTAATTTTTGTAGTTTTACCAAAGTTGTGATTTATGACCATTTAGTAAAATTATTGTTAGGTAAAGTTTTTTTTTTTTTGTATTTCTACTGTTGACTTTTTCAATATAAATAAAACACGTGTCAAAAAGTGCTTCAATGATTAATCACAATAGAGAGAGAATATTAAAGACCACATTTTATATGATCAATCATAAGAATGAGAGAGTATAAATGAAACATATGATTGAATCGAGGAACTTTAGCATAAAGATATAAGGAACGTTACCTAACTTTTTTTCTTAAAATTATATCTTTTCCTGAAAAAGGGTCGTTATATATATATACATCAACCCTAAAGCCTTTTGTGGTCATGGATCACTCATATCCACTTTTAACTTATTAGCATTTAACACTTATTTTTGGAAACCCTCCATCCGATCCCCACCTTCTCCTTCTCCTTCTCTTTCTTGGCTATGGTGGAAGTCGCTTATAACAACAGATATATATAGCAAGCTGCCCCAGAACTTTCTTTCACGTACGTACATATATATATATATAATAATTCATTAACTCTTATCTTTAATTTTAATTTTATATATATATATATTCTTCTAGATGGCTTTAATTGGTTTCAATTTGTTTTCTTAAATTAAACTCTCAATTGAGTGATATATATGAATATTTAAAATGGAAATTAAATCTGATTTCAGTGTTCATGATGAATTTACAGAATTAATTTTAACCATGCAGTACGTACTTCTTCTGGCTTTCTAGCTATTTCATGATTTCTGTCCATAATTTTCACAAACATATATATAAATGAAAGTTATTACAAGGGTGATTGATTAGTTTAATTCACAGTGCAGAAGTGAACCAAAAATAATTTTAAGTAATATTATATATAATTAAATTAAATTTGTTGCTTTGATTTGATTTTCAGCTTGAAGGAAGAGATTGATCCATGCATATATATATATATGAGAAGAGTACTTTAATTAATTATTAGCACAAGAAATTAAAGATGATGCTTGGGCTGAATTCAAGAGAAGGTTATCATCAATGGAAGCAAGAGGAAGATAGTGATGATTATCATCATCATCATCATCATCATCATCATCATCATACCTTTTATAATAATAATAATGGAAAGTACTTGTACTCAAATAATGTATTAGGCTCTTCTTCTTCTTCTTCTTCTTGGGCCTCGAGACAGTGGTCGTTGCGAAACCCTAGGATCGTTCAGGTGCCGCGGACGTTCAAAGGGAAGGACAGGCACAGTAGGGTGTGCACCATAAGAGGTCTGAAGGACAGAAGGATTAGACTGTCTGTGCCCATGGCAGTTCAGCTCTACGAGCTTCAAGACCGGCTCGGCTTGAGCCGGCCAAGTAAGGTCATCGATTGGCTCATTGAAGTCACTAAGGCTGACATTGATAAGCTCCCTCCCCTCCAATTCCCTCATGGCTTCCCTCATCAATTCCTTCATCCTCAAACCCTAATTCCTCCTTCTCCTCAAATCCACCTTTCTAATTTCATAGATCTTCATGAAAGATTATCTCTGTGGGATCGGAAAGGGAAGTGGATGGTGAAAACAAATAATGAAGAGGATGATGGTAGAATTATTGGTGGGAATAATACTAATAATAATTGTTATTATTATTATTCTGGGCAATATTCTTCAAATAATCTATCTCTATTGGGAAGCCATGGAGGATTATTTTTTCCAAATAACTCGAATTCCCAAGTAGATAATCCTCCTGCTGCTTTAAATTTAGCCCACAGTAGTAATAGTAATAGTAATAATAGTGTGCCATTCCCATCTCCATCTAATTCTTCTGGTGGTGGTGCATCAATTTTTGGTCATTTTCCTTACTTAAATAATAATGATATGAATTACATGACTAATTATAACTACAGTAAAATTCTCTTGGAAACATCACTTTCATGATCATCAGTTGTTGAATTCGATCAACTTCTTTCTTTTTCTTCTTCCCATTCTCATCATCATCATCTAATATTCTAGCCTTCTTGATGATTCTTCTGATCATCTCATACATAATCATCATCAAAAGCAGGTGGATGCTAGTGGTCATTCTTGGACTTGGTTGATAGATGCATCTATCATGAATAAGAAGCTAGCTAGCTAGTGAAGAATAGAAATGATGCATGCATGCATGGTGTAATTAATTAATTAATTGTATTATTGTACTATATATATATATATTAACTTGGATCGCATATGAATTTGTATGTGTAGTGAGTACTATATATAATGTTAATCTCCACGATCAGCAGCTACAAATGCAAAGATGATTAATTTCCTTCACGTTTGTTTGTAAGTATATATATATATATGACAATCATCCTATATGTTTTGTCTGATGCATCAGTTTCTACAATTTTAAATGCCTAAGGTCGAGCAAGTATAAATAGGAGATATTTTGGACATGCTTATGTGTGTGTCTATATATATATATATATATATCAATCATCCTATATATATAGAGGATGAATTGTCATATATATATATATAGTAAGTTGTCCCTAAGTTAAGATGGTGGCGCTAGGTGCATGCACTATTTGATGAAAATTAATCAAGGTTATGAGTAGATGTTCAGTAGTACAATAATATCGAATTTCAATACATTCTTCCAATCAATTGATCCTTAATTCATTCAAAATACGTCTTTATTAATGTGAGTTTTTATTAATATTAACAAATGGTTGTACATAATTAAAAGGATTCATCAAATTTCAGTAATATATACAATAGTATTAAACTTTTATCTTTAACAAGGATCTACATTATTTTTTAATGAACTACTTCATATTTATATATATCAATTTTACCTTCATTGTTTTAACCTTATTCCAATATTCTTTTCAATGGACAATAGTGAATACTATGGTTATATATATATATATATATATATATATATATATATATATATATATATATATATATATATATATATATATATATATATTGTAAGGGTAAATCACATAAACTTTTTATGGGACTTGGTAAAATTGCTCTTATACTCTTTTAATTTTAAAATTCATATTGGTATATTATGAAGTTTGTAATGATATTATATGACCACTTAAAATAAACTTTAACGCGGGTTATTTATTAATAATTCGAGTAAAGTACTTTTGTTGTCCCCAAACTTTGTTGCAATGTTCATTCCTATCCCTAAATTTTTTTTTGGTTTATACCTACCCCTACACTTTCAATTTTGTTCATACCTACCCTTTTTGCTAACACCGTTAACTTGTTTGACAGAATTTGCTGACGTGGACGATGAATGTGTATTTCTTTTGCCATGTCATTGTCCACCTCACATTTAACTTTTTATTTTTATTAAAAAAATTAAACTAATCCAAATAAAAAAATATTTTAGCTAGGGTAAAAGTTTGGCTTGTGTTTTTTATTTGGATTAGGTTAATTTTTTTAATAAAAGTAAAAAAGTTAAATGTGAGGTGGACAATGATGTGGCAAAAGAGATGCACATTCATCGTCTACGTCAGCAAATTCCATCAAGCAAGTTAACGGTGTTAGCAAAAAGGGCAGTCATGAACAAAATTGAAAGTTTAGGGGTAAGCATAAACAAAATTGAAAGTTTGGGGGTAGGTATGAACCAAAAAAAAGTTTGGGGGCAGGAATGAACATTGCAGCAAAATTTGGGGGCAGTAAAGATACTTTATCCTAATAATTAATATTTAATAACACAATTTGTTAATAATATTATATTATTTGTTAATTTAGTTTTTATAATATAATTGATGTAAAATATTTAAAACACAACTTTAGTATTTGTTGTGGAAGTTACGCTATTTTTTTTTAACGTTAGTTATAAGTAACGTTAAAAGTAGTTTATTATAAATGACACAAAAATCATATTTTTTATAATAGAAATTTTAAATTTGTTAAATTATTATAAAATTTTGATTTAATGACGGTGTATATATATATAAAGCCAAATTGTGTCACTATTTTATAAAAATTGCAAAACAGTGACAAAATTTAGTTGCTATATAGTGAACTGGTCACTAAATCAATTTTTTTAGTAATGATATTTTCAACCAATAAAGTTTTTTTTATGAACAACCAATAAAGTTAATATTTAACATTGTGTGTATTTATTTCAAAATGATAAAATTAAATAATATTTTAGTTCTTAAAAATATAATTTGTCTTATTTTAATCTAAATAAAAGATAAAAATATTAAATTTAATTGTTAAAAGGTATAATTTTTGTCAATTTAATTCATGATAATCTCTATTAACATAATTCACATAAAATTTTATAGAGATTAAAATAAGATAAATATATCTATCATTCCATTCCATTCCATTCCCTTTCATTTATTCATTAAAACTCCCAAACAATATATTTATCTATTCATCTCCTCTCCTTTCTACTCCTTTCCATTAATAACTTCTCCTTCTTCATCTTCCATTAAACTTCCAAACATACCCTTAATTAAAAAATTCTTACTTAGCCTACACAGAAAATAAAATAAAAAGGATCTAACTAGAGGTTGTGCATAGCTTCTGAATGGCTGAAATTAAAAAGGAAAAAAAAATCAACTTTAGTAACTTTAGGTTTGAACTTTAGGTGATGTGGACCCGTTATATATAGAATCTGCAATTCTTTCTGAAGATGGAAAAGGAAGGAACATCCATATAATGGACGGGGGATTTGAATCTGTTAAAGTGCAGATTCGGTAAAGTGCATAATATAGACCGTCGGATGAAACTGTTACAATACGGACACGAATCTCAATTTTTATTTAATGGTCTGGATGATGCACTTTATACACTTTACATATTTTGCGCTTTATTTGATCCTCTTCCAGGGATGGGGTTTAGGTAAGTACTTGGTTTGGTTTGGATTTTTTTTTTTTTTATGATGGAGAAGAATGGGAAGTTGAGAATTTCTCAAGTTTTCTTTGTCTAAGATTCTTATTTTCTTGACCCCCAAATTAGGAGAGACAATGATAAAATAGAATGACTTAATTGTTAATTTTTATTTCGGCTTACTACTATTTTAAAAATACATTGTTATCTTTAGTATTTTAATAAAATACAAATTATCATATTCATATCGGACATCTTAAAAAGAACTGACTTAAGGGGTAATATTGAAAAAAATAGTTCATTTCCTCCCTTTCCTCTTTAAAGTTTAAACTGCCAAATAATATATCTATCCATTTCATTCTATTCCCTTCATTTAGTCATTAAAATTTCTCAAACAACAAGAATGGATCCTCTGTATTTAGTGATGGAGTTAGAAGAAAGATAGAGGAAAGAAAATTAGAAGACAGAAAAATTCAAGGATCAGAGGAAAAAGAAATCTTCTCTCTGTCTCTCTCTAAACTCCGCCACTAATTACAGAAAATAATTATAGAGTATTATCTTTCTTTCTATCCTCTGTAAAACTTTCAATCATGCCCTTAGTTAGAAAATTCTTAGTTAGCCTCCAAACAAAATAAATAAAAAGGATCAAAATGGAGAGAATGGATCCAGTGCTTGGTTCTTCTATACATTAGTATGCTAGGCCGACTTTTTTTCATAGTTTTCTTCATTCTTTTTATTTAAACTTGAAAATTTATAAACTTTTTCTAAAGAATAAGAGTTATAGACATAAAGAAATAAAAAATTTCACACAAATAAGGACTTACCGTGAATGGTTTAGGGACCACCTTTATTAGGGATTAAAAAGTTGCTCTAATCCACTCATAGTAAATCTCGATTTATGTAGAGTTTTCAATTTTTTTATCTATATCTTTCATACTTTAGATATTCTTTAAAAAAAATTTATAATTTTCAAATCTAAATAAAAAGAATGAAGAAAATTATGAAAAAATAGTCGACTTAGCATATTAATGTATATAAGAGCCAAGATCCATTCTCCTAAATGGAGGGTTGTGTGTAGCACTATTGGCATGTTTGGTTTGTGGCTGTTCCTTAAATTTTGGATTTGGCTTGCTTTAGTTTGGTTGGTAGCTCTATTAAAGTATGATTTGGAGATAACCGGCGGACTATTTGAACTTTAAGGGCTTGGCAAAACTTTGGCCGGGAGTACGCTTGATATAAATGCACAAATATAAAGTACTGTAGAATAAAGGAAAGTACTGTATGTAGAAAAAAGTGAAAAAAGAGATAGAGAGAAAAATTAGGAGAGAGAAAATATATGATAAAATGTGTGTTTGGTATGTATAAAATATGATGTAAATTTTTTTAAAAAATCGTGAGATTACATGTAATGCACTGTTTGGTAGTATACCAAACAGGACGTGAGTTTGCATCAAATTCATGGGTTTAAATTTTAATTGGACAAAAATACTCCCATATAATTCACCAAATGGCAAATGGTGAGTGTTGTCTCATTTATAAAATTTTAATTTAAAGAAAATTGATCTATTGTATTTCTTTTATATATTCTTATTCTTAACTCTATTCCTATTTTTTTTTATGTCACACTATAAACACGATCTTAAACATTTTTATTTTGATTTTCTCCAAAAGTCAAACTTGCAATCAAATCGCCATAAAAATTTCTCACGGGGAGTTGAAAGATTTGAATGATATGGTTGAATTTGAAGGGCTAAGAAAACGTGAATGGCAAGATAAATTAAAATTCAACTTGACTTTTGTGATTCTAAGAAGTTTGAACTTTAGGTGATATATGGACCCCACAGAATGGATGGATCAAAAGGGCAAATACAGAAATGCAAAGCTGCAATAATATGTCACAGCATCCAAGATATATATATATATATATATATATATATATATATATATAAATACCAATTCATTGGTTAATTATTAATTACAATTGTTTCTGCTTCCGCAAGTTGTGCTTTTAAAGACGTACTGTACTATCCTTTAAAGTTGCTTCAATGAAAACGACCCATCTGGGTCTCTTAAAGTGCAAATTCGGTAAAATATGTGAAGTACACATTTAAGGGTTGTTGAATGAAATTGTTACAATGCGGATATGAATCTCGATTTTTATTTAACGGTTTGAATAATGCACTTCATACACTTTACTGTTTCTGCATTTTGTTGGATCCAATTTCACCGAAACGACCTCACCTTGTTTTGAAATGCCCGAGTTTGCCACTCTGCCTCTGTGGGCTCATGTTGCTAGATGGTACAAATACAATTCATTCACCCCATGTTCGTGTTGGATAGTGTTTTTTTGGAGGGTGGATTCTTTTTTTGGTATGTGACTGAAGTATCAATCAGCGCAGAGTGAATATGATGATTAATTTTTTGGATATTGCATGGTTTATTATTGGGGGCGACTCTCTCAATGGATGACAATCTATTTACATCTTTCAGGGATCGTATTGTGTGTGTCCAATAAAGCCCCACGTTACCTAGAACAAATGAGACTAAAGTGTATATATAGAAAGGTGTGATATAAAGAGTGCGCGGATCCTCTGCATTTCAATTCTTGTGCTGTCCGGTCGAGTTTAAGGTTTGGGGTTTAGAGTGTGATATATAGAAAGGTGTGATATAAAGAGTGGCTAAATGTTAGCCATGGTGAAAACCGTAGCTAATTGGAAAGCATAAAACAGGCAGAAGAGGATCTGCTCTCATATAAAGAAGGTAAATGGACCAAGTGAAAGGTAGGCCTCACTCACACAATTGGGCATAAGAAGGGAAATGTAGTTGATCTTGTGAGTTCTCTTACAATCTTTTGTTGTTCTGTTTTCTGTTAATCCTGCGAGAGTGCTGCTTTTCAATTTTGTGGGGATCGCATAATATCTCTTAAGGACAGTGTCCTTGTGACATGACTTGAGCCATTGATATACTGAGAATTCCCAACAGATCGAAGCTTAAGGCCATAGTTAAGGGCATGTTTGGGAATCAAGAGGGAAAGAAAAGGGAAGTGATTAAGGAGAGAAAGAAGGGGAGGAGAAGGGAAGACTAATCTTGTATATGTACTCCTTTTGCTTTAGGTGTTGGTACCTTCTCCAAAATATTTCAATTTGGGGCATCATGAATTTGTGAAGGAAAATAATATCTTCGCTCATTTTTAACTTTTCAAACAAGAAGAAAACATCTTGAATCTCTTCCATCTCTTTCGTCGTTTTTTCTCTTTAATCGTCAATCTAAACATATCCCAAGAGAACACAGATTCCTTACTATCTATGTTATACTTTATTCGTTTGGAGATATCTCATAACTTTACCGTCTAATTAATGAGAGAGAATCAACTCTCTATTTTTCTGTTGTTGACTTGTTGTTTGTGCCGTACGTTTCTTTGATTTGTTGTTGTCCGCTTGTGGCTTTGCTTCTTTGTGAGACTCTCTGGTTTGGTTTAATTAATTACATCTGTACGAGGAGAAAAAGAAAACGACCAAAACTTTTATTTCCCTCTAGCTAGTGGTCCTACGTACTTTTAACCATACATTAAAACTATATATATATATATAAATACCAACTAGTTGTGAATATATAATTGCAGCTGGTTGAGGTTGGGAGCAACGTATAACATTATGAAAAAAATTAAGTATTTTTAATAATGTATATTTTAATGACTATTTAATTATTAAAAAAAATACTATTTTAAAAATTAAATTTTAAACGTCGAAATAAATTATTAAAAAAAGATAATAATAATATTTTCAACGGTTTATAATTGTCTATATAAAAGTATTGTTCATTACAGGCAAAAAAAAAAAAGGTATTGTTCACAATTGACTGTCAAAATTATTATTATTATTTAAACAATTTATTTCAACAATCAAAATTTAATCATATAAAATAGTATTTTTTTTAAGAAAAAATTTAGGTCCATTTTTTTATGTCTATTTCATTCAATTCCCCAATATAATTATGACACGTGGCAAAAAGTGTTTAAATGACCAATCACAGCAGAGAGAGAATATAGAAGATCACCTTTTATATGACCAATCATAGAAGAAAGACAATGTAAATACAATATATGATTGGTAGAATTGGATGAAATGGACATAAAGAAATGAACATAAGTTTTTTCCTTTTTTTAATAGCTAATAATGACCTTCAAAATATAAATTCTTGTAATAAAGAAATGATTCCCTGTCATATATATATATATATATATATATATATATATATATATATATATATATATATATATATATATAGTCTAAAAAATATTTATTTTTGGAGTTGTTTGGTGTATATACTCCATATATGTAAATAAGTATCCTAATTAAAATATATACACAACCACACTTCTAAAATTAAGAGTAAATAAGATGAAGGTAAGATAGCTCTACCAAAAAAAAATGAAGATAAGATAGCTTCAGACTACAATCCAAATTGACTACAATCCATATTGCCCAAATTAGCATATTGAATTTCAAGTTTTCAACATCATGCATGCTTCCCTTCTAGATTGATATAGATGTTGTATAATATTGAAATAGACGAAAAGAGAAAGAGATGGTGGGGTACACGTGAAACTAACCCTATCTCTTTCTTTTCATGTCCAGTCCAATGTTATACAGCACCGAATTCAGCTCGCATGCTTCAAGCCAATAATTTCACCAGAAGATTGTTTGGATTTTTTTTTTTGCAACATTGTTTGGATCCTCTAAAATTTGTTTTTTTTGTGAAGATTGTTCAAATGCACCATTAATATTACGAGTGAGGGAAGTTATTTTAGATCTATCGAAACTAACTTTTGAAGTGTGGTTCTCTGATTTCAAAATCTTGTACTTGAAGATTTAGTGCTTCTATTCAAAGTCGATTGACCAAAAAAGGATAATTTGCAAAGGGTTCTGATTGAGACTGGCTGTGATTGAGTGAAGTGTGTTAAGTATGATTTTTTTTTCATTAACTTGCTAGCAAGTTAACATGCACAAAATAGTAATTTCAAAAAAAAATACAAAACTTTATTTTAGAGGATCTAATATGTGTTTTTCCTAAAATTTTTGGCCAATAATTTAGTGAAGAAGTGAGAGGAAAGGAGAACAATATCCTTAGTTCAAAATAAGGATATAGTTGTTATAAATGCACGAATATAAAATATTGTAGAAAAAAATTAGGAGAGAAAAAAAGTATAATAAAAAATATGTTTAATATGTATAAAATATGATGTAAAATTTTTTTAAAAATCATAAAACACAATGATTTTACGTTCTGCATTCTTACCAAACCAACCCTAACATAAAAATGTCATGTGATCGACTTTGTGAATAATGATGTGACAACTTATCTTCATCAAAATTTGAATGAAAAAATTTATCCTTGTACTTGTTTTAATTAGTTAAGTAAAACTTCATTCTTCTATTTTACCTCTAACGTTTCAAACTCATTATCTCATATTCATTTCGGTTTGTTTAGCAATTAGTTGGGAAGGAAGAGAAGGGAAGAGAGGGAAGGAGAGGGAAGGAGAGGAAATGAAATGAGAAGTTAATTTTTTTACTTTTCTTTTTGTTTGAATGTTGGTAGTTCTTTCAAAATATTTTAATTCGGGATATTTTAATTACGTCTATATAATTGCAGCTGGTTGAGGTTGGGAGCAACGTATAACATTATGAAAAAAATTAAGTATTTTTAATAATGTATATTTTAATGACTATTTAATTATTAAAAAAAATACTATTTTAAAAATTAAATTTTAAACGTCGAAATAAATTATTAAAAAAAGATAATAATAATATTTTCAACGGTTTATAATTGTCTATATAAAAGTATTGTTCATTACAGGCAAAAAAAAAAAGGTATTGTTCACAATTGACTGTCAAAATTATTATTATTATTTAAACAATTTATTTCAACAATCAAAATTTAATCATATAAAATAGTATTTTTTTTAAGAAAAAATTTAGGTCCATTTTTTTATGTCTATTTCATTCAATTCCCCAATATAATTATGACACGTGGCAAAAAGTGTTTAAATGACCAATCACAGCAGAGAGAGAATATAGAAGATCACCTTTTATATGACCAATCATAGAAGAAAGACAATGTAAATACAATATATGATTGGTAGAATTGGATGAAATGGACATAAAGAAATGAACATAAGTTTTTTCCTTTTTTTAATAGCTAATAATGACCTTCAAAATATAAATTCTTGTAATAAAGAAATGATTCCCTGTCATATATATATATATATATATATATATATATATATATATATATATATATATATATAGTCTAAAAAATATTTATTTTTGGAGTTGTTTGGTGTATATACTCCATATATGTAAATAAGTATCCTAATTAAAATATATACACAACCACACTTCTAAAATTAAGAGTAAATAAGATGAAGGTAAGATAGCTCTACCAAAAAAAAATGAAGATAAGATAGCTTCAGACTACAATCCAAATTGACTACAATCCATATTGCCCAAATTAGCATATTGAATTTCAAGTTTTCAACATCATGCATGCTTCCCTTCTAGATTGATATAGATGTTGTATAATATTGAAATAGACGAAAAGAGAAAGAGATGGTGGGGTACACGTGAAACTAACCCTATCTCTTTCTTTCATGTCCAGTCCAATGTTATACAGCACCGAATTCAGCTCGCATGCTTCAAGCCAATAATTTCACCAGAAGATTGTTTGGATTTTTTTTTTGCAACATTGTTTGGATCCTCTAAAATTTGTTTTTTTTGTGAAGATTGTTCAAATGCACCATTAATATTACGAGTGAGGGAAGTTATTTTAGATCTATCGAAACTAACTTTTGAAGTGTGGTTCTCTGATTTCAAAATCTTGTACTTGAAGATTTAGTGCTTCTATTCAAAGTCGATTGACCAAAAAAGGATAATTTGCAAAGGGTTCTGATTGAGACTGGCTGTGATTGAGTGAAGTGTGTTAAGTATGATTTTTTTTTTCATTAACTTGCTAGCAAGTTAACATGCACAAAATAGTAATTTCAAAAAAAAATACAAAACTTTATTTTAGAGGATCTAATATGTGTTTTTCCTAAAATTTTTGGCCAATAATTTAGTGAAGAAGTGAGAGGAAAGGAGAACAATATCCTTAGTTCAAAATAAGGATATAGTTGTTATAAATGCACGAATATAAAATATTGTAGAAAAAAATTAGGAGAGAAAAAAAGTATAATAAAAAATATGTTTAATATGTATAAAATATGATGTAAAATTTTTTTAAAAATCATAAAACACAATGATTTTACGTTCTGCATTCTTACCAAACCAACCCTAACATAAAAATGTCATGTGATCGACTTTGTGAATAATGATGTGACAACTTATCTTCATCAAAATTTGAATGAAAAAATTTATCCTTGTACTTGTTTTAATTAGTTAAGTAAAACTTCATTCTTCTATTTTACCTCTAACGTTTCAAACTCATTATCTCATATTCATTTCGGTTTGTTTAGCAATTAGTTGGGAAGGAAGAGAAGGGAAGAGAGGGAAGGAGAGGGAAGGAGAGGAAATGAAATGAGAAGTTAATTTTTTTTACTTTTCTTTTTGTTTGAATGTTGGTAGTTCTTTCAAAATATTTTAATTCGGGATATTTTAATTACGTCTATATAATTGCAGCTGGTTGAGGTTGGGAGCAACGTATAACATTATGAAAAAAATTAAGTATTTTTAATAATGTATATTTTAATGACTATTTAATTATTAAAAAAAATACTATTTTAAAAATTAAATTTTAAACGTCGAAATAAATTATTAAAAAAAGATAATAATAATATTTTCAACGGTTTATAATTGTCTATATAAAAGTATTGTTCATTACAGGCAAAAAAAAAAAGGTATTGTTCACAATTGACTGTCAAAATTATTATTATTATTTAAACAATTTATTTCAACAATCAAAATTTAATCATATAAAATAGTATTTTTTTTAAGAAAAAATTTAGGTCCATTTTTTTATGTCTATTTCATTCAATTCCCCAATATAATTATGACACGTGGCAAAAAGTGTTTAAATGACCAATCACAGCAGAGAGAGAATATAGAAGATCACCTTTTATATGACCAATCATAGAAGAAAGACAATGTAAATACAATATATGATTGGTAGAATTGGATGAAATGGACATAAAGAAATGAACATAAGTTTTTTCCTTTTTTTAATAGCTAATAATGACCTTCAAAATATAAATTCTTGTAATAAAGAAATGATTCCCTGTCATATATATATATATATATATATATATATATATATAGTCTAAAAAATATTTATTTTTGGAGTTGTTTGGTGTATATACTCCATATATGTAAATAAGTATCCTAATTAAAATATATACACAACCACACTTCTAAAATTAAGAGTAAATAAGATGAAGGTAAGATAGCTCTACCAAAAAAAAATGAAGATAAGATAGCTTCAGACTACAATCCAAATTGACTACAATCCATATTGCCCAAATTAGCATATTGAATTTCAAGTTTTCAACATCATGCATGCTTCCCTTCTAGATTGATATAGATGTTGTATAATATTGAAATAGACGAAAAGAGAAAGAGATGGTGGGGTACACGTGAAACTAACCCTATCTCTTTCTTTTCATGTCCAGTCCAATGTTATACAGCACCGAATTCAGCTCGCATGCTTCAAGCCAATAATTTCACCAGAAGATTGTTTGGATTTTTTTTTTGCAACATTGTTTGGATCCTCTAAAATTTGTTTTTTTTGTGAAGATTGTTCAAATGCACCATTAATATTACGAGTGAGGGAAGTTATTTTAGATCTATCGAAACTAACTTTTGAAGTGTGGTTCTCTGATTTCAAAATCTTGTACTTGAAGATTTAGTGCTTCTATTCAAAGTCGATTGACCAAAAAAGGATAATTTGCAAAGGGTTCTGATTGAGACTGGCTGTGATTGAGTGAAGTGTGTTAAGTATGATTTTTTTTTTCATTAACTTGCTAGCAAGTTAACATGCACAAAATAGTAATTTCAAAAAAAAATACAAAACTTTATTTTAGAGGATCTAATATGTGTTTTTCCTAAAATTTTTGGCCAATAATTTAGTGAAGAAGTGAGAGGAAAGGAGAACAATATCCTTAGTTCAAAATAAGGATATAGTTGTTATAAATGCACGAATATAAAATATTGTAGAAAAAAATTAGGAGAGAAAAAAAGTATAATAAAAAATATGTTTAATATGTATAAAATATGATGTAAAATTTTTTTAAAAATCATAAAACACAATGATTTTACGTTCTGCATTCTTACCAAACCAACCCTAACATAAAAATGTCATGTGATCGACTTTGTGAATAATGATGTGACAACTTATCTTCATCAAAATTTGAATGAAAAAATTTATCCTTGTACTTGTTTTAATTAGTTAAGTAAAACTTCATTCTTCTATTTTACCTCTAACGTTTCAAACTCATTATCTCATATTCATTTCGGTTTGTTTAGCAATTAGTTGGGAAGGAAGAGAAGGGAAGAGAGGGAAGGAGAGGGAAGGAGAGGAAATGAAATGAGAAGTTAATTTTTTTTACTTTTCTTTTGTTTGAATGTTGGTAGTTCTTTCAAAATATTTTAATTCGGGATATTTTAATTACGTCTATATAATTGCAGCTGGTTGAGGTTGGGAGCAACGTATAACATTATGAAAAAAATTAAGTATTTTTAATAATGTATATTTTAATGACTATTTAATTATTAAAAAAAATACTATTTTAAAAATTAAATTTTAAACGTCGAAATAAATTATTAAAAAAAGATAATAATAATATTTTCAACGGTTTATAATTGTCTATATAAAAGTATTGTTCATTACAGGCAAAAAAAAAAAGGTATTGTTCACAATTGACTGTCAAAATTATTATTATTATTTAAACAATTTATTTCAACAATCAAAATTTAATCATATAAAATAGTATTTTTTTTAAGAAAAAATTTAGGTCCATTTTTTTATGTCTATTTCATTCAATTCCCCAATATAATTATGACACGTGGCAAAAAGTGTTTAAATGACCAATCACAGCAGAGAGAGAATATAGAAGATCACCTTTTATATGACCAATCATAGAAGAAAGACAATGTAAATACAATATATGATTGGTAGAATTGGATGAAATGGACATAAAGAAATGAACATAAGTTTTTTCCTTTTTTTAATAGCTAATAATGACCTTCAAAATATAAATTCTTGTAATAAAGAAATGATTCCCTGTCATATATATATATATATATATATATATATATATATATATATATATATATATAGTCTAAAAAATATTTATTTTTGGAGTTGTTTGGTGTATATACTCCATATATGTAAATAAGTATCCTAATTAAAATATATACACAACCACACTTCTAAAATTAAGAGTAAATAAGATGAAGGTAAGATAGCTCTACCAAAAAAAAATGAAGATAAGATAGCTTCAGACTACAATCCAAATTGACTACAATCCATATTGCCCAAATTAGCATATTGAATTTCAAGTTTTCAACATCATGCATGCTTCCCTTCTAGATTGATATAGATGTTGTATAATATTGAAATAGACGAAAAGAGAAAGAGATGGTGGGGTACACGTGAAACTAACCCTATCTCTTTCTTTTCATGTCCAGTCCAATGTTATACAGCACCGAATTCAGCTCGCATGCTTCAAGCCAATAATTTCACCAGAAGATTGTTTGGATTTTTTTTTTGCAACATTGTTTGGATCCTCTAAAATTTGTTTTTTTTGTGAAGATTGTTCAAATGCACCATTAATATTACGAGTGAGGGAAGTTATTTTAGATCTATCGAAACTAACTTTTGAAGTGTGGTTCTCTGATTTCAAAATCTTGTACTTGAAGATTTAGTGCTTCTATTCAAAGTCGATTGACCAAAAAAGGATAATTTGCAAAGGGTTCTGATTGAGACTGGCTGTGATTGAGTGAAGTGTGTTAAGTATGATTTTTTTTTTCATTAACTTGCTAGCAAGTTAACATGCACAAAATAGTAATTTCAAAAAAAAATACAAAACTTTATTTTAGAGGATCTAATATGTGTTTTTCCTAAAATTTTTGGCCAATAATTTAGTGAAGAAGTGAGAGGAAAGGAGAACAATATCCTTAGTTCAAAATAAGGATATAGTTGTTATAAATGCACGAATATAAAATATTGTAGAAAAAAATTAGGAGAGAAAAAAAGTATAATAAAAAATATGTTTAATATGTATAAAATATGATGTAAAATTTTTTAAAAATCATAAAACACAATGATTTTACGTTCTGCATTCTTACCAAACCAACCCTAACATAAAAATGTCATGTGATCGACTTTGTGAATAATGATGTGACAACTTATCTTCATCAAAATTTGAATGAAAAAATTTATCCTTGTACTTGTTTTAATTAGTTAAGTAAAACTTCATTCTTCTATTTTACCTCTAACGTTTCAAACTCATTATCTCATATTCATTTCGGTTTGTTTAGCAATTAGTTGGGAAGGAAGAGAAGGGAAGAGAGGGAAGGAGAGGGAAGGAGAGGAAATGAAATGAGAAGTTAATTTTTTTTACTTTTCTTTTTGTTTGAATGTTGGTAGTTCTTTCAAAATATTTTAATTCGGGATATTTTAATTACGTCTATATAATTGCAGCTGGTTGAGGTTGGGAGCAACGTATAACATTATGAAAAAAATTAAGTATTTTTAATAATGTATATTTTAATGACTATTTAATTATTAAAAAAAATACTATTTTAAAAATTAAATTTTAAACGTCGAAATAAATTATTAAAAAAAGATAATAATAATATTTTCAACGGTTTATAATTGTCTATATAAAAGTATTGTTCATTACAGGCAAAAAAAAAAGGTATTGTTCACAATTGACTGTCAAAATTATTATTATTATTTAAACAATTTATTTCAACAATCAAAATTTAATCATATAAAATAGTATTTTTTTTAAGAAAAAATTTAGGTCCATTTTTTTATGTCTATTTCATTCAATTCCCCAATATAATTATGACACGTGGCAAAAAGTGTTTAAATGACCAATCACAGCAGAGAGAGAATATAGAAGATCACCTTTTATATGACCAATCATAGAAGAAAGACAATGTAAATACAATATATGATTGGTAGAATTGGATGAAATGGACATAAAGAAATGAACATAAGTTTTTTCCTTTTTTTAATAGCTAATAATGACCTTCAAAATATAAATTCTTGTAATAAAGAAATGATTCCCTGTCATATATATATATATATATATATATATATATATATAGTCTAAAAAATATTTATTTTTGGAGTTGTTTGGTGTATATACTCCATATATGTAAATAAGTATCCTAATTAAAATATATACACAACCACACTTCTAAAATTAAGAGTAAATAAGATGAAGGTAAGATAGCTCTACCAAAAAAAAATGAAGATAAGATAGCTTCAGACTACAATCCAAATTGACTACAATCCATATTGCCCAAATTAGCATATTGAATTTCAAGTTTTCAACATCATGCATGCTTCCCTTCTAGATTGATATAGATGTTGTATAATATTGAAATAGACGAAAAGAGAAAGAGATGGTGGGGTACACGTGAAACTAACCCTATCTCTTTCTTTTCATGTCCAGTCCAATGTTATACAGCACCGAATTCAGCTCGCATGCTTCAAGCCAATAATTTCACCAGAAGATTGTTTGGATTTTTTTTTTGCAACATTGTTTGGATCCTCTAAAATTTGTTTTTTTTGTGAAGATTGTTCAAATGCACCATTAATATTACGAGTGAGGGAAGTTATTTTAGATCTATCGAAACTAACTTTTGAAGTGTGGTTCTCTGATTTCAAAATCTTGTACTTGAAGATTTAGTGCTTCTATTCAAAGTCGATTGACCAAAAAAGGATAATTTGCAAAGGGTTCTGATTGAGACTGGCTGTGATTGAGTGAAGTGTGTTAAGTATGATTTTTTTTTTCATTAACTTGCTAGCAAGTTAACATGCACAAAATAGTAATTTCAAAAAAAAATACAAAACTTTATTTTAGAGGATCTAATATGTGTTTTTCCTAAAATTTTTGGCCAATAATTTAGTGAAGAAGTGAGAGGAAAGGAGAACAATATCCTTAGTTCAAAATAAGGATATAGTTGTTATAAATGCACGAATATAAAATATTGTAGAAAAAAATTAGGAGAGAAAAAAAGTATAATAAAAAATATGTTTAATATGTATAAAATATGATGTAAAATTTTTTTAAAAATCATAAAACACAATGATTTTACGTTCTGCATTCTTACCAAACCAACCCTAACATAAAAATGTCATGTGATCGACTTTGTGAATAATGATGTGACAACTTATCTTCATCAAAATTTGAATGAAAAAATTTATCCTTGTACTTGTTTTAATTAGTTAAGTAAAACTTCATTCTTCTATTTTACCTCTAACGTTTCAAACTCATTATCTCATATTCATTTCGGTTTGTTTAGCAATTAGTTGGGAAGGAAGAGAAGGGAAGAGAGGGAAGGAGAGGGAAGGAGAGGAAATGAAATGAGAAGTTAATTTTTTTTACTTTTCTTTTTGTTTGAATGTTGGTAGTTCTTTCAAAATATTTTAATTCGGGATATTTTAATTACGTCTATATAATTGCAGCTGGTTGAGGTTGGGAGCAACGTATAACATTATGAAAAAAATTAAGTATTTTTAATAATGTATATTTTAATGACTATTTAATTATTAAAAAAATACTATTTTAAAAATTAAATTTAAACGTCGAAATAAATTATTAAAAAAAGATAATAATAATATTTTCAACGGTTTATAATTGTCTATATAAAAGTATTGTTCATTACAGGCAAAAAAAAAAAGGTATTGTTCACAATTGACTGTCAAAATTATTATTATTATTTAAACAATTTATTTCAACAATCAAAATTTAATCATATAAAATAGTATTTTTTTTAAGAAAAAATTTAGGTCCATTTTTTTATGTCTATTTCATTCAATTCCCCAATATAATTATGACACGTGGCAAAAAGTGTTTAAATGACCAATCACAGCAGAGAGAGAATATAGAAGATCACCTTTTATATGACCAATCATAGAAGAAAGACAATGTAAATACAATATATGATTGGTAGAATTGGATGAAATGGACATAAAGAAATGAACATAAGTTTTTTCCTTTTTTTAATAGCTAATAATGACCTTCAAAATATAAATTCTTGTAATAAAGAAATGATTCCCTGTCATATATATATATATATATATATATATATATATATATATAGTCTAAAAAATATTTATTTTTGGAGTTGTTTGGTGTATATACTCCATATATGTAAATAAGTATCCTAATTAAAATATATACACAACCACACTTCTAAAATTAAGAGTAAATAAGATGAAGGTAAGATAGCTCTACCAAAAAAAAATGAAGATAAGATAGCTTCAGACTACAATCCAAATTGACTACAATCCATATTGCCCAAATTAGCATATTGAATTTCAAGTTTTCAACATCATGCATGCTTCCCTTCTAGATTGATATAGATGTTGTATAATATTGAAATAGACGAAAAGAGAAAGAGATGGTGGGGTACACGTGAAACTAACCCTATCTCTTTCTTTTCATGTCCAGTCCAATGTTATACAGCACCGAATTCAGCTCGCATGCTTCAAGCCAATAATTTCACCAGAAGATTGTTTGGATTTTTTTTTTGCAACATTGTTTGGATCCTCTAAAATTTGTTTTTTTTGTGAAGATTGTTCAAATGCACCATTAATATTACGAGTGAGGGAAGTTATTTTAGATCTATCGAAACTAACTTTTGAAGTGTGGTTCTCTGATTTCAAAATCTTGTACTTGAAGATTTAGTGCTTCTATTCAAAGTCGATTGACCAAAAAAGGATAATTTGCAAAGGGTTCTGATTGAGACTGGCTGTGATTGAGTGAAGTGTGTTAAGTATGATTTTTTTTTCATTAACTTGCTAGCAAGTTAACATGCACAAAATAGTAATTTCAAAAAAAAATACAAAACTTTATTTTAGAGGATCTAATATGTGTTTTTCCTAAAATTTTTGGCCAATAATTTAGTGAAGAAGTGAGAGGAAAGGAGAACAATATCCTTAGTTCAAAATAAGGATATAGTTGTTATAAATGCACGAATATAAAATATTGTAGAAAAAAATTAGGAGAGAAAAAAAGTATAATAAAAAATATGTTTAATATGTATAAAATATGATGTAAAATTTTTTTAAAAATCATAAAACACAATGATTTTACGTTCTGCATTCTTACCAAACCAACCCTAACATAAAAATGTCATGTGATCGACTTTGTGAATAATGATGTGACAACTTATCTTCATCAAAATTTGAATGAAAAAATTTATCCTTGTACTTGTTTTAATTAGTTAAGTAAAACTTCATTCTTCTATTTTACCTCTAACGTTTCAAACTCATTATCTCATATTCATTTCGGTTTGTTTAGCAATTAGTTGGGAAGGAAGAGAAGGGAAGAGAGGGAAGGAGAGGGAAGGAGAGGAAATGAAATGAGAAGTTAATTTTTTTTACTTTTCTTTTTGTTTGAATGTTGGTAGTTCTTTCAAAATATTTTAATTCGGGATATTTTAATTACGTCTTGCAATATTAGCGACACCATTAAATTAAGGGTCAATATTTGGAGCTATCAAAAGTTTAAGCTCACCAGTTGTAAGTTGTTGGATTTGTTTTGAGATTTATACCATCTTATCTTATATTTTAAAAAGAAAAAATATTTTAGCACAAATCTCCAGACAGATCCACTGGCTGACAAATAATGAGTTTGAGCTTTCTATAGCATTACCCTTAAATTAAACAATAAGATACTAGCTTTTGAATAATTTGGTTTTAAAACGAGACTTACAAGGAATATTTTCTCTTATTTTAATTTTTCTCGTTTCGTTTAACAATTAATACACCCTTGATGGGTTTAAGTGTTTAACTAACTAATTTCAGGTGGTTCAAAATCAAACGTTTTTTCTTGGTGATTGCCTCCCATGATGAACTCCTTTGGTAGGATCAGAATGTGATGGGAAATGAAAGAGAAATGAAAGTGGCTAAAAATGATTATTTTATTTTTATATTAAAAATTTATTAAAATAAAAAAGGATAAAATGGTAATCTTACATTACTTTCTTCCATAGATTCTATGTACCAAACAGGGGTGATCTACAATTGGCCTTCCTATATTCTTCCATAGATTCCATGTACCAAACATGTTCCAATATTAAAAATCCAGCTCCACTGCAAATAGTATATTTTTACATATCCCCTTTATCAACAAATATGGCGAATTTTTTTTTTGTTCGCTCAATCTTTGAGGCATTGCCTTGATTAATTCGAGATCAATCCGTGTCGCGCACCTAGCTATATATGGTGGGAGAGTCTCTTAATAAAAATAGCAGCATTTACAATATCTCTAAACTGAGATTTTGGTTAAACGATATCAAACTGTTTAGGCTAAAGTATTATTTTGGTCCTCAATGTTTGCATGAAGTTTAATGTTGGTCCTCAATGTTTTAAAAGTTTAATATTGGTCTTCAAAGTTTTTTTGGTCGATTTTGGTCCTTGAGCATAACACCGTTAACGTTTGCCGTTAAATGATAACGTGACATGCTTATATGGCACATCCTCTCTCTTACGTGTCATATTTTAATGACGTGACATGACACATCACTGCCACGTCACCCTACATTGCCACATCATAATCTTCTCTCCTTCATCATCATCTTCATCTTATCCCCTCTCTCTCTTTACATCATCATCATCATCTTCCCCATCACCACCACCCCAGTACCGCCAGCGTTGGTTGATTTGAATCTCGTCGCGTAAGACCATGAGGGCTTTTAATCTCCCGAGAACCTCTCCCAAGCACCACAATGTTGAAGGCTTCAAATTTAAATGGTGCGATTTCTCTTCTCGGCGGTGGGGTTCTTGTCGGCGACGAAAATGGTGCGATTTTGTGAGGCTTCGACGGAATCTCTAAAAGGTTGTGATCTTAATTAAATAAGACAGACAGTGCAAGAATGGATGGAAGGAATGAGAGATGGCTTCGAACATTGTTCTTCAACTGGAGCTCTTTCGACCTTCGTGTTTTTTTTGTGTGCAAGAGACGAGTGATGCAAGAGTGGACTGAATAGGAGAAGGTAGGGTTTGGGAACCCTCAAATGCGAGATTACGTTTTTGCCCCTACCCATATGCTATTAAAAAAAATCTTATTTAGAATCTTTAGAGCTGACTTGGCAGTTGACTGTTAGAAATTGGATGGTAAAGTTAACAGTGACCTTCAAGTGCACAAGTGAAAAAGTTTAAGAGGGTCTGTGCAACTTTTAAAAGTTTAGGAAGGTTATATGCATATCCCTTATAGTTTAGGGATGTTCTATGCATTTTAGCCTCTTTTTTATATCAAACATACTTTTCAATTCAAATTCCATCTCACTAATTTCAATTCTAATTCTAATTCCAATTCCACATTTTTTTGGGAACCAAACACAGTATGATTTGGTTTAGCAATTTAGGGGATGAAGAAGAAAAGGAGGAGGAAATTGACTTGATCTAGAGAGAGAGAAAGAGAGAAAACACAATGGAGATAGAGTATAGGGACTGCAATGAAGATTTTGAGGTCAAAGAAGGGGTCAAAGTATAACTTTTTAAGAGTTTTCATCATGCCATGTGATAGTTGACGAATCAAATTAACGGTGTTACACAAAAAGGGTTAATTTGGAACAAGTTGTAAAGATAAATGACTAATTTAAAACTTTTAAAAAGTAAAAGATCAATATGAAACAAATAAAAAAGATAGGGACCAAAATGAGACTTTAGCCTTACTATATATGTAGATCTTGCTTGTCAAATTTTAGAAAAATTGGCAAGCAATAAATAACAGTTTAAAAGTCCATTTATATTTAAAAATTTTATTAAATTAAACATTAATTTTTAACATATTAATGGGATACAAAATAATACTTTGTTTTTTGATTGATTTGAAAATTACAAATATAATGTTTATAACAAGAATTTGAAATTTTAAGTACATTAATTGTTCCCATATGAATAAGGATGATCAAACATACCTGTAAAATTTACTTATTAAAATTGGATATAAACATCAAATAATTGTAACTGAAATAAAATAGAGGGAGGGGAGCCAATGAATCTACAGTGCTTCTCTTGAATAAAAGAGTTTAAATTTAGGAATATATATATATAATATTTAAAAATTCGAGTAAATTTACTTCTTGTCCTAAAAAATTAACAATTTAACTTGAAAGATCATGACCGTCAATTCATTAGTCTTTGAGTCATTAATAACTAATAGAGCAAGTGACGTGATTCGTTAAATGAACTTACTTAAATAGAAAAAAAAGTAATCTTGGCACGTCGTTATCTCATAAACATATCTTCATGTCACATTAAGTGTTTTATTGAATGTCAAATTTTAAATGAATTTTTTAGACAGTGCATTTAGGTGACATTCTTTTTATATAAACAAACTTATTTAACGTCAAGTAAAACATTTAACAATATCATACCACATATTTCGTTAATAATTATATGCTCGTAGACCCACAAAATATTTTTTGTGATATTTTAAGAACCAAAAAATATATATTTAATCTAAAAACAAATTGTAGGAAGGAAGCTTTAGGGTGTGGTCTTATATATATATATATATGTTTGTATAATCAATCATAGATAAAAAGAAAATATAAAAGACTAAATTTTATTATCAATCATTAACTTTATTTAATTTTTTTCCTTTATAATATACACATAGGTTATTTTGTACATTTATTTAAATGAATTTTTTTTGTCAGAAAAAATGAATTAATTATACATTTTTAATTACTGTCCTTTTTTTTGGTAACAAAAGGGGCCAGAGGCCCAAACTAATTAATGTCTTTTGATTATGAAGGATGTTTATGAATGGGAAGCCCAAAGACACGGATCCAACGGATGAAAGGGTTTAGGGAGGAAGAGTATGGTTTGGGCCAGAATAGTGAAAATCCACAACCAAAAATCTTTATTTCACTGGCGGTTATGAAAACCGCCGCAAACATCACTTATTTTGGACTGCCGCAAAAGCCCCCTTTGTTTCGAAAAACCCTAACGTCATGTTTGATATCACTTTCAAAGGGAAGGTGAGAGAGAAGTTAAGGTTGAAGTATATTTGGTATGCTTTGAAAAGTGGGGAGGTGAGTTTGAGCTTCCTAGTTGAGAGGGAAGCTTGTTGCAATGAAAATTGAGAGTGAAGTGGAGGGAAGGTAAGATAAGGTTTGGTTTAAAGACCAAAATACCCTTAAAAAAGGGAAGTTAAGGTTGAAGTATATTTGGTATGCTATGAGAAGTGGAGAGGTGAGTTTGAGTTTCTTAGTTGAGAGGGAAGTTTGTTGCAATGAAAATTGAGAGGGAAGTGGAGGGAAGGTGAGATAAGGTTTGGTTTAAAGAACAAAATGCTCTTAAAAAATTCGTGACTTTTTAAAAAGTAAGCTTTTATCTTCTATTTCGATCTTTTTTATAACCTATCAAACAATATTACTTTTACATTCCACCCGTACCAAAAATATCGAACTAATTTTCTCACGCCTGAGAGTCGAGATTTGAGAAGATTTTCAACAAGTTCGACGAGAACGGCGACGGCAAAACGACGTCGAAGGAGATCAAGCGCGGAGATTGACAAGAACGGCGACGGCTACATCGATCTTCAAGCTCCACCACTATTCTCGCGGAGGAGGAGATACAGTGGTCGACTCAAGGGAGCTCCGTGATGCCTTCGATTTGTACGACTTCGCGTCATGGACGGACTGATTTGTAAGTAGAGACCAGACTACGTTCTCTTCACAAGTGCATTATGTCTGATGATCTATGAAGTAATTTCCTTGTTTTGGTCGTTCTAAATATTTCTACCAAAGATATTAGGTTTGGATTCATGTGCTGACATATTAAGGTAAATGTTTCTACTAATATTGTGGATGCATTGCTTTGCATCGTCTCTTCATTACTGCATTTACTATATTGGAACTCTTGAATTGAAGTACAATGACCTCTGCTCAAAAAATACAATAACCGGCCAACGCCCATACAGTATCTTCACCCACCAACACCTTCTCCCTCTGTACTCTTTTACTTATTTTCTTCCCGTATGTGCTGATACTTCCTTGAATGGCTTCAATACTCTTCCTACTCGATTTTCATCGATTACGAGTCTGTTTAGCTTTGTTGTGAAGCCAGAATTGTTGTTTAATTCGACAATAATTGTTTTATTTCGATATCTTTTAACCAAAGTTCTTTACAAAATGTTGCAGTATGGCTGACTCCTCTTTTTCTATGTATCAGTTATAAGGTGGTTATATTTATTTGCTACCCCTGCAGAAAAGATTTGAAAACTATGAAGTATTGAAGTGTACTACATGAACTGCTTGTAAGGGACTTCCTTGAAAGGTATTTCATTTCACGCGTGGTTAAGACCATTGTTCAATTGGGATTTTGGCAAAAATCAGGGGTTTCTTATGATTTCTATTTTCTATACTGATCCATGGCTTCAGTCTTAACCAAATTGTTTATGTCAGTGATTAGATCATTTTTATTTGCATTGGTCAATTGTTCTAATTGACGGTTTCATCTTCCACATATACACCTGCTGCTACAAAAATGCTAATGATCTGAACTATAATTTAACATTTGAAAAAATTTAAACTTTTCTTTCTGTATTGCAGATGCCTTTAATTTACAACTTGCAACTAGGTAGAAATCTATATATTTATGTATGTATTTTTGTCTTATTCTACTTGAGTTGATTGCTAAAAGTTTTGCATGTAGTTCACATTATGAGCACTATTTGTAGACTAATTGATTAGAATTTAGAACCATCTGGAACAAATAGGAATGTCAGAATTTGCAGTACATCACATTGCCATTGATTAGTTTATTTGCTTTTTGCATGGTTTTTATTATATAATCATGCATTTTCCGTAGCCATGACCAGGTTTGCAGTTCCGGTATATATTAACCAACAGGTGCTTGGTTAGAGTGGTAGGTATTCCATTCCCTTTAAGCAAGGTCTCGAGTTCGAGTCTTGTGTATAGAAAATAGAGCTCTACCCTAATTATGGGACCTCAAATAGCTCGAATAGGATTATCTCCAATAGAAGGATACCTGTGAAAAAAAAAACTATATATAGTAGACTGTTTAACTAAGAAGCACGGACGCGGCAACTTCATGGCGTCCATGTCCGACACGTGTCCTGCTCCAAAAAAATTGTCTTAGACACGTTATGGAGTATGGACACGCGGGACACACAGCAGGACTCAACTGAGTACAATTTTGAAAAATTAGTTGGTAAAAAACGTGGCAGCTGTTATTTGTAGTTCCATCCCACTTTTGCTAAAACAGTGATACCCTAAAACGGGTTTCAACTCTTCTGAAGACCCATTTCCACTTTTTCGACTATTCATTTTCTAGCCTTTCATGTTTTCTCTTCGTGTTTGACTCTCTGCTCTCTTCTCTCTTCAATATTCATCAGTGAATCATAGTGAATGACGCTCTTCTCTCTTCGTGTTCGATGCTCTTGTCTCTTCTCTTCACCAAGGTAAAGTGGCGTCTCCTCCTCACTTCATTCTTTGTGTGTGTGTTTGGGTGACTCTGTTATGAACTTATTGGATGCTTTCCGAGATTGATAATGGTGATCGGTGATGAAGTTATCATTATTGTTCATGTTCATAGATGGGATGGTGGAAAATCAGAGTTTGTTAAGATATTTTGACTCTGTTATGGACTTACTGGATGCTTTTCAGAGTTTGTTAAGATGTTTTATGCATTTTAGTCCTTGTGCATATAGTTCTTGACTATAAAACTCTGAAAATTAACCTGGTATTCAAAGCTTTTATTCAGGTACATACTGTTCTTTGCTGTAATCAAGTTGTAAATTGTAATCGATAGTGGCTATTGAGACCATTGACCAATTATATCAATATAAATTGATAATTACCCTCTTCATGTATTTATGAACTTTGTTCATTTCCTTGTGATATTGTCCTATATATTTTCTTTTGCTCTGATCACTGCTTGTTAGTATTGTTAATTTAATAGGGCATTCAATTATGTTAGTTTTTAGTCTTCAATGTAAATGCAATGATTAGGGGTGTATATATCCTTTTCAAATGATATTTTATGCTTACTAACAGCTCCTATTTTGTGATTTTCTGAATGCACTTGTGTAGTTATAATCATGAATTCACAACCTGCATTTTTATTATTTGTAGTAACTTCTTGTGCATATAGTTATTTTGTTGATGGGAAAAATTGTCTTTGAAATTTTGTGGGTTAGACCATAGTTATTGAGGGCCGCGGCCTACTGTTGCAGTAGGGGCTCCTAGAGCCATTGTGCATAGCGCATTGCATGGCGCATGGCAACATTGAAGTGCGACACACATTCTTATATAGTAATTAAAAATAATAAAAAGAGAGGGAAAATAAAAGATTCTTAGTTGTCTATTAAAAAGTATTTTTCACTTCTCAAATTCCTCACAATTCACAAGTAGTAAACTAGCAATCAAACTATATCTCATAAATCATGCCACAAACCACAAGAATAAGATTTATAGTTATTAAGTATTTTGTGATTTTACCTTACACCTAGTGTCTTGGCTTCAAATGACATATGAAGTGAGAAATAAATAATAACCTTTCATGAGAAAGAACAAAGTATAGAGTAGTGAGGGGAATTACTGGCTATTGAGGGGAAGAAAGAATTTTTTTTTTGATAGAAAAAGAAATATTATTGAAGAAGAGAATAGAATACACAAAAGGAGGACAAGAGGTCCTCAAAAAGGAAAACTAAAGCAACAAAAAACACCAAGGAGGAAACAAAAACATTAGTTCATAAGCCCCTCCAGTCCCGTTGGAGATCCATAACTGAAACCCCTCTAAACATTCCATGAGCCGAAACCCACAAAGAAGCCGAAAAGGTTACTCTATCCCACAAAAGATGAGGCGGGAGGAATCTGTTATTGAAGATCCTGGCATTCCGTTCCAACCAAATACACCACAGGCCTGCAAGAATTGCACAATGCCAAAGGCCTTTATGCTCTTTATTCCTCCCAAAGCCAGCAAACTTAATAGCAAGAAAGGCTCCCAAATCCGCAGGGCAAACCCAACTCTCTTCAAAATAGCTAAATAATTTATTCCAAATCAACCTTGCCACATCACAATGCAGGAAAAGGTGGCTGTTCGTTTCAGAACTACCAAAGCACATCACACACACGTTAGGTGACAACGCCATGTTGGGTCGTCGAATCTGAAGCATATCATTCGTGTTGATTCTATTAAGCCCTGCTGTCCAAGTAAAAGCTTTTACTTTAGAAGGAGCCTTAATCTTCCAAAAACTTTTAGATAAAGAGGTAGCGCTATGATTTGGCCTACGAATCAAATATTTGAAGAGCGAAGAACACGTATATGTGCCAGACGCATCTAAGTTCCAAGTTCTCTTGTCTGGAGTGGAAGGCAGACGAAAAGGATTGAGAATATTAAGCAGCAAGGTGATTTCTTCCGCAAGTCTATCATTCAGATTTCTAGTGAAATGAAAATCCCATGAGATTTGATCGTTGTTAGCCACAACAAATTCAGAGATTGGGGCGTTGTGTAAAGATGACAAACCATAGAGACAAGGAAATAGCTCCATAAAAGAATTTTCACCAATCCAGTGATCCTCCCAAAAGCGAAAGCGAGTACCCATACCAACACGAAGTGAAAGAAAAGGGGAAAAGGAATGGTATACCTGAGAGATAAATTTCCAAGGGCTTGCATGAGTGACACGAGTACCAAGATTAGCATCCCAACCATTTTGTTGAACCCCAAATTTGCTCCTCATTACCCTATGCCATAAGGCGTTAGGTTCCAAAGGAAACCGCCAGTGCCACTTTGCCACTAGAGAGATGTTTTTAGCCACCAGATTACCTAAACCTAGCCCTCCATCTTCCTTAGCCCTACAACACACCTCCCAACTTACCAAGTGATCTTTCTTCTGCTCCCCCTTACTAGACCACAAAAAGTCCCTCATAATATTCTCAATCCTATTAGCCACCTTAACTGGGATCTTGAACAAGGAAAGATAATACAAAGGAATACTAGATAGACATGCCTGAATCAAAGTAATCCTCCCACCAAGAGAGAAATAAGCTCCTTTCCAACTCTCCAATCTTTTAGAAATCCTATGCAACATAGGGTCCCAGAATGACTCAGCCCTAGGGTTACCCCCCAAAGGGACACCCAAATACGTCAGAGGCCACTGCAATACTTCACAACCCACCACATCAGCCAAGTACCCGACCAGGTTATCATCAACATTGATACCAGCTAGCTCACATTTCGAGAGGTTAATGCGAAGCCCTGGAACAATTTCAAAGATTTGAAGCAAGGATAGAACATTCTGAAAATTCTCTTTATCATCAGGAAGAAAAAGAATAGTGTCGTCTGCAAACTGTAAATGTGAGATCCCCAACTCCTCACTACAAACCTTCAAACCTTTCACCACCCCAGTCTCCATTCCCCTGCATAGCATGCGGCTTAAGACATCGACAACCAGAGTAAATAGAAAAGGGGAGAGGGGGTCGCCTTGCCTGACGCCTCGGGAACCCTTGAACCACTCCTTAGGTTCCCCATTCACTATCACTGCAAAGGCCACAGAAGAGAGACAACCTTTAATCCACCTTCTCCATCTATCCCCAAAACCCTTACGACATAAGACCTTGTCCAGAAAACCCCAATTGATCCTGTCATAAGCTTTCTCAAAATCCACTTTAAATACCAATCCCTTCTTTTTACATCTTCTCACATCTTCCACCACTTCATTAGCCATTAGAGCTGCGTCAAGGATTTGCCTTCCCCCCACAAAAGCACTCTGATTGTCTGAGATGGTATCCCCAAGAACTTCCCCTAGCCTCAAGGAGAGAACTTTGGTGATTATTTTATAAACACTAGAGATCAAGCTGATAGGCGTAAAGTCTCGCACCTTGATGGATCGATCCTTTTTGGGAACAAGGGTGATGAAGGTTGAGTTCATACTAGTACTAACCTTTCCATTGTAAAAGAATTCATTAAAGACTCTAAGTAAATCCCCTTTGAGAAAAGGCCAACAAGCCTGAAAGAAAGCCATGTTGAAACCATCGGGGCCCGTCGCCTTCTCGTTGTCCATTGTCCAGATTGCTTTCTTAACCTCGTCCTCCTCGAACGGCCTTTCTAACCAAACAGCCTTCGCCTCATCTATGGGAGCCCAATCTATGCCTTCAAGGAAAGGCCTCTCATCAACCTCTTCAGTGTACAGCTCCTTGTAGAACTTTGTAACTTCATTAGAGATCAAATCAACATCTCTGACCACTCTTCCCCCTTCCACCTCCAATTCCTTAATCCAACTCCTTCTTCTTCTCCCATTTGCTACTTTGTGAAAATAATTGGAATTCACATCTCCTTCTTTAGTAGCTCAAAGAAGAAGAAAAAGAAGATACGACACGAACACACGACATGATGGACACATAGACACACCAAATTTCTAAAATTACAAGATACGACACGACATATATATATGTTAATAAATAATATATATATATATATATATATATATATATATATATATCAAGAATTACAATTTCTATCCATATGTCATGTCTCATGTACTAAATTTTCCTATTTTTAATGCCCATATCCAAAAAATCATTTATGGAGTATACTTTTTATCCACAAATATTTACTAGAAGCTAATAGATATGTGTAAGTAAGTATATAAACAAAATATTTCCTAAAAGAACCTGATAAAAGTAGCCATCTATGGATTAACTTCATGCTGCTCTCCGTTAATATTGTTGCTTTTATCAATAAATATGACTCTCTCGAACTCTAGTTCATCATGAGAAAGGTTGGCAAGTTCAAGAATTCCATATTCATCAATTGGTGAAAATTCATCTCCCGCAATATCCCACATGCTAGTTTTTACTTTCTTGTATTGTGGAGATTTTCTTAAAAGATTGCGAAGATTAGTATGAACATACACCAACTTCTTTGTACGTTTGGGCTTCATTTTGTTTCTACTAACTGAATTAATAAAGGAGTAAGTGCTCCAATTTCTTTCACAACACGAAGATGAACTTGGTTGCCCAAGTAACTTAAGAGCAATCTTTTGAAGGATTGGAGCATGAACACCATGTACTAGACACCAAAATTTTGTATTCTTTGCACTTCTATCATTTAGAGAATCACTATCTTCAAACCTTTCTCTACCGTTAGAAAATTTAGCAAACTCAAGGTTAACATTCCTCATATCTTCCGAATTAGGAAAGTACCTCTTCGACCATTTGACTCTTTTAATTGTGAGTTCTGTATCTTGATGAGGTGCCGAGGTGGTACACGTCTAGAGTCTTTGCTTAGCCATTCGTGGCTATAATACCTATACACTTTTTAAAAAATTAACGTTATAAATTGTTTAGTCATCTAGAGTCTAGACATAGAAATTATTATTAATTTAAACAATCTCCTCGGGTTCAAAGAATGTGCTAAACAATGTAGAGGTGTACTATTTTTGTCCAACGTTCAATTAATATAGCATGCACAACATTGTAGAAGCTTGATTCTTCATTATTATCTTTCCTTTTTAGCCTTTTTGAGATTTTCAATCATTGAATCTCACATTTCATACACTAAATAAAGAACATGTGCATCTGTATCAATGCTTCGAAGAACATCTTAAATTGGTTTGGTAAAAGAAAGGATGAAATCAATCTTTTGCCACCAACTATCATTCAATATCGTCTCTTTTACAAATTCAGCCTTCCCAACATCATCCTTGTAAGAAGATCTTTTTCACTTATCACCATCTCTTGGATTCCATGCTTTACAAGTTTGAACCTCTTGAGCATCACAATAGTATAGATAAATCGTGTAAGAGCAATATCGAGCAATTTTAATGAAACATTCATTAAAAATTGACAATCTCATATGATGACCCATAATAAATTTCTTTATAAATGAAGCATCTTTAGCAATTTGTGTAATCAAAGAACACTCTTGCTACTAAATTATATTCTCCTATGAATTTGTAGCTGTACAAATGTTCTTTACAACAAGATTAAGTGTATGGATATTGGATAATACAAGGGGTCCAAAAAATTGTAGGATATTAGGCTTCAATGATTAATCCTACCGCCCTACAAATCGGTGCATTATCTATCACAATTTGTACTATATTTGAAAGACCAACTTCTACAACCACGTCTCGCATTTCTTTAATAATAAATTTCTTGTGATTGGTTTAGGGTTTAGGCTTTTAGGAACACTGGTCCACTAGCCATAAAATTAATGAGGGATCTTCTTTATGGATCACTCCACCTATCACTTACAATACTTACCCTTTTTTTGACTCAATGTATTTTTAATTGGTTTCAATAACCTCTCCACATGCAAGCAAGCAAAACACTAGATTGCTAGAATGTTTTATTCTTCAGACTTGCCATTTCATTTAGCAAGGAATTTGCATTTTGTCAAAGCTTTCTCTTATGCCGCTAATAATTACATTAGTGGTTATGTTCCTCTGGGTTACAAAAAGTTGAGGACAACCTTGCTTGAAAAAGAAAATGTGGAAAGACTATTGGAACCAATTAAAAATACATGGAGTCATAAAAGGGTGAGTATTGCATGCGATGGGTAAAGTGATCCACAAAGGAGACTTCTCATTAATTTTATGGCTGTGACGGAAAGTGGACCAATGTTCCCAAAAGCCATTGGTTGTGACCAAACACAAGGGATTTATTGCTAAAGACATGCGAGATGTTGCAGAAGTTGGTCTTTCAAATATAGCGCAAATTGTGATAGATAATGCACTGGCTTGTAAGGTGGCAAGATTAATCATTGAACCCAAATTTTCTACAATTTTTTGGATCCCTTGTGTTGTCCATACATTTAATCTTGCTCTGATGAATATTTGTGCAATTAAAGAGAAGATTAGTTTAGTGTTCTTGGTTGGATTACACAAATTGTTGAGGATATTTCATTTATAACAATTTTATTTTGGGTTATGAGAATGTCTATTTTTAATGAATTTGCACAATTACAATCGCTTAGTTACTGTCAATGACTAACTGTATTTTGCATGCCCTCAGGTATGTGCGATCATGTAATGGTTCAATCACCTTTCTGATTAGTGTTAGCAAATGTTTGTGGAGGCTGTCCATTTTAACGAGTGTAAGCATTACAAGTCAATAAAGTGTAGGTGGCCATGGTTCAGTTCGACTTTTTGTTTACTTCTATGTGCTAATGATCAAAGTTCAATTACATGAGTAAATTGAATAATTCCCCAAGTTTCCCTGTCTTCATCACTGGATCTTTACAATATGGTAATCTTTCTAGTGTATATGTCAGTGAAGTGATTCTGTAGTTGCATTCAATTTCTAGCAACCTATTATTTGCTGTTGCAGAAGCTAAATATCTGCCTAGTTAGATATGCAGAATCCTAAATTCCTTCTAGCTAACCTTGCTGCTATATGCCTGTGGCATGTATATGTATAACATCCTTCAAAGTTCTAAGAGGATTTTAGTTCTGTCTTTTATTGGGCCGGGTGTTCCTTAGGGACATGGTAGCAACTAGCAAGAATTTGGATCCTTTCATGTTCGAGCATAACATTATAGATAGACTCAAAATTGATTGAGTGATGTGTTTCATTTGAAAAACTATCCTTTGTCTTTCAACTTCTACAATTCTATGCCATTTGTCTAAAACAGTGTCTTGCAACACAGTTTTTCTTTTTAAAATTTATAATTAAGAGTTTTAAGTGCCTCAAATTTACTATTTCTTGAAAGTAAGAGAGATATAAACTAAATATCTTACATTAACCTTGACCTACCATAAATGGATTAGGGATCATCTTATTATTTTTATCTATTTTTTACTTTAGAAAAATTCGTCATTCTTCAAATTTAGAGGATCCGACCCGGACTTGAAAATGTATTCACCATAAATATATTTTGAGGCACCTCAAACTTTTGATTGTAAACCTGAAAAACAAAACTGTTAAAAGGCATTGTTTTAGACCAATGATAGAGAATTGTAAAAAAAATTAAAGACGGAGAATACTTTCTCATTTTGTTCATATAATAAAAATTATGGATGAGTGATATATTTTCATTATGTGTCTTTTTTTTTTGTCACATGACACGACACCATTATATAATGGAAAAAACTTATGTTCATTTTCTTATGTACATTTCTTCCATTTCCACCAATCATATATTGTATTTACACTCTCTTTCTTCTATGATTGGTCATATAAAAGGTGGTCTTCTATATTCTCTCTCTACTGTGATTGGTCATTTAAACACTTTTTGCCACGTGTCATAATTATATTGGAGAAATGGAGGAAATGGACATAAGGAAATGGACATAAGTTTTTTCCTTATATAATATACCTTGAAGAGCATTACTATGGAGACACCAATGTAGTTTGTCTTGTCTGATCTGCTTCCTCTTAGGAAGTGACTCTCGGTTAACAATATAAGCTTTGTTGGAAGTTTTTTTTTTTTTCAAAACATTTCTTATTTTATAAGATCAAGAGAATATTATTTATTTTCTTATAGTTTTATCTTCACTTAATACTTATTCTTAAGATAAGATTAATGGAGAAAGAGTAAAAAAGTATGAGTAATTTAGTAAGGATACAACAACAACAATCAAAGCCTTTTCCCACTAGGTAGGGTCGGCTATATGGATCAAGCGACGCCAACATGTTTTGTCTTTGCACATTTTTATGGTTAAGTTATTTATGGCTAGATTCCTCTTAATCGTTTCTCCTATTGTTTTCTTTGGTTTTCCCCTATCTCTAGTTATTAGGTTATCTTCCATTTGGTCAACTCTACGTACCGGAGCCTCTTCCGGCCGCCTTTGTACATGACCAAACCACTTAAGGTGTGTTTCGACTAATTTTTCGACAATAGGTGCTACCCCCACTTTCTCTCTAATATAATCATTTCTAATCCTATCCATTCTAGTGTGACCACTCATCCAGCGCAACATTCTCATAATTTAGTAAGGATGATTTAATCTTTTTTTGTCTCATTTTCTTTATTTTTTAGGTGAATTAATGACTTTCTTGAATCTTAATCTGTATGTATCTTTTCAACGAAACAGATATTGGGGATCGAAATCAGAAGAAATATCAAACTTTAAATTATAGAGAATGTAACAATGAGTATAGTAAAAGTAACAACAGTGTCATAAATGGTAAGGGAAAAAACAATCACTTTGGTCAAAGCCAAACTCAAAAGGGACAAAGCATTCACTGTGACTTAATGAGAAGCAGTTGATGCTAATTATGTCTTTGTCTTCTCTGCCACTTCCCAGATGATAACGATTCTTCAACTGTATAAGAATGAAATAGACAAAAACCACGTTTTTTTAATTTGGTCTTTAATATTTATTTATTCTCAATTTAGTCCTACTTTTGCAATTCAGATTAATTTGGTCTCTAATATTTGTTTTAGACCTCTATATTTGTAATTGGTATCAATTTGCTCCCTTGATTATCCAAATATTACTCTCAAAAGTTGAAATTTGGATTTAGAAAAATAAGACTTGAAGTCTTCTTCTATTTCATCTATTCTGCTTGGATCCTACAGTTTAGGACCTTCTTCAACTTCAGAATTTTCATTTTAATTCATGCACTCTATCCCTTTTTTTCCTCTCTCCATGCTAACTCAATCTCATTTAATTTATTTTTTTTTTGGCCCGAATCTCTTTTATTTCAATCATTTTACTTTTTGAGTTGTGCTCGGGAAAAATTATATGTAATTGTCTGTATTAAATTTTTCAGCAATTTTCTCTTTCCTCTTAAAAAATTAATTACATTAATAGTTGTATTTTTAGATATCACACAACCTAAAATAAAATAATGACAGATGCAAAGATAAAAATTGACAAAATTTATTGACAATTTAATAACTAAAAAAATATTATAAATTTATAAAGTTTGAACAAATTGCAAATAATTAAATGAGATAAAAGAATATGCATATTCTCTAAATCAAATATACAATAAAATTAGATACTTTCAATCTTTCATCATCTTCAATGAGACCCTTTTTTAACAAATTTTTACTAGCTAATACCCTAATGATACTCTTTAAGGTTTTCTTTTAACCAATGAAAAATTTTTTAGTTATAAAAAATTATTATGACTTTTTACAAAGTTCAAGTCATTAAGTTATTTCTGTCTCAACTAGTAATAAAAAACTTTAAAGAATGCCCTTTAAGGGATTTGCAAAAGCCAATTTTTAATTACAGAACCTTTATAACAAAGTTGCAAAATAAAAAATTAATTATTAATAATCATTTTCATGTAAGTTTTTCCAAACTCTCCTAGTTCTGGAGAATATAAAGGGCATGTTTGGTGTGAAAATAAGTTTGTAACGTAAAGTAGATGCTATGGAGAGTATGAGTAAAAGCAAAAGATATTACAATGTAAAGAGAGGAAAAATTGTTTGGTCTAAAAAAAAATTGGAAGGAAAGTGGGTTAAGTATGAAAAAAAAAAACTAAAATACCCCTATGAACTAGATCTGCAAATCAAACCCTAAATATCATACATGGCCGCTGTCGTCGCCTCCACCAATGGATTTCTGCAAATCCCACGACGTTTTTCTAATTTACAAAGGATGGAGAAGAACGACGACGACGACGACGATCTGTGTTAAGTAGTGAAGTTCTCACAGTCTTAAGCTCTTAGATCTATCTTCATGTGTACAAAGCTCGTTGGAAGGGAATCCTCATCGGACGTTTGACAGGTGAGCTCGTCGGAAGGGGATCATCGTCGGACGTCACAACAAATGCAGCTCAAAAAATTAAAAAAATATAGAAAACTCACCACCGCAGTTGTGCTCTTTGACTGTCGCGTCGACGAAGGTGACAAGTGAGACGCGATGCGGCGGAGGGCTATGTAAGGCGGAGAGAAAAGAGAGAGGCGGAAGGCTATGAGTGAAAAAATGCAAGGGACAAATTCGTCTTTTCACACGACTTTAAGTAAAGTGAGATTGCATCAGATTTTTTAGGGAAAATTTGTCACTATTCACTATAAATCAAATTACACTGCAAAGTAATTTACATGATTCTAAAAATGATACCAAACAATTTCTCTTTATTGGGATCGACGCCAATTACATTGCAAACCATGGACTACATTGCACCAAACGGAGCCAAAATTAACAAGGAGAATGATAAAAGAGAGTTAACACAAAATACTTTAATTTCTTCCTTCACTTCTAAAATTTTAACAACAAAGCAAGGAGAATGTGTATCTCATATGAATTTTTGGGGTATTAGGGGCTATAATTACACATATATAATATCTAGTTAATGAAATTTTGGGGGGGCATGGTACGCCCTTGCCTTTTCTTCTTCAGTGTGTGTATATATATATATATATATATATATATATATATATATATATATAGGGGGACATTCAAACTTATAAACTATTTTTAATGTTAATTATAATTAACATGATACGAATTAGCATCGGTTCTTGACTAACATTAAAAATTATGTCAAAAATATTTTAATATCAATTATAATAATTAAATTAATAAATAACATTATTATTAAACAAAGTTAATTAATTGACATTAAAATTGATTATCTTTTGTGATTTATTTATTTTTAAATATTATTTAATTAAATACAAGTAGAGAATTAAGTAATTTTATGTTTCTATAGTTCTTGATTCCAATATAGAGTTAACTTTTGACTTGGCTTTGTTGTCAATTTGGTCCTCACAAATTAAATTTACTTCGTTAATTTAATCTCTCACAAATCAAAACATTATTAATTTGGTCCCTCACAAATTCACACTGTTAATTTTGTCCCTTACAGTTTAAAATATTATCAATAGAATCTATCACAGATTTACATTGTCAATTTGGTCCCTCACAAATCAAGATATTATCATTTTGGTACTTCAGTAATTAATAGTGTTGATGGTATATGTAGTTAACTGCTGGCTAAGTAAATTAATCCAAATTTTATATTTTTCTTCATAAATTTTCCTAGTTAATTAATAGGAAACTACACACATTTGTTAAGTATTTAAACGGTTGGTTGATCGAGGGACCAAATTGATAACATTTTAATTTGTGAAAAACCAAAAAATTTGACAGGGCGAATGTATGATGGACCAAATTGATAACGTTGATGTAATGGACTAAATTGACAACACAAATCTTTGAGAGATCAAAATAATGTTTCAATATATATATGGATTTTCTACTGTACAACATAGATCGACCACATGTGAGACCTACTTATCGCTGGTGTCTTTCTTTTTTCTTTGATGTTTTATAATGTATAATATAAAATCCAATCTCAATATCTATATTAATATGGCTTTGGACTTTTTGGTGTCACACAACCAAAGTGTGACACCAAAAAAATAACTACCCCCTCAACTTCCCAATAAATAACCAACTTCTCAATAAATCTATATCTATATTTATAGCTATATTTTATAATTAAAAAATACAACAAAAATAATATGATTGGAGGATGTGGGAGAGAGAAAACAAGTACGATAGGTGATTATTAATATAGAGAAGTGCATAACTTCTCATTTTTAAAATTTTTGTATTTTAAATTATGATAAAAATTCTATTTAAAAATGTTAAAATTATCAAATATTTAATTTTTAATGATTTTAAAATATAATAATTATTTTATATTATATTTTAAAAAACTTTAAAAATAAACTACATGTATGCACGTAGGTGCATGCGAAGCCTTTAGTATATATATATATAGGTTTTTCATTTGAATGGAAGAGAAAAGAAGGAAATTAAAGTATTGATTGAATTTGATGGATAAGGTATGTAGCTTTTTATATCTATTCTGTTTGGCCTCCGATCCTTTTCCTTTCAGTCCTTTCTTTTATTTTGTCACGTCGCTTTTGCAGTTTTGCGGCACAGTGCAGTAACTGCCTGACCTTATATGGGGCACCCATTATTCGAGGAGATGTTCAGTTGTATGATAGTACTGAACTTTATTTTAGTACATAATTTTTAATCAGTTGATCTTTAATTCATTCAAGGTGAGTTTTTGTTAATGTAAATTTTTATTAATATTAAGAAATAACACTACATAATTAAAAAAATATATCGGAATTCAATAATATGGTATTATAAAACTTTTATTACCATTACTCACGAACTCATCAATATCTTCACATACACTCTCACTCGCCTTATGATTCCATATTTCCCTCCCACTTCAAATCATTCTTATATCATATCTTTCATCATTATATATTGATTAGATATATGTATCAACAATTTATAATTAGGTGATTTGTAGATGACTCTCACAGGCATTAATTATAAAATTTAATTTTTGGTTCAAAATTAAAGGTATTCACCGTTGAGTATAGTAATTAATCATTTTGTTCATTTGTAAGCAATTTGATGGGCGAAACAACATGTTCGAATATTTAAAATTATTTCATACCAAAATTAATAGTAGAATCGAACTCTTGATATTTGATTAAGAGTAAATGATTCATTATCACTCAATCACAAACCTCGAGTTAGGTAATAATTAATTTAATTATATATCCTCTAATCATGATAGAATTTTTTTTTGGTTTATGACCAGGGTATTTATCAAAGCGGACCTGGTGACTAATCCCTCGAATACTGCGAGAGCTATTACTGGGGGCGACATTTCCAACGAATGACGCTCCATTCTCATCCCTCCAGAGATCGAACGTGGGAGGCGACAGTTAAGAGAATACAAACCCCTTACTATCTGTTAATCATGATAGAATTTAATTAGTTAGTTTTGATTTATAAAATTAAATATGCATGTGATCATATAAAAAAAATCAAGAAGTTAGAGATGAATAATTAATTTAACTATGCCCTAATCATGATAGAATTTAATTGTTCTCAAGAAAAGATAGAATTTAATTAGTTAGTTTTGGTTTATAAAATTAAATATGCATGTCATATTAAAAAAAAATCAAGAAGTTAGAGACGAATCTCATTAAAATTTGTCAATCATTAATTAAAACAGGCCCTGACAATTGACATACTACCAAAATAATATGGTATTGTGGATGCTTGGGATTAGTACATTTAATGTAGGCTGGAAAATTATTAATCACATCAACATCAATTTAGATCTTTTTGCAACGCTTTTAAAGCATTGCAGAAAAGTTGTGTTTCAAAATCTTCAAATAAAATTGTGAGACCACTCTATATAAATAGGAGTTTGAGAATCTGGAAAATACTAAATGTAAGTATTTTTTTTTTTAGTAGAGCTTTGAACCATATATATGCTTCTACCCATGTTATAATTTATATATGCTTTTTTTTGTTTCTTTTCTCATCACATTCTATGTTTTATTTTTTTTTAATAATTCTAAAATGATTTTTTTTGAGAAATTATAGAAGACTGATCAATAATCATATTAATATAGATAAAATAAAAAACCAATATAATTTTTTGTGTTAGATTCAACTCTTGTGTTAATACCTTTTTAATGTGAATTTGAAAATGAAAAAAAAAATATAATTGTAGATGTTCCAATCAATGTTGTTTGGACCGAACCGAACGGTCCGACCGCTAATCGGATACAAAGGCGAGTCGGTTGAACCCAAAAAATCATTTTCCTAATTCAATAGGATTTAACCGGAGTCCAACCAGTCCAAATTTTTTTATTAAAAAATAATTGAAAAAAAACATAAAATTAAATTAGATAAATCTTAAAAATTAAAATTAGAAAAGTCTTGAAAATTGAAATTTAAGAAGTCATGATTATTAAGAATTTCATGTTTGGTTTGATAAGTTCTTTCAGAGTTTGATAAGTCTTGAAAATTAAAATTTTAAAAAATCGTGTAATTTAAAACTAAAAAAAATATGTGAAGGGCAATATTACTTACAAATTAAAAATTCTGGGACATAATTAATAGCAAATAAAAGTTAGGAGCAAAACTAGAAAATTAAGATTCTTTAGTTTGAGGAACAAAAAGGTAATTTTGCTTGAATTTATGATAGGTTATCAATACTTCAATATAATTGATGGCAAAATTAGCTGTAGATTGAAATTGAGGGGCAAAATTGATTAATAATGTTATATTTGTATACTAAAGGCTTCGTATGCATTTTATTTTATTTTTAAGTCGAAATGATAATGGAAAAGGGGAGGGAGAAGCCTTTTCCCTCTTCTTTTCTTCCTAACAAACAAATCACACTTTTTGCAATGTGACGAAATTATATTTTTGCCCTTACTTTTTTACCACTTTTATTCCATTCCTACTTTTAATGTAAGGACAAAATTGCCATTTTACTCACTTTTATTCTATTCACATCACATTGACATGACATGACATTTTCATTCCCTCATCTTTTCCCATTCTCATTCGCATTCCCTCCTCTTTTCCACAAAAAAGAACATACCCTTAATTACCTTACACATGATCTCTTTCTCTCTTATATCTCTTTCAATCATGTTTTATTTCATATTTTTTAATTATAAAGTATAACTATTTTGTGTGTCGAATAACCAAAAGATCCAATAGTCATATATATATGTACTAGAGATATCACATGCACGTACTGTGCATGTAATTTTTTATTTAAATATATATTATTATTTAAAATAATAAAAAAATTAAATATTTGATAGTTTTTAAAATTTTAAAATAAAATAATAATAATAATTATATTTTAAAATAATAAATTAAATCATGGGAAATTATTTATTTTTTCATTTTTATAATAACTACCTATCATACCTAGGTTCTCTCTCTCACATTCTCTCATCATATATTTTAATTGTATTTTTTAATTACAAAATGACTATTTTGTGAGTCCAATGACCAGAAGAGTCCAAAACTATATATATATATATACTAGAGGCTTCGCATGCACGTACCGTGCATGTAATTTATTTTTTTAATTTTTAAAAAAATATGTTATAAAATTATGATTATTATATTTTAAATTAATAAAAAAATAAAATATTAAATTATTTCAAAATTTTAAAATATAAAATAAAATAATTATTATATTTAAAATAATAAATAGAATCTTGAGAAGTTATCACTATTCTTGTTTTTCCTCACCCATGATCTTCTCACATTATATTTTTTTTTCTTTTTTAATTAACTAATTGATTATTTTAGGAGACCGTTGACGGGAAGACCCCCACAGCCATATTATTATACTAGAGGCTTCGCGTGCACGTACCGTGCATGTAACTTTTTTTTTAATTTTTTTAAAAATATATTATAAAATTATGATTATTATACTTTAAATTAATAAAAAATGAAATATTAAATTATTTCAAAATTTTAGAATATAAAATAAAATAATTATTATATTTAAAATAATAAATGAAATCCTGGGAAGTTATCACTATTTTTATTTTCTCTCAACCATGATTTTCTTACATCATATTTTTATTTTCTTTTTTAATTAACTAATTAACTATTTTAGGAAACCGTTGACGGGAAGACCCCACAGCCATATTAATATACTAGAGGCTTCGCATGCACGTACTGTGCATGTAATTTAATTTTTTAAAAAATATATTATAAAATTATGATCATTATATTTTAAATTAATAAAAAATGAAATATTAAATTATTTTAAAATATAAAATAAAATAATTATTATATTTAAAATAATAAATGAAATCCTAGGAAGTTATCACTATTCTTATTTTCTCTCACCCATGATCTTCTCACGTCATATTTTTATTTTTTTTAATTAACTAATTAACTATTTTAGGTGACCGTTGACAGGAAGACCCCACGACCATATTAATATATATATATATATATATATATATATATATATATATATATATATATATATATATATATATCAATATCGATAATTATTTAAATGAAATTAACTGAGTCGGAGGAGAACATTATTTGCAAATTAAAAAAAATTAGAGGGGCACAACTGATTGAGAGATCTTAAAATCCAGAGATGAGAAAGATAATTTTGCCTAAATTAAAATAAAATTTTGTTTATATATATATACATGAGGTGGACGCAATCACACAAACTCACAAAGGTTATTGATGAATAAGGGGGGAATGGAAATTTGTCTCTTTCTCCCTCTCTTATTGAAGTATTGAACCTATCAGTCTCCGTCTGATTGTGACCACACACAATAATATTTATGAAATTGGGTCATCATTTTTTTGGCCAGAAATTGGGTCATCATTCAGAGATAATATAATGGTGAATTGGTGATATATATATATATATATATGTTTTTTTTTTTTACAATATTCTCTTATTGGAAACAGTCCTATTTAAGTTAGCTGAAGTTTTATAATAGGAGTAGAATTCTCCTAGTAGAAATTTTTTTATACACAAAACTCGAACATAAGACCTTGTTTAAAGGAAATAGAGTACTTATATTAATGTGAATTGGTGATATATAGTATATATTCACTAAAGACTAAAACTTAATTATTTGCTCCTACGTGCTGTACTCTTGCAGTTATTTATTATGATATGCCCTTTTCACTTTTATTCATTACACACTTACATACGAAGACAACTCAAGTTTTCGTTCACTCTCCTCTTAGTTTTTTCAACCTCTATTTGATATTTCTATTCAAAGTATTAATGTCCTTGAAAGTACGTTAGGCTCTATTAGTAATATATATGTAGATGGTTAAAGAGAATGGATCCTCCATTTCTTTTAACAGTCAATCGAAAAGGGTTACTTATCGAGAGTTTTGACTAGTAAAAAAGTTAATTGTGATTGAGTAAAGTGTCATAGCATGAGACATCTGTTCATATCTTTACCAAAGCCTTACATCTCGACGACCAATTGACACATTGTGACACTTCACTCAATCACAATCAGTTAAAGATTGTTGATGAACAAGGGGCAATGATAATTTCTCTCTTTTCTTTGTGTATTAATAGTCAAGTATTGAACCAATCAATCTCCGTCTGAGTGGTCAGAGTCTGACCCCACACACACACAAGACATTTATGAAATTGGGTCACGTGTTCTTAAATAGGTGGCATCATTCACAGATGATAGTGATAATATATATATAAATAAAATCCCACAACCACTATATCACACGCACCATTCATAAACCTTACCTAATTTGCTCCTCCCATCCATGCACTCTCTTGCACTTATTTATTATTATTATTATTATTATTATTATTATTATTATATATATATATATATATATATATATATATATATATATATATATATATATATATATATATATATATATATATATATATATATATATATGCCGTTTTCATTTTCTTTCATTAGACACATACATATATATGAAGAGAAAACTCAAGTTTTCATTTACCCCTCTCGATCTTCTTTTTCAATTGACTAGAATGCTTTTAGATTAATAAGATTGTTTAATTTTCTTTAATTTATCACATATATATATACATACCATGGCCATGAATGAATTTATATATATATATATATATATATATTAGTTTTGTAAATATGTATCTTTCTATTAAAAATAATCTTGTTCGAAATAAGTTAGGTTAGACTCAAGTAATATAATATATGTTGATGGTCGAACGATATGAGTATAAATTTTTGGGAGAACACTATATATTTAAAAGTTAGTTGTTGAAGTTGAAGAGCCCAAGATCAATCACGGTTAGCTTCTTTACACAAGTAGCTCCTTTTCGACAAGCTGGCTCTCAATAAAAGCACAAATTCATATGAGCGGTTCCTCAAAAGTTGACTGAACGATACGAGCATATATATATATATAAGTCCATGGAATAACTATGCCTTAAAAGTTGGTTGAATGATACGAACATAAGTTTTTGGGAGAGCCACGTAACCCAAAAATTAGATGTTGAGGTTAGAGAGTCTAATTAGGTCAATGAAGTCGGCCCCTCCTAGCTTCTTTGCGGGCAATTGGCTCTCAACGAAAGTATAAATTATATTGATGTGACTTGTGAGCACAAGTTATAGTCTTTGGGAAAATTACACATAAAAATTAATTAATGGTTGAAATTAGAGAATCCAATGTCTTATAAAACTCTTCCTTAAAAGTAATCTTCTCGACGTGAGAATGTGTGAGAGTCAATTATATATATTGTGAATGTGTGATCCCCTCCAATTATGATGGTGTTAGACACAGACTGATGAAGACTGATCACACTTTTTTCTTCCATATAACTTGCAGATCCAAAGATAATGGTCAGAGACTTATAATATAAAACAAAGACATCTTAAAGCAATAGACAAAAGTATGTCATTTTCATTATGATCAGATCACTTCGGTTTATATTCTTTTGGAGGGGAAGAAAAAAAAGGAATAGATTAAAATATATAAGATGCCTAATTATATTAATTCTACTTCCATTACTTTTAATTTGAAAAACATTACAATTTTGGTTAAATTTACAATATGACCAAAATACCCTTTGTGATAATATTTATCTTTATATAATATATAACGAATGATAATATTTATTTGGTATTAAAAAGTTTCAATTTAATTTATTCTAAAATTTTAAAAAAGTTATTATTTTTATGTTAGTAAAATACATATTTAATAATATATATATATATATATATATATAATTACTTATATATGTATATCAAATTTCTCCTAATGACTTGTTTATAAAGGCTTTTATAGACAATATCAAAAATCATTTCAATACAAATTTTATTTTGTTAAACTTCTCAACAATATTTTTCTAATTTATATATTACAGTCAAACACACAGGAAGTTTTAAATTTTCTCCTTTTAATTTGTGGTTTAATTAACTAATTAAATTTAGCTAGGGTAACTACATCGATCATTATATTAATTGTTTAAATTTTCAATTAAGTATGTGATGATATATGATGATGGTGCAATGATTATATGATAAATAAGAAAAGGCTTTTCGGTGGGGAAGTATACATATTAAAGAAGTTGAATTCTTATTGTTGGTAGGTTTATATATATGAGGTTGAATTGAATAGGTTTTGGTTAATTTTGGTTCAATATGTTTCACTCAAGTTTTAAATTAGTCTTTTATGTTTTAAAAGTTTTAGATTAGTTCTTTATGTTTCCCAGAAGTTCTAAATTAGTCTTTCCGTCCAAATTCGTCAATTTCTTAAGTTATACTGCTGACGTAGCATGCTGACTCACAATCTTTTATATTTGTATCAGATAGTTGACGTGGCTTTAGACACACCAAAAATACTCAAACAACGTTTAAGCAAAAAATAAAACCATACTGAGAGGACCAATATGAAACTCTAATGAAACATAAAGGGCTAATATAAAACTCCAATGAAACATAAAAGGACCAATATAGAACTTCAATGAAACATAAAGGACCAATATGGAACTTTAATGAAATATGAAGGACAAATAAAAACTTTTGGAAACATAAAGGACCAATATAAAACTTTTAAAAGATAGAGGACCAATTTAAAACTTGAGTGAAATGGACATTTCACCAATTGAATAATTCAATTTAATTAGGGTTTCAAAAGTTTATTATAAAAATGTGTAATAAAAATTATATGGGTGAACTTTTGATAGTGTATAACTGCAGGTGCAGTAGTGTGTCATGAATCAACGTTTCAATTATTTTGGTGAAGATTCCTAATTTCCAGAAATTGTTTAGTGAGTTAGTAGTCTTAATAACTCATATATATATATATATATATATATATATGGTGAATTTTCGAACTAATCCATGAGCTCCGGTGATGCAACGGAAGAATTACGGTTGGAGGGAGCTTCCACGCGATAGTATTCCGACGCTCAAATGCACAATCGAACAGAGTAATGCTAAGAGAGTTCGAAGTGCTTCGATGTCCTGGAGTTCGGTATGTACACTGACCTGACCTTTGGGTATTTGTGTCTTTGTGCCTAACCACGTCATAATTGACGTGTCGTAACTGAATGTATGAATTCGATTAATTAGGCCAAGTTTGAGAGAGGTTTTGATTGTGGGAATGTACATGGAATTGAAACTCTCTCATGTTTGGTATGATTTGTTTGTAATGGAAAGATTTGGTTCACTCAACATTTGATGTTTTATACAAAACCTCCCCAAATCAAGTTTTTGGCACATTCTCATAGGAATCTAGTAAGAAAAGACTAATATATATGCCCTCATTAATTTTTTCTATCAATACAAACATTTTGAAAGTAGGAGAGAAGATTATAATTTTATTTTTTGATTTAATAATAAATAATTAAATTTATATTAAATTTCAATATAATATTTTTAATACAAAAATAAAGATTAGTTGAATACTTTTATTATTTTAAAATCAATACATAAAGTGTAAAATGATTAACTTTTATGGTATAGAGGTCAAATTATCATTTTATACAATACTCGTTCCTTTTCCATCTCAATTTCATTTTCATTTATTTAATATTCTTTCTAACAACCAAACGAGCCCTTAGTTATAGAATGAGATAATAATTGGTTAATTAAGTACCAATCAAGTGAAATCTCAAAATTCCCTCGAACGTCGATAAGTTCATGCCATATTAACTACATACACTGCATGACTATACAAAAATAAAACAACATTTAGCCACAGTAAAAATCATGACTAAAGTGATAAAAAAAATGTAGTTAACCAAGTGTACACTTAATTAGCTAAGGAGGATGAGGAGATATAATTAATGGAAAGAACCCATCTTTTTTACAATGTAACAAACTAATGTTCGAATCCGTATTATTCGCATTTAGCACTCCACAATACCTTAAATAATATACAGTTATTTATTTCACTCCCTCTCAAGTATAGCATTTCGAGGTTAATTACCCATGCTTTAATATTGAAAGCAACTAGCTATAAGCCTATAACTATTAGTACACTATGTTGTATCATTTTCAATAAATGAAAGAATCAAGATTCATTAACACATGAAGAATATAAAGTTTCATCCTTTTATATATATATATATATATATATATATATATATATATATATAGTGTAATTGGCTTTTTACAAGTTTCTGTGTATTACAGCAATATTGATGATTGATGAGTGATGAGATGAGCCTGCCTTCTTCAATTCACTCACTCAATTGCCATTTTCTCTTAAGACACTATTTTAGTCACATAGAAATTTGAATATATATATATATATATATATAATAAATTAAGTTGGATGGTCAAATTTCTATAAAGTTAAAAAAAGTAGTTACAAAAACTTGGTTACAAATAAAGTTGTAAGTTATAATTTTATATATATTTAGATTAAAATATCTTTATATTTATATATATTAATATGCATGATTGTTGGATTTTTTGGTCATTGGTCTATCAAAATAGCAATATAAATCATTAAAAAAAAAATAAAAGTACATGAATTGCCTTAAAAATGATGGTAGTACAGTTTATTTTATTTTGAAAGGGAGATAGTAGTAGTTATCAAAAGATCGAGAAAGATAATAACTTCTTAAATTTTAATTTATTGCCTTAAAACTTAATAATAATACTAATTTAAAAATTAAAAAAATGATATGCACGTACGTGCCTACGAAATCTCTAGTATTTATTTTTATGTAGTATATATATATAAGTAACAAGTATTAAATATTTATTTGACCAATATAAAAGTTATTTTTTAAAAATTTAGAATAAATCAGATGTATCATTTTTTGAAATAAATAAATAATACTGAAATATTTTTTTAAAAAAATATATTTTTAATAGGTTGTATTCAATCCCATAAAAAACATAGGTTGTATTTAATCAAGGGTAAAGTATCTTTAGTACCTCAAATTTTGATTACGGTTAATCAAGTTCCTAAATTTTTATTTTTAAGTAATTTTGTCCTTTCACTAATACCACTAAAATAGATAACGGCGAGGACTAATGTGGTGTTACACGTGACAAAATTTTTTTGATTAGATTAATGTATGTCATCTCATATTTTTCTCCATCCTTTAGGTCACTCAAAAGGCCACTTAGAGTTATTTATTCACATGTAACACCAAATCAGACATCAGTCACCATTGTTATCAATTTTAATGATGTTAGTGAAAATAACAAAATTACCTAAAAAATATAGTTTGGAGACATATATATATATATATATATATAATGGATTGTAATCAAAGTTTGGGGGCATATTAGTAATTGCATTGGTACACTAATGATACGAGCACAAGTGTTTAAAAGAATCACAATCTCAAAAGTTAGTTATGTTTAGTTGGAGAGAATAAAATCTTATAAGACTCTTCCTTAAAAATAACATCTTCAATATGAGACTCGTATAACATATACCACCCCCTTCGAAAGTCAACGTCCCAAAGACTGCTATGAAACACTTGATCATGGTCATCCCTTCTACTTGTCAAAATCCTTTGCAAGTAACCCTTCCGATCAGTCGACTCTTAATGCATGAAAGCATCAATTAAGTCCTTGAAGAAACTACACTCCAAAAAATTAACTGTTAGAATTAAAAGAAGTCAAAATCTTATGAAATTATTTTTCAAATATAACCTCTCAAACATGGAATTCGTAACAAGGAACGGTCCCGTTTTGAAGAGTAAGTCCTAATTGGAATATGTCTCAAACTGTCTCTTAGCTAGGGTTTTTGGAGCCTTTAATTATAAAAAAAGTCATTCTATATATAGACACACATAAACCAAACACACACACACATATAAAGTTCAAATACTCATTTTGGTTTTTTATGTTTCACCCAATTTTAAATTGGTTCTTTATCTTTCAAAAGTTTTATATTGGTCCTTTATGTTTTCCAAACGTTTTATATTTGTCATTTAGGTTTCATGAAAGTTCTATATTGGTCATTTATGTTTCATTCAAGTTCTATATTGGTCCTTTATGTTTCATTTAAGTTCTATATTGATCCTTTGAAGTTTTATATTAACCCTTTTATGTTTTATTAGAGTTTCATATTGGTCCTCTCAGCATGGTTTTATTTTTGACTTAAACGACGTCGTTTGTGAGTTTTTGGTGTGTCTAAAGCCACGTCAGCTATCGAATATAGTTAGGAGAAATTATGGGTCCACCTCGGCACGCCACGTCAGCAATTAACTTAAGAAATTGACAGATTTGGACGGAAGGATCAATTTAAAACTTCTAAGAAACATAAAGGATTAATTTAAAACTTCTGAAACATAAATGACTAATTTGAAACTTGAGTGAAATATAGAGGACCAAAATGAACCTTTCACATATATATATATATATATATATATATATATATATATTAGTAAATTTATTTATTAATATTGGACATATATAGAAGTGAAAATTAGAGCATATATATACATAACCAAGATTAAGTGGCACATAAATTAAGATTAAGTTATATATATAGAGACAGAGAGCACTCCAAGTTGTGCTGTGCATATCTCACTGCCATATATATATATAAAAAAATATAAAATGTGGTCCCATATTTGTGTAAAGTTTAGTGGATGCTTTAAAGAACCTAAGTTGGTCCCTCCCCTCTATTCTGAACCTACCTTCCTATCATCTTATTCTAATTCAACTAAGATCAGACACTCCAATACCATATACACCACAACTTTTTCAATCCTCTACTTTCTCTCATTTATATATATATAATTATCAATTTATTAATATTGCTTGCAAATCTTTGCTAGTGTTGATCATTGATCATGATCATTAGATTAAGCACAATAATTAGAATTAGACATGAATATATATATAATTCATCAAAATTTCAAAACTTTTTAAGTACAAAAGTACAATAATGATACTGATGATCATCTTGGTTTAATTTATAAGGTTTTTCTAGTAATATAATTAAGCTCTAGCTTCATTGTTTTATCCAAATTTAAATCATAAATTCATCTGTATTTGTGTCCTCTATTATATTGATCTCAGTACTATATATGCTTAATTATACCTGCACAAACTGAATATGTATAATTGTATTAAAACAGTTATATATGATTAATTAATTGTTCATTAAGTGGTAAATGTATAGGGACAAAGCACTGAAAGAGAGAATTGAGTATTTTCAACTGCTTATATTTCGACAGTCATTAATAATTGTTAAAAATGATACTTTTTTTAACAATTAAATTTTGGCCGTTGAAGTAAGTTGTTGAAAAAAATTCAATAATATTATTTTCGACAATATATTTATCAACAATAAACTGTAAAAAAAAGTACCATTAAGAAATATATTGTCAAAAAAAGTATTACCGATAATTATTGATCGTCGAAAATATTATCGTCTTATTTCGACGGCCAAATTTTTTAACAAGTAGCCATCAAAATATAAGTTATTCCTTTTTTTCTTATAGGGAAGCCATGATTATTATTACGGCAGTAATGTTGAGAGCTCAAGAATTAATTGGCTGGTTTCTTTTTAAAAAAAAAAAATTATGGCGTTTTTAATTGAGAAACGTGCCTTGTGAAATAAGAGATTATCAAGTTCTAGAGAGCTCGACCTCTCAGTATCATTATCCTTACTATCACATTCACATGGTGCCACAACACACAAAATTAACCCATTCATTTTGATATATATATAAGTGGCCCAGCACGAGCTAATTACTAGACTTTTAGCTATCATGTAAAATTTGATGAGGGTCAGATATTCACAATTTTAATTCTACAGACAAAGAGATTGTTTTCAAGATTTAAACTTTAGTCAAAAGTTTATCCTTGTGTGTGTATATATATATATATATTTATATTTATATATTTCTTATAAGGGTTTAATCTTTTTAAAGTTAGTGAAAAGTTTTAAGACTCTCTTAATTAGTGGTTGAAGGAAAACTAACCTTAAAGAGTGCGGGCACTTGTTAGCAAAACCCTTCTTACAATTCCATTCACATGTGGTGCTGTAAAGTTGAAATCCAAAGAGTTAATAGCATTTTTCTGGTTTTTACCAAAGTTGTGAATGATTGATTCCATTTTGACACTATCTAGTAAAATTATTCCTTTTTCCTGAAAAAGCCTTTAATTTGAGGTCATCACTCATACATATATCTGCTTTTAACTTATTAGCATTCAACACCTCGTTTTGGAAACCCTCCATCCCCACTTTCTCTCTTCTTCTTCCTCTCTTCCTCTTCCTTCTCCTTTCTCTTTCTTGCTTGCCTATGGTGGAACAACAGATATATATATATATATATATATATCAAGCTCATCCACAATTTTCTCTCTCACGTAAGTATATATATATATATATATATATAATAATAATTCATTAACTCTTATCTTATATATATGTATTCTTCTAGTGTTTAATTTAATTTCAGAAATATTGGAAAATCCTAAACCATTTTCCATGCATCCAAGGTAAGGCAGATGGCTTTGATTGGTTTCATCAATTTGATTTCTTAAACTCTCAATTTGAGTGATTGAATAGTTAATTGTGTTTGATTATTTTGTGCTCATCACTCACTGGAAATGAATATATAAATCATACACTTTTGGCTCATATATAATATTCCCAAACACAACTGAAAACAAGGGTGATTGGTTTAATTCTCAGTGAAATTCCCAAAAATTTTCATTACTGTTATATGTAATTTTTTTTTTCTTTTGATTTGATTTGATATTTTTTCAGTGTGTTTGCTTGAAGGAAGCCATTGATTCATATATATGATCAGAAGAGCACTTTAATTAATTATCACAAGAAATTGAAGATGATGATTGGGAATTCAAGAAAAGGTAATCATCAAGGGAAGCAAGAGGGAGATAGTGATGATCATCATTATAACATTATTAATAATAATAATGGTATAATAGGGAAGTACTTGTACCCAAATAAGGTATTAGGCTCTTCTTCTTCTTGGGCTTCGAGACAGTGGTCGTTGCGAAACCCTAGGATCGTTCAGGTGTCGCGGGCGTTTGGAGGTAAGGACCGGCACAGCAAGGTGTGCACCATAAGAGGTCTGAGGGACAGAAGGATCAGGCTGTCTATGCCCACAGCAGTTCAACTCTACGAGCTTCAGGACCGGCTCGGCTTGAGCCAGCCAAGTAAGGTCATTGATTGGCTCATTGAAGCCACTAAGGCTGACATTGATAAGCTCCCTCCCCTCCAATTCCCTCATGGCTTCCCTCATCAATTCCTTCATCCTAAAAACCTAATTTCTCCTTCTCCTCAAATCCATCTTTCTAATTCTTCTTTGAATATTAATTATGATCATGGTAGTAATTTCATAGATCATCATGAAAGATTATCTCTGTGGGATCAGAAAGGGAAGTGGGTGATGAAAACAAATAATGAAGATGATGATGGTGGAATTGGTGAGAATATTAATAATAATAATTCAGTTGACAATAATTATTATTCTAGGCAATATTCTTCAAATAATCTGTCCCTATTTGGAAGCCATGGAGGATTATTTTTTCCTGATAATTCAAATTCCCAAGTAGATCCTGCTCTACCCCATAATAGTAGTAGTATTAATAATAATAATAATAGTGTGCAATTTCAATTTCCTTCTAATTCTTGTGTTGGTGCATCATCAATTTTTGGCCCTAATTACTATTATAATAATATGAATTATACTAGTAATGTAGGGGAAATTCATCATCACTTTCATCACTTGTTGAGTCCAACTTCTTCTTCTTCTTCTCATCATCATCATCTTCCAATTCCAGTAGTACTACCTTTTACTTCTAGCCTACTTGATGATTCTGATCATAATCAAAAGCACACTACTGCTCCTTCTTCATGAACTACACGTACCAGCTAGATATATCATATATATATATATATGCATGGATATGTGCTTAATTATAAAATTGTACTATCTTCAAACTCATGCACCTTGAATTTGTATTTCCCTGTTTGTTTGTAACTTGTAAGTATATATATATGACATTCCTCTCTCTCTCTCTCTCTCTCTCTCTCTCTCTCTCTCTATATATATATATATATACCTTAGGTTTTAGTACTATATATATATATACCTAGCTAGTTCAGGAAGCATAATTTGGTTACTTCCATATATCATCATTAATTATCATAATCTCTCTCTATTTTCTATCACGCCACACACATATGTGACAAATCTTGGTACTAAATCTACATATGTATGTGTCTTATATATATAAGAGTCTGTTAGTCATAAAAAAATTAAATTTCAATATACAAACATATATATAACTAGTCATTTTTATTTTTGTTCTGTTTTCTGTAATATATATATATATATATATGATTGGAAAAGTCGGTAACAATTATTTATTTATCCATATATGTATATTATATTAATTAACCTAGCTAACATTGTTGGAAGAATAATTCTAGAATTTCATGATTATATATATAGATTTGAATATATGATAATTTATATTGAGCTCATCCATGGTAGGTCAATTAATTAATAATATATATATTAAGCTAGTATATATATATATGAAGTTATGAACTATATATATATATCGTTGGTTGCTTTAAGATTCTCAATTTTTACATATAATTGTGTAATTTGAGATCTTCAATATTATCCATATGTGCATGATTACGCAGAAAGAATTAAGCAGATGTTAATGAGCTTAATTCGTTTACTTACATGCATCTCTCTCTCTGTGTGTATATATATATATATATATATATATATATATATATATTTGGTGTGTGTTAGTGGGATAAAATATGTCATTTTATTCATTCAATGTCATTTGTCAATATTAGTATAGACGCGTTCCAATAAAGACTTGCTCTGAATGGATTAAGGACCAAATTTTATTAATGTTGACAAATGATCAAATTCTCTCTTTTGACTTATTTTTAATCCGTAGAGATAACTTTGATCATAAGATCATTATGATTTTACTTTTAATTAATATAAAATTAAATTTATACTAAGTTTCAATATAAGATTCTTGATAAAATAGGAAGAGTAATATTTCAAAACAAATACATTGTTTTTTTTATAAAGAAAACAAATACATTATTGTTAATTTCATATAAGAGAGATGCATGTTTATGTAATAATATATATATATTTTGTATCAAAACTCAAAGATATATATCAAGTGTAATATTTTACACAAGAGGAATATATATATATATATATATACTAAGAATAATTAACTTTGCCAAATTTCAAGAAAATTTAGTACTCATATTATATAGTAAAATTTTCTCAAATAATGACACTATAAATAGTACTTGGTATTAGTAATTAGTACCATGAGTATTTGAAATATTAATTAGCCTTTCTGTCTGTTGGCTGAATAATGGCACTATGTTTAAATACACTTTATTAGCTACTAGCTAGATATAATGTAGATATGTACGTAGAAATTAAATTAATGAAATGGTCCAAAAAATTCTACCTTATTACAGCGTACAGTACGTATTTATATTTATAAATTTCGGCTACATAATTAAATTGAAAGTGATTATATATATATAATTAAGTATATAAATGTTAATAGCTAATTATGGAGACGATGTTTGGTATTATAGTAATATTGAAAATTTGGTATTCTCTTCTTCTGTTACCTTGTTATTTGTCAAAATTAATTAAAACGTGATTCTTAATCCATTCAGAACAGGTTCTTATTAGTATAGGTCCCTAATTCTGAGCCAACAATTAAGCTCTTAATTAACTTATTATATGGTATCTAACTCGATGATGTGATTGAGTGAAAAAGATTTGTTTTCTTTTAACTAAATATTAAGAGTTTAATTCCTGACTTTGAATATGAAACAATTTTAAATCGTCAAGCCAGAAGGGATTAATTAGTTATCGTCATTCATGCTCGACCGAAATACCTTACGGGCACGTTCTTTATGCAGAAATGGAAATGGAAATAGAAACGGAAACGGAATACGTTTACTATGTTTGTTAGTAAAAGTTTGGGAATGAAAATGGAATGAGAATGTATTAAAATTACCACTTTACCCCTTATATTAAAATAATAAAAAAAAAAGTTATGATTGCGTCAAATTAAATGGTATAATAGACATTTTGTATTTTCTTTTTGCTTTTTTTTAAAAAGTTGATGGAAATGAAAAAGTTAAAAATAGATGGGGCCCAGTGGGCCCCACCCATTCCATGATCATTTCCATTGTCAATTCTTGTAAAAGAACATGGCCTACGTGTATTCATTTTATTCAAGATTAAGGGAATTGAGCTTAATTATAATTCATTAATTTCAAAAGTTTACAAAAATAACAATGCTAGCTGCTTTTTCGCTCTCTTTTGAAATTTAAATTGAAGTCTAAATAGGTGCAAAGTTCATCTCTTTTTCCTGCAAATTAAAACTCTACCATCTACATACATGCATATATGGAGCTATATTTTTTGGTTCATGATCCGTTTATTTATTAGAACGATAACTAATTATTTAGATATTACTTATTATTGCGATAAATATTCTTTTAACCGATGATATTTTATTCTATTTTTTTAGAGATAAATCCAAAAATTAATAATTAAAAAAATACAAATTTTTTATCATTATATATATATATATATATATATATATCACATATTACGTTATTCATCTACCTATATATATGGCATTATGAAAGCCGACCTATAGAGAAGCATATACAAACCTAGCTATATATATATAACAATGAGTTTCCACAGTACCTATTTTAGAGCTAAAATATATAGTTTGAACAAGATTTTACGTACCTTTGGGCAGGGTAATGATTACTTTTAAAACCAGATCAGAAGAAAAGAAATTGAAACTTTCTTTAAGACTTGAAAAAAGAATTCAAAAAGCTGTGAGCCTGCCTGCTTGTGCTACACTCAAATTATTTTGTCTCTATCTCTCTTTTTGTGTCTATATATGTGCAATATCATGTAATTGAATTAGTTTAACCACACCAAGGTACGGTGATTTTTTTATTTGGTCTTTTAATTAAATGGTAAAAATTCGAACCTCACTTTTTAATATAGAAAATATTCTATGACAGCTGTTTTTCCTTAATTAGAGGACTCACAGCGAGAAAATTAATTAATTTATCGACAGTAAATATCTTCTCTTACAAAAAAAATTAGTCTAATCTTTTTTTTAAAAATTGTTTAATAATTCACGTTATAACTTATATTAAAATGTTACATAGACACAATCTCTAAAATTAATTGTGTAATTATATTAACAATAAAGCTAGTTAAAACTAATTAACACTCTTTATTATTATATTAAGAATATAATATTAATAAAATATAAAATCCTTTTTTTTTGCAGAAAAAGTTTTTTTTAATTGACAAAGAATAAATTGAAGAGACCAACAAGTGGTTGGTTGGAGTGGTAGGTACTCCATTTCCTCTTAAGTAAGGTCTCGAGTTCGAGTCTTGTGTATGGAAAAACCTCTGCTGGGAGAGTTCTATACCTCCGTTATGGGACCTCAGCTAGCTCAAACAGGATTACTTCCAATAAAATGATATATGTAAAAAACAAAAAAATTGAAGAGAAAGTAACTATAATTTAGTCCAATTTTAATAGAATTTAATGCAATTTACTCTATAACAATGACTAAAAACTTATCTCATATATATATATTAATGTAGTTGAGTAGTGAAATAGAGAGGGAGAGTAGGCAATAGGGCTCATGATCTTGATTCATCTCAATTTGTACCCTAGGCATGCATTGGCATTTGGCATGGGAAACATTATCCTTTTATATATATATATATATATGAATTCATTATTTAATTATTAAAAGAAAAGAAAAGTGAGAAAATTGTGTGTTATAGAATCTGCAATTCTTTCTGACGATGGAAAAGGAAGGAACATAGAATGGATCAGAGGCAGAGACTGAAATGTAAAGCAGCAATAATATGTTACAAGATCCAAGATTTATTTATTTATTTATTTATTATTAAAGCAATTGTTGCTGCTTCTGCAAGTTGGGTTTTTAAAAAGCCTTTAAAGTTGCATCAACGAAAACGACCAAAACTTTCATTTCCCTCTACCTAGCACTGGTCCTACTTTTATCATGCTTTTAAACTCCAGTAAATCATCAAGAAGATTATGATTGTTTCAATTTAGTTTTTGAAAAATGTAAATATCTAATTTAATTTTTTAGAGATGATTTTTTATCCCAATTTATAAGTCCTTTTTAATTCTTCGATCGGTTTAATAAACGACCAATGACATGTGGACAGGTGACACGGCAAGGTAAAATAGAGAAGAAATATGTCACATGAACACATGTCACTGACCGTTTATTAAACTGACAAAAAACTAAAAAAGACCAAATTTGAATAAAAAACCATCTTCTAAGGACTAAATTAAAAAAATCTTAATCTTTCAAGTTTCAAGAACTAACTTGATGAATTACTCTTAAAACTATATATATAATAACGATCTCATCCTATGAAGAGGACACAAGCAAGGTTTTAAATTGCGATTGCAGTTGAGGGTATTGCTGTCGCTATAATGCAGGTTTCTATGAAAATGAATTTATATATATTACAACATTAAATACATCAAATATATACAACCTTCATATTTTGTTTATCATCTAATTTATGTCTTAAAAAGCAACATTGAGGTAAATTGTGGCCGCATTAGTATTTTGTTGTAGCGTTTTTAAGCGAAGCTGCATCACACCGCAAGCCGCAACAGCAATATTGCGGCCTCAATATGCATTGCAGACCGCAATTTGAAACCTTGTACACAAGTTTAAATCTCAAAAAATATGTGTTGAGAAAAGTATATGAAAACGCTCATTATATTGTCCAATATGAATTACTCCTGTAATTCATATATAAATTTTATAATAATTATAGTTTGTTCTAAAGAAATATAATTGAAGGTGGGGTAAAGGTGTGTAATTCATTGTATATTTGTTTTGACATGAAATATTTTAGGAGATATATAGCTATTCTTTTTCTCTCCTTTAATTATTTACAATTTGTTAAAGCTCAACAAATTTATAATCTTATTTTGTACATGTTTATATAGTTAATTTTATATTTTGTAGTTACTAAATTATTAATAAGTTTTGTCAAATTTTTTTATATTATTAGTCTTTATTTTTTTAGGTTGAGTGACTAAAAATATAACTATTGACTTGTGTTTTAAGAGAAAAGAAAAAAAAAATTGTCAAAAAATTTACTATAGACATAATTTTTAAATTAAATGACTTTTACTTTCTAAAACATAAAAATTGGCCCCCTTGAAAGAAATCCTAGCTCCACCCCTATCTTATAATAGAGAGGTCAAATTAGTATCAGTTGCAAATATGAAGGATCATATTGAAATTAAACAAATGTTAAAGACCAAATTGGTATCAATCACAAACATGAGGGACCAAATTAAAACTGAGTAAATATTAAGGATCAAATTGAAAAAGTTATCAAATGTTAGTGACCAAAGTGAAATTTTTGTCTATATATTTGGACCCTCTAAAGTTTGATTTTTGTGAAAATTGTTCAAATGTATACCATTAATATATATTACGAGTCTTATTCAAAGATGTTATTGTTTTAACCTACTATTTAATCATTGAATAATAAAATAGATTATTAGTTAATTTTTATCTTTGTCAACAATTTAATCCCTAGAACAATAGCCGTTATTTCAATGGGTAACGTGGCCGTTAAATATTGATATATATATATATATATATATATATATATATATATATATATATATCATCGTTTACGTGCCACCAATTTTTTCATGTCATCTTAAACATCAAAATAAACAAAAAAATGCTTGGACAAAATTGTCTTTTAAACCACGGTGCTACATTAAAATACAAATTAGAAATTTAGAGTTCCATAAATAAACAAAATCGTGATACTGCGATAGTGTGCCGCGTATCAACCATAACATTTGGGAACCTTCATTGCTATTCGATCTCCACTGTTCAACTGGTTATGCTATCTCATAATTTACTCTAGCATTCCCATGGACTTCAATCCCATTGGTTAAGTCTACTTATTGAACGGCGAAGATCGATTGGCGGTGAAGGTGCACAAATGTTATGTTGGAGAAGCGGCACGTAATTGTAGCATCAAATTTCAAATTAAAAGACATTTTTTACCAACTACTTTTTTCTTTTTTCTTTTATGTTCAAGATGACAAAAAAGTGTGACACATGACAACATTAATGGCAAGTAAATGGTGTAGTGTTTAGTAGTCACGTCACCAGTTTGAGAACGAATTATGTTCTAAGAACTAAATAGCTTGGCAGATGTGAAAATTTAGGGACCAAATAATCTATTTTATTATTCAGGGGCTAAATAGTTGACAAGGGTAAAAATACATGGACTAAATAGTCCATTTTCATTATCTAGAGACTAAATAGTACGTAGTTTAACCAACAATTCTAAAATAAACAATATGTTTCCTTTTTTTTAATTTTTTCCATTAACTTGCTACTAATATTTTTAAAATCGGACCGGACAAAATGATTTGAACAGGCTTCCGGTTCACGGTTAAACCGGATGATGTCATAAATAATTTATATAAAATATATTATTAAATTTCATATATATAAATTATAATATATATTATATATATTTTATAATTATAAAATATTCTTGTTATCTTATAATTTTTTTATTATATTAATAATATATTTTAAAAATTTTAATAGTTTTTCAATTATTTAAATATGTTTTGTATACATTATATAAAATATTTTGTCTTATTATTATTAAGAATTTAATTGGCCTAGCAATTATCAACTTATTTGAAAACAAAAAAGGACCAGACTTCGATTCAACATGTGTCCACATTTGAGAATAATTTTACCAAAAATTGATCCGGTGGTTCGATCTGATTTTCAAAACACTACTAACAAATTAACATGCCAATTAGTAATTTCAAAAACTTTCAAATAAAAGAAAATTAATAATTTCAAAAATCTTCACATGACTTTATTTTAGAGAGTGAAATGATGAGAGCCTGAGAGACTTTATTTTAAAGACAACGTGACTTTGTAATTATTGAATATTGATGTGGCAACTCTTCAATAAAATTTGAATGAAAATTTTAACCATTGATATATATATATATATATATATATATATATATATTTTTTTTTATCGTACACCTAACTATGATAAAGAGTCTTCCAATAAAAATAATCACTTACCACCTTAGACTATAATTTCTACATTGATTATATGGGTAAAAGTTCAATGGTACCGTATCACTGAACTTCAGTGCATCCCTCCAATCATGTAGTGACATTTGTTAATATTAATAAAAACTCACATTAATTAGGGCCTACATTGAATGGTTTAGGGACCAACTGATTGGAGGGATGTACTGAAATTCAGTACTACCGTACCACTGAACATCTACTCGATTATATATATATCATATTTACCAATGAGTGCATTTAAGATGGATCTTATTTTAGACTTATACTCTTTAAAGAAATTAAACCTTAATTACAAACTAATTGTATTTATATGACATAGTCAAAGGGATTGGATCTTCTTAAAATTCATTGAAATTAAATTACTATCTTGTACATTATTTCACTATCATGTTAAAGAATAAAAATAAATTACATTTTGCTCATTAGCTAATAACAATTTTAATGGTTAAATTAACATGAACGGATATAAAATATGGCATAACGTTCATAATTTTATTTTTTATATAATTAAAAAATTAATAGAAAACAAGTAGGTTTCACGGTAATGCAAGTATGCAACGTAGTATGAAAATTATATATTATTATATAGTTTATAATATTTCAACTAACATGATAATTTTATCTATTTGATATAATTAAGGTTTTTAATCAGTGTATATATATATATATATATATATATATATATATATAATTTATATAATTCATTATATATCCCTATGAATATAATTTTAAAAGTTTTGTTCTCAAATATTTTATTTTTTTAAGAAAAATTTGATAATGAAGATATAAGTTAATTAGTCTTTTTCAAAAACTATAGTGAAATGCTTATTTTGATCCTTTATGTTTCACTCAAGTTTTAAATTGATCCTTTATCTTTAAAAAGTTTTATATTGGTCCTTTATGTTTCCCAAAAGTTTTATATTTGTCTTTCAGGTTTCATTAAAGTTATATATTGGTCCTTTATGTTTTATTAAAGTTATATATTGGTCATTTATGTTTCATTTAAATTCTATATTGGTCCTTTATGTTTCATTAAAGTTTTATATTAGTCCTTTATGTTTCATTAGAGTTTCATATTGGTCATCTCAGAATGGTTTTATTTTTTGCTTCAACGACGTTGTTTGGGTGTTTTTTGTGTGTTTAAGGCTACATCAGCTATCTGATATACGTAGAAGAGATTATGTGTCCACTTCGGCACGTCATGTCAGCAGTTAACTTAAGAAATTGGATGGACGGACCAATTTAGAACTTCTGAAAAAGATAAATGACTAATTTAAAACTTTTAAAACATAAAGAACCAAAATGAACCTTTACCAAAATTATATTAAACATTCGTGTTTAGAATGAATGAAAATAATGCATGTGATCATATGAAAATCAAAAGCTGCTTTTATAGGAAATTAATATTCATGGGTCTATATAATAATTTTGAAAAGTTAAGCTAACTGCATGTGTGTGTATATGTTAATTTTTTCTCTATCAATATTTATCATGTAAAGGAGTACTTTACACCAAATTATTAAATACTACATAAAATAATAGTTGAAGGTTAAATATATAATAAATAACATAGGGACCAAACTAAAGGACTCACCAAACTGGAAACAGAAAAGAATATATATAGGGGTATACTAAAGGTAAATTACATTTTTATCCATTTAATAAAAATTATCCTTATGTTTATTCATATAATTAAAACACTTACACAAATTTATTTGGTGTCCAATAAAACACTTAACAACATCCATGCGTAACTTATTCTATTAATAACTAACTATAAAATGACTTTGATGATATTTTAGGAATCAAAAAATCTTCACTCTAAAAAAATGGTAGAAGGAAGCTCTACAGTAGGTAGAATACGTAGAGAGACACAGTTAGTTAAGATTTTGACACTTATCATTAGGACAGGAATTCAAAATCTATAAGTACTGTGAAAGTCTTATTGACAAATAATGTATAAATCATTCAACCTTTAAAATTATTAAGAGGTCTTCTCTAACTTTGATGAAATACCGATAATTTTTCCACGTCAACTTTTCTTTCACACTAAAAAAAAATGTGTTGCATCACCTTTGTCGGCGTGCAGACGAGAACTTCTTGGGCTACAAAGAAATTTAATTTTGGGCACGGGTGGTCCTAGCTAGCTATATATATATATATATAATACATATCGCTTATGCTTTACATTTTGGAAGACAAGTGGTCAAAGACTCATGTTTGGTAATGGGAATATGGGAGGTAATCCAATATTTTTTTTTTAAATTCATCCTGCTAAATATATTTTTACTTTTTATAACGTGATGAAATTATATTTTTGTTTTTATTTTTTTAGGTTAAAGTACTATTTTGGTCCTCAATGTTTGCATGAAATTTAATGTTAGTCTTCAATGTTTCAAAAGTTTAATGTTGGTCCTCAAAATTTTTTTCTTGGGTCGATTTTGGTCATCGAGCGTAATTCCGTTAACTTTTGTCGTTAAATGATGACGTGACATGCTTATGTGGCACACCCTCTCTCCTATGTGTCATATTTTAATTAATAACGTGGCATGATATATTACTGCCACGTCACCCCAGATGATGATGATGATGGTGATGAAGTGGCAATGTGGGGTGACGTGGCAGTGATGTGTCATTAATTAAAATATGACACGTAGGAGAGAGAGTGTGCCACATAAGCATGTCACGTCATCATTTAACGGCAAAAGGTAACGGAGTTACGCTCGATGATCAAAATCGACTAAAAAAAACTTTGAGGACCAACATTAAACTTTTGAAACATTGAGGACCAAAATAGTACTTTTGCCCTTTTTTTTTCATATTTTAATGTAATGATAAAATGATTATTTTATCCACTTTTATTCCATTCTCATTTCTTATTACCAAACATAATAAACACATTCTCATTTCCATTAACATTCACATCTCCATCTATCAAATGAGCCCTTAAAGTGAAAACAGAAAGAATACCCCATTACAATGCGTAGTTATGCATGCCAAATGAATTAATTATAATTAACTGTCTTTACTTTGATTTTGAAGGATAACTAATATGGTTTTATCTTTTAAAATTAAATACATCTTTTGGATTTAAACTATAGTTGGGCATAATGAGTAATATAGTCATTGACTTGTAGACATTTTAAAGGGTTGAATAACTAGTTTAAGAATTTAAAACTGTTCTATATTCAAGACTAAGATCGAACCCTGACATTTGATTAAGAATAAATGAGTTACTTCCTTCTACTCAACTATACCTCTTAAATTTAAAATGAAATATTTTTAATTAATTTAGTTGTCGGATAACTTTTTTGATTTATTATATTTTCATTTCTCAATCTACTAAAATTGTTGATCTATTAGAAAATTAATAAGATATGCAACTTGTTGGAAAAAATGGGGGAGATAGTCTATTAGAAATTTCTTGAGATTCCAAACTTTTTGCACCATTATGGATTACTGAATTTAGACTTCAATGGCCCAAGTTTTCACTTGGTCTAACTAACTGTCCACGTGGGCCAGCCCACAATAACAAAATGTTTGGATAGGATGGTTTGGGTCAAGGATAGGATGATTAGTAGATTATATGTGGGAGAGAGTCATTACCTCAAGCCCAAGAAATCTTTATTTAATGGGCTTGGATGAAAAACTTGGAGTTAACTATCGAAAATTTGATTAAGTAGTCTTGTAAGCCCTTTTTTTTTAAAAAAAATTTTCCTTAAAGAACTTAGACTACTACTACAAGAAGACTCTTATAAGTTAAATTTGCTAAAGTTCAAGTAAGGAGGAATTCCAAAATTTGTAAATATGCAATGAGGGAACTTTCTCCTTGAAGCAAAAACCTTTTTAATCTCTTTGCATAAAAGGGGTTTTAGTATTGACTATGAAACCCTCTTTATACACACGTTAGGAATCAGACCCCTGATCAAATACTTAGGGCCCGTTTAGTTGCCAAAAAGAATATAGAAGAAATGGAAATAGGAGTTAAAATGGAAATGCCGTTACCACGTTTGGTATGACATAAAAAAGAATAGGATTGAGATTGAGAATATGAATGTAAAAATGGTAGAATTACCAATATACCCCTATATTTAAATTTTAGTGGTGGTGGATGGTGGAGGTGTGGGTGATGGTAGGGGTGATGACGACAATGGATGGTAGGGATGGGTGGTGGTGGTAGGGTGTGAGGCAAAATGAGAGGGGATTTTAGTAATTTTATATAATAAAGTGAGGGCACAAGTAGAAGTGTACAAAATTTATAGCTTCTTAGTACTGGAGACCAAAATCTAGTCCATGAGAGGGTTTGGACATAACCCTCATGAAAATGTGAATGAGAATGTTTAAGATCATGTTTTGTAGTAAAAAATGAGAATGCAAATGCGAATGGAAAATGAATGAAGGTTGGGTAAAATGACAATTTTATTCATTATATTAAAAAATTAATAAAAAACACAAAAGAAAAGGCAAGGATAAAATAGACTTTTGATGAAAGATTGACATGGGAATGTTATGATACCTCCAATCTTGGAGGATTTCTAATCCCATATACATGGGATTGAAGCAAACCTAGAAATGTTAAAATAGCTATCAACAAGGGTTATTGCATTCCAATGTTCATGACTTCATTCCCTTGTCAAATACACCTAACAAACATGCCCTAAAAAAAAAGACATGTAGATTGTAGAGTGTTCCTCGTAGATCAATAATGACTAGTTTAATTACGGTTTGCACTAGGCCTAATCTAGGTCATGCAATTAATATAGTCAATTTTTTTTCTATCTAATTCAAATAGAAAGTATTGGAATGCGATCAAATTAGCAATATTTCAAGTTTGAAAGTTTGTTTCAGAAAATTTGAGTTTTGTTGCTTGATTACTAATTTGGAAAATTTAGTCAATGATAATTTTTTAAACAATTACAATAAAAAAGAATAATATTTGAGAAGTCTAGACATTTTCTTTTAAGTTGAAAGTTTCACACTCTATGACAAAGCAAAAGTGTGCTTTTGGGTTGCCATACAAGAAGGATAGAGAGAGATTAACTTCTCTCCCATTTCTAAAGAATTTACTATAGGAGAAGAATAATTTTTTTTTTACACATTTGACCTTCACATTGACCATTGGTTTGTACATCTATTTTTATGAATTTTATTATATTGTTATTGATTCTATTTTTTTTATCATTGGAGAATGTGATGAGCTCTAATGTGCATAAAAGAATGATATACTCATTAATCTCTTAGTAGAGCCAAATTTCTTCTTGCAATATTTGTACACATTGGGTATATTTTTTCTTGGCACAAATTCGATGAGAATGGAGCGTCATCTGTTGGAAATGTCGTGTCTAATAATAGACCCTGCAGTACTCGAAAGATTAATCATCAAGTCCATTCATATATATATATATATATATTAACAACAAACAAAGTCTTTTTCTGGGACGAAGGTTGGTGATCAGAAAGAAAGAGAGGGAGAGAAGAGAACACATACAGGAGTTTCACATATTGAAAATTGATATTATTATATATGTATGCTGTAAATCCATGGTAAGTTCTTTACACCTTAGAAAAAAAAATGCTCAATGCTCACTTTTATGCCTTGACGGGAAAAAATCTATATAGTGAAAATTGTAAATGACAAGAAAATGAAAGAACTTAGATTAGTGAAAAACAGATGAACTCACTCAACAAACTACTTTCCAAATAGCTTTCTGCGCCTACCCGGCTTGATCCGCAGACGATGAGATGCTTCGCCGATCACAACCTCATCAACCAGATCCTTAAATATCAATCTCTCAACATCCAACACAACCCCAGATATCTCACCATGGAAATCTATCCAATTCTCAGAACCATGCATCACATCTTCCCATAATATACTTCTGAGGCCATCTTCATCTTCTAAACTGCAATATTCTGGCTTCTTGGACTGGATTTTCTCTATCTCAAAGCACAGTTCTTTGAGAAGCTTTTGTGCAGTGAGATTTTTCTTAGTGAGTCTGCTAGGCTTGACCCAAGGTTCAGGAGAAGAGCCAGCTAAAGCTAACTTTACCCCAAGAATCTCATTCACAGCATCAAATATGAGTTTCCTGTGAAATTTCTCTGCCTTTAGCTTCGAGTAAGTGACATTTTCTGAGCTGCATTTGTCTTTTGGAAGCAAACTACTTGCCTTGGTCTGCTCCAACACGAGAAATAACTCGGGGTTGATGGGATGACCTGAAGAGTGAAGCTGAAATGTCAAGAGCTCGGAGCTCAGGTCGCTTAGTAGGAGACCTGAGGCTACTAGTATTTCAGAGATGTATCTTTGATCTGGATTTGTGTTTTCACATAGGGAAGCAATGTAATCATTTCTAGATTCATCATGACATGAGTTCACCCGTCTAAGCTTCTGAACAAGGTGATCTATGCTCTGCAATTTCTTGCGATTGATCTCTCCGGATCCTGTGCTGTAAATTAACTTATCCGCAGGGTTCCACCTATCTTCATTGTCGTTTCCTTTATATTCCCGGTCATCATCTTCTGCAGCATTTAATATTACAATGGTGAAATAGGGTAGACAAAACAAATCTTCATATCATTTCAAGACTAATATGTGACAATTAAAATTCAAGTTTCATTATTTTTGTTAGACTTCAGACTAATTTTCTTTTACTGCAGATTAAGCAAGGAAAATCAGACAAAGGCTAAGGAACCTCAACGCGAGGCCAATCACAATTTCGGTTATTATGTGTATATGCATAACTTAAGAGTTAAGAGCATGTTCCAAGCCATTGATGATGTTGCCACTGAAAAATTCTCGACATATACACAGGTAATCCCATATCTATGTCCAAATCCGAAAAAGGGGTTAAAGTTCTTAATGTTTAGAATTGTAATTGATTTTCATAATAAACTAAGATTTAAATAACAATAATTTGTCCTACAGTTTTTTTGTTGAAACCACTCGTATTTAGAAGCCCATTAGGTTCTGTCTAATCTGGCTCGAGCTAGCTGAGAGATACCATAGTGAGGGTAGAGCTCGCGATTTTTCTTGTCCTACAGTTTTGCTGCACTTAATATGAGGCTTGGTCATGAGATGGTCAGGCTCTTAACTTATGGTCTATTCAGACTTAATTTGAAGACAGAAACTATACCTTTGGGAGCATCAGATATCTTCTTTACTGGATAAGGTTCATCGTCTCTATATACTGAGCCATCAAGAACTGATACAGGGCTTGAATGTTCTTGGGAATTTGTTGCAAGCTCTGCAACTGACTCATCCTCATCCAACCTCGGAGTTGATTTCTGAAAATTTTAAAAAGCCAAAATATATATGTCAACTGATAGTTAGAAGATTCAATGGTAAACTATTCCATATAGTTTCAATCAGAAAGCTTGAATAGAAAGAGATGATCAAGAAGCTCCTACCATCTGCATTAATCCTGAAATGGCTTGCTTCATATCCTTCACAGATGGGTTCTTGCTATTATTAGTTTCATTAGATTGTAAACTGCTGCTGACTTCCATACCCATCTTTGAGTCCGAGACAATGATACTGTCAGATTGCTTAAATACTTCATCCCCTTGGCAGCTTGATGCTTTTGATTCATTTATTGTCTGAATCAGTTGCTTGTTACAGTTTTTTAAGTTGGGGGATTTTGGTCTCTGTTTTCCACCTGGCGAGCCAGAATCCGTTGCTTGCTTACCGGATTTCCATCTGGGTTTGTTTGATTCTGATGGTAGATTTTGTGGATAAGATCGCCTCTCAAACTCAAGCTTCTTCTGTCGCATTCTTGGGCTCACAGATCCTGAGCTCTTTGCTGAACTTGGACTACTCTCTCTAGAAAATTGTTGAGACCTTGGTTGAGATTGTGCAGATCTCATAGTATTGCTGCTACTACTTGCTTTCTTATCATTGGAACTGGAAGTCACATCCCTGTGATTGTTTTTAGGAGATTGGTCTTTTGCTATTCGACTAGAAGTTGTGAGCCTTTTCTTATCTTCATTTCCACCACTGTTGAGTTTATGGGCACCAGAAAGTTCACCTATTGGAATTACTGAAGAAGCAGAAAAGCCAGTTTTCTCAACAAATTTAGCTGGCTTCATTATCACAATTGGAGATTCACAAGTCCTTGCTGAGTCAGCTCTCCTCCTTGAGGAAAAAGGAAAATTGTTGCCCTGTGGATTTTGTTGCTTTACTGATCTAGATTTTTGAATCGAACTCATAGCATTTGTCCCATTGTCTCTTTGACTTGCAACATTTAAAGCTTGTTCTTCTTTTCTGGTCTCTAAAAGTCCATTTGCTTGCATTGTTTCCAGTATCTGTTTGAGTGCTCTAAGGTCCCTTCCAGATTGTTTAAATTCAAGATCCTTCAGTCTTCTCTCAATCTCACTATAAACTGAAGGAAATGACTCTGGTGTTGTTGCTGGAGATTTCATGGCTCCAAAACTTGGCTTTTGAAAGCTTCGATTTCCATCCTGCTGCTTCCATGGTGCTGGTTCAATGGGGAATCTTGAACTTGAAATGGGTTTCATAACCAAATCAGGATTCTTCCGCCGTGGCGAAGTTGGGTCTTTTAATGAGCTTCTCGGAGAATTAAAAACTTTGAGCGGCTTAATCAGTCCACTTTTTGATGATCTTGGAAATTGACCATCATATTGAGATGAGAGTGTTTCACTCAAACTTGACTGAGTATCAACAGCCATAGAGGAATCTGGAAATGATTCCAAGCCCATCAATTTTGCTACAACACTAGCAGGCCGCCTTTGGGTTGCCGAAGAATGTGGTACACTAGAGAATTTTTCCTCTGACATAGAACTGCCACTTCCAAGACCTCTTGAGAGGTGATTGGATTTTGAATCAGAGCTATAACTGCACCATGAGCCTTCCCTACTGTCCAGTGAAAGTCTAGGAAGCTCTTTTAGCTTTGCTGATCCTTTAATCATATCTCTTGATTCAAAAGACTTACGACTTATTTCTCTTCCATCATAAGAAAACCGAGGAGCATCCTTCGATATCAAAAGCCTGTGTCCATCGTTTACTTCATACGATGATCTTGGAAGTTCTCTAGATTCATTATGATACCATGGTGCTTCTCTAAGTTTAGAAAGGACTCTGAGAGACTCCTTTAGATCAACATGCTTTCTTTCTATTCCAACTCCATAAGATCCATCAACAGATTTGGAGAGCTGAAGAGGACTTGGGGAGTCCCTGCGCTTCATAGTGTGAATGGCAGCTTCCTCTTTAGCTGTAGTCTTCACTGATAGGCTTCTGGCCTCCCTATACATAGAGTCCTTCACCACATCCCTCAGGTCAAGGGATTGCTGTCCAAAATGGGGAGAGATGGTTGTTTGGTTCATAAATGGTTCTCTTGAAGGAGTTTCCGGAAAAATAATGTGGTCAAAGGAAGCATCTGCTTGACCTCTGCAATCCAGAGAGGACAGGGATGATGAACAAGAAGAAGAGAAAGAGGCTCTTGATGACTCAGTGGAAATCCTTTGTTTCTCGTTCACACCTATGTTTAAGCTCAGATCCTGCAAGAAATTTCCATGAGTTTCATAAGTTCGGTTTAAAGAAAATGCTTAAATATTTGTTTAAGATGGTAAGAAGCATACCCAAAATAAGAAGAGAAATGCATTTAGAAGTAGAAATTCTCTGGATTTGGAATTTACGTGGATAAAATAAACACAATACAGACGTTGATTTTAATAATTCTCAATCTTTTACATTGCACCCAAATAGATGGTAGTTCATGAGTCCTGGGTAATAACTCACTGATTCAGCATATACAAACATGTTACAAACTGTCCATTGTCTCAATTCAAAGCTTTATTCAAATACCATTGAACAGTATAACAGTATCTAATCTGTCAAACACAAGGGGAAAAAGAAGAATCTCACAGATGCTGTTTCTTTCTGGATTATGTTCATAGAATCTTTTTCATGTCTGCCACCACTGAAGTGAGAATTTCCACCTATAATGAAATAGGGCATTAGATGTGAATACAGTCATACAGTAGAATTATATAGCATAAGACCAACACTAAATGGTGAAAAAGCATGCCTTAATCTGACCAATCAACGGAGAAGACCAACATTTTTTCAACAAAGAAGTTTCAAAATGAACTTAAATAAACATCATAGTAGGATAAACATCTTCTACTCCTCTTGAAAGCAGAGAAAATTCAGAAGAGAATGAGAGAAAACAGTGTTTGGAAGAGGAAGGAAGAAGACCAATGATCTAGAAATCTAAGAAAAATGCAAATAACATATGATCAGAGATTAGCTTCCATGTCCTGAAAAGAATACAGATTAAAAAAAAACAAACATGTTCACATAAGTAATTAAATTAAGCAGCAGTGCCTACTTAGACTACGATTCGCCGAAGGAGGAAGCCTCTTCGGGTTAATCCGCCGAGCAGTTAGAATATGTTGACGATCGAAAAGTTGGAATATCCCAGTCATGCATCCTATCTGCTGCTGTAAATCTGGGTTTTCATCAGCTAAAGAGTGAAGAAGCTTTGCAGCCATATCTACCTCTTCTTAATTATACTCAACCTCTCAACTACCACAAACAATTACTCCCAATTCATAACATCTTCCATCATTTACTACCAAATCTACTCATAACAAAGGCTTCTGATTCAATCAATACAATATGGTAAACACAATCAATCATAGACAGCTCACAGATATCATCACCATCCAAAAAGTAAAGTCCAGTGTATTTTCTTCTAGTTATGTATATAGAGAAGCTTCCTCATTTCTGTATTACACATATACTTACAGGAACCCTCAAATCAAATAATCTGTCTTATTACAAATGGGAAAAGCAAAAGCGGAAAATCCCCAAATTTTGCCAATTATAACTGAACATTGCCGTTCTGGGTTCTCCAAAAACATTTCCCCCCAATCTCTGTACATGCAACATTCAAGGAAAACCCACAAGGTGAAAAGGGGAAAATCCCAGAAAGCTTAAGAAAACACAATTAATTAATGGCATCATCCATCCACCAATTGATGGAAACCTTGGAAGTTTCACAAAACAAAGCAGACAATATCTTAAAGAGAGGGGACCCAATGGGCAGAGAGACCCTTAGAGAAAGAAAGCTCTAGAGAAGAAACAGAGATACATAGGAAGAAGATAGGCTATTAATGATGAACAATGATACCAATGCAGAGAGAGTGTAAAGGAATGTGTGTAGATCCAAGAAGAAGAAGAAGAATTGTGAGGGTGTTCGTTCAAGTGCTGAAAATGTGGAAGAGGAACCAATCTGGGAAGAGCTGGCAGGAAATTGATTTCCCCTTTATTTATTCCAATTAATTAATTTAATAAATTTGTGGAAAGAGAAAGAGGGAGCCAGAAAAGGTAGAAAAATTTGGTAGGTACTATTGAGTTCAGTACATTCTTTTAATTATGTAAAATTATTTGAGTAAAACATCATTTTGGTCCTTTTTAGATAGCACATTTCTCAATTTGGTCCTTCTTAGATGACTTTTTTCAATTTAGTCCTTTTTAGATTAATCCATTATCAATTTGGTCCTTACCGTTAAAATTACTAACGGAGTTAGCTGGGGTGGATAATTTGGGATAAATTTATAATTTTTAAATAATATTAGAGCTTTTTAATGTAGTTATTTTGAGATAATTTTGTAATTTTCACAAATTGAAAAAGAAACATGGTACCATTTTCAATTTGTGAAAATTATAAAATTTCCCAAAATAATTACATTAAAAAACCCTCTTAATATTTAAAAATTATAAAAGTTATCCCAAATTATCTACCTCAGCTAACTCTGTTAATAATTTTAACAGTAAGGACCAAATTGATAACGGATTAATCTAAAAAGGATTAAATTGAGAAAGGCCATCTAAGAAGAACCAAATTGAAAAAAGTGCTATCTAAAAATGACCAAAATAATATTTTACTCAAAACTAATTATTAATATTAATAGAAATACATACTAATAAAAATTTAATTAAAAAAATATATTAAAATTCAATACTATAGTATTTCAATTTGATGGTAATGAGAGAGAGTCTATCTGACAAATTCATCCATGTGGGAAGATATATGTATGTGGGTCTGAAGTGTCTGCATCTGCATGTGATATTGTCTTATGAGAGAGAGAATAGGATTTGTGAGATATAAGGAGGAAGGTGAGTGGCTTTATTATGTAAGTACTGGAAAAGGGACACTAAGCTACCAGTATTAATCAAGAGTTTAATTTCATAATTTGAAATCATTTTTATAATTTATATCATATCATTTTTGATATCACATATATATATTAAATTGATGTAATAGCAATCTTTTTGTGAAAAATTTTTTTGGTGGGAGTAAGACTTGGTTGGGACTTGGGAATTTTGAAGAAAATAGGGTGGATGGTTAGTAATGGAGTGGTGCGGGGTGGGGTGGATTGGTTTAAACAAACTATTTTATTGATTAGGAATTTTAAAAAAATAAAGAGGGTGGTTGACAATATTATCCTTATAATGAATAACAAAAGTAGAATAAAAGAAGGTTAATAATGAAATTAAATTTTATAAACAATACAAACGATCCTAAATTCTCCAATTTGGAGGGGTTTAAAAATAGAGGTGTTGGATGATTTGGAAAGGTTTTCAAACCATCGTAAACTATTCTACTCCATTATTCACTTAAAGTCTCAACCAATGGTTTATAAACCTAAACCACTCCACATCACCCCCAAACCATTATCAAATCATCATCTCAACCAAGTCCTATGTATCAATACCTCACCATCAAGTAAGTATCGGTGATAGGATCAGATCCTCGGTCTTATGGAGCAAGTGTCCAAATCTTAATGATCCTCATAAGTCCTAATTTTATAAGGCAAAATACTTTTTAATCTCTGAATAATTGGTCAAATTACTATTTAGTCAATGAATTTTGGAAAAATACTAGTCTCCAAATTTACAACTTTATCAACTATTTAGTCCATTGGATGTTATTCATTAGATAATTAGTGACATGGCCGTTGACCGTTGACGTGGCCGGACTCCTCTCCTCGCTCCTCCTCCCACATTACCCCCTTCCCCTTGTTCCTAGAGTTAAGCTTTGTTTGATATGCAGCTATAGCGGCTACATAATGCCTCATCCTCACTACAAAATCATCTCCTACGTCGGCAGCGACACCCGCATCGTCGTTGTTAATGGCGCCACGTCAACAGTTAATGGCCACGTCACTCAGTTATATAATAGGTAACGTCTAAGGGACTAAATAGTTGACATACTTGCAAATCCGGGGATTAAATAGTATTTTTTTTCCAAAATCCAAGGATTATATAATAATTTAACCAATAATTTATTGACTAAAAAATAGCTTGCCTCTAATTTTATTTATTAGATATATGATGCAAAGTGTATATTTTTTTAGAAAAAAACTTGTATGTTTATTATGAGGTTGATCCAATCATAAATTTTTGCAATTCATAACTTTTAAAACAAAATAGACTATGAAAAAAGAACTTACAGCCAAAATTGAAATTTTGTATAAAGTTTGAAGACAGTGTTATTTAGACGATTGTGTATTAATATTTTAATTTTGTATAATATTTTTAAAAAATAAAATATTTACATTTTGATGTTTATGATCAATTGTATATTAAAGACGGATAAAATTTTAGTAATATTGAATTTTTAATACATTTTTTCATTCATTAAATATTATTTGTCAATATTATATACAAAAATTCATTTTAAATGAATTAATCACTAAATTTTTATTAATTAACAAATGATAAATAATGAAGGGAACATTGCACCAAACATCCTGAGACATCAATTAAAAAAATTTTAATTGATTCATATAATATTTAATAATTTAAAATTTATAAAAAAAAAGTTAACAAAAAATATAATTTTTAATGTTAAAAAATTTTATCAACTCATTAAATAAAATTTTAATCAGCATTTATTTTAGGGCATTAGATAGAAATAAAAAAATTAATAAAAAAAATTTTAATTGTTGTTGTTATTAAAAAAAAAACTTTTTTTATTAAAGTAATTAGAAAAAAAAACTTAAAATTATTATTAGACTATATTTTACGAAGTTGTACATACTTTCCTCTTTATATCTACTTCATTGATGAGTTAATTAATTCATAATCAAATAAATGTCACCAGTCACGTACACACAATTGTCAAGTTTCATAACCTCTATATATATATATATATATATATATATATATATATATAAGTAGGCTAGTAATAAAATTCTGTACATTCTTCTAATCAGTTAATCTCTAAATTATTCAAGGTGAGTTCTAATTAATATGAATTTATATTAATATTAATAAATGATTTTATATGATTGAAAAGATGTACTAAATTTCAGTATTACGATGATACTGAAGTGTTATCATTTTTCAGATTTTTGGCTAAGATCAAATATTAATTAATGTTTATATACATTAAATACTTATTAATGTGATGTATGGTGATGATGATACTAACCTGTAAAGTCAAAGTCAATAATGCATCATATAATATTATCAGAAATCACATTTTCGATATTAGGATTTCTAAGATTAAAAAATTAATCTATGTATCAAACACACCCTTAATAATTTTCTTGGAGTTTGTACATTGTCTGGGTGTAATACAAATAATGAATTAGCTTTCATGTTGTAATTTTGATTCAATTCCCTATCGTCTTTGATTTTACATAGTCGAAAGTGGCGTTTTATGAGACATCATCACTTTCTTTACACGGGATATAAATTATTGGCTAAAGTATTATTTTGGTTTTCAATGTTTCAAAAGTTTAATGTTGGTCCTCAAAGTTTTTTTTTGGTCGATTTTAATGCTCGAGCGTAACACCGTTAAATGATGACGTGGCATGCTTGTATGGCACACCCTCTCTCCTACGTGTCATATTTAAATGACGTGGCATGACACATCACTGCCACGTCATTAAAATATGATGATATAATGATGATGATGATGATGAAGGAGAGAAGATGATGATATGGCAATTTGGGGTGACGTGGCAGTGATGTGTCATGCCACGTCATTAAAATATGACACGTAGGAAAGAGGGTGTGCCATATAAGCATGCCACGTCATCATTTAACGACAAAAAGTTAACGTTGTTATGCTCGAGGACCAAAATCGACCAAAAAAATAAACTTTGAGGACCAACATTAAACTTTTGAAACATTGAGGATCAATCTTAAACTTTATGCAAACATTGATGACCAAAATAATACTTTAGCCTAAATTATTTAAATTGACTCAAAATTGTACATTATATATGATGATAAGGAAGAAAAGAGAAATGAATATGTAACTAATCATATATATATATATATATATATATCACTAAATAATTACTAAAATCAAAGAAAATATTCACTAAATTATTTTTGTATAGGTAGTAATTTAATTTCAACAAAAAAAAAATCCTTTTATTATTTTTATGGAATTAATTACTGTATATTCATTTGTTAAAAAAAAAACTAAAAGAACGATCATAAAATTAAACATGTATCACAAGAGTAGAAAATAATTAAACCTTTTTATAAACTACATCAAGGGAATTAACTTTTTGAATGAATGCCTTTTTGATTTGGCCTAATCTGCAATATCCACTCTCTCTCTCTCTTTGTGGCTGTTGTTTCTATCATACTTCAATCTCATTTTCAAATAATAATAATAATAATTTTGGATTTAAATATTCAAAAATTAATAATAAATGATGAACAATTAATTAGATTTAATTTAGATCCCCAACATTTGTTGTCAGTAGAAGAAAAATAACAAGAAAAGAAATTAAAAAGACTCATGGGTTAATCCATATATATATATATAAAATTGAGTTAGGTGGTTTGCTAGGCATTGAAAGTGATAGTGATGAAGGGACAAAGATTGAAAGTAGAATAGGCCTCACACATTGTGAAAGATATGAAGGATGTCATGTGCATAGTATAAAGCAGGACAAAAAAGCTATCCCAATCATCATTAACTAACCCATTTTTTATATTATATATATATTCTTCAAACAATATGTATACAATTCTACTCTATTTCTCTCTCTTTGATTGCCAAATCATATATCGAATCTTTTAGGGTGTAAATTTATGCAAACGTCTGCATGGTGCATTTGTATTGGTCCGATTGAAAAAACATTTTTTTTTGAAAAAATTATATTTTTGCAACTGAATCAATACAAACGTGCCATGTAAGCGTTTGTATGAGTTTGTACCATAAGCACTTTGCACCCAAAAAAATTCTATTATATATATATATATATATATATATGCCTTACCTTTTTGGAAGAGCTAACTACCATGCATATCCCCACCTATATAATCAATAATCATCATCACTTGCAAGAATTAATTGGGTGGGATCTTACATATTTTTTTTGGTTTGTCGTCCGAATCTCTGAAGTATTGTCCCAACTAATATGAACTCAATCTGCGTCGCACACCTGGTTATAATTAGTAGAATAATTTTTTAACGGGAATAATTGCATTTACAATGTCTTTATCCCGAGATCTTACTTAAACGATACCAAATTGCTTACCACTTGGATAGAGAGTTGAGATCTTACCCTAGTACTTTAATTTGTCCAATCAACACATATACTAGAGCCAACAAGGCCAAAATATTCTCATTTTCAACATATAAATTATGGGTACCAAACTAACCAATATTATTAGTTTCAAAAAGAAGAACTAACCAATATTTTAACAGGCCAAAAAAAAAAAGAAAAAAGCTTTGTAAATTAAAGATGAACTTCTCAAAGAGTATTTTATTATTCAATTGTATTTTTAGTATAAATTATTATTTAGTTTTGTCTAGAAATTGATGTGAGATTGGATTAGAAAACAAACTTTAATTAGAAGGAATTTAATGACCAGAATTTAATTACAAATAATAAATAAGTATAGAGAACCCATTACAATATTTAAAATTATAAGTATAGACTATCAAGACTAATGAATAAAAGAGTCGGGCACCAGGTCCGTTCTCAAAATTTTTATAGAGAAAATGAAGGACTAACTTTATGTTTTGCTTTTCTTAAAGCTATAAAATGAGAAGGAAATTAAATTGTTGGTCAAAGTTCATTTTAATTCTCTATATTTCACTCAAGTTTTAAATTAGTCCTTTATTTTTCAGAAGTTTTAAATTAGTCCTTTATGTTTCTCAGAAGTTCTAAATTGGTCCTTCCGTTCAAATCCGTCAATTTCTTAAGTTAACTGCTGACGTGACGTGCTGAGGTGGACACGTAATCTCTCTTACGTGTATCAGATAGCTGACGTGGCTTAGACACACCAAAAACACCCAAACGGCGTCGTTTAAACAAAAAATAAAACCATACTGAAAGGACCAATACAGAATTCTAATTAAACATAAAGGATTAATATAAAACTTCAATGAAACATAAAGGACGAATATAGAACTTGAATAAAACATAAAGGACCAATATAAAACTTGAATGAAACATAAATGACCAATATAAAACTTTAATGAAACTTGAAGGACAAATTTAAAACTTTTGAAAAACATAAAGGACCTAAAGGACCAATTTAAAACTCAAGTGAAACATAGAAGACCAAAATTGGTATTTCACCTAAATTGTTTTACATTACATCTAAGTTTGGATTTGAAGTAAAGTGGTTGTTGATTCAGTTATTTAACTACTCCTTTTTATTTTAGTTATCATTGTCAGGAAAAGGTCAAAATAAAGAGATAAAATCCGATCCGTCACAACCACTATTATATTTGATTCTACTTTAATGGAATTGTTTATTTATTTATTTATTTTATTTTATTTGCATAAATGCACAGCACGTCGCTTGAATTATGTACTCTACAACCTAACCTTGATCTATCCTTTTTAAAAATAGTCCTCAGTTACTTTTATTTATATTTTTATAAAAAGTGATAGTACAGAACTACACAAGATTTTTTTTTTGGCCTGGAACTACACAAGATTATTGGTCTAAAATTGCAAATAATATTATTTATTGAGGACTTAGGTATGTTCCTTTTGTGAAAACATTCTTAATTTTTATTTTCTAATTTCATTTTCGAGCTTTAATATTTTTAAAACATTTCTTTTTATATAAAGTTCAAATTTTTTTCATACTTGTTCTAAGTCAAATAAATTAAATACGGTGATGAAAACAAACACCCCATTCTCAATAATATAATACGTACGATAACGTGAGGTTGGACTAAGTGATAAGAAGTTTGGTATCACTTAAATAAGATCTCGGGTTAAGTTCGAATTAATCGAGATAGTAGCTCAAAAACTGAGTAGACAAAAAAAAAATATAATACGTATATGAAGATAACTTTAAGTGGGATTAAGGATTTCTAGGACCATGTCTCGTTTTGATGAAAATTTAATGTCTGACTAGAAATTAAGAGGAGATGTTCAGTGGTACGGTACGTAGTATTAATCTTTAGTACATTCCTTCAATCAGTTAGTCCCTAATTCATTCAAGGCGAGTACTTATTAATGTAGAATTTTATTAATATTAATAAATGACACTACATGGTTGAAAGGATGCACCGTAAGTAGTACGGTAATACTCAACTTTTATTAAGAAATTAAGCTATCCACAAGAAGTGCAAATTGGAATTGATAATGATATGCTTCTTTTTATATGCATGTATGTAGCATATGCCAAGTTAATGAAATATTAGAGACAAAGTTACCATTTATTTAATTAATGAGTTGGATCAAGTGAACACTCCAAACATTAGTTTTTCCATTTATAGTTAGTCGAGTCTTTTTCAATTTACATTTATTTTTATGGTTTTTCTCAGCTGTTTCTTGTGAAACTTATACACAAATTGGGACCATTTTCTTTGATGTTTTAATCAATGTTGTAAGAACCGAACCGGACAAAGACTCGGATAAGTGTTCGGTTCATGGTTTGATCGGTTTAACCGGTCGAACTGTCGGTCGAACCGGATGACGCAATAAATAATAAATAATAAATATTCTTAATATATAAAATGACATCACTCAAATTTTAGGTTTCAATATACATAATTTTGAAGTTTTAAATTACATAACTTCTCAAAGTTTTAATTTTTAAGACTTGTCAAGCTTTGAAAGAACTTAATCAAACCAAATATTAAATTATTGATAATCATAACTTTTAAATTTTAATTTTTAAGACTTTTCTAATTTTAATTTTTAAGATTTCTCTAATTTCTTTTTTTTTTATGTTATTTTTCCTTTTTATTTTTTAATTTTTTAATTTTTTTTTTAAAAAATAAAATTGGACCGGTTGGACCACTGGTTGACCGGTCCAACTCCGGTTAAATCCGGTCCAACTGCAAAAACGGTTTTTTGGTCCAACTAACTCGTCTTTGTATTCGGTTGGCGGTTGAACCGGTCGGACCGTCCGGTTCTTACAACATTGATTTTAATGGCATTTGATATTAGTCCTTCAATAAAAACATGTGAAAGAAGTTGATATGAAGACTCAATTATAAGAAAATTATACGAAGTCTAATACAATTAGTACTCAGTTGGATACTTGGATTCTTTAAGCATCCAATCAGGAGTTCAATCCCTGGTGATGTATATGAAGATGGTTTCGTTGCCAACACTAAAACCCTCTTTTAAAAAGTCTACGATGCGAAGAAATTAATTACTGCTGTCGATAATAGATACCATTCACTCACTACAAAATATATATATATATATATATATATATATAAAATTTTTTTTAGACTTGTATGGATATGTCAACTGAGAAGCACATGCACTAGCCATATATTCTAATCAACAATGCAGAGGAATTGGGGAAATGGTAATTGTGTTGCAGAATTGCTCAACTGTCACTACCAACCGCAATGATCTTGAAGATAAAGATAGTGACAAGGATACTGATATAAATCAATGGACTCTAATGCTAAGGGTTAATCTATGATGCAATTTGTTGCATGCATGCAATGTTATTTCGGTCGATAGGATTGTGACATGTGGAAAATTACATTGCATCTCAAGTCATCCTACCCACATGTCACAATTCTATCGGCCGAAATTACATTGCATGCATGCAACAAGTTGCATCATAGACTCACCATAATGCTAAACTTCAAATCTCATGTGACCTGGAGGTCACCATCACAGGTTCAACTCCTGAAAATAACCTCTTTGTTGGTAAGAATAAGAATGCTTATATATGACTTTTTGTAAACTCTATTTGATGGGAAGGTTAAAAAACCCGTTTTAGTAATTGAGTTTTGCTAGGAGTTTTTGTTAATTTTTTCTTTAAAAAACTTTTTTAAAAAAATGCTTCTTGTATATGACAATTCAAGACTGAGGAGTTAATCCGTTGAGATGGTGTTTCAAGGGAAAACTGAGAGCATATATTTATTATTTACCATATCAAAATATATTAACCACTGCTCTTAAAAAATAAAAAAAAACATAGTATACATTTAAATTAGTTAACTATTAGTGACGTAAATAAAACAAGTCATTTATAAATAATTCATGCTCGACTTGTATAAAAGCTTGTCGAGTCCAACTTGAATATTAAACTGAGTTTATTTAATTAAATGAATTAGGCTTGAATATTTAAAATTTGACTTGTTCAATTCATTAATAATTCGTTTAAAAATAAAATAATATAAAATATTTGATTATATATCATTGAAGTATAATGATAATATGATATTTAAATAATATATATTAATGAACATTCACTTCACATATATATTTTTTGTATTTGTTATGTTTCTGGATACAAATATCATTTTTAATATATATATATATATATATATATATATATATATATATATATATTTTAGTGTAACATATAAATTAATTAGTATATTACATTTAAATGATCTTTTATGATATTAATTTTTAGATGTTTAATTTAAAATTATATGTTGTAGTTTATAATTTTAATTAATTATAGTATGTTAAACTCATTTAATTAGTTTATTTTATAACTTCATATACGAGCTATACAAAATCGAGTTCGAACTCTTATTTAATGAAATGAATCGAGCCCAATCAAAATTTTAAATTTATTTAATTAAACGAACGAATCCAAATCCATTAAAGTTTGACTCAACTCAACTCATTTATAATCCTATATGAAATCCATCACAAATTTTCATTCTCAATTTTGAGCATTAGCATCTTGGGAGCTAAATCTCCGGGCTATAAACTTGTTGGTTGATCTTAAAAGATTACTATAACCACTAGAGTAACAAAACAAAATCAACGTCAATTATAATCTACCCCTAAAATTGGCTATACTATCGCTAAGAGCACGCTTGGAATAAATACACAAATGTAAAAAAAATACTGTAGGATAAAGCGAAGAGAGAGATAGAGAGAAAAATGAGGAGAAAGAAAAAGTATGATAAAAAGTGTGTTTGGTATGTATAAAATATAATATAAAATTTTTTTAAAAATCGTGAGATTACATGTAATGCACTGTTCGGTAAATATACCAAATGTGCATTAGTTTAAACTGACAAACATTAAAAATTGTGTCAAGAGTATTTTAACATCAGTTGCAAGTTGCAACAACTAAATTAATGATGAACCTTATTAACAAATACCATATAAACTATGTCAAATTGTGTCATTCACGGACACCAAAATTGATTGCTTTTTGTAGCGACATCCTTAGCATAACAATTCTGACTACTCAGCATACATTTTTTTAAAAAAATTCCCTGGAGTAATTCTCTGTATTTCACGATGAAATCACTGAGAGACCTAGAGATGGGAAAATCCATCCTTTTATTCATGAGCTTCTGATATTTATGTACAATGACTACAAGATGGATTCACCATAATGAGACGCATCGTGTCCGCCAAGGGTGCCCAAGATCATCTTCACCACAGACAGACTTCATGTAAAGAGAATAATGAAATAAACCATACAGGTAAAGAATGGTTAAGAGCTCAGGCAAAAAAAAAAAAAAAAAGAATGGTTAAGAGCCCGTTTGAATAAGCTTGTGAAAAAAGGACTTTGTTTATCAAACTTTTAAAAAAGATCTTTTAACTAAAAGACTTCTATTTTATGTTTAGATATTATAATATAAAAGGACTTCTATTTAAAGTGAATAGCTTTTACAAATACTTTAAGTTGAAACTCCATTCTTCAACTTTTTAAAAAAGGCATATTTTAACTTTTTTTTTAACTTCTACTTTTTCTAAAAAATTTACCTATACAAATTTTTGTTATAAAACTATATGACAAAAGTGAAGGAGAAAAGGAGAAGACAAGAGAAGAAGAAGTATACTCAATTATCAACTTTTTAGGTGTATCAAATCATTGCATACACACCCTCTATTTATAGGACTACTAGGGTAACCTTTACTTCATAAGTTACAAAGCATTAAGGTATGCATATAATGCACAATCAATATTGGCATAAATCATATTGAATTTGGGGTTATGGATTCATTGATTTATGGAGGTTTTGGGAGTGCTAAAGACATCCACAAAAGCACAATATATTTACAACACTCCCCTTTGGATGTCTAAAATTGTGCCTCATTAAAACCTTACTAGGAAAAACCCTGTGGGACAAAAAACCTAGTGAAGGAAAAAGAGCACCAATTATAATAATACATCCATTATAAACTGCCTCATTAAAAACCTTTACTAGGAAAACTCAGTGGGACAAAACCTTAGTAAAGGGAAAAAGAGTACAGCGTATATCTCCCCCCTGATTATAGCATCATTCAAGATCTCTTAATTGGCGTATTTCCATTTTGTGAACCAGCTTCTCGAAAATTATGGTTGGCAATGTCTTAGTCAAGATCTGCTAGATTATCACTTTGAATAAATTTGTTCGACATCAATCTCACCATCTTTATGAAGATAATGAATAACTTTGGTGAGATATAGTCATGTATCATTTGATACATCCTCCTTTTAATTGAGCTATACATGCCATATTATTTTTATATAATATGGTTGACATATTCTTTGTGAAGACTAAGTACATATCTTCTGGATATGTTAATTTAATCGTACCAACCAAACATACTTTCGATCAATCTCATGCATTGCAATAATTTTTGCATTATTTACAGAAGAAACAATAGACAATGTTTGCCTTGATAAATGTCATAATATAGTTGTTTCATCTCATGGAAATAAATAGCCAATTTGAGATCAACCTATATGGGGATGGACTAAACTGAGGTAAAGTTACTTAGGTGTTTGCTATAAAGTTCACCAATATAATTAAAACACGTGACAAAAATTTTTTTTATAACCAATCATGGTAGAGAGAGAAAATGAAAAGCAATAAATTACATAACCAATCAAATAGGAGAGAGAATATAAATAAGGTGTATGATTGGTGAACTTTATAGCAAGCACCTAAGTAACTTTACCTTAGTTTTTTCCTATGGGGATTTGATAAATATTCAGACACATATCCAACTCCTGGAGACTTTGATTCATAAAATAATCTCATGTCAAGTCAAGTGCCTCTCGAGATATGTTTAACCTCATTCCAATGCCTTTTATTTGGAGAAGAACTTAATCTTGTTAATAAATTTTCACCAAATGTTATATTAGGTCGAGCATTGTTAGCAAATTAGTGCTCTTATAGCATTAAAATATGGTACTTCTGGACCAAGAAGTTCTTCATTATTCTCACGAGAACAAAAATAATCCTTATCTATATCTAATGATCTTACAACCATTGGGTACTCAATGGATGTACTTTGTCCATGAAAAACTAGATTAACACATTTCTAATATAAGATGATTGATAAATATAACTCTACTAATAATTAATATGCTCGATCTTCAGGCCGAGATAAAAATTTTGTTTCAAGATCTTTCATCTTAAACTCTTTCATTAAGTAAAATTTATTGTGTTTTGGAGCTCTTCGGAAGTTCCAATTATATTTAAATAATCAACATACACAGTAAATAGCTTCAATCCATATCATTTTATGAAAACACATGGACTAATTAGATCATATTTTATATTTTTCTTTCAACAAATATTCACTGAGACGATAGTACCACATACGTCTAGTTTAATTCAATCCATAGAAGGATTTATTTAATTTTATTAAACAATTTTTCTGGGAAATCTTAATTGCTTCTGGCAGTTTAAATCCTTCAGGGATTTTCATAAAACTTTCAATATCCAATGAGCCATATGGATAGGCGGTAGCTATATTCATTAGACATATATCAAGCTTTCTATGTACTGCTAGACAATATGATATCTGAAGGTGATTACATCTATCACAGTAGAATATATCTCCATATATTTATCAATATCAGGTCTGAGAAAAACCATGCGCCGCAAAACGCGCTTTATACCTTATGACTTCATTTTTCTCATTTCATTTTTCCATACAAAAGGATTCATTTGTAATTGTACCCAACTAACTTTATATACTACACCTTCAATCATTTGGACTACAGGTCCAAAGAACTTCACATTACTCACAAGTGAAGTCAATTCTGCTTGAATTGTATGTTTTAAAATTTGGCCAATCATTAATTCTATCTACATTCCATGACAGATTTATTTTCAAGATCCTCTTCTGTTTTAATTGCAAAGTGTTGTCGACAACAATATTCTTTCGGTTCTACCTTTTTCAGTGTTGACATAACATATCGAGATCTCTTCATTATCATTATCAGGTACCTGATCCTCTTTCGAGGTTTCATGATTAGTTATATCTTGGGCCTCTTCAGGAGAACCTGTCACCATAATATAACCATCTTAATTATTTGCTCCTTTCCTTTTTCAAGGACTTTTATCTTTGGAACCGATCATCTACCACGTGGCTTTTTATTCATTGTCACTAATAAATTGTCCTTCTGGGACATCAATTTGAATTAGAGCATTTTCAACTAGTATATGAGATTTTGTAACTCTTTTAAGGTCAGTAAATATTTCTGGCAGTGTATTGAATCATCTTTTGAACTTCTGGTTCACATTGCTTTATGTGAGGATCTAAAAGATAATTTTTCAATCAATCTCATTTTCCAGCTATTTATTTTCTCCCCCGATATTGAAAATATTGATTCATCAATATCATAATTAGCAAATTTTACTGAAAATAAATCATCCTGTCATTGATTCAAGATACTTAATCATAGCAGGAGATTAATATTCAACATATATTTATAACCTCCTTTGAGGACCCATCTTTGTGCATTGTGGTGGTGCAATTGAAACATATATACAGCACAACCAAAAATTTTAAGATGGGATTTATTTAGCTTCTGACCAAAAGCCAATAATAAAAGGGAGAATTTATGATAACTTGTTGGCCTGATGCGTACAGTAGTATATCCGCATGCTATAACATGGGAAGTTGTTCTCATAAATATTGGTCTATCTATTAACTAGAAGCATTTAATAAATGATTATACTAGACCAATATTCTAGGTGTGCACATAAACTTCAAGATGATCAACTGTCATTACAGTTTAATGACAAACTCACTAGAATTATCAAGACAATTTGTCTTAATTGCATAATCTGAAAATTGCGTTATTGATCTAGCTGTCTCGCAAATACCATATTGCGAGTTCATAGTAAGCACACATGCGACCATCTTATAGATGCATCTATTAAAATCATGAAATAATTGAATGGTCTGCATGGTGGGTAAATGGGCCCATATATATATATATATATATATATATATATATATATATATATATATATATATCACTTTTCATATATTCCAGAAATGCAGGGAACTCAATCCAAACTTTATCTAGTGATGTCTTTGTAATTTGATTTATCTTCAGAACAAACTGCACAAGAGAACTCTTTGAATTGAAGAATCTTCTGGTTCTTCTCATTTAAATTCTCAATAATTTTTCGCATCATATATAATTGAACCGGGATGGTCTAACCGGTCATGCCAACTTAATAAGTTTCCTTGAGACTTACTGCAAAATAGTTGATTCATTTTATTTGTTCCATTTTCTTCAGGAAATGAAGTTGATTCATTTGGACAGGCCTAATAAAAATTTTTTCAATAACTTATAACTTTTACTTAACATAAGCAAATAAGAAATTAGCTCAAAATATTTGGTAAATCTATGCTCTCGATATTGCTACTTCGGGAGCACATTCAAGACATACAAGTAGAATGTCTTTACCAATATACCTTCATCAATAATTTCATATTAATATAAATTCAATAGAGAGCTAATTTTAAATAAAGCTTGATTTATATAGAATCTTGCAAATTATTTTAAAGAACTACTGGTTCTTTGTTAATGAGATACCATATTTTCAATTCTTGATGATACAAATAATAATGGCAAAGAAAAATATTACCTTGTGCAATCCTTTAGGGATGCCTGATTTTATCATTGATATTTGATAGTATCTCCAAGATTCATTGCACTCAAATGAATTATGGCATCAAGAATTCATGATAATAATTCCTCTTGAAATATCAAGTGCAACAAATTTATCAAGCTTTGAGAAATTTGATATTGTAAATAAGAAATAAGAATTGAAATAATTAAGATATGCATATACATATACATATTCCCTTTATGTAAAATTAACATGAATAAGAATTTAGAACAACAATAATCAAATATGTTTTCTTACCTTGATTTGATGTTGTTTACTTACCTTAATGTGATCATCATGCTCAATTTTCCAAAACTCAAATCGATCGGTAGAACTTCGTGCTGATAACGTGTTATAAAACTATATGACAAGAGTGAAAGAGAAAAGGAGAAGACAAGAGAAGAAGAAGTATACTCATTGATCAACTTTTTAGGTGTATCAAATCATTGCATACACACCCTCTGTTTATAGGGCTACTAGGGTAACCTTCACTTCATAAGTTACAAAACATTAAGGTATGCATATAATGCACAATCAATATTGGCATAAATCATATTGAATTTGAGGTTATGGACTCATTAATTTATGGAGATTTTGGGAGTGCTAAAGACATCCACAAAAGCACAATATATTTACAACAGTTTTATGTTTATAAAAGGTCTTTTTTTTTAATTAAAAAAGTCTTTGGATAAAAAAAGTCTATCCAAACGGGCTCGTACTAAAAAATCCCATTATTTGTGACGCAAATGCTCAGACAATATTTAATACATCTCTTGGAACCAAAAGTAACAATTAATGAAACAATTCCCTAGACGTTATTGTGTTGAATTATTTTTTCAATGTTTTTAATGAAATGAGTAGAAACAACATTGAAACGAGCGGGGAAAAGATGATATGACTTCTTTTTGTCAAAACCGGGGTATTCCTTCCGCTAACTTGTAGACACCTCGATGAATAAAACAACCGATCTAAAGATAGGAATCGAACCCTGATATTTGGTTAAGACTAGATAAGTCCCTTCCACTAATCCACTAGTTAGACAATGGGGCTTTGTAAGCAGTTTACTCACTCTGTAGATGGGTTAGAGAGACTTTGATGTTGTAGCACTGCATCCACTTTTTTCTCATTTTTTTCCATAGAAACTTTTTCTTGTTTTGCTAGGGGCGTTGTATTACCTTCATTTAGAATTTGTTGATAGAAATGCCAATCTGGATGTGATTCTGTTATGGCTGGTTGACCAAATGGATGAGACGCCACATACTCCTGAACATTATCAGCCATAGCCAACCCTTCAAGATAAACCCGAATATCACCTCCAGGTCCTGCAACCAAAAAAGAATACCAGTGGGTTAAAACTTAAAAAGTTCGAGTGTGGGAGTTGGGAATAAGAAGAAACGGGAAGAATTCTTTAAAAAAAAGGTGGGAGATGTAGGGGAGAGAGAATGGGAAGGAAATGGTTAAATGATAATTTTCCTTCTCATTTGGGATAAACTTTCTCCTCCAAGACCCACCAAATTAGAGGAACTTAAAAATATAAAAGAGAGAACTTTGGAAGATTTTGAAATGTTACTTAAAAACCCCTCATTATCCCCCCATCCAAACATCCCTCAAAAGCAATTAACAAGAAAATGTCATCAAGATTATCAAGAATTGATTATCAATTTTACACTAAAAAATATAGATTGCCACAGGGCCATGCAGTATGTCACGTGAGATAACATACAATAACTAATCCCCTCGCACTGTAGGCTTCCCAAAGAGGCTTTAGTGCTGGCCATGAAATCCTTCTCCATACACACCGCCAATGATCAAACCACTGACTATATGCATAAAGAACCAAGCAAAGCGCTAACTGTGCTAGACCTCGAGGTTAGGAACACAATCTTTAGCACATACCGATGATGTTTGAAGTTTCAATATTTCAAACAGACTTTGTATATACAGCAATATCAAGTATCAACCAAAGGAAATAAGCTAATAATTTGGCAAGAAAAAATAAAAGGGACAGGGATAGAAAGGAGGATCAAAGAAGACTTCTCACCTAAGGATGTGTCATCGAAGTGGTAGTACTGGTAAGAATAAGGAAATATTGCTGTGTGCATCTGACAATAATTTGCGTAAGGTATAACACTTGCAGAAAGAAGTTATAACGAAAGATTGAAGTCAAGCCTTATTTTATGAAAGAAAATGAGACAAGCAGCTTACTGGATTCCGCAGCGCCTTGTAAGGAGAGTCATCCAACAATAAAGTGTTAGATTGATTGAATTCTCTATACTCGGGCAATTTCCACAACCTACTAAGTTCCTTCAACAGAAGGGGCTTCTTCTTGTCCTCAATGGTGAAGAATCTTGTCTTAGTACACTTAGATCGATCCTAGAGAAACCAATTATAGAACTCAGTAGGGCAAAATTCCACATAAAACTGAATTGCCAACAATAATTATTTGAATCCCATCTGCCAAAATATAAAAAATAAAAGCTGCATCTTCAATTATTATTCAATGAGAAGATCCATTTAAACACAAAGCAATTAGTAAACAAAAATCCAATTAGCACAAAAATAATAGATATATAGTTTAAATGAATATAGAGTTATGAACCACGACTGGTTGCTTGCTTCCATTTTGTAGTAATAAAGAAGCATTTAACTACAAGGAAAATGCTCCATAAAAGGGTACAGACAAGTCAGCTTGGTAACACAAGTACAAAATGTTAAACAGAGATCTGAGAAGAATCAAATGGGTGACAATAAATCAAAAGAGCATCCAGGTATTCATAAAATGGTTCAAAAGCAGCCTAAAAATGAAGGGGGGGGGGGGGGGGGGGGAAGGCACAATACAAGCAGACTGTGAAGTGAAAACCAAGAATTCTTTTCTAATACGTGCCTAAGATCATAGTTGACTACTCAATTTTTATTTCATAATAAATTAGAATTTATCCATAACTTTTTGAGAACCTTTACCTTAGAATGTTAAGCGTTCCGTTGACAATGTTCGACAGAAAAAAAAAATCCGACAAAACAAGAAAAGAAGGATTATATAGAACAATATATATTTATCACAAAGATTTCCTTAACACAAATCTTAGTAAGAACTCAACCTCTTGTCTCAATGAAAGGCCACTTGAAGTAAAAATAAATAAATATACATCAAGTACAAAGTAATGAGATGCATCATAAGAATAGCCCAAGGGAAAACAATTTTCTCTGTTTAGCTGATTAAATTGACCAGAGAACATCTAAATCTGCTGCCAAAAATCTAGAGAATTTACCCAACGAAAGAGCAGTTTGTCAGCATATCTCAACATAAGAAATTTGACTGCAGCAAGAACATTCTTCCTGCAAATAAATTATATGCACAAGTTATATAGCGAGCATCTATGCTGAAATTCTGACGAAATCTGACCATAATGGCAAACTTGCCTCTTAAATTTACATCATGCTAGCAATTACAAGTAATATGGTAAGATCATTCATGGATTTAATTACTTAATTCTTGATGACCAAATGCCCAAATGAAATCTTTCAAAGCAGAACTGTAGAAAATCTTCACAAAAAGGCCTCCTGAAAACTGCAGAAAGCAAGCATTGTAGCATCTAAATCAGATCAGGATGTAGATTGATATAAGGGTAAAGAAATGAGGAAACAAGATATTGATAATTTTGACCTGCTTTACGAGATATCATACGGTCTGGTCTATACCCTTTAGGAACACCACGTACAAAGTCAGCAAGCAATCCATTCAGATCAAGGACAAGAAGATGCTTCTTTGAGTAGCTTGTAATGGATCCGGAACTATGGAGTGCATAACGTAATAACCTAGAACAATCATCTTGCTTGCTGACTAGGCTTAAATGAGCAGTTTTGCCTGCAGAAAACATATCACAACTTGTAACCTGAAAACTTCTAATGGTCCCTTGAAATTTTGTTTTTAACATTTCCGCTGAGTCAACTGTCAATGGTTCACCAGAAAACTCATGTGGATTATCTTTGTTGTCATACTTTATAATTGGTTACCAGTTATCATCTACAGAACTTGAGTAAGTGCCATACCTCCTACAATAGGTATTGAAATTTTTCCTCCCTTGGACAAGTTTTAAGGTTCTAGGATTTTAGAGACATGATAAACTACTGGATAATAATGTGTATTCATTAGGTTAGCATTATTTAATCAAAAAGTCATAACTAGGGTTGGAACTGCTATAATTTATACCTTGCACAGCATTCAATTTTATAACTTCTGGCACGAACTCATTCTGAAAATTAGAATTGCTTTGTATAGCATTATGTTCTGATTTCTGCCTCTTCCTTATTTTATTTTTCTTTCCGGAGTTCACTTCTGCACTGGTCATTGCTGAAGACCTATCTATAGTTGGAGAAGTTTCAGATGAAATTGTACCTTTTGGAACTTCAGAAAGACTGGAATCAATTCTCCCACGTTCAATGTCATAACATTTTGTCTTCGACCTCTTCCTCTTTTTATTTTTCTTTCCTGAATATACTTCTTCCCTAGCCATGGCAGAAGACCCATCCACAGCCTTTTCAATCAAATTCTGCGCATTCCCTTCATTTACTTCCTGAGAGTGTCTCACTGCTGGATCCACAGAGAGCTGAAATTGATGTTGGGGAAGCATATCCAAAGCAGATACAGAAGTTTCAGGGAAAAAGCTATCCTTTGGAATACCAGAAAGATTAACATTGCCTTTGCTGCATTTTGGGGAAGCACTTGTCATGGCTGGAGACTTGTCTACGGTGTTTTCAAGCACATTCTTCAGCTTTGTGGAATTTTCTACCTGAGATTGCCTCATTACTGGATCCAAAGAGTTTCGAGCTGAATGTTGTGGAGGTATAGCCAATTCATAACATTTTGTCTTCGGCCCCTTCCTCTTTTTATTTTTCTTTCTTGAATATACTTCTTTACTAGCCATGGCAGAAGACCCATCCACAGCCTTTTCAATCAAATTCTGCGCATTCCCTTCATTTACTTCCTGAGAGTGTCTCACTGCTGGATCCATGGAGAACTGAACTTGATGTTGGGGAAGCATATCCAAAGCAGCTATAGAAGTTTCAGGGAAAAAGTTATCCTTTGGAATACCGGAAAGATTAACATTGCCTTTGCTGCATTTTGGGGAAGCACTTGTCATGGCTGGGGACTTGTCTACGGCAGTTTTAAGCATATTCTTCAGCTTTGCTGCAGTTTCTACCTGAGATTGCTCCATTACTGGATCCAAAGAGTTTTGATCTGAATGCCGTGGAGGCGTAGCCAATTCATAACATATTGTCTTCGGCCTCTTCCTCTTTTTATTTTTCTTTCTTGAATATAATTCTTTACTAGCCATGGCAGAAGACCCATCCACAGCCTTTTCAATCAAATTCTGCGCATTCCCTTCATTTACTTCCTGAGAGTGTCTCACTGCTGGATCCATGGAGAACTGAACTTGATGTTGGGGAAGCATATCCAAAGCAGCTATAGAAGTTTCAGGGAAAAAGTTATCCTTTGGAATACCGGAAAGATTAACATTGCCTTTGCTGCATTTTGGGGAAGCACTTGTCATGGCTGGGGACTCGTCTACGGCATTTTTAAGCACATTCTTCAGCTTTGCTGCATTTTCTACCTGAGATTGCGTCATTACTGGATCCAAAGAGTTTTGAGCTGAATGTCGTGGAGGCATAGCCAATTCAGATGTAGAAATTTCAGTTGAAAAAGACTCTTTAGGGACACCAGAAATATTGCCACTTACTTGACGTCTTCTCTCCTGCCGTCTCTCCCGCCATCTCTCTCGCCATCTCTCTCGCCATCTCTCTCGCTTCCTCTTCCTTGTCTCGCATTCTTTGGAACATGTCATGGATGGAGAGTCATCTATGGGATTTTTAAGCACATTCTTCTCCTTGCCTGCATTTTCTACCTGAGATTGACTCATTACTGGATCCACAGGATGTTGGGCTGGATTTTGTGGAGACATAGTCAAAGAGGCTGCGTTAGTTTCAGGTGAAAAGATATCTCTCGGAACTCTAGAAAGATTACCATTGCTTTCAGTAGTACTTTGTCTTCTCTCACTCCTCTTCCTAATATTTTTCTTTGTTGAGCACACTTCTGCGCTTGTCATGACTGGAGACCCATCTACAGAATTTTAAAAAAAAAATGCTCTCCTTTCCTTTGTTTTCTTCCTGAGGTTGTCTCATTGCTGTATCCATAAATAAGCATTGAATTGGATGTTGTAGAGGTACAGCCAAAGCAGGTCTAGAACTTTCATTTAAAGAGGTATCTTTTGGAACACCAGCAAGATTTACATTTTACCAGCTTTACAATAACATTATGCCTAGGTCTCATGCCTTTTCCTCCCTTTATTTTTCATTCATTAACTTATCTCTGCACTTATCATAGCTAAAGATGCATTACACAAGTCCATTATAGTACCATCAATCACAATTGATTTTTTCCAGAAGGTTTTAATTCTTTTCTTTACTACCACCATCTATACAATTATCTTATTTAGAGGAGCCAAACGTATCTTTACTAGATCCTCGAACAAGTGTAATTCATTATGCCTTTACATAGTTCTCACCAGAAATTTGTTTCATAGGTCACTACTCACTAGATTTGTGCAAAACAAATTACACCCTGTTTCTTTCTCTCTTCTATTCAGAAGATAAACTTAGTTCTGTCTCACTGGCACTGCAATAACCACCAGTTTGTAAATATGTATTTCATATTAAAAAGAAAAGTTTCCACATGCCATCATTACCTAACTTGCCAAGTCAATTCCAAGAACATAACAGATATTAAATGTAGCATTTCTATGTCCTTCCAGTAACAAAATATCAGACTAAAATGACCCTCAAAGTCCTCCTAGTAATTGGTTGAATACAGAGCTTAGTTAATTCCTTTCTTTCCTTCACTCAAACCAAAAGATAACCATAGAGGGCTTAGATTCAGCAAGAGACCTTCAGCTCAATAAAACCGACATCAAATGAATCTGAAATAAATACAAACTTCATATTCCCAGCATTTCCACTGAAAATATCGAGAAGTAAATAGAATATAAAATGCATTTGATACCTTAACCAATATAAACCCCTTTTCCGATAGCATTAAATTATCTATACAATGTAACTAAGTACACATCAATATGCAGAGAATGAAGCAAACATTTCGCAGATCTATAGAGAAATGAGAGAGAGAGAGAGAACCTCAGAGACTGAAGCAAATCGTAGAGAGAGAAGTGAGCGAGCCAGCGAACGAAACACTCAGTCGGCGGGAGAAGGAAGAAGGAGTTTTTAAGAGAGCGGCCATGAGGGGGAGAATTAGGGTTAAGATTTGAGGATTATCTCGTTTAATTGGATAAATTTTTATACCAGGCAAAATAGTGGCCAAAGATTGGAGGTCTTGTCAGTTTTGTCTCTAACGGTTTTTTGTTGTCACTTTTTTCATTAACACTGTCAAATATTTAACATTTTTTGCTGATGTGGTATACTATGTGGTAAAATTATCTGATTGGGCATATTTTTTTTCCACATCAGATTTTCTAACGTTTTTTTTTCGTGTCAGTTGTCACCCTTTTCACTAATACCATCAAATATTTAATAATTTTTACTTACGTGACATCCTATGTGGCAAAAATATATAACTTGATATGTATTTTTTACACATCAGATTTCTTACTCATCTTTCTCCCATCAAAGTTGTGTTGTTTTGGCCTCACCCTATTCCTTCTAAAATATAACTCAAACGCACGTGTTATTTTACTCACAAAAACATCGGAGACATTATTACTGAGAAAACATCGGAGACATTATTCCGACTTCTCTCCAACGACGTCTTCCCGAAATAGAGAATGGATAACGTCTCCGATGTTTTTGTCAACAAAATGGCACGTGCATTTGAGTTATATTTTAAAAGGAAAAGGGTGAAGTCAAAACGACACGATTTTGTTGGGAAAAAGATATGTAAAAAATCTAATGTGAAAAAAAATATGCCAAGTCAGATATTTTTGCCACATAGGATGCCACGTAAGCAAAAACTATTAAATATTTGATGGTGTTAGTGAAAAGGGTGACATTGGCAGAAATGTAAAATGTTAGGGGTACAACTGACAGAAAAAAACGTTAGAAAATCTGATGTGGAAAATAATATGCCCAATCAGATAATTTTGCCACATAGGATACTACGTCAGCAAAAAATGTTAAATATTTGATGGTGTTAATGAAAAAGGTGACAATGGCATAAACGTAAAACGTTAGGGATACAATTAACAGCGAAAAACGTTAGGGACAAAACTGACAGGACTCCCAAACTTTGGCGGCAGAAAAGGTATTTTTTTATTTAAATTGGTTTTTTTTGTCCACCAAAATACAACAAAACGCACTAATAAGTGCCTTAAATGTGGAGGGGAGAATATATCTTTATGAAATCGATGAAAAGTCAATAAATATACTTCTCTTGTTTATGATATTTATTTATTTAGTTGGGTAAGTGTGTAAGATTAAGAACATTAGTTTACTTAAAAAATAGAGAAAATAAAATAAAAAGATTAAATTATCCTTATAAGAAAGAAAAAAATTAGGTCATCCTCTCCTCTGACGCTTTGCTTCTTCATCTAAATTATACTAGCAGTTTTTTCTTAGCAGGAGGGGTTGCTATAACTTGTAATTTTTTGTAAGTTTAGCAATCCCTCCTTATTTTCTTTATTTTGTTTGATTTTAGTACTTAAAATAAATAGATCTTTCATATCTATATTGTTCCCCCATTATTTTGGTGGTGTTTTCTTCCGGATTTATTCTGTGTTTTTGTCTTTCTTTGTGAAAGTTTACTCTCTAATTGCTAGATCTTCTTAGATCTGGTAACTAGAGTTGGTTTTTGTTTTTTTTATGTTTACGTAGGAAGTTTTTTGCGGATCTACAGATCTTTATGTCAGAAAGCTTCCACTTCATCATGTTGTTAGAAAATTTCAAGGCACTCTCAACTTTGAAGATTGCTACAGATTTGATATGCAGGAGATCTAACGATAAAAACTTTGTTGATAACATCAAGAATAGTGAAGTTTTTCATCCCAAGTTTATCTTACAAATGGGACCAGTTGATCTTGGTGTTTTCTTCCGGATTTATTCTGTGTTTTTGTCTTTCTTTGTGAAAGTTTACTCTCTAATTGCTAGATCTTCTTAGATCTGGTAACTAGAGTTGGTTTTTGTTTTTTTTATGTTTACGTAGGAAGTTTTTGCGGATCTACAGATCTTTATGTCAGAAAGCTTCCACTTCATCATGTTGTTAGAAAATTTCAAGGCACTCTCAACTTTGAAGATTGCTACAGATTTGATATGCAGGAGATCTAACGATAAAAACTTTGTTGATAACATCAAGAATAGTGAAGTTTTTCATCCCAAGTTTATCTTACAAATGGGACCAGTTGATCTTGGTGTTTTCTTCCGGATTTATTCTGTGTTTTTGTCTTTCTTTGTGAAAGTTTACTCTCTAATTGCTAGATCTTCTTAGATCTGGTAACTAGAGTTGGTTTTTGTTTTTTTTATGTTTACGTAGGAAGTTTTTTGCGGATCTACAGATCTTTATGTCAGAAAGCTTCCACTTCATCATGTTGTTAGAAAATTTCAAGGCACTCTCAACTTTGAAGATTGCTACAGATTTGATATGCAGGAGATCTAACGATAAAAACTTTGTTGATAACATCAAGAATAGTGAAGTTTTTCATCCCAAGTTTATCTTACAAATGGGACCAGTTGATCTTTATTCGCCCTTAGTTCAACAATTTTTACGAATTCTTTATTCTATATTATTAGGATGGAGTTGTTCGATTTATTGTAAGTGCCGTTGAGTTTTTCTATAATTTAATGAATTGTATTATTATAAAAATAATTATCCTTACTAAATTACTCCTACTAATTATTATTTTTTCATTAATTTTAGGAATAGGTAGAACCTTAATTGAGAGTACAACAGCAAATATTTAAAAACAAATAAAAATCTCTAACAAAAGCAAATATTATAAAGTGAAGAGAATAATATTTTAAGTTCTTTGATTGTCTTTTATCTTTTCTTTTGTCGGATAAATTATTAATTCTTTGCTTCTCTTTTTATCAAACATCCTTTGTCTTGGAATGTAATAAATATTGAGGTATATGTTTATTTTAGAATAAAATTGTTGACAACATTTTAGAATAAATTAGTAATTTAATTTTGAAAATTGCATATTCTTTTAATTTAATCCTTAAAAACTAAATTATTTTCATGTAATATATAAAAATTTAGTTTCCGATCAATTTAATCATTTAATATGATAGATATAAATTTAATTCAAATAATATTAATGAAAGTTAATTAACTGATAAATATTGAATTGAATTTTATTCGATAAAAAAATATAAACAGACCATTTTGATAATGTGCATGTAATTTGAAAAATTAAAATCCATCATATTTACAAGCTCCACGTAAAAATTCCAGACGATACATTTTGATGGTAATTAATTTGTAAATGTGATGTGTTTTGTTTTTTTAAAATTAACTAATATTTAATTTATCATTAAATTTTTAAAATTTTAAAATGAAAACAATTTTTACAAAATAAAAATAGAAAACAAACAAGTGCCTAAGAAATATTAAGTGAATAAATTTTTTATGTTATTTAAGTTGGTTTGTTCTGTCCACCAAAAAATAAATAAATTACGAATTTTGTTAACAAATGTCTAAGGAACATTAAATGCTACTTAGGGAGTATTTACTATGGTTTTATCTTGGATGATATGGTATTTTATATATTATTGTATAAAATAGTGTTATCTTAGATATTATATTATCTTTAATACTCTTATTTGGTATTGTGTTATTATCACATTGATATAAAATACAAGTGTTTAGTATAAAATGATGTCATTTGAGGTACTATGTTATTTATTTTTTGTATCTTTCAAATTTATCTCCTATAAATTTAAGTAAATTAATTTTTTATAATTATTTTTAAAATTTTATAATAACTTTAAATTAAAAAACCAATAATCAACGACAAAATATTTTAAATAATCACATAGTTTAAATATAACTTAAAATAACAATGATCTAAATATGCAACAAAATTATTTAAATAAGCAACCGGGAAATGTGGTGAATTCATAATTTATGTTAAACAATATAAACTACTAGCATCTAACACGCACTCCCGTGCGTATTGTCTGCTTTTCCTATGTATATAATCTACTTTCTTAAATATATACGCGTGTAAAAAAACATATATTTTTATATAACAAATCATGTGCGTGTAATGTTTAGAAGAATAGATAAAAGGTCAATTGGGTGGAAGAATAAAGTAAATCATAAATGTATGAAATTGGTTAAAAAAAACAAAAAACACATTGAATGAATCTGAAAAATATACATGTGTTACCGTTTAGAATGGACTTAAGGACCAAAATGATTACACTTGAATTGCACAAAAGCTAAAAATATTGATGTCGAGATGAGTCACCAAATGTTTGCAATTGAATTGCACAAATGAAGTGGTCAATATGGGTGTGCAGAATTGGAGAAATGATACTTGAATTGCATAAATAAAAGAAGCAATGAAATCATTTTATTTTATGATGTGAGAGTTTTAATTTATAAATGTGATTGCGTAAACGTTGGTGTAGGTGTGTAAATGTGGGTGTCCAAATGAAGTGATAAATATGAATGTTGTTAATGGGCTACAAAACTTATATAAACTACAATATATCTCAACTTTCTCACTCACCTTTCTTCAAATCAATTTTTTTTGTTATTTTTTAATTAAAAAATATGGCTATTTTGTGACCCCAATAACCATAAGGGTCACAACCATATTAATATAAATAGTATGGATAAAATTGATAAAACAAAAAAATTTTTACTCAAATGGATCATCTCAAATGACAACATATTGTTGGTGTCATAAAATAATACATTTTTTAGTGTCATGTGATGACACATTGTTTTTTTTATGACACTGTGTCATACATAATACCATAATAATGTTATCCAACATACCATGTTATCTTGGATTACACTTTTAGGATCAAATTTCATAAATGAGATTTCTTAAATTTTTAAAAGACCAAACTACCCTCTTTTATCTTAATATTTTTTGTTATTAAATAATCTTACATCTAGTTAATAAAAACTCTTGCATGTGGTTGCATGCAAAATGCATTTCCGTACAAAATGTCTTGCATGTGGTTGCATGCAATATGTATATTTGATTGCCATGCTTTTTGTCTGAATTTATCGCATCACTTTAATAATTAATTATATGTATTAATGGTTAAGACTTAAGAATATTAATTATTTCATTTGAAAAACATTTTATAACTAAATTTATCTTGTGAAAAAAATTAAATAATGAATTTTTTATAAAAATCAAAGAATGAAATATAGTAAGAAATGACCAAAATAAAAATATTTCAATTTTAACAAAAAAAATTGTTTTAAAAAATTAACAAAAAAATTGCACCGCAAATGAGCATAACAATCCACAATTCTTGTTAAAAAATTTACACAAAAAAAAATATTTGGACGCAGGTAGATATAAGAATAACCAACAAAATTAAGAAATGAGAGGGTAATGTGGTCCTTTAATAAATCAAAGAATCTCAATCATGAAAGCTACGTTTTATACACTCACAAGCCACATCAAAAGTAACAGTTAGGTTGTGTTTGGTACTAGGGAATAGGGATGTAAAAGAAAGTAATATAAAAGAAAATAAAGAAAAGTAATTTAAAGATAAATAAGGTGTATGGTATGTAATAAAATAAGAAGAAATGTTTGTAATATAAAATCTGTCAAAAAGATCAAAATATCATTAATATTATATTTTAAAAATAAAAAATTTTGTATTAAAAAAAGTAGTAGTGGGTGGTAACCGATGGTGGCAGCCGATGATGGTGGCGGTCGGTGGTGGTGGATAACAGTGGCCGATGGTTGCCGGTGGTGGGTGATGATGAAAAATGAGAGGAACTTATAAAAAATTTTCAATTACTTAAATAACAAGATTTAGATAATATTTTTTTTACCTAATCTATTTTTTCTTCATTTAATTAAAGTGAATTAGAATGTAAAGTAGGATCAGGATCACCTCCATTATGCAATATATCATTCCTATGATACCATATGTAATAAAGAATAACACGGAATTCATGAATCATAGAAGTCATATAAAACTCAAAAAATAAAACGTTATCACCTCCATACATCATATGAGTAATTGGGGTCAATGTATTAAAAATCGAATCGGTCATTGAATTGAAAAATCTTTTGCGTCATGGCTCTGTTTAACGAGTTCAAACTGACAAATTGGATTAACAATTCATTCTGAAAACAAATAAGTTCAGGTTCCTGAATCCTGGCTATATCATTATTCATTGAACTTTCATTGATAAAAACTCACATTGAATGATCAATCTAATCTAGTTTTGGGAAGAAATTAAAGCAACGTAGGATCTCTTCAGGAAAGTCCAAACAATTTTGTCACAGGATTTCATAATATATTTACTTTGAAAATTGATCAAATTTAAAATTTATCCTAGTTAGAAAAGACTCCAATTAAAATTCATATTGCCAAAAAGAGTGAAGAAAACACACAAATTTGTCATTCTATAAACATGGCAGGGTAAACATATCATTTAAACTTGAATAATAGTCAAAGTTCACATAATATCAGCCGCAATTTTTAATGTAGATATGATGATTTCTCTACCATTACTACTTTCCCCACTCCCTACTCAAAAAACCCTCCCTTTGTAACCCCAAAAAAATCTAAAAAATGTGCTTGTGAAGCAACCTCCACCATTAATTCAGACTAAAATCAATAATATCATAATTGGGGAAGAGAGAAGCTACTGCAAAAAGAAAAGGAAAAGGAAAAAAAGAAAGGAGGGGGGACTGAAAACCTAAAAAATGATGGAGAGCATCAATGGTAATAACTAGTAATTGAATGAAAAATGCAAGTTTGCACAGGTATGAATGAAAAGAAATCAGAATCTCCCTTTCCGAATTCGTGCCCAAGCAATGGCTGCAACTGCAGCACCACCCAAATGTGCAGAACCTGATATTTGACTGTCTCCCTATAATGCAAAAACCAGCAATGTGTTCTTAATATCTTGTAACCATATGGATACTGAAATTTGGAGTTTGAAGATATGTAAAGATATAATAAAGGAAGAAAATGAAATGTTTGATTTAGACATGTTACAGTTTGACTTTGATCATCTAAATCAAACCTTCCGTTTTCTTCTCTTCTATTTTCAACAATTTAAACATCTCCTAAAAGCCATGCAAGCAGCCAACCTTGCCCTAAATCAACGGGAAGATGATATGGGCAAAGTCCAAGACATCATGAAAGAGCTATGGCACAAACTAGTGATTTATACAGGACTTTTCATTCGACATTCATAAGACCTACTGCGTGTAGTATTTCGGATCATAGCATAATAAATTTTGAAGCAGTTTGTCGAAGTTAATGTCAATGCCATTGAACCAATAGTTATGATTAAATGATCATTTCCCTAAAAGATAAACTACCTAAGATGATGGTAAATACAATAAGCAAGTCTTGAGAGAGTCCACATACCTCTATCATCCTCAACACATCTTTCCCAATCAAAAAGACGCCCTGGTTTAATGACAAAGCAATAGACAAAAGTTATGTAAGGATCCCGCATTATAAACTTCACATGGTTGAACTAGCACTAGCTTGAGAGAGCTTACCAGCAACATTGCAGGAACTGGTATAAAAAAGTTGAAGTAAAGGGTTGCTTTTGGAAAGAGGAATATATTAAGCAGCATAATTGCATTCACAGCTCCACTAGCACCCTAAATATGGGAAGATTCTATAAATTAATTTCTGCAGTCATGTTTAACCATTGTATATAATACAAACAAATAGTTATTCTCACATCTTATGTAGAAGTAATTTGATGGTCCAACAAAAATTCATTGAATAACGAAATTTGACTTCTAAGAAAACAAAGCATCATATTATAATTGATGAATTGTCGTAGACAAAATGTGATAAATAATTGGTAAATATTGAAATGCATGCCTCAAATTTTCAAAAAAGAAGCTCTAGAACCGAAATGATATAAAATCAATTTCACTAATTATATACCAGAAAATAACTTTCTATCTGAAATCATAAGGACCAAAGAGAAACCAAACGGAAGACATTGATGTAACTCACAAGGATGAAAATTTTGCAGCAACATCCTCATTCACATGATTTATAAATAGAAACATGTTCCAAAAAAAAGAAATCAAAACATATTGAAAGCGGATATTATTCTCAGAATATGATTTCTCATCAAAGACATAGTTACTGAAAACTTACCAAGGCTGGTTCCCTTGAGATGTCCATACCTCTCCAACCCTGTAGCAGAACACCAAGAAAGGTTAAAAAACTCACATGGAAAATTGACAAGAGTCCACAGGTCATGTAAAGTAAACTATTTCAAATAAACATTTTAAGTTAAAATCAAGAAAAGAATAAACTACTACTTAAGATACTATTAAATGCAATTTATCACTAATCAACTTAGGCAACCGTATTATTATCAATGCATACTATATCAAAAAGATCCCTTTTATTTTGGTCTTTCTTTCCACATCACATATAAAACTTATTTCAGAACCAAAGTGCTAAATATGTCATTCATCAAGAAAACATTTAGCTTTAGATAGTTGGAAAAGCTGTCATTGAAGAATCAGTATAGTATTTATTTGTACTTTTTGCTGGCATAGAATTTAAATCTAGATTATGTTCATTTCCTTTTACCCAGACAGTGCTCAAATGTCTTAGATTTGCTCTGGCAAGAGACTAGTAGATATTTTACTCATTGTTATCATCATTAGACCTTAGATGTTTGTGCCTTATACGCTTGATGCACCAAGTAAAATACTGAACCACCAATTGCCCCAGCAAGATACAACTTCAGCAAGTACTGAGGTCCAAAAGTGCTTCCAATCTGCCCAGTGGAAAAGATTGGAGTATGAGAAAAGTCAAAGGAACAAGTAGTTAATTTAAAATAAGAAATTGGAAAGCAAGAGAAAAAGAAAGAAATCTCTATAATATATTAGTGACAAATAACTTAAACAAATTAAGACTCTTAAAAAGTCATAATATAGGAAAATATAATAATTAATACCTTTACGACAAAATTAAAATTTATTGTATATGCCAGCAAAGAAGATAGAGAAGACATTAATAATCAAATGTACCAACCACCATAATATTGTTTCTCTATTAACCAAATTAGTCCTCAAATCTTATGCACCAAACTTCTTAGCATATATTTTACCCATAAAACCCCAAGCTCAAAATTCACCAAAAGTCGTGTGTTATGTATGTTCCTTGCCCACTAAAGCAAAAGAGTTTCTCAAATTTACACCTAAAGAGGAAAGCTGATACCAAGAATTAGAAACTCTAATCCAAAAGAGGTCCAACATATTCTTCATGATTCAAGACCACGATAAAATATGCATTAGACTAATAATATGCATACTCCAAAACGCTCAAACTAACACAAATCTTATGAAAACTAGTTCCCTTTAAAGAATTCAAATATCTTAATGTGTCTAACATAACTATTGAAACTTCATGTCTTCATTGTATCATCTTTTTTTTTTTTTTAACGAACACAATAGTGTATGTAGTGAGATACATATATAAATACTTCAGAAACAAGAGAAAGAGAAAAGACCAAGAGAAAAATCAAGGCTAAATATACAATTCTAGAGCAGATAAACGCACACTAGTCCCAAAGAAGTAGAGTCCAATCATGTTAGAAAAGATATGCTCAGTGTCGATGTGGCTGAATGCACTGGTTATCAAAGTGTGCAAGCGTCCACACTTGAGATTGTGCAAAGAAATCTGCTCACAGAAAAAAAAAAAAAAAAGAATTATCAATGCAGATGAAGCATAATTCAAACAAACAGATGGAAAATATGTATATCTCTCAAGTCTTCCTTCAACTGTATCTAGCAAGGATAATAAGTTACCGATTATGTTTATGAACAACCAAAACACATTATTTTGTACTAATATTACATCACCTTGTAGAGAATTATCTAAGAAACATTTAATGCACCCCCTGTCCCCCATGCAGATGGGAATGCCATACAAAACAATGATATAGCAAATAACATCTACACATAGCAATGGCATTATCTTTTCTTTTCTTTTTTTCTGCCATAGCAATGGCATTATTGAGTAAGTCAAATTCCATAAATCAAGAAACTCACTGTAAAGTTTTCTGACATAAACTTTTGATCAGCCATCCTCCAAGTTAAGAAAACAACAGTGTTAGCTACAATCAAGCCCAAAACCACATCATTACTTGTTAGCCTTTGAAACCATGATCTCCTGCAAACAAGAGAAAATATATTACTGGCATGCTATATTATATGTACATTATCTAAAATTCTACCAACAACAACAATCAAAGCCTTTTCCCACTAGGTGGGGTTGGCTATATGGATCAACCGACGCCAACGTGTTCTGTCTTTACTCATTTCTATAGTTAGGTTATTAATAGTTAAATTCATTCTAATAGTTTCTCTTATTGTTTTCTTTGGTCTTTCCCTACCTCTAGTTATTGCGCTATCTTTCATTTGGTCAACTCTACGTACAAAAGCCTCTAATAGCCTTCATTGTACATGATCAAGCCACCTAAGGCATGTTTCCACTAACTTTTCTATGATAGGTGCTACCCCAACTCTCTTTCTAATACAATCATTCCTAATCCTATCCTTTCTAGTGTGACTACTCATTCAACGCAACATTCTCATTATCTAAAATTCTAAATACATTAAAATTTTGGATTTCCTGCCAGCTATTAATAATGAAAATTGAAGACCCATCAATTTGCATGTACCTGTTGAAAACAGTAGAGAGATAAAAAGGAGAAATTAGCAGGAAACAAAATAGAGTTTCATCAGCCTTGCATACTTGTTGCACATATACATGCACAATGGTTGAAAATTGTATGAAATGCATTTTGTCAAGAATTACAGCAGTCAGTAGACACGCAAGCATAAGAACTGTAGCAAGGACAGTATAAAATAGATAAACCATTTTAAACTTTGGCAAATGAATCTACATGTAAATTCTAAAAAGCACAAGAACAAGACAACAGGACTTGTAATTATCAATTTAAAAGGTGAAGTGATCCATGGTATTTATGTGCATTAGATGGTAAAATGACATGGTTTCTATATGGAATTCTCATGAGTTATTTTTCTTATTCTCGTTCCTACTGTTTTTTCCAACAATTAGGCATTACTTACAGGCAAGTGATATTATTGTTGCCAAAAGAGAAAAGATAATAAAGTTATAGAAAATGAACTTCCAATATAAAGGATTTTAGAATGAAAATTATCTTAGGTATAAATAAGTTGGCATCCAGAAATTTCTAAGTTTTCTTAGCACACAACCATATACTTGCAATAATATGTAAAAAATACTAACAAGAAAATTTATATTTGCACAAGGAAAACAAACCAGAATAGAGAAAAGGCAGCGGAAAAGGATGATCATTTCCAGAACCAAGCATATCAATAATATCCCTACACCCTAATGCATTGCAACCCAACACCCAGAAGCAGTTAGAATAAATATTAATTTATACCTAAACTTGTTTATACAAGATACCGATTCAAGAAAGAACTCATAACTCCTCTATAAGGAACAATATCATCAAACTATAAATACATTCAATTAGCAAAAGCATGGGAACAAATATTCCTTGAGATGTAGATCGAAGTCCAACCCAATCATTAGTTTAACATCAGCTGGAAGAAAGAATAAGTAATGATTTCTTTTTTCCTTTCTTGTGGAAATGGTGGATAGTAGGAAAGGCACAGTTTGTTATAAAAATAACAAAGAAAAGGAAACCAATACATTGGATATTTTCAGAATCGAAAACTTCCCATAAAATAAAGTTCACATTAACTTCTCATAATTATCAGCAAGCTTTCTACATTAAGTTGTAAAAAATGTTATTAGTGGTTTGACCCTTATCAATCAATGTCAAAAATACAAACAACTTTCACTTTTAGAGAACTTTTGGAATGACATTAATAAAAATGAAGATGACTCATTTGTGTCATTGCTACTCTTGTGAGAGAATCATAACCCTTAATTTTCATTAAAAACCAATAAAAAGAGTAGAGAGTGTCATAATAGCAAAACTAGCAAGATAAAAACTGACTGTTTCACACTTAACTCTATTTTCCTCTCTACATTTTCCCCTGGGGATTTTACCCCTTTACCTTCAATCGCAACTTGACAACTAGGTTGACCTGCTTTAGCTTAGGTCCCTCTGGTTACAATTTCATATATAAAATAGGAATATAGGATGTAAGACTAAGAACAAGATTGCTTTTGCTTCAAATCAACCACTAGCTGGGTGATTGGCTCAAATTTAAAGTGAAGAATGGTGGACCAAAGATATTTTTGATGAATGGCATTATAATAAAGCCATCAGTGATCAGTCTCTTGCCAATAAGTATTTCCATTCCACAGCCAAGTAATTTATCATGAAAGTTTGCATCTACAAATACAATTACAACTGCCCAGGTTAAAACATAGGTGGGCATTACTTAAAATTATGTTTTCACAAGAAGAACCACATAAACCCTAATTATTTCGCAGGAAACAAACATCAGTTGGAACTCCAAACCAGACCAGAAGATACCGAAAACATAAAAAGCAAACTTAATTTGAACGCTATTAGCACTCCTTTCTCACAATGCAATCTAAACTTCTGCTTTAGCCACTCTAAGAGCAATGATACAGAAGGCAAATAAACAAAAATGAGAACCAACTGGATACATCATTTAACCAGGAAAATCAAGAAAATTACCATCCACCACCGTTCAAACGAAAACCCCGATCGAAATCGAATCTCTGCCGATGAAATTGAGCTCTCAGAAGCTTCGGCCCGCAACCTCCTCCGAGCCCTCTGGTCGAACCCCTGAGGAGAGCGTTGGATGAATTCAACATGAAGTGACGCGCGAATACTGGGCCGGAAACGAACCCAAGAAACTTCCCAGAAAGGGCAGTGTGCCCTAAGAAGGGCCATGAGTAGCGAAAATGGAAATGGTGAAGTGGGGTTTGGGAATTATGCGAAGGTTTAAGCAGGGAGGAGTAAGATTTGTGAGCGTGAGAATGGAAAACGCGGTGGGCCGTGTGGCCTGAGGGAGTGAGATTGGAGTAGTGTGTGACAATCTTGTGAAGAAATTTGCTCATAGTTGATGATCTTTGGTTTGAAGAAATTGCAGAACTTCTCAAGAAAGCAAACTCTGGAGTGAGTAGTTGAGGAGAAATGGTTTCTTGCGGAACCGGGAAATGGCGAAAAGCGTTAAACTTGAAAGTGGAAAACCCAAATACTACATTTTTGGTATGTAATAAAACAAAATGCCCCGACCCTACCGAAGCACCGGGTATGTTTTTTCCGGTTTGGTTTATACCGTAAGACAAAGATAAACACCGATATTTTATCATAGGTCAAAAAATATTTCCCTCCAATGGATTAGAGTTAAGATAAAATTCTTATATTTCTGTTAGGCTCCTTTAGGTCATGTTCTTTTACAATAAAGAATAATGAAAATAAAGATGGAATGGGTGGAATTCATTGAGTCCCACCTATTTTTTACTTTTTTATTTCTATCAACTTTAAAAAAAAAAAATACAAAATACAAAATATCTATTATACCCCTCTGATTTGACACAATTATAACCTTCTTTTCTTTTTATTGTTTTAATATAAGGGGTAAAATGGTCATTTTAATACATTTCCTTTCCATTTCCATTATCAAACTTTTACTACTAAACACAAGAAACGCATTCCGTTTCCATTTCCATTTCTGCATAAAGAACGTGCCAATACCCTCAACATTTGAATATTTGGTTAAATACGCTCTTAATGTTTAGTTACGATCAATTATGTCCGGAACGTTTTATTTTTTGAACAATCATTATTTATTTTAACGGTTAGTGAAAAAGGGTAAGATTGTTCGAAAAATGAAACAGGGATATAATTGACCGCAATTAAACGTTATGGGTGACCGAAAGTTCAAATGTTAGGGGTACCAAAGATACTTTACCTTAAACTAATACAAGAACGACACGTGGTTAAATTTTTTGCATGATTAATCACATAAGAGAGATGATGATATAGAATATCACATTTTACGTAATCAATCATTTATATTCTTTCTTTTTTTTTTTTTAAATGAAGCTTATGATTGGAGAATCTTATAACGAATATATAAGTAACTTGATCCAAGTTTTTTCCTTTTTCAAATAAAACCATTCACATTTAAATTTGGCAATTTGATTTGTACCATTTGATTCACAATGTTAAACCAAACTATAGATAAGTAACTTAAACTATGTGATTGAGTAGAAGGAACTCATTTATTTTCAACTAAGTGTCATAAGTTCCTTGAGCATAAAAACAACTTTAAATATTTGGCCTAACTGTCTTACCCTTCGAAGTGCCTACAAGTTAGCGAAGAGATTAGTCATACCTTAATTTAAACACAAAAATCATAGATGAGTGCTTTTGAATAGTTTGAGACTTTTTTTTTATCAAGTCAAATTTACGCAGTTAATCTAATTTTTAGTTAAACAACATTTCAAAATAATAAGTAAAACAATTATGATATCGTAGTTCTAAATTATTTCAAAATGATAAGTAAAACATTTACATGATTCAAACAATATTACAAAATAGCTTTATTCGTCAATTAGTGATACCAACACATAAATTAATGAAAAGAAAAGTTATAACAATACAAATACAAAAGAAAAATTAAATGAATGGATAGAGATTGAATGGAAAAAAGAAAAGATCATTTGAAAAATTCATAAAATTTTCAAAATCATTAATTATTTATCATATACAACAATCAAAGTCTTTTTTCTATTAAATAGGGTTGGCTATATGGATCAAGCAACGTCAATATGTTATGTCTTTACACATTTCTATGGTTATGTTATTTACGGCTAGATTCCTCTTAATCGTTTCTTCTTTTTTTTTTTGTCTTCCCCTACCTCTACCTCTAGTTATTAGACTATCTTCCATTTGATCAACTCTACATACATACAAGAGTTTCTACCGACTGTCTTTACATATGATCAAACTACGTTTTCGATAAGTGCGGGAGGAGGGAGTGAGATTGGCGTAGTGTGATGCGACAATTTTGTGAAGAGATTTGTTCGATGATCATCGAACTTGAAATGCATTAAGAAAACAATATTCTCTTACGGGTGTTTGGATGGAGTGTGGGATGGAAATTGGAATGGTCCAATCCAACTGCCCAAGAGGATTAAATATAGAGCTAAACTGTTTTTTTAGTTAAACTCTTATTTAGTCTCTAAATTTTAAAAATGAATTATTTGGTATCTAAATTTATATTTCTGTCAATTATTTAGGGTGTGTTTGATAAAGAGAAAAGAGGAGGGAATGAGAATGAGAATGTTAAAGAGAATAAAAATGTCATGTCAATGTGATGTGAACAGAATAAAAGTAGGTGACAAATTTAGTCCCTGATAGATGAGAATGACAAATTTAGTCCCTAAATCTAATTGAAATTCTTTACATTGATTATATTATCTAGAAATTATGGTGGCTATTTGCATCCTTTCATGCTCATATAGTCTTCTGGCGAATATTGCCATAGTGTCATAGAAGAGGCTTGTTTATTGTTATACTCTAAGTAATTAATACACAACATCTTAGCTTCTACTTTTGAAAAGCTTAGTCTAGCATTATTTGTAGTAAATGACTTTTGCAGAAATTTTGAGTCACAGAGCTTCATTAGACACTAGCTGCAACACATTTATGTGCTTATCGTGTCATTTCCTTTTTCAAGCCTTTAAGGAATATTTTGTTTTTTTAGGGACTAAATTTATCATTTCTATTTATTAGAGATTAAATTGTATGTTTAGGGACTAAAATTGTCATTTCTATATATCAAGGACTAAATTGAGACAAAAATTGTGTTTTTTAGGGACTAAATTTGTCATTTTCATCTATAATGGATTAAATTGAAACAAATTATATTTTTGTGGAACTAAATTTGTCATTTTCATCTATCAGTGACTAAATTGAGACCATTTGTATTTTTAGGGAGTAAATTTGTCATTTTCATCCATTAGGGACTAAATTGAGATAAATTGTATTTTTTTGGGATTAAATTTATCATTTTCATCTATTGGGGGCTAAATTTATCATTTCTATTTAGCAAGGACTAAATTGAAATAGCATAGTATTAGGTGACTAGGATTGGAGAGAAATATATTGGCATAAATTAAATTCTGTCAACTTTTTTTACCACATGTGATGCCACGTAAGCAAAATCATTAACTATTTAACGGTGTTTGTGAAAAGAACAAAATTGATAGAAAAATAAAACATTGGAGGTACAGTTGGCAGGAAAAAAAGTTGGGGGTAGAATTAACAATGACCTCAAACGTTGGAGTACCAAATATACCTTAGCCTAAAAGTAATACTAAATAGTTTTTGTTTTGCCACCATGTTCTCACTTTTAACTGATACATAGAGTCATAGACTATTTAGTATTACTTTTAACTAATACAAGGACTATTTAGTATTCCTTTTAAATATTCAGATGATGTGGCAAGTTGAGGTGGCTACATAATGACAAATTAATAGTGTCACGTCAACACATTATGGCCACATCACACGATTACTTAATGAGTAACGTCCTAAAGACTAAATTCAACTAACAAATAGGATGAGTTGAGCTTTTATTTTATTTTTCTATTTTGACAATATTTACAAAATATTATTCAATTGTTCAATTTATTGTCAATGTCATTTGGCTTTTTGTGGAGATTTGTTGTCTTCTTTTTAAAAAAAAACAAAAGACAAACATGCTTATATATAAATACATATGTATGTAATATACATAAATACATATGTATGTAATATACATAAATACACAATATTATATATATACATTAATAAATCATACACACTTATGAGCTACAACAATAAATTTTACAATTACTATAATTATTCAAACAAATAATTCAAACTATAAAGCACACCCTATACCTAAAGCCTAAATGTAATATATTTATAATAATAAATACATCTATACTATAATTGCATAAAATTGAAGAAAAATTATAAGGCTCTTCTTTAAAGGTAACCTTCTCAATGTGGGACTTGTATCATTACCACCCCCTATGAAAGTTGGCGTCCCAACGGCTGCACACTGCGACACTTCACTCGATCACGGTCAGCCCTTCCACCGGTCAGAACCCTCCGCAAGTAGCGCTTTTCGGTTAGCCGGCTCTCAATGAAAGCACCAATTGATACGAGTATAAGTCTTTGGGAGAACCACACCCCCAAAAGCTAGCTATTGAAGTGAGAGAGCTCAAGGCCTTATAAGGCCCTTCCTTGAAGGTAATCTCCCCAATGTGGGACTTGTATCACAATGTAGAGTTATAATGATGACAGAAAAGCCATGAAGGTATCAACAAGGGGTTAGTCCAAGTGATATGCGCTATGGTATCACTTAAGTAAGATCCCAAGTTCGAGACCTTGTGAATGCGCATATCCCTATTGGGAGACTCACCCACCATAACCAGGTGCGCGACCCGAGTTGAGTCAAGTGGAAGGTCAGGGGACGCACAACCATGATCCTCCAATTAATATATTTTCTCTTTTTTGAAAAGAAAGATGAAAAAAATATATCATCTTTTCTGTAACATTGCCCACAAAAAAATCATGATTATGTGACCAACTGAAATGAAGTAACTCCACGTAAAAGTTATTTCATCTGATCTATTTAGACCATTGATCAAGTATAAAAACTTATATTGAAATTGATGAACCGTCCAAATGAATCAAATGAATAACTCGACTAATTTCACATGATCCATTTTTCCAACCTTGTGGGTGAATTGGGCTGTACTTTTTCTAAAAAAAGTTCAAATGTCATTATATTTTTTTCTAAAAATTTTGATGTGCTTGTCATTTTGGAAAACGAATCCTTTACTGTCCGCTTCCTATACCGTGCCTGCCGTTCAGCAATAAACGACGTCGTTCCTTTAATTTTTTTAAAAAAACATTCAACGTCTTTAAACGCTGCGTTTTGAATTCCATACCTTGAATCTTCTTCTTCCTCTTCCACTCTAGACGCTGGCCCCTTCCATTTTATCTCTCGCATGCCTTGAATCTCTCTTTGCTATTATCGCCGGAATCTGCGTCTCTACTATTCTCACTAGAGGGAATGAAGCGTCTATATCAATCGCCTAGAAATGTTTGTGTTTAATTGACATTTTTTTTATTCATTTGGGCTTAGGTTTTCGATTGTGAATAGTGTTTCGATTTTGAAATGCTTTAGGTTTCGATTGTGAAATTTGAAATAGCCTAATCATATACAATACTTGGGAAGATCGACTGTGGGAGAGACAATATAAGGGAAGATAAGAGGGAGGGGGAGAAGAGAAAACACAAGTCTAAATAATCATTCCATAATATTCTAGAACCATCTTCCAACTAGGGTAAGACTAACTTATATAGAGCCTAAAACGATATGTGAGAAGTTAAAGTGTTAAACTATTAAATAAATGATCAAGATAAAGAAAAGTAACTTTCTAAAAAAAATGTAGATGGTTATCAAAAAATAGAGATGCTGGAGTCACTTGAAAAAATTAAAGCTTTCATGCAAGTTAGCAAGTAGTTTAATTTCTGACATGGGTTAGGTGGAAGGTTTATTAAGCATTTGTTACCATAATTGTCTCAGTGGTGCTTTTTTATATGCATATCCTATTTATCAATGGGTGCTTTCATAGTTTCATTGTCCTCTCATGTCATGAATTTTAGTCTTTGAGTTTTACTTCTCTTTGAACTTTCAGCTACCCTGCATCATGTGACTTGCAATCTACAAACCAGAGATTTGGCTTGTCTTGGTGGACTAACTGGGTATGAAAGAGTAGGCTTCTTGCAATTATCTGAGTTTAATCCATCACTTATTGGAGGATTGAGTACAATCATACTTGTTATGCTTGACAATGATAACTGGGTATGAAAGAGTAGACTTTCTTGTGGATTATGACATATTGAAATTTGTGTTCATTCCACCATTTTTGCCTGTCTGTGATTTGAATTTTTTTCTTGGTTCAATTTTCTGTATAAAAGATTGTAATTTTGGTGCTGTTTTTTTTTTCCCTGTTTTGCTGATCAGTTTGCTGTCTATTTTAATTTTCTGTTGGCTGTCTGTTTTAGTCTCATGTTTGCTGTCTGTTTTAATTTTCTGTTTGCTGTCTGTTTTAATTTTTTGTCTGCTGGCTGTTGTATTTTTTTTTCTGTTTGCTGTTTATTTTTTACTCTCTGATTTTTTTTTTTTTTTGGCTTTGCTGGTCTGTTTGCTGTTTATTTATTTTTCTGTCTACAGATTAAGTAGGCTCTTAACAAATTGGAGGACTTCTAATTTGGAAAAGGGTGGAAGACTTGCAAATGCTACTGTTTTCTTTTCTTATTTTATTTTATGTATGTTAGATGTTGACTTTTATGTATGTGAGAGCAAAAGGAATTGAGATGTTGTAAATAGGTGGGAATTGAGATATTGTAACTGGGTATGAATTGTCATTTTGTAAAAGAATACATTTATTCAATAAAAATATATACTTCCCATTGAATTGCTCTAAAAAATTATCATATATATTTTTCATTCAATTATATCACGTTGCAATAGATTTTTCAATGCAAGCATACAAAAGTCTCATACATCAGTTACAATCATGACAAAATAAGATTTAAATTCTTCATAGCTTGTCACATCTATGATTGGTTCTCTGGTTCTTCAAGAGAGATTGGTCCTTCACTCTGGTCCTTTGTAAATAAAACAAAAAAGAATAAGTTATTTAATTCAGTTAATTGTCCCTAAACGAAATGCCATGACTTTGTTGATCAGTTCATCAATACCTGATTGAACTAAAGAGACTTTTTCGGGCACGTTTTTTACACAGAAATAGAAATGAAAATAGAAACGGAAACGGAATGTGTTTCCTGTGTTTGTTAGTAAAAGTTTGGGAATGAAAATGGAATGAGAATGTATTAAAATTATCACTTTACCCCTTATATTAAAATAATAAAAAGAAAAGAAAGTTATGATTGTGTCAAATCAAAGAGTATAATAGATATTTTGTATTTTTTTTTTGCTTTTTTTTTTAAAAGTTGATGGAAATGAAAAGTAAAAAATAAGTGATCATAATTTTGCAAAAGGATTTATATTGAACCGTACGAACCAATTTTGCGTCTTCCTCAACTTCTCTCCCATCGACATCAAATATAACACCAATTCAGGCATCTTTTGACCACCCTTTCAATAACAAAACTAAAAAATATATATAATTTGTTGATATATAATAAATATAATACATGCTTGGGCATTAAAAAAATACACATGCTTGAGGACTAAAATGAGAGATAAATGCATTTTTCATTGCAAAAGTATATTCTATCAGGACTAAAATGTAAGAGAAACGTTATTCCAAATGCAAAAAATACAATATTCTCCTTTTAACTCTACCATACATATTGAAACTAGCAGGAGGAAGAAGAATGACGACGTTGAAGGCACAAACCGGAAGCTGCTCTTCTTTATGTTGAAATCGCACCAAATAGCACCTCAGAACCTTAGAATGAAAATGAATTTCCTGCTGAACTAATGTGATGGAATGCGCGGGAGAAGAACGGGAAGAAAATTGAAGAGAATAAGGAATGAGTAGTAGTGTCAAAACGGGCCGGCATTAAACGGGCCGGGGCGGGCCGGCCCGTTTACTTGGCGGGCTTGGGAAGTGATGTCCAAGCCCGCCCGTATTGGCCCGCAGGCTAAACGGGCTAGCCCGCGGGCCACTTTTTATATTTTTTTAAAATATATATTTTTAAAAATATAATTATAAAATTATATATTTATTTAAAAATTAGTATTTTTATTATTTTAAATTAATATTTTATTAATTTTAATTATTATTTAAATTATTTATACACATTATTAGAATAAAATTATTATTTAACACATAAAATTACATAAAATATATATATTTATACATATTTTAAACAAATAACTATTATTTTTCATTTTTTTTTTTTAAATTTTTTAACGGGCCGGCCCGTGGGGCCCGCGGGCTCATACGGGCCAACCCGTTTAGGCCCGTTTTTAAACGGGCCTATTTTTTAAAGTCCAAGCCCGCCCATTTAGCGGGCGGGCCGGACTAGCCCGCGGGCTCGGGCCCGTTTTGACAGTACTAGGAATGAGTGGGGTACATTGAGTCTCATCTATAATTTTATTTTTTTTTTCATTTTTATCAATTTGTTTAATAAAAAATAGAAAAAAAGTACAAAATATCTATTATACTATTTGATTTTTGATTTGATACAATCATAACTTTTTTTTTCTTTTTGTTATTTTAATATAAAGAACAAAATAATAATTTTAATACATTTCTATTTCATTTCCATTACCAATTTTTACTACCAAATAAATGTATTCATATTTTTTTTTTTTGTAAAGAACGTAAAATTCTAAAAACAATACATATTTTTTTTAAAAAAAAATAAAGTAATTACGTCGCTGAACGGCAGCCACCGTACTGGAAGCAGTAGAGGATCCGTTTTCGTCATTCTGTTTGATATTTTGATTTGATTTTGTTCTATAATATTAAAAAATTAAGACTTGGAGCTAATTCTGTGTACAATTACAATGGCGTGAACATTTTTGTATTTTTTTTCTGCTTAAATAAAAACGACTCGGCACCTTCTTCCTTCTTCTCCACGCTCTGCATGTAAAGTAAATGAAAATATTATACTCAAATTGCAACTTGGTGAAAATGAGACGCAGCACTTGCTCAGAAATGTCCGTATTAAGCAACAGACAAAGCAGAAGCGCAAAACCAATGTCCAAATCAATGCCATCTCTGCTCTTGTGGTCTTCGCGCAGTAAAGGAGGTAAGTGGCATAGGAAATTAGGAACAAAACCACCGTTTTTCAAATCTTGAATGAAATTTTTTAATTGGGGCTGAAATCCCTTAGTGGTTAAGGTTCAATTTATTATTTCATGACAGAGATATGGATTAATTAATCTATATATATATATATATATATATATATATATATATATGATAATAGAGTTTTAGGGCTTGGTTTGGTAGGATGATTTGAGAGTGATGTGTAGAGGAGTGGGGTGGTTTGGAGTTTTTAACTAGAGTCAAAATACTATTTAGTTCCTGAATTGTTGGTCAAACTACTATTTAGTTCCTGGATTTATCAAAAATACTATTTAGTCCCCAAAATGTTTAATTATGTCAACTATTTAGTCTCCGAATTTAATAAAATACTATTTAGTCCCCGAATTTGTAACTACGTCAACTATATAATCCCCAAACTTGGCAAAAATACTATTTAATCATCGAATTTACAACTCTGTCAACTATAACGGGTAACAGTCAGGAGACTAAATAGTTGACAGTGTTGCAAATTCGATGATTAAATAGTATTTTTGTCAAGTTTGGGGTCTAAATAATTGACGTAGTTATAAATTCGGGGACTAAATAGTATTTTGTCAAATTCGGAGACTAAATAGTTGACATAGTTAAAAATTCTGGGGACTAAATAGTAGTTTGACCAACAATTCAGGGACTAAATAGTATTTTGCCTCTTTTAACTATTGGTTGGGAGTTTAATGAACATGTGGGATGATCTAAACTCAACATCCCAAATCTACCCCAACTGACACCACACCACTCTATCCCACTCACTTCAAAACTCCCAACCCGTACCGGTCAATTTAACGTCTAAGAACCAGCTAATTACCATGCTGAGCCTTGTGATTTCGTTTTTTTGTCTGTAACCAAGATATTCACTTGAGCATGTTTGATGATTAATTTTTTAAATACTGTGAAGACAATCCTTCTTAAATCAATAGACATAATTGATAGTTGAGGGAACACAGAGTTACTAGCCTTGTGATTAATTAATCTATATATTCAATACAAAGCCCACCATCTACCTCCACATTTGAGCAACAAAGGGAAGAACTCGTTTCGTTTGGGTTTTGATTTTGCTGATTGTGAGGGAAATGGGCTCAACGAGTGAAACAGCTCCTCTCTTAGAGAAAAAGGCAAGTCCACTTTTGAGTCTATAATGTTTCTTTTCTCTGTATTTTGCTATTGTCGTTTTAGTTTCTCTTTGTTTCTGAATTGCATCGTCATTCATTGCTTGCTTGTATGGACAATCTTGATTCTAAATCTTCATATCATGGCTATTGCAGTTTGGAATATGGATGGTGTTGAAATGGGTTTCTCTGTTTTTTGTGTTTTAGTTTTCAACTCAGTTTATAATATGTCCCACATCGGATAAAATTGAGAATGAAATATGGTATTTAAGTTGTGAGGAATAACCCAATAGGCTAGTCTTTTGAGATGGGTTCTCTTCGTAACTTAAGTCACATCTTCCGGCGTCAAGGACATTCCTTTACGATCTCAGTCCCGTGATAAGATTAAAAGAAAGTTCATCACAGATTTAACAGCTTCAATTGGAGGATGATGTTTGAATCACATAGTAACTAAACATCAAATTGTGCTCTCATTTATGTGATTATGCATGCATTTTCTAGTTTTTATGATGTACTTAGAGTTTGGAAAGCCCTTCTGCACTATCAATTTGGTCGTTGATTTTCTTACTTTGTTTAGATTTTGAGCTTCTTTGTGTATATCCTCCAATAAGATGTACCTTCTCTTTCTATTAAAATTTCTTCTTTGGTCAAATTACTCTTTTGGTCCTCAACGTTTGCACGAAGTTTAATATTGGTCCTCAACGTTTCGAAAAGTTATTTTAGGTCCTCAACGTTTCAAAAAGTTATTTTAGGTCCTCAACGTTTTTTTTGTTCAAAATTGGTCCTCTGGCATAACATCCATATGGTTTCGTCATTAAATGCTGACGTGTAAGGCTTATGTGGCACACCCTCTCTCCTACGTGTCATATTTAAATGATATGGCACCCTCTCTCACTCCAACTCAACAAAACGACGCCGTTTTGATCTAAAACAAAACATTTAAATGAATCAAAACGACGTCGTTTTGCTGAGTTTGAGTGATAGAGGGTGCCATGTCATTTAAATATGACACGTAGGAGAGAGGGTGTGCACATAATAAGCCTTACACGTCAGCATTTAATGACAAAACCAGACGAATATTACGCCACAGGACCAATTTTGACCAAAAAAAAAACGACCTGAAATAACTTTTTGAAATGTTGAGGATCAATATTAAACTTCGTGCAAACGTTGAGGACCAAAAGAGTAATTTGGCCTTCTTCTTTCATCCAAGAATAAGAAAACTGCTATGAATTTGACTTTGACATACTTATAGAACTGTACTTATCTTTGTGTTTCATTAAAGAAGGATGAAGCCTCCATGGGTGAATTGAAAGACCTTGAACATGGTGATGCAGTGCCGGTAATTAAGCATTGCCTTGAATTGAAGCCTCTTATAACATCTCTTAGCATCAGATTTTTGTAATATTTATTTCTAACTCTATGCACCAACATATCAGGCTGAAAATGCAGGAATCTTTCGGGTTCTTTCCCTTGTAAGTTCTTATACTCTTACCTACCTTTTCTTTCGGTGAATTGGTACAGTGTTCATTATGATTCTTACCATTATCACAGGCAAAGCCTGAAGCTGGGAAGCTGATAGTTGCAACTTTGGCTCTCTTGATTTCATCCATTGCAGATCTTTTAGTTGTATGCATCACTTCCAGACTCATCTGATTATGTATCCATGTCCCTAGAATTAATGTTAAGTCCTATCTAATGAACATGAAATTGTTCCTCATGCAGCCAAAGTTTGGTGGGAAGATAATTGGCATTGTCTCAGGAGATATTCAGGCTCCTGAAGATAAAGTTAAAGCATTGGATGATGTCAAGAACACCATATTATATGTCTTTCTGGTTGTTTTTTTTGGGTACGAGTATGACTGCTTTCTGATTGATCAAATGTTTCATCTGTATATAATTTTTCTTTCTAATATGTCACTGAGTTTGCTTGAAATTTCAGTTCAGCTTCCACGGCCCTTCGGAGTTGGCTTTTTTCCTCCGCTAGTGAAACGGTTGTTGCTCGGCTGAGAAAAGATTTGTTTAGTCACCTTCTACTCCAAGTAAATAAAACAACATTCTCATAAAGATATGTTGAAAAAATTCTCTTTCATTGTGTAATTTATGGTCATTTGGAGATTGTAATTCCACTTGTCTTGGGAAAAAAAAGGTTAAAATGCATAGAAGGCCCTTGAGTTTTAAGCACATAATATCCTTGAGTTTCAAAATCTTACACTCAACCCCCCTGACCTTTCAGTTTCGGGCCTCAACCCCTTTTGTCAGGTTTCCATCTATTTTTTTAACACTTTTCAGCCATGTCAGCATTTTTATTTTGGTTTTTAGTGAAATTACCAAAACACCCTTCACTAATCTAAATAAAAATACTAACATGGCTGAAAAGTGTTAAATAGATGGAAACCTAACAGAAGGGGGTTGAGTGCAAGATTTTAAAACTCAGGGTATTATGTGTCTTTGGCCTAGAACTCAGGGGTCTTCTGTGCATTTTGGCCGGAAAAATGAATTTTTTTTTAATTATTATTGATGAGATTTGCAGGAGATAGCCTTCTTTGATGTTACTCGTACTGGGGAACTTCTAAATAGGCTATCTGAAGATACAGAGATCATAAAAAATGCTGCAACTACCAATCTGTCTCATGCTTTGAGTTGCTTCTCAATTTCATTTATTGGTCTTGTCTTCATGTTTTCAACATCATGGAAGTTAACATGTAAGTCACTGAAAACTAAATCTTTGTTTCATCTACTACACTTAGAGGACTTATTGTCTCTGTAATCATCATAACTTTTTCTTTCTTTCTTTCTTTTGGCAAAAATACCTTTTACATCCCCAAACTTTACACCAATTTTAAATTTTGTCACTAAACTGTTTTTTGCAATCACTTTTGTCCCAAAAGTTTTGAATTGCAATCAATTTCATCCCCAAAGTTTCAAATTTCGTCCTAACACTTAACATCATCCAAATTACTAATGGCAAATAATAACATGACATCACACATGTAATATTAATGCTAACTCATCACTCAAAACGACGCCGTTTCTTCATATTTTTCTTTTCAATACGAAGAAATGACGTTATTTTAAACGATGAGTTGGCATTGATATAAAGAAATGACGTTTTTTAAGTTATAAGTTAACATTAATATTACATGTATGATATTATGTCTTCATTTGTCATTAGTAATTTGGATGATGTTAGGTCATAGGTGCTATGACGAAATTTGAAACTTTGGAGACGAAATCGATTGCAATTAAAATCTTTTTTGGAACGAAATTGACAGCGAAAATAAGTTAAGGGACGAAATTGAAAATTGGTGTAAAGTTTGGGGACATAAAATGTGCTTTAACCTTCTTTTTCTTAATGGTCTCTTTCATTTGACCTCTTCTAGTGTTGGCTTTGCTTGTTGTGCCTCCTACGTTTGTTGCTGTCCGTAAATTTGGTGCCTTCCTAGGTGACCTTTCTCATAAAACTCAAGCTGCAGCTGCAGAAGCTGCTTCAATTGCTGAGGTATGTCTGTCACAAGAAGTAATAGTCCACATTTGTGGGAGATTGAAATCTCAAGTGATAGGAGAAAATGCTTAAACTCATATTAATTTTTTCAATTCTTGTTGCTTAGGAATCCTTTGGTGCCATAAGGACAGTAAGATCTTTTGCCCAAGAAGAATATGAAATATCACGTTACTCTGAGAAAGTTGATGAGACACTTAAGCTTGGACTTAAAGAAGCTGTGAGTCATCCATTTTTAATTTTACCTGTTTGCTTGTGTCGTTGTGTGTTTGTCACTATCTCCATTTGTTAGCTTCACAACTGCTGATTTTACCTACTCGGTGATCCAGAAAGTTCATGGACTCTTTTCTGGAGGCATCTTTACAGCAACTTCATTGCCCATTTTTGTGGTTGTTGTATATGGAGCTTATTTGACAATTACAGGTTCCATGTCCGCTGGTGATCTTACATCTTTCATTCTTTATAGTCTCACAGGTGAGTTCTTCTTGTATATATGGTTTTTAAGTTTTACACCAAGTTTCAAGGATCATGTCAACTCTCTAATTTTACCTAACAAACACATTACATGCACACCTACTTCCCTTGTAGTGGGACCTTCTATATCTGGTCTCCCAGAATTATATACTATGGCTATGAAAACTGTGGGAGCGAGCAGACGGGTATTTCAACTTCTGGATCGCATCTCCTTGATGCCAAAGTCAGGAAATAAGTGTCCTCTTGGGTCAGTTCTATAGATGCAGAGACCAATCTTACATTTGTATTTTCTGCATAAAGTTTAGTTTAGATTGAGAATGATAATGGTACTGATATTGTAGTGATCAAGATGGGGAATTGGAAGTCGATGACGTCTGGTTTGCATATCCATCACGTCCTAGTCATATGGTACTTAAGGTAACACCTTCTTCTAGCTCTCTCTGCTGCTGGTTCATCATGTGGTTTAAATAAATGCAAAATAACCCGAGGAGGTGTGGTTGAGTGGAAGGGACTCATCTACCCTTAACCAAATATCAGGGTTCGATCCCTGGCTTCGGGTATGGAGTAGCTTTAAATTCTAGGGCCAGCTGTCCCACCTTTCGAGGTACCTATAAGTCAACAAAAAGATTAGTCATCGTGCTCGAATCTCGATGGTGGTTAATTACCTGGTGAAAAAAAAGTAAATGCAAAATGATTATGATCAAGTACACTGCATTTTTCTTTCATTTGTAGGGAATTACAATGAAACTGCACCCTAGCTCTAAGGTTGCTCTTGTTGGTTCAAGTGGTGGTGGAAAGGTATAGACCATAAATATACTTCAGATGATCTTCTCTTTCTTTTTTCATTCTTTTCTATGATTTAATTCAAAAAAACGTAGGTGGAAGCACATTTTATGTCCCCAAACTTTACACCTAGTTTCAATATTGTCCCTTAACCTTTTTTTTACGGTTAATTTTGTCCCATAATTTTTGAATTGCAATCGATTTTGTCTCAACATCTAACACGGTCCAAATTACTAACATCAAATGATGGCATGACATCACATATGTAATATTACGGCTAACTCATAACTCAAAATGATGTTACTTCTCTATATTAATGCTAATTCATCACTCGAAATAAAGTCACTTCTTCATAATAAGAAGAAATAGAAGAAACGGCGTCGTTTTAGTGCGTCCTGAAATTTATGAATGATAATGAGGATTATGAATGATGATGATGAGTCATTAATGTTACTTGTGTGCTGCCACATCATCATTTGTCGTTACTCGTTAGTAATTTGGGTGGCATTAGGGGTTGAGATGGAATCGACTGCAATTCTTAACTTTTGGGACAAAATTTACTGTAAATAAAGTTGGACGAAATTGAAATTTGGATTGAAGTTTGGAGACGTAAAAAGTACTTTTGCCAAAAACTTATTAAGAATTGAAGTGGTTAAGGGATGAAGGGGAAATAAATCAGAGGTTCATGAACTCATGTCTGTTTGCTGCAGAGCACAATAGCAAACTTAATTGAAAGATTTTACGACCCAACCAAGGGAATGATTCTGCTGAATAGGATTCCTCTGGTGGACATTTCACATGAACATCTACACAAGAAGGTATCTTGATCATATAGTTCAGTTATTTGTGATTTTGGTAACTTAGAATTTATTTAATGCAGTGTGGTTTTTGGTAAGCAGATAAGCATTGTGAGCCAGGAGCCTGTACTTTTCAACTGTTCCATAGAGGAGAACATAGCTTATGGATTTGATGGCAAAGTTAACTCTGTGGATATAGAAAAAGCAGCTGTAAGATCCAATCTCTTCTTCTTCATCATCTTCTTCTTCTTTAGCTTAACTCTAGCAACTTCATAATGGGTGTGGATTTGAAATGCAGAAAATGGCGAATGCACACGAGTTTATATCGAAATTCCCGGATAAATACAAGACCCAGGTTGGAGAGCGTGGGGTGAGGCTTTCAGGAGGGCAGAAACAGAGAATAGCAATTGCTAGAGCTTTGCTTATGGACCCCAAAATTCTTCTCTTGGATGAAGCCACTAGTGCCCTTGATGCTGAAAGTGAATATTTAGTACAGGTCAGTTCACATATATGACCTATAAAGCACTTCTGATATGTGTCATGATATTTTGTCGTGTTGATTCGTTGTTACGATGAGAAACTCCTTTACGAAGAGTTGACTAAATGAGAGATAGTCCAATAACTAGAGGTAAAAGAATACCGAAGTAAACTATAGAAACAAGCTAAGATAGAACATGTGGCGTTGCTTGATCCATGTAGCCGACCCCACCTAGTGAGGAAAAGCTTTGTTTGTTGTCTTTATTCAGAGATAATTTCGAGTGCATTTTCTGTTGCTTGTGTCACGGCAATGCGAATGGGAAAAACTTAGATTCATTTTCCGTATCTTTGCCATCAGATTCTCTAATCAGAAACAGACACCTTTATGGTTTTTGCCAAGTTCATCTCTCTACTAGGCACAGGCTAATGAATGAACTGAACTAAGAAGTGAATGCAAATTGTGTAGGATGCCATGGATTCTCTGATGAAGGGAAGGACAGTTCTTGTGATTGCTCATAGGCTTTCAACTGTAAAAAGTGCTGATATTGTTGCAGTTGTTTCTGATGGCCAAATTGTTGAGAGAGGCACTCATGAAGAGCTTCTCAGCAAGAATGGTGTCTATTCTGCATTAGTCAGAAGACAACTACAAGCATCACCATCATCATCATCATCTTCAATCTCTATAATTCAAATGTGAATGATAGAGAATATATATAATTTTTCTTCAATTTTATGCAATTATAGTATAGATGTTAGATGTATTTATTATTATTATAAATATATTACCTTTAGGCTTTAGGTATAGGGTGTGCTTTATAGTTTGCATTTTGCCTGGTATGCTAGCTTATACAGGCCTTGGTTTGGTATTATTGGAACTCTTTTATTCTCTTTATAGGAAGATACAGTACTTAGGTTGGGCTTGGATTGTGAGATTTGGAATTTCATAGAATTTAAAATGTAAGGGATTTAAATTACTTGTATTTGAATTATTTGTTTGAATAATTATAGTAATTGTAAAATTTATTGTTGTGGCTCATAAGTGTGTATGATTTATTATATTAATATATTCATGTAACTACGGAATATTCCACCTTGGGACACGTGGCATTAAACTTTTAGAAACTTAGCTGCCGTGCATGCTAGTGGCATGTGAGACCATTCATCTGCTACTTACGTGGCCCTAGCCCACGTCACTTCACGAAGCGCCCACTTAACCAGACGTGGGAATTCCCTAAGCATCGTGGACCGACCCACGATGCACGAAATCGTGGGTCGAGCACGACCTCCCCACACTCAGTATAAATAGACCCTCACTCGGGGGACTAGATATACGCAACCTGAAGGACTACAGCACCCAATCTAAGACTCCTCATATACTCCTGGCAACCTGAGTATTCTCAAACACCTTGTACACATCCTCTCCACGCATTCCGAGCTCAGCCGTAGGCCCCGCCGGGTCCGACAACCAGCAAGCTCACCTCCGTCCCGGAGCACACCACCACTTGGGCTTCCAGCAGCCCTCAGAGACCCGAGCTCTCTCACACTAAGGCAACCTCCTGAGAGCGGCTCGCCCGCCCGTAGTACCTTAGGCACGTCTTAGCCGCACACGGCCCGATACAGGTAATCACCTCGCCTAACGGCTCCTATAGACGTCACCATGACGAACTACGTGGACTTTGATCCCTCCCGAAGGGTACGTAGGCACCTAAGTGCATCACCTAAGGACAAGTCCCCCAAGGTTAAGACCCCTTGCAGTCCTAATTACAAATTACAATTGTCTGAACAAAAAACGACAGTTACAGTGGCGCCCACCGTGGTCTAATTCAGACTACAATGCCTTGTGCACTCTGTCGCTGAACGACATTTCTTTTTTGGGGAGTAGGAGTATATACCTAACACTCAGAAACCCGCATGTCTTATCTTATATACAGGACATAATACAGCATGACCGACTCGAACGCCCCCGCAGCCACGGCCGACACAAGCACTCTAAGGCGCAGCACAAGGAATCGGCAAGGAACGACCGAAGCGGTCACAACCGAAGCAGGCGGATCAAAGTATCAAACGCAACCCAGCCCCAAAGCGCCTCAATGATGCATGTAGCTGTTGCAGAAACCGTGATCCAGAACCCGGCACCTAGAGAGGAAACTTGCCCTCAACACCCGTATGGCATGCCACATGTTCCTTGCTCTACAACTGGCGGTCAAGAAATGACAGAGCCAACGAGGAACCCACGGGACGCAGAGATCGCCCGCCTCGAGGCAGAAGTAGCGGCTCTGCGCCAACAACAGTGGGAGGAGAACAGGAACCTCGCCCCAGCAAACGCAAACGCCCAACTACCGCTAATGCCACACGGCGCGACGGCAGGGACCTCCAACAACCAACCTTCCCGCAATACAGTTCGGAACCTTACCGATGGAATTCGCGCAACTATCGCTAACAGCACCAGCGCCCCCAGCAGCGATCCACCTGGACCAGCAATGATCGCCGTACAAGCAGCACGACCCGCTAAGAGCTATCCGCGACTACCAGTCCCAAACTATCCTCCGGGATCCTACCTCCACATGCCATGGGCAGGAACCAACAACCCATCGCTGCCTGCGGTGCAAATGCTTACTAGTGGCCTGCGTTCGACTTCTAGGGAAAGGGGAGACATCCTTTTACCCAACAAATCATGAATGAGCACGTACCCATGGGCTTCAAGATGCCTTTCCACATAAAGCCTTACGGTGGAGAAATTGACCCACGGGATCACCTGAACACCTTCAACTCGGCTATGTCAATATTAGGTATGACGGACAGTCAACAGTCCCGAGTTTTTTTGTCAACCCTGAAAGAGGCCGCCTTGAGATGGTTTTCGCTGTTGCCCACCAATTCGATCCACAGCTTCGAACAGTTGCCGCAAAACTTCCTTACGCAGTTCCCCAGTAGCAAGGAATACCAAAAGAATGAAGATTCCTTCATCGGTTTCCACCAAGAGGAAGGAGAAACCCTACAAGCCTTTCTGGCCCGTTTTACCAAGCTCTCGCTCCAAGTCCAAGTCCTCCAGGACGCTGTCGCCATCTTCGTTATGATTGGAGAATCTTATAACAAATATATAAGCAACTTAACCTAAGTTTTTTCCTTTTTCAAATAAAATCATTCACATTTAAATTTGGCAATTTGATTTGCACCATTTGATTCACAGTGTTACACCAAACTATAGATAAGTAACTTAAACTGTGTAATTGAGTAGAAGGAACTCATCTATTTTCAGCTAAGTATCATAAGTTCCTTGAGCATAAAACAACTTTAAATAGTTGGCCTAACTGTCTTACCCTTCGAAGTGCCTACAAGTCAGCGAAGAGATTAGTCATCGACGACAAATACCTTAGTTTAAACACAAAAATCATAGATGAGTGCTTTTGAATAGTTTGAGACTTTTTTAATCAAGCCAAATTTACGCATTTAATCTAATTCGTAGTTAAACAACATTTCAAAATAATAAGTAAAACATGTTTTCGTAGTTCCAAATTATTTCAAAATGATAAGTAAAACATTTACATGGTTCAAACAATATTACAAAATAGCTTTATCATCAATTAGTGATACCAACACATAAATTCTTGAAAAGAAAAGTTAGAACAATACAAATACAAAAGAAAAAATTTAGATGAATGGATAGAGATTGAATGGAAAAAAGAAAAGATCATTTGAAAAATTCATAAATTTTTCAAAATCATTAATTATTTATCATATATTTGATATAATTTAAATTTGTCAAAATTATTCAAGCATTGCATCAATATATCTTCTATTCATTCATTTATAAATAAAAAACCTTTAATATATACAATATAATAATATATAGTGGGTTGATTTTCAATTTAGTATTTAAATCAAACCGTCTAAAATCGTCAAAATTAAATCGAAACAAATTGCTCACTCATCAATTTAGTTCGGTGGAAAAGGGTTTGGGAAGAATGTGGAGGTTTAAGGAGAGAGGAGAAAGATTTGTGGAAAACACGATGGTAGTGAGTGTGGTTGCATGAGGAGGGAGTGAGCTTGGCCTATTGTGATTTATTTGGTAGAAAGAAAAGAAGAGGGAGAAGTCTTCTCCCATGCTTTTTCCATCTCCCTTTCTTGCTTCCAAACATAGCCTTAGTCCTTGGGATATTGCCTGTTAAGTCATCGCGTGATGTGGCCGTTACATGCTGACGTAGTGCCATTAATTTGCCAACATGTTGCCCCTGCACCTTGTCACATCATCTAAATATTTAAATGCAACGCTAAAGTATATTTAGTACTATCAACGTTTGAGGCTATTATCATTTATGCCTTCAACATTTTTTTTTCTATCAATGATATCCCTAATGTTTTATTTTTATCAATTTTGCTCTTTTCACCAACACCGTTAAATAGTTAACGGTTTTTGCTTACGTGGCATCACATGTGACCAAGAAAAGCTTATTAGATGTAATTTATGCCAAAGATATTTCTCTCCAATCCTAGTCACATAATACTATGTCGTTTCAATTTAGTCCTTGATAAATGAAAATGATAAATTTAGTCCCTAAAAATTTAATTTGTCTCAATTTAGTCCCTAATAGATGGAAATGACAAATTTAGTATTTAAAAATACAATTTGTCTCACTGTAGTCCTTCATAGATGGAAATGACAAATTTTGTCCCAAAAAAATATAATTTGTTTCAATTTAATTCATGATAGATAAAAATGACTAATTTAGTCTCTGAATAACACAATTTGTCTCAATTTAGTCCATGATAGATGAACATGACAAATCTAGTCCTTCAAAATTACAATTTGTCTCAATCTAGTCTATAATAGATGAAAATGACAAATTTAATTCCTGATAGATGAGAATAACAAATTTAGTCCCAAAATCTAGATGAAATTCTTCACATTGATTATATTATCTAGAAATTATGGTGGCTATTGCATCCTTTCATGCTCTTATAGTCTTCTGGCGAATATTGCTATACTGTCATAGAAGAAGCTTGTTATATTGTTATACTGTAAGTAATGAATCTTAAATTATTTTCTACGTTAGTAATGAATCTTAGTATTTACTTTTGAAAAGCTTAGTCTAGTATTAGGTGACTAGGATTGGACAGAAATATTTTGGCATAAATTAAATTCTGTCAACTTTTTTTACCATATATGATACCACGTAAGCAAAATCATTAACAATGTATTAGCTAAAGTATGTTTGGTACCCCAACGTTTGAGACCACTGTCAATTCTACCCCCAACATTTTTTGTTTCGTGTCAATTGTACCATATTCTCACTTTTAACTAATACATAGACTACTTAGTATTACTTTGAATTAATACAGAGACTATTTAGTATTTCTTTTAAATATTCAGATAATGTGGCAAGTTAAGTTGGTAACATGATGGCAAATTAATGATATCACGTTAACACATTACGGCCACGTCACGCGATGATTTAATGAGTAACATCCTAAAGACTAAATTCATCTTACAAATAAGATGAGTTTAACCTTTATTTTATTTTTTTATTTCGACAATATTTACAAATTATTATTTTAATTGTTCAATTTTTATTATCAAAGTCATTTGACTTTTCTATGACTTGCGGAGATTTGTTGCCGTTTTATCAAAAACAAAAGACAAACAAGTTTATATATACATACACATGTATGTAATATACATAAATACATAATATTATATATATATATATATATATATATATATATATACACACATTAATATAATAAATCATACACACTTATGAGCTACAACAATAAATTTTACAATTACTATAATTATTCAAACAAATAATTCAAATACAAGTAATTTAAATCCCTTACATTTTAAATTCTATGAAATTTAAAATCTTACCAAACCAAGGCCTGTATAAGCTACCATACCAGGCAAAATGCATACTATAAAGCACACCCTATACCTAAAGCCTAAAGGTAATATTATATTTATAATAAAAAATACATCTATACTATAATTGCATAAATTGAAGAAAAATTATATATATTCTCTATCATTCACATTTGAATTATAGAGATTGAAGATGATGATGATGATGGTGATGCTTGTAGTTGTCTTCTGACTAATGCAGAATAGACACCATTCTTGCTGAGAAGCTCTTCATGAGTGCCTCTCTCAACAATTTGGCCATCAGAAACAACTGCAACAATATCAGCACTTTTTACAGTTGAAAGCCTATGAGCAATCACAAGAACTGTCCTTCCCTTCATCAGAGAATCCATGGCATCCTACACAATTTGCATTCACTTCTTAGTTCAGTTCAGTTCATTCATTAGCTTGTTGTGCCTAGTAGAGAGATGAAATTGGCAAAAACCATTAAGGTGTCTCTTTCTGATTAGAGAATCTGACGGCAAAGATACGGAAAATGTATCTAAGTTTTTCCCATTCGCATTGCCGTGACACAAGCAACAGAAAATGCACTCGGAATTATCTCAGAATAAAGACAACAAACAAACAAAGCTTTTCCTTCACTAGGTGGGGTCGGCTACATGAATCAAGCAACGCCAACATGTTCTATCTTAGCTTGTCTCTATAGTTTACTTCGGTCTTCTTTTACCTCTAGTTATTGGACGATCTCTCATTTAGCCAACTCTTCGTAAAGGAGTTTCTCATCGTAACAACGAATCAACACGACAAAATATCATGACACATATCAGAAGTGCTTTATAGGTCATATATATATATATATATATGTGAACTGACCTGTACTAAATATTCACTTTCAGCATCAAGGGCACTAGTGGCTTCATCCAAGAGAAGAATTCTGGGGTCCATAAGCAAAGCTCTAGCAATTGCTATTCTCTGTTTCTGCCCTCCTGAAAGCCTCACCCCACGCTCTCCAACCTGGCTCTTGTATCTATCCGGGAATCTCGATATAAACTCGTGTGCATTCGCCATTTTCTGCATTTCAAATCCACACCAATTATGAAGTTGCTAGAGTTGAGCTAAAGAAGAAGAAGAAGGATAGAATCTTACAGCTGCATTTTCTATATCCACAGAGTTAACTTTGCCATCAAATCCATAAGCTATGTTCTCCTCTATGGAACAGTTGAAAAGTACAGGCTCCTGGCTCACAATACTTATCTGCTTACCATAAAATCCATAAACCGCACTGCATTAAATAAATTCTAAGTTACCAAAATCACAAAAAAAAAAAACTGAACTTTATGATCAAGATACCTTCTTGTGTAGATGTTCATGTGAAATTTCCACCAGAGGAATCCTATTCAGCAGAATCCTTCCCTTGGTTGGGTCGTAAAATCTTTCAATTAAGTTTGCTATTGTGCTCTGCACCAAACAGACATGAGTTCATGAGCCTCTGATTTATTTCCCCTTCATCCATCCCTTAATCACTTCAATTTTTTAATACAAGTTTTTGGCAAAAGTACTTTTTACGTTTCCAAACTTTACACCAAATTTCAATTCCGTCCAACTTTATTTACAGTAAATTTTGTCCCAAAAGTTGCGAATTGCAGTCGATTCCATCTCAACCCCTAACGCCGCCCAAATTACTAACTAGTAACGACAAATGACGATGTGGCAGCACACAAGTAACATTAATGACTCGTCATCATTCATAAATTTCAGGACACACTAAAACGACGTCGTTTCTTCTATTTCTTCTTATTATGAAGAAGTGACTTTATTTCGAGCGATGAGTTAGCATTAATATAAAAAAGTAACATCGTTTTGAGTAATGAGTTAGCCTTAATATTACATATATGATGTCATGCCATCATTTGACGTTAGTAACTTGGACCGTGTTAGATGTTGAGACGAAATCGATAGCAATTCAAAAATTATGGGACAAAATTAACCGTAAAAAAAAAGGTTAAGGGACAATATTGAAACTAGGTGTAAAGTATGGGGACATAAAATATGCTTTCGCCTATGTTTTTTTGAATTAAATCATAGAAAAGAATGAAAAAAAAAAGAAAGAGAAGATCATCTTAAGTATATGTATGGACTATACCTTTCCACCACCACTTGGACCAACAAGAGCAACCTTAGATCCAGGGTGCAGTTTCATTGTAATTCCCTACAAATGAAAGAAAAATGCAGTGTAAGCAATTGATCATAATTATTTTGCATTTACTTTTCTTTCACCAGATAACCACCATCGAGCACCATGACTAATCTTTTTGTTGACTTATAGGTACCTCGAAAGATGGGACAGCTGGCTCTAGAATTTAAAACTACTTCGTACCCGAAACCAGGGATCGATCCACCAGCAGAGAGAGCTAGAAGAAGGTGTTACCTTAAGTACCATATGACTAGGACGTGATGGATATGCAAACCAGACGTCATCGAGTTCCACTTCCCCATCTTGATCACTACATTAATATCAGTACCATTATCATTCTCAATCTAAACTAAACCTTATGCAGAAAATACAAATGTTAAGATTGGTCTCTGCATCTATAGAAGAACTGACCCCAGAGGACACTTATTTCCTGACTTTGGCATCGTTGAGATGCGATCCAGAAGTTGAAATACCCGTCTGCTCGCTCCCACAGTTTTCATAGCCATAGTATATAATCCTGAGAGACCAGATATAGAATGTCCCACTACAAGGGAAGTAGGTGTGTGTGTGGGTGTGCATGTAATGTGTTTGTTAGGCAAAATTAGAGAGTTGGCATGATCCTTGAAACTTGGTCTAAAACCTTAGGGTCAAATTACTCTTTTGGTCCTCAATGTTTGCATGAAGTTTAATATTGGTCCTCAACGTTTTTTTTTTTTGTCAAAATTGGTCCTCTATCGTAACATCCGTCTGGTTTTGCCATTAAATGCTGACGTGGAAGGCTTATGTGGTACACCCTCTCTCCTACGTGTCATATTTAAATGACATGACACTCTCTCTCACTTCAACTCAGCAAAACGACGCCGTTTTGATTCAAAACAGAACATTTAAATGAATCAAAACGGCGTTGTTTTGCTGAATTTGAATGAGAAAGGGTGCCATGTTATTTAAATATGACATGTAGGAAAGAGGGTGTGCCACATAAGCCTTCCACGTTAGCATTTAATGGCAAAACCATATAGATGTTATGCTAAATGACTAATTTTGATAAAAAAAAAACATTGAGGACCTAGAAAGTAATTTGGCCAAACCTTAGAAACCATATACACAAGAAGAACTAACCTGTGAGACTATAAAGAATGAAAGATGTGAGATCACCAGCGGACATGGAACCTGTAATTGTCAAATAAGCTCCATATACAACGACCACAAAAATGGGCAATGAAGTTGCTGTATAGATGCCTCCAGAAAAGAGCCCATCAACTTTCTGGATCACCAAGTAGGTAAAAAATCAGCAGTTGTGAAGCTAACAAATGGAAATAGTGATAAACAACACAACGACACAAGCAAACAGGTAAAATTAAAAATGGTCAAAAATTCCAAATTGGTCCCTTATGTTTGCACGAAGTTTCATATTGGTCCTTTATGTTTCAAAAAGTTTAAATTGGTCCTTTATGCTTGCAAGAAGTTCCAAATTGGCATTTCCGTCCAAGTCCGTTTATTTCTTCCGTTAAGTGCTGACGTGGCATGCTGAGGTGGACATATCATCTCTTCCACGTGTCCATTTAAGCTGATATGTCATGTCACGTCATCATCTACTATCATATGTGATGGTGTGGCGCTGACGTGGCACGACATGTCAGCTTAGATGGACACGTCAGCACTTAACTTAATAAATTGACGGAAGTGGACGGAAGGACCAATTTGGAACTTCTTACAAACATAAAGGACCAATTTAAACCTTTTGAAACATAAAGGGCCAATATAAAACTTCGTGCAAACATAAGGGACCAATTCAAAATTGGATGACTCACAGCTTCTTTAAGTCCGAGCTTAAGTGTCTCATCAACTTTCTCAGAGTAACGTGATATTTCATATTCTTCTTGGGCAAAAGATCTGACTGTCCTTATGGCACCAAAGGATTCCTAAACAACAAGAATTGAGAAAATTACTATGGAGTTTAAGCATTTTCTCCTATCACTTGAGATTTGAATCTCCCATAAATGTGGACTATTACAGTTCTTGTGAGAGACATACCTCAGCAATTGAAGCAGCTTCTGCAGCAGCAGCTTGAGTTTTATGAGAAAGGTCACGTAGGAAGGCACCCAATTTACGGACAGCAACAAACGTAGGAGGCACGACAAGCAAAGCCAACACTAGAAGAGATCAAATGAAAGAGACCAATAAGAAAAAAAAGAAGGTTAAAAGCACATTTTATGTCCCCAAACTTAACACCAATTTTCAGTTACGTCCCTTCACTTATTTTCGCTGTCAATTTCATTCCAAAAAAAGATTTTAATTGCAATCGATTCCGTCTCGGAAGTTTTGAATTTCGTCGTAGCACCTATGACCTAACGTCATCCGAATTACTAATGGCAAATGAAGACATAATATCATACATGTAATATTAATGTTAACTCGTAACTTAAAAAAACGCCATTTCCTTATATCAACGCCAACTCATCGTTTAAAATAACGTCATTTCTTCGTATTGAAAAGAAGAACATGAAGAAACGGCGTCGTCTTGAGTGACGAGTTAGCATTAATATTACATGTGTGATGTCATGTTATTATTTGCCGTTAGTAATTTGGATGATGTTAAGTGTTATGACGAAATTGATTGCAATTCAAAACTTTTGGGACAAAATTGATTGCAAAAAACAGTTTACTGACAAAATGTAAAATTGGTGTAAAATTTGGGGATATAAAAGGTACTTTTACCCGAAAAAAAAAAAAGTTATGATGATTAGAGAGACAATAAGTCCTCTAAGTGTTGTAGATGAAACAAAGATTTAGTTTTCAGTGACTCACATGTTAACTTCCATGATGTTGAAAACATGAAGACAAGACCAATAAATGAAGTTGAGAAGCAACTCAGGACATGAGACAGACTGGTAGTTGCAGCATTTTTTATGATCTGTGTATCTTCAGATAGCCTATTCAGAAGTTCCCCAGTACGAGTAACATCAAAGAAGGCTATCTCCTGCAAATCTCATCAACAATAATTAAAAAAAAATTCATTTTTTTGGCCAAAATGCACAGAAGACCCCTGAGTTTCAGGCCAGAGACACATAACACCCTGAGTTTTAAAATCTTACACTCAACCCCCTTTCATTAGGTTCCCATCTATTTAACACTTTCCAGCCACGTCAGTATTTTTATTTAGATTAGTGAAGGGTGTTTTGGTAATTTCACTAAAAACCAAAATAAAAATGCCGACATGACTAAAAAGTGTTAAAAAAATAGACGAAAACCTGACAAAAGGGGTCGAGCGCCCGAAACTGAAAGGTCATAAGACTGAGTGTAAGATTTTAAAACTCAAGAGTGTTATGTGCCTGTGACCTGAAACTCAAGAGCCTTCTGTGCATTTTAGCCTTTTTTTTTTTCTTAAGACAAGTGGAATTACAATCTCCAAATCACCATAAATTATACAGTGAAAGAGAAATTTTTTCAACATATCTTTATGAGAATGTTGTTTTATTTACCTGGAGTAGAAGGTGACTAAACAAATTTTTTCTCAGCCGAGCAACAACCGTTTCACTAGCAGAAGAAAAAAGCCAACACTGAAGGGCCGCGGAAGCTGAACTGAAATTTCAAGCAAACTCAGTGACATATTAGAAAGGGTAAAGTACTCTTGCTGCCCCCAAACTTTGCTGCAATGTTCATTCCTGCTCCCAAACTTTTTTTTTGGTTCATGCCTACCCCCAAACTTTCAATTTTGTTCATGCCTGCCCTTTTTGCTAACACTGCTAACTTGCTTAACAGAATTTGCTGACGTGAAAGATTAATGTGTATCTCTTTTGCCATCTCACTGTCCACCTCATTTTCCATCTCACATTTAACTTTTTTTACTTTTATTAAAAAAAATTAACCTAATCCAAATTTAATTTGGATTAGGTTAATTTTTTTTAATAAAAGAAAAAGTTAAATGTGAGGTGGACAATGACGTAGCAAAATAAATACACATTCATCGTCCACGTCAGCAAATTCCGTCAAGCAAGTTAATGGTGTTAGTAAAAAGGGCAGGCATGAACAAAATTAAAAGTTTAAGGGTAGACATGAACCAAAAAAAATTTGGGAACAGGAATGAACATTGCTGTAAAGTTTGGGGGTGGCAATGATACTTTACCCCCTGTTAGAAAAGCAAAATTATCTACAGATGAAACATTTGATGAATCAGAAAGCAGCCATACTCATACCCAAAAAAAACAACCAGAAAGACATATAATATGGTGCTCTTGACATCATCCAATGCTTTAATTTTGTCTTCAGGAGCCTGAATATCTCCTGAGACAATGTCAATTATCTTCCCACCAAACTTTGGCTGCATGAGGAACAAACAACAATTTCATGTTCAATCTAGCTAGGGACATGGATAATACATAATCAGATGAGTGATCTGAAAGTGATGCATACAACTAAGAGATCTGCAATGGATGAAATCAAGAGAGCCAAAGTTGCAACTATGAGCTTCCCAGCTTCAGGCTTTGCCTGTGATTGAGGGAATGGTAAGAATCATAATGAACACTGTACCAATTCACCCAAAGAGAAGGTAGGTAAAAAGTATTAAGAACTTACAAGGGAAAGAACCCGAAAGATTCCTGCATTTTCAGCCTGATATGTTGGTGCATAGAGTTAGAAATAAATATTACAAAAATCTGATGCTAAGAGATGTTATTATAAGAGGCTTCAATTCAAGGCAATGCTTAATTACCGGCACTGCATCACCATGTTCTAGGTCTTTCAATTCACCCATGGAGGCTTCATCCTTCTTTTCCCCTTCCTGTAGATGGGAAGCAATAATGAAACACAGAGATTGTTAGAATAGTCAGTGATTAAGTCACTAATTGTATAAATTAAGGGTGGAAGCAGTATATATAAATGGTTAATGAATCATTTATAACAAAATAAATAAATGGATCTTGGATAGAAAAATCTAAGATTCTGGTGTGATCCTAATATATATAATATATATCTTGGGCTTAAAATTGGTAGCCCGAATAATTAATTTTTTATTAATTATTAAATAAATTCAAATTAATTAATTAATTAATTTGAATGAGCACAACGTTCAAATGCCAACGTTTATATCTGAAAGGTCATATGTGAAGGATCATGTCTATTCAGATTTTCTCTATAAATTCACATCTTCCATCAAACAAAATCACAACAGAAAAATCGAAAATCATATTCTCTCTTTTCTGATTCCCAGAAAATCATGTTCTGAGATATTATAGGCTTGTTGACTATAATATCAGGCTTTGTATAATCCTGGAGAAAATCTGCCATAACAAACCATCATCACATAGTGGGGGCTTAATTTCTTAAAGATAGTGACTAGACTATTAAAACCATAACATCGATCTTTTCTAACAAAAGATGAGTACAATTCTATAAGTATGCCAAAGTCAAATTCATAGCAGTTTTCTTATTCTTAGATGAAAGAAGAAATTTTAATAGAAAGAGAAGTTACATCTTGTTGGAGGATAAGATATCCTCAAACCAAAAAAATACACAAAGAAGCTCAAAATCTAAACAAAGTAAGAAAATCAATGACGAAATTGGTAGTGCAAAAGAGCTTTCCAATCTCTAAGTACATCATAAAAACTAGAAAATGCATAATCACATATATGAGAGCACAATTTGATGTTTAGTTACTATGTGATTCAAACATCCAATTGAAGCTGTTAAATCTGTGATGAACTTTCTTTTAGGTAGCGTTTGGTATGCTTTGGAAAGTGAGGTGAGGTGAACTTGTTGTATGTTTGGTATGTCTCAGTACAGGGAAAGTGAGGTGAAGGTTCCCTCTGCAAAGGAAACCTTGCTTCTCTCGTGATGTGGAGGGAAATAGGGGGAAGATGAGGTGAGGTTTGGTTTAAAAGCCAAAATGCCCTTAAAAAAATTTGTGGCTTTTAAAAAAGTAAGGGCAAAAAAGATATTTCATACTTTTATTTTCTATTTCCCTATCTTCTTCCTACCATACCAAACAATATTACTTTTACATTCCACTTCTATTTCCCTGCAAACCAAATATACTTTTTATCACTTACTTCCTACCGAGCGTGACCTAAATTAGAAGATGTGACTTAAGTTATGAAGAGAACCCATCTCAAAAGACTAGCCTACTGGGCTATCCCTTGCAACTTAAATACCATATTTCATTTTCAATTTTATCCGATGTGGGACATATTATAAACCGAGTTGAAAACCGAAACACAAAAAACAGAGAAACCCATTTCAACACCATCCATATTCCAAACTGCAATAGCAAAATACAGAGAAAAGAAACATTATAGAGACTCAAAAGTGGATCGGACTTGCCTTTTTCTCTAAGAGAGGAGCTGTTTCACTCGTTGAGCCCATTTCCCTCACAATCACCAAAATCAAAACCCAAACGAAATGAGTTCTTCCCTTTGTTCCTCAAATGTGGAGGTTTTCTATGTCCTGAATAGAGATGGTGGGCTTTGTATTCAATATATAGATTAATTAATCACAAGGCTAGTAATGTGTTCCCTCAACTATCAATTATGTATATTGATTTAATAAGGATGGAAATGAAACATGCCATGATCTATTAGAAGGGTTGTCTTCACAATATTTAAAAAATTAGTCATCAGACATGTTCAGGTGAATATTTTGGTTATAGAAAAAAAAAGGGTATTGCAGTAAAAGTTTCAATATTACCCTTATAATGATTAAATGAAAATTTTTTTAAAAAAATGTTAAAAATGAAAAAAAAGAATATATTATATGCAAACCATCTCAAAAAAATCTCAATTTGGAGGAGTTTAGAATTTGGGATGTTGAGTTTAGACCATCCCACACCATTTTTTTCATTAAACTCCCAACTAATGGTTAACAGCTCCAAACCACCCGATTTCACTTCACTCCACACCAATCTCAAACGATCCTCCTAAACCAAGCCCTAAAACTCTGTTGTCATATATATAGATTAATTAATCCATATCTGTGTCATGAAATAATAAATTGAACCTTAAGCACTAAGGGATTTCAGCCCCAATTAAAAAATTTTCATTCAAGATTTGAAAAACGGTGGTTTTGTTCCTAATTTCCTATGCCACTTGCCTCTAAAGTGCAGATTTGGTAAAGTGCACAACATGAACCGTTGGATGAAACTGTTACAGTACAGACACGAATCTCAATTTTTATTTAACAGTCTAGATGATACAAATTATATACTATACACATTTTGCACTTCATTTGAACATCTTCCCCTCCTTTACTACGCGAAGACCACAAGAGCAGAGATGACATTGACTTGGACAATGGTTTTAGTGTATGTTTGGTAAGAAATCCAAACAGTAGAATCGTGATGTTTCACGATTCCCAAAAAAATTTTACATCATATTTTATATATACCAAACATACTTTTTATCATACTTTTTTTCTCTTCTAATTTTTCTCTCTATCTCTCTCCTTACTTTTTCTCTACAGTACTTTCTTTTATTCTACAGTACTTTACTCTATAATACTTTTTTTACAGTACTTTATATCCGTGTATCTATACCAATTGTACCCTAACTTTTGCTTTGTTTCTTGCTTAATACGGAAATTTCATAGCAAGTGCTGCGTTTCATTTTCACCAAGTTGCAATTTGAGTATAATATTTTCATTTACTTTTTGTTTTTTTTTTGTGATAAATATTTTCATTTACTTTACATACAGAGCGTGGAGAAGAAGGAAGAAGGAAGAAGGTGCCGAGTCGTTTTTATTTAAGCAGAAAAATACAAAAATGGTCACGTCATTGTACACAGACTTAGCCCCCAAGTCTTAATTTTTTAATATTACAGAACAAAATCAAATCGAAATATCAAACAAAATGACAAGCACGTCAAAATTTTTAGAAAAAAAATAATAATAATGACATTTGACTGTTTTTTAGAAAAAGTGCGAGTCAGCCCAATTCACCCACGGATCATGTGAAATTATCCGGGTTATTCATTTGATTCATTTGGACCAATATAAATTTATATAGAAAAAAAGAAAAGTGCTTCTGAAAAATGAAATGTTGAAGATTTGTGTAATTTTAATTTCAATTAAGGGAGCAGGTTAAGATTTGATTTAAAATTATCAAGTAATTAGAGTCAATTCATAATTTTGAATTATTGTTAGTAGTTAGAGATAAATATCTTTATATCTTTCTAATTTTTAGGTTTTTTATATTTAATAGTTTGTTGTGTAATTGCCTATAAAATGCTTTATTCCTATCATCAATAATAATGAAAAAACATTCTTCTTCTTCTTCTTCTGTATTATAAAAAAATGTAACAAATCAATGGTCTAAATCGATAAGATGGTTGGTCACATAATCATGGTTTTCTTGTGGGCAATGTGACAGAGAAGTTGATATATTTTTTTCCTCTTTCTTTTCAAAAAAAAAAGAAAATATATTAATTGGAGGATCATGGTTGTGTGTCTCCGGACCTTCCACTTTACTCGACTCGGGTTTCGCACTTGGTTACATTAGGTGAGTTTTTCAATGGGAATAGGTGCATTCAGAATGTCTCAAACTCGGGATCTTATTTAAGCGGTATCTTACCGCTTATCACTTGGACCAATTCCTTTTAGACATTTTTTTATTGGAGAATTGTGTTTTGGATCAAAGTGTAATGACTTTTGATCTCTCAAGGGATGACAGTGTAATTTTGCAAACTAGAGGGGAGGGCAGTGTAATTTCAGCATCTCTCAGGAGAGGGTAGTGTAATTTACTCAATATGATAATTCTAAATATTGATATTCTTAAACTTAGTACATATACAACCTCTAATTAAATTTGAAGAAATGCAATTCACTTATTATTTTATTTCATTTGGGACATGTATTATTATTAATTTGGTTATTTAGACTGTTAGTTTGAATTTTTTATGCATTGTTTATGTAATTCTAATGTAATATTAATGTAATATATCATGTGAAAGGGATTAATTGTCAAATTTTTTTTTAAAAAAAGTATAATTTAACTCATAATCCGTGGTAAAAAGTAAAAACAATGTGTGAGTACTCGAATCCCATGATTGTTAAGTCTGTCTATATTAGTAAGATTTGAGTAGTCTCTGAGGTATTGTTCCGACTATTCTGTACTCGACTCTTGTCGTGCACCTAGCTGTGGTGGGAGAGTCTCTCAAGGGATAGTTGTGTTCACAATGTCTCGAATTCGGAACTTGTTTAAATGTTAGCAGGCTGCTTACCACTTGGACCAACCCTACGTTGATACTACAAAAAAATATTCACAAAATTAAATTATAATAAAAATTATTCTTTTATATTGGTAAACACAAATTTAACATTTTTTACACTACATGAATATAAATTATATATATATATATTATCAAAATGAATTAAAATATAAGATTTTCTATGAGTGGAGGGGATTATAATTGATCAGGACAAAACTTTATATGTAATTTCTATATCTTTAATGTAAGATTTTTTAATTATTAAAATAAAATATGTAAAAATATTTTTTGAAGAGATAAATTATATAAATCATACATATGTCAATTTCTTATTAAAAATTAAACCTTGTGATGAAGACATAAAAACAATATTTAGGGAGTGTTCCGGAAAGAATGAAGGAAAGCTCTTTTTACTTTTTCCTTTGCTCTCAACTTTAAAAAAATATATAAAATATAAAATTTTTATTAAATCATTTGATTTGATACAATTTTAACTTTTTTTTTAATTTTAATATAAGGGATAATGTGATAATTTTAATATATTCCCATTCCATTTTCATTCCAAATTTTTACTAATAAACATAGTAAACCCATTCCTTTTTCCTTCTCCTTTCTGCGTAAAGAACGTACCCTTAGATTTTTTTTTCCTATCAAAGCAATATAATATATAGGAGGCAAATGGTAAATATATAAATATATCTTATCTGACTTCTTGAAATTTTTTGGCCGATTCAATTAAAGGCATAGGTTAATTAAAGAACTTTTTAATTTAATGTTTGTCTTTAAAATTATCTGCGTTTGGTTCGGCGTAGAATTGGAATCCAAGGTGGAATTGCACGGAATACGAAGAATTCTTCAGTTTGATTCGTCCATGTGGAGTTGAAATTGGAATCCAAGGAATTGACTGAATTCCATGGAATCCAATTCTCAATTCCATAAACTAGGTTTTGTTTGGTTGGACGTGGAATTGGATTCCACATGGAATTGCACAATATTCTAGAAATTATTTAGTTTGGTTGAGTTATGTGAAATTAAAATTGAATTACGTGGAATTGGTTTTTTAGAATTGGGTGTGTAAATTTTGTGGAATTGGGTTTAAAAGATATTTTTGTCCCTACTTTCTTTCTCTCTCTTTACTGTTTTTTATTTTTTATAATGAATAATAAAAAATAAAATTAAAAAAATTTATTTAATATTTATTAAGGAGCAAATTAGTCTTTTTATCTCACCTTCTTTTAAAAACTTTCAGTTCGATCTTTTTCATACCAAAGACACTTTTTCAATTCAAACAATTCAATTCCAATTCCATCTTTTCATACCAAACACACTTTTTCAATTCAAATAATTCAATTCCAATTCTAATTATAATCCAATTCCAATTCCAATTCCATAAAAATTTTGAACCAAACATAACCTAAAATGTGACGAACGTTGAATAAAGCCAAATACATGGCTTTGATTTCCATTAATTTCATATCATCTCTTATTTAGCGTATTATCGGTAAAATTTCTTCGAATATATTTAGTATATAAACTGATTTTTTATTTTTGGGAATCCTAATATCAAGAATCACAAAAATATTAAAAGAAGTTATTTGTTTTAACTTTAACATTTTTGAAACTATTTTACAAAATTTATATTATATAGTTAAAAATAACTCATCCTATGTGTATTAAAATAGTAAAAAAAGTTGAGCTTATTTTTTTTAATTCGTATACAAAACGTGGAATTATATGATACGGAGCTCATAACCTTATTTTTTACAACTCTTATACCAAACGCCTCCTAGTTACATGCATGTGTTTTTTGAAATCGAAAGCATGCATGCTCTAGCCTTAAAATACAGTGCTATCTCTTAACCTAAATTTCTGCATCCAAAAAATGAAAAGTCTGAATCAGAGTATCCATCGCGAAGAATTCGAGGCGATGAATAAAGTGCAGAAAAAGAGATGGGGCATAATCATAATTCATAAACCGTACTACTAGTGAGAGGGAAGTGGAGGGCTAAAATTGAAGTGGGTGTAGAGAGTAATTAAGGAAACGTGGAAAGTATATAATAAAATAAAACCAAAAGAAAATTGTGTATTGTTTTCATATGACCACGTTGATGATTCGCTTTGTGTCGTGACGTGCTTTTCATGATGGGATTGGGATGGGAATGTTCCTTGTTTGGAAGGGTACTTCAAAGAGAAGATAGAATCACAGAACCAAGCATCCATCCATCTATCTATTCACCCTCTAAATTTAATAAAACATGCTAATCACAACTTGTTCCTAAATTAAGAAAATTAATTATGTGTTAGCCCAGCCCAGCCCAGATCAGCCCATTAGATTCTTGAATGTTAAGTTCATTTGGTAACCGGTAAGAATTCTCAACAGTAAAATTTATGTATTCTTACGATTCTCAAAAAAAGTTTACATCATATTTTTTTACATATCAAACACATTTTTCATTATATTTTTTCTCTCTCCTCACTTTTCTCTACAGTACTTTATATCTGTACATTTATACCAAGCATGATGAAAAAAAAAAAAAAGCAAACAAGATTGTTCTGGATTTGTTTATTTTTATGATGACATACCTTTTAATAATATATATATATATATATATATATATATATATTAGTTTCTACATCACAAAATTCAATATATTAACCTTTGATTTATAATTTCTTAACTATCTCATAAATCATTGAATGGAGACTACTCTAGTGTTCTATTCAATAGTTTGACAAGTACTAATTTCCTTTACGCAATTGTTAAATAATAATAATAATAATAATAATAATAATAATAATAATAATATCTATATTAATATGACGGTGAATCTTTTTGTACATGGTTATTTAAAATAATTATTTTATATTCTAAAAAATATAAAAGATATAATAAAAGATATTATAAGTAGTTATTAAAAAAATAAAAAAGTAAATATTTTTTATTATTTAATTAATTATTTTTAAAATACAGTTATAATTAAAAAATGTGATGTTAAAAGAAGGAATAAAACAATCCGAATAATTAGTAGTTATTAACAAAACCGAATATAAATAAGTTTTTATTATTAGAAAAACAAGTAACATAAACATACGTGCAAGTGAAAAGCCTATAATAATTATAATATAATTGTGGTATAGAAGGATTAGTTAGTACATATTTATAACTGTTGAATAAGCATTTGACTCAGCATTTAATAGTTACATTATTTATCAAAAAATAATAGTTAACATTAGAGGTAAATTATTATTTTTGTTTCTAAATTATTGATTAAACTGTTATTTAGTCCCTGAAGTTTAAAAATATATTATTTGTTCCCTGAATTTATACTTATGTTAACTATTTAGTCCCTTGTACGTTATCAGTTAAATCATCATGTGGCGTAACCGTTATGTGCTAACGTGATACCATTAATTTGCCACTATGTTGCCAACTCACCTCAACACATAATCTGAAGTCCATGTATTTGTCACCATGATACCTAGTACTGTCAAAACGGGCTAGCCCGGCCCGTCCGCTAAATGGGCGGGCTTGGACATTGTAAATTAGGCCCGTTTAAAAACGGGCCTAAACGGGTTGGCCCGTTTAAGCCCGCGAAAAATTAAAAAATAAAAAATAATATATTTTTGTTTAAAATATGTATAAATATATATGTTTTAGGTAATTTTATGTGTTAAATAATAATTTTATTGTAATAATGTGTATAAATAATTTAAACAATAATAAAATATTAATTTAAAATTAAAAAAATACTTATTTTTAAGAAAAAATATAATTTTTTAATTTTTTAAAATAATATATTTTAAAAAAAATAAATAAGTGGCCCGCGGGCCAATGTGGGCGGGCTTGGGCATCAATTCCCAAGCCCGCCTAATAAACGGTCCGACCCGTCACGGGGGGCGGGCCGGGCGGCCCGTTTTGACAATACTAATGATACCGGCCACTTTTAACTAATACAGAAATTACTTAATTAGTATTACTTTTAACTAATACAGAGATTATTTAATATTACTTTAAATATTAAGATAATGTGGTAAGGTGAAGTGGCAACATGGCAGCAAATTAATTAACAATGCCATGTCAGCAAATAACGGTCACGTCTCACGATGGTTTAATGGGTAACGTAACAGAGACTAAATATTTGACGAGATCGTAAATTTAGTGACCAAATAGTCTATTTTCAAAATTCAATAAGTGAATAATAATTTGATCAACAATTCAGAAAATAAATTTTCTCTAGCCCATGCATCCAATAAAAAAGCTCAATAATTGGTATGGAACACTTATGAGATGAATTTTTTTTAAAAATGAAATATATATTATGATATTTTAAGATTATATATATATAATAATAATATTGGGGGGAAATTAAAAAGATGGGAGGGAGGGAGGGAGTAGAAGATTTGATCCGTTGATACTTGATAGTGAAGATGAGAGTGAAAGAAAAAGAAGGGAGCGCGGTGGTGGTAACAAAAGACATGCCAAAGACATGGGTGGGAGGAGGGGGTGGGTCCCATGCCCATGCCCCTCAAGAACAAGATTCCGCATATTGAAAGGGAAATACATAACCTACCAATGAGTAACATAGTTATTTCATGTTTGGACTCTTATTTTATAAAGGTGATGATTCAAATTCTATAATCAATGCGAGGAATTTATTAATAAATGATATATAAATTCTCTTATAAACTCTTTAAGAGATTGAAAAGTCTTCTTTGACTCCAATAAAATTTGAGCCCCCACTCACTCTCACCCACTAGACAAGGACAGCTCGTACCGTTACACCACAAAATGACTGCGCTCCCTCGCACATAACGCATTTACGTTTTCCCTCTTTCTTAACGGCCATACTGCCTTTAACTCTCCTTATTATAACCACTTTTAGTTATTTCTCTTTCTTTCTCAACTAAATTCTTATTTTTTATCTTTGGAGTTTGGAAGATATATAATTTTTTAATTTAGTCTTTGATTTATTAATAAAACAATACAGCACATCATATTTATCAATCAGATTAATAGAACTTTTAAAAATTAAGTTCAACCGAGTAAATTAACTCATCTATTTGGCGGGTGTATATTTGAAAAGGTTTAGACTTATTTATAAACGAGTAAAAAATACTTTAATTTACTTAACACGTAAGTTATGTGAGTTGATTTAATTTATTTAAGTTTCTTTTTTATTTTAGTTTTTAATACATAATTATTTTTGAAAAAAAATCTATATATTCTTTAAATATAATATAACCTCCACTTAAATTTAAAGAAATGCAATTTCACTTATTATTTTAATTTCATTTGGAACATGTATTATTATTATTAATTTGGTTATTTAGATTGTTACTTTGATTTTTTATGCATTGTTTATGTAATTGTAATGTAATATATCATGTAAAGGATTAATTGTCAAATGTTTTTTTTAAAGTATAATTTAACTTGTGACCTGTGGTAAATTAATTTGTATGAGTTAAGTTGACTCACTTTGATACCTCTAGACTTTATCAAAATTCACAGCTTGCATTTATATATGTGTGGTTTATTTTACAAATTACATAATATCAAATCGATGTTTATTTATTTTTTGGTTATGACCGAAATATTTATCAAAGTGAGTCTGATGATTAATCTCTCAAGTATTGCGAGACTCATTAGTGGGACAATCCTCCCAAAAGACAACGCTCAGTTCTCATCCTTCTAAGGATCAAACCTAAGAAACAATAATTAAGAAAACACAAATTATTTACTATCTGTGTCACTATCAGTATTACTGTCACCGTTGATGTTTATTTGTTTAATAGAATATAATTCGATATTTAATGGTGAATTCATATTAATATTAATGTCAAATTAGACAAATTATTATAAAATAGAGAGAATTTGAAGTCAATGTTTATAATTTATGAGAATTATGTGTAGATGATTAAAATTGAATGTTTTTAAAGGCTAGACAAAGAGGAGGTTAGCTATGGCCTATGAGACATGGTGATTGGTGAAGTGTGACATTAGCCGTCAAGTGGAGCCTATATATATATATATGAAGGGCTAAGATTTTCTTATTATTATGATATTGACATCATCCACATCCCCAAGGTAGGCCCCACCATATAATCCTCACCGATATTACTTTTCCCCCCTCCTTCACTCTCTCATCATTGATTCATTTCTAATGCCAATCCAAATTGATTAGAAAAATATTTAAGAGGTAAAGTACTTTTTATTATTGAATTATTAATTAAATTATTATTTAATTTCTAATTTTTTGAAATAGATTATTTGGTCTTTAAATCTACACTTCCGTCAATTTTTTTTTGGTAGGTAAAATGGTAGTAGTAAGGGAAGGCACTCACAAGTACTACCGGACAGGGCGCCAGTGGCATGTTGGGGAGACCAACAGAGGCCCAACCCAAATGATTACTGCACAGGCCTAAATCGCAAGCAGTTTTATCCAGTTGCAGCTACTCAACTAGCCCTTGGGTGCCAGGGGATCTCCCTGAGGAGGGATGCCCACCAAAGCAGGATTTTGGATGGCTTAAGGGGGATTCGAACCCTCGACCATGGGTGAGGCGAGAACTTTCCTCTGGATCCTTGACCATTTGTGCCAACCCACTTTGGCTTACGTCAATTATTTAATTTATAGAATATTACTCGTTAAGTCACGACGTGGTATAATTGTTATGTACTGAGACGTGACATCGTTAATTAGTCACTAATATGTCACTTGACTCACCTCACCTTATCACATCATGTCAATATTTAAAAGAAATATTAAATAGTCTACGTGTTAGTTAAAAATAATACTAGATAGTCTATATACTAGATAAAAGTGACAATATGGTAACAAAAATAGACTATTTAGATTATGTGACATGGTGATGGAGTAATATGGTAGCAATTTAACATCGCTTCGTCACGTGATGACTTAATGAATAACGTCCCCCGAAAAAAGTTGACGGAAGTGTAAATTCATGAAGCAAATTATCTATTTTCAAATTTGAGGAACTACATTATAATTTAACCAATAATTCAAGACTAAAAAGTAGTTTACTTCAATATTTAATCATACAACACTGAGTAATAAAAATAACATATTTAACATATGTTTGTTAAACAAATCTACATAATAAATTTTTTAAAAGTAAATATACTAGATTATATAACTTTTATGTATTTTTATGTAAAAAACTATAAATATCTAAATGCACGTAAGATTTTATAAATTTGTTAGATAGTTAAATAATTTTTTTTTTGAGGTTGTGAAATTATGATAATTAAATTTAATATATTCTTAAATAAAATTAACGTATTGACATACTTTTTAAAGCATGACACAATAATTATTGTTTATATATATATATATATATATATATTGACTAAATCTCTCTTAGAAGACATAATAATGGGAGTAGTTATTAAAAATATAAATTAACATGTACATGTACATGTTTGGTCGTTAGTCTTTTAATAATAATATAAAATTAAAATCTAATAAAAGTAAGCTCTCAATTTGCTTGAAATAATGAAATTATTTGTTTCATTTTTTGAAAAATTTACAGTACCCTATTGTTTAAAATTGCAATAAAAAATCCCTCAAAAAAATTGCAATAAAAAATATATAAATTTGGGTTAAAATATATTTAATATTTATTTTAATAATTATACATAATTCATTTGGCATTTTTTGGCCGAAATTCATTTGACATTGCTACTACAATATAATTAGAAGTCCTCCGTTTGATTTATTTTCTATCAATAAAATTAATTATTATTAGGACTTAATTACATTTTGCATTTATTTAATTAAGAAAAAACTTAAATTAAAATAAAAAATATTAAACATAATTTAACCTAATTAAAGGAGGTTAATGTAATTTTATTTTCTGAAGAAAAAAAAAAAGCATATGTAACAAAATTCTTAAGCCAAGTGTTCTAGATACGGAGTGATTAATTATTGTAAATGGAGATTTGAAGGTATTCTAAAAGTTTCCTTTCTTTATAGTCTTTTATTAATTATATGTTTCCACCATTTTAATTTTTATTCTTCTCTTGGATGGGAAGCTATACTAAATTGCCCCCTCGCATCTATTTATTTATTTTAATTCTCTAAACCCTATCTCACGTTGTTGGATTAAGATTAGTTTGGCTATTGTTTTGTTTACATCAAATTTTATAAAAATAACAAAAATATTAATAATTTTAAATTTTAAATATTTTTTTTTACTAGAAACTCAGTCAAACACAAAATATTCTCGAATTAGAAAAATAAAAAAACAAAAATTCCTTTTCCTGTCCTTAACGTTTGGGGGTTCTGTCACTTTTGCTTTTAACGTTTTTTCGCTGTCAATTGTACCCCTAATGTTTTGTGTTTCTCCCAATGTCAGGCTTTTGGCTAACACCGTTAATTTTTGGACGATTTTTTATGACGTGGCATCCTATATGACCAATAGTTCTAACCGAACTTCATTTTTTCACATCAGCAGTCAATAGTATTGAGTTTTTAGGGTCCATTATTAATTGATAGCAAAAATACGTTAGGACGAAAGTGACAAAACTCACAAACATTGAGAACAAAAAAGATACTTTTGCAAAAAAAAAAAAAAATTCTCATATCTTCCTTCCCTCACAGATTGAAGGGGCACTACACTACTAGTAGAGTACACTAGTACTAGCCTTTTTAGGGGATATAATGGTAATATTAGTATTTGTTTTGTTCTGAAAACGTCATTTCAACCCATCCAGTCTCCTCTATATAACTGCCGGTCACGCTCTTCGTCTTCCTCATAACTTCACGGCCTTCCATTTCCCTCTCACACTCACTCACTCACAGTACCACTACCTCTTCACCTTCTTCTTCATCATCATCTTCTTCTTCTTCTTCTTCCTAGCATCATTATAAACATACATAACCAAAAAAAAAGAAGCAAAAGAAAAATTAAATCAAAATGTCATCGGAAATTTGCTCTATCATCTTCCCACCATGCGCACCTTCATCCGTACTCTCCTTCAACTTCCTCTTCGGCTTCCTCCTCCTCGTCGCCGTCTTCGGCTACTGGCTCGTTCCCGGCGGCCTCGCCTGGGCTCTCTCCAAGTTCCGCCGCCATCATCACCACAGGACCACCGCCATTCCCGGACCTTCCGGTTTACCTCTCCTCGGCCTCGTCTTCGCCTTCACAGGGTCGAATCCGAGTTCGTCTTCTTCGACTCTGACTCACAGAGTCCTCTCCGAGCTCGCGGAGAGCTTCAAGGCGAAGCGGCTGATGGCATTCTCGGTGGGCCTCACGCGGTTCGTCATCTCGAGCCATCCGGAGACGGCGAAGGAGATCCTCAACAGCTCGGCCTTCGCGGACCGGCCGGTCAAGGAGTCGGCGTACGAGCTCCTGTTCCACCGCGCAATGGGATTCGCGCCGTACGGAGAGTACTGGAGGAGCCTGAGGAGGATCTCGGCGACGCACGTGTTCTGCCCGAGGCGACTCGCGTGCCTGGGCGCGTTCCGCGCGGGGATCGGGCTCCGAATGGCGGACCAGATTCGCGACCTGATGGAGCGGAACGGCGAGGTGGAGGTGAGGAAGGTGTTGCATTACGGATCGCTGAACAACGTGATGATGAGCACGTTCGGGAGGAGTTACAAATTCGGCGACGGCGACGGCGAGGGGTGCGAGGTGGAGGAGTTGGTGAGGGAAGGGTACGATTTGCTTGGGGTTTTCAATTGGAGCGATCACTTCCCGATTGTGGGGTGGTTGGATTTGCAAGGCGTGAGGAAGAGGTGTAGGAATCTGGTTGGGAGAGTGAATTCTTTCGTCGGGAAAATCATTGAGGAGCATAGAATCAAGAAGGTTCAGATCAATGAAGAAGAAGATGAAGGAGTAGGTTCTGGTGGTGATTTTGTGGATGTACTGCTGGATTTGGAGAAGGAGAATAAGATGAATGATTCTGATATGGTTGCCGTTTTGTGGGTGAGTTTTAATTTTTTTTTAATTTTTCCTTATTATTATTATTATTATTTTATTCATTGAACTACGATGATTTTATTGAAGCTTGCTAAATATGAAATTTCCTAGTGGGAATAATGTTTTTCGACTCGTCCGTTTCAATAATTTTCTGTTTGCTTCCTGTCTTATTAACTGATTTATTCATACTATATACGTTTGGCTTCATTTTGATTTGGGGAAAACCGTTATTTCCACATTTATAACACCGTTATCTCTCAGAATCTCTTTTCCAATCCTTTCTCACACAGGCGCGTGTGTCCCACGCGCATTAAGTTGCTCTTATATATGAAAGAGATTTCTAACTAAAATACCAGCATTAATTTCCTAAAACAATTGTAATTTAGTCCCTAACATTTGTCCAATTTCAATTCGGTCCTTCACATATGTATATAATATTTGCAGGAAATGATATTTAGGGGAACTGACACAGTGGCCATACTATTGGAGTGGATAATAGCGAGAATGGTACTACATCCAGACCTCCAATCCAAAGCTCAATCCGAGATAGACTCGGTGGTGGGATATAACCGTTGGGTGAGCGATGTTGACCTTCCCAAGCTTCCCTACGTGCGAGCCATCGTGAAGGAAACCCTGAGGATGCACCCACCCGGTCCGCTGCTATCGTGGGCGAGGCTAGCCATCCACGACACCCACGTGGCCCACCACTTCATCCCCGCCGGCACCACCGCCATGGTCAACATGTGGGCCATCACGCACGACCCTCAGGTCTGGTCCGAACCGTCGGAGTTCAAGCCCGAACGGTTCATGAGGGATGGTGGTGATGATGTGGTTATCATGGGTTCGGATCTGAGACTGGCTCCGTTCGGTTCGGGGAGAAGGGTGTGCCCAGGGAAGGCCATGGGGTTAGCCACCGTGGAGCTGTGGCTCGCGATCTTGCTGCAGAAGTTCAAATGGGTCCCGAGTGGTTCTGGTTCGGTGGATCTGTCCGAGTGCTTGAAGCTATCTCTTGAGATGAAGCACTCGTTGGTTTCGAAGGCTATTCCACGAGACGCGTCATGATGGATATAATATATGGTTCGATTAATTAATTAATGGTGGTTAAGCTCGTTTAATTTTTTGGTTTATGATGAATTTCTTTTTTTCTTTTTTTTTTTAAATCTTCTGGTTTTGTTGCAAAAAGGTTATTGTCTTTATGATGTGTAAGCTTGGATGAATTACGTACTTCTTCCACAAACAAAGTTCTATATATATATCTTCTTTTATTATATGTTTCAGCAGCAGATACATTTTGTTCAATTTTTTTTTTCCACTTTCTATCTGTTTGAACTTTGAATCAATATAATATAATTTGTTCATGATTATCTTCGAATTTTATATGAATTGAGTGATGAGAAATTGGGGATTATACATATAAACTACTACCACACAACAAATTAAAGTGAATCAAAATTCAAATCCTAATTCATAGATGAGTTTATATTCAATTGTTCACCAGAACTTTGAGTATAATTACTTTAAATAATAATAAAAAAAAAGATACACGTAAAAAGGATTGCATTAAGACTAATTACATGGGTACGAACTAATTAATTTGAATTAACACTTGCATGAGAGTTTATATGTACAAGCAAATAAATTAAAGTAACAACATTGCGATCAAACTAATTACACGAGTATGAACTACTAAATTTGAATTAAGTTTTACATGAACAACAAATAAATAAAGTATTTAATTTCTTTATTAGGCAGGGTCGACTATATATATATAGATAAAACTTATATGCTATTATTTACATGTTTTTCTTAAGGTAAAACAATTAATAGAAGACATGTGTCAATTTTTTTATGTCATCTTCTCAAAATGGACGCATGTCTTTTTTTAATTGGCTAACTTTAAGAAAAGCATGTAAACAACAACATATAAGTTTTGTCCTATATATATATATATATATATATATATATATATATATATATATATATATATATATGAAACAAGCGATGCCAGTGTATTCTATTCTTTATATATAATTAACAGAACAAATGAATAGATAGTTAAACTATATAATTTAGGGTGTAGTAATTAATTAAAAATTAAACATGCAATAGAGATGATAATTATATTAGAGAAGGCAAGCTACAAGTAATTAATTACATGAGAATTGATGATGAGAGAAAGGTAGTTTTGTCATGTTTAAAGGAGTATTTGTTTGGTCCCTTCATCTAGATAGAAAAAAGAATAAGTAGTGGGCATGCAAGGTTGGTTTCAACAACAATATTATTTTTCAATAATGAAATTACCTATATTTGTTTTTTTACAAATTAACCATGCCATGCATATATACACACACACATACATACATATCAATACTATCCCATATTTTTAAGCTTCAACTATATATTTTGTAAGGAAAATATAATTTTATTTACTTAAAATTAGAATATTCATATTTATATATACACACACTCATGCATGATCTCACTACCTTAAACTTTGGCTAAAAAGTGATATCTTCATATGTATGTATATATATATATATTCTTTTTCTTTTTCTTTTTTGCATATATAAAATAAATTAATTAATATAAAATAAATTTATAATAGGACCTAATTCACTTATCTTAATTACATTACCTTTCTTCTTAAATATTCTTTTGGTCATCCTCTCATATCGTGATTCCTCATAGATAATTAATTTAATTAACTATATATGGCAGAAGCCTAAAGCCATCTTTTATGGTAACCCTAATGGAATGTGCTTCCTCCTCCAAAAAATTAAGTGGTCACCATATATATATATATATATATACACACAAATGGTATAAGGTCTGTATTTCTCTGATATCATCGCCTCTTGATTTGGGTCTCGAGAAAAAATGAGAATAGAATATCATTCATCAGGAAGTTATTTCAACTCTCAGCAAAATGCGCTCGAAGCATTCAAGAGATTAGCCATTATGCCCACTCTAATAAATATACCCTATTCAAAACCAATATATATATATATACACTTTAATTATATGAAACAAAAGAACTTAATTGCCAACTTGTTCATTGTGACTGCATCATTCATAAATCATATATATATATATATATATATAAAACCTAGGTATGCATGTATTATAAGTATAACTTTTTGAATGGGGAAGTGTAGGTAGGGGCAGGTGGGTAATTAAATAAATGAGATATGGATTCCTTGGTATATATGGATTGTGAAGTAGTGATGTTAATAGGAATTTCACCTTTTTCTCTGGTTTTTATCATATCCCACTCCACAAACTTTAAATGATTGAGGAATAAGAACCTCTTGCAATTATTTATATATATATATATATATATATATAATGGGAGGGAGGGACTCCTACCTTTTTTTTGTTTTTGTAAGATCCAACAAATCCTTCACCACAATAATATATATTTCATATTATTAATTTTCGGTCTTTCCTTTCTTTAATTATACATATGGAAAAAAAATAAAGAATTATAATAGAGTAGAAACTTATTTAACTTTTTATTTATATTTAAAATTAAAATTTATAAAAAATGAACATAATATCAATTAATAATGCATATTCCAAATTATATATATATAAAGAAATTAACCTATGAGAAAGTGTGGTTGTAAAAGCTTTGCCCCTTTTCTCACCCCAGAAAGAAAGATGCAAATAGGATTTGAATATCCAAAGAAATTAAGAATAATTAAATTTTATATTAATAATTATATATATATATATATATATATATGAAATGCAAGTTGGTTAGGGTGCTGCTTTTGATTTCTTTTTGAACTGATTCTCTCTCACAGTGTCACTCTCATCATATTCCTTTTTCTCTCTCACTCAACCATCCATCATCATCACTGACAAATTAAATCAGAATAAGAGAATACAACTAATTAATTAATTAAACTGCGAGATTCACGCTAATTATATTATTTACTCACAGAGTAAATTCTGCTTCAATTGCATGCGAATATATATATATATATATAATATAATATAATGCCCCTGCACTTGAGTATGATTGTGATATCTACATTAATAATGTATCCAGTAATTAAGGACAGAGATTAGGGTTCAATTCATGCCTTGTGTATGGAACAGCCGAGCAGTTTTTAATTTTTGGGTTAGTTGTTTCATGTGTGGGACCCACTCCTGTATCTATCTCTCTCATATACTTCTCAGCGTTGTACAGTACTGGATTCTTTTTTGATCAAAACGCATTTTTTTATAAGATTTTTTAGATTTGAGTTTTGCGTGTGAAAAGCTTTTGTTGGAAGAGATTTGTCCCCTCTAGAGATCGACCTCAACTAACTCATCAAGCTAAATTTGTTAGAATCTAATAGGTTTTCGGATTGTACTATTGTACTAGTGATTTTGAAGGGGTGTATACTAATACGTTCAAGCAAAGAAAAATGAATCACAGGCTAACGCGATATAATGTTACACAAATGATAAGAGATCTGTATTTTTTTAACCATATCGCCTCTTGAGTTTGATCTTTGGAGATATGAGAATGTAGCTTCATCTGTTGAGAGTGTCGCCCCCAAGCCCCAAGTCCCCAATGAACATGACGGTACCACATAGAGACTAGTCATCAAAACTATGGTGGATACCTTGGTCCAAAGAAAAACAATGAACCACAAAGTCTAGAGTTAGCGCATAATACTAGAGAGCCTGGTAATTAAATTTTTGGATACGATCCGTGATGCCTCATTAAGTTCGATTGTTCAGGCAAAGCAATAAATTAAACCACAAAGGATATGGTTGGCATGATTGAATCTTATCCTGTACAGCATAAAACAATAAGAAAAAAAGAGAAAGATACATGTGATAATTCCTACATCAAGGGGGGCCTATATGTACGTGAGACTTACCTTGCGTCTATCTCTCTCTTATTTATTCTTTTCTTTATGATCCTCTGAGATATTTATGTAAACAAATAGTATTAGATTTATATTCATTTCTTTTACATATTTGCTCTTAGATTCTTCAATAAAAATAAAATACATGAAAAAAAGAAGCTTTTAAAAGAACCAATTATTGTGTACATAGAATCACACATTTTTTTTTTATTTGTCATTATATTTTACCACATGACACAGGTTATTCATCTTACAAAAATGAATTTTTATCCTTCACAGAAAATGCACATTATTTTTTTTTTGTCTTCTACAGATGTTTTCTTTCAATTTAACCACGCATTTAATTAATACAGTATTCCTAATGTTGTTGTTAATTCCAATATTCCTTGTATATGTCTACAAAATTAATGAATATAGAATCAAAGAGAACACTGAGTCACATTAATTAATATGTGTTAGTCTGTTAGATATATATGATCTTATTATGAAATGTAAGATACTTGATATGGTGAATATATATATATATATATATATATATATATATATATATATATATATATATATATATATATATCGTAGCATATATATTAGATTACAATGTTTATAGTATGGCATACAAGATTAGATCTTGATATTATTTCATCACTATTAAAATATTTTATCTCATATGACAAGGTTGAGTGGATCAATCTTTTCATTTTTATCAATTTTACCCTTTTCTTTATATTAGAAGTTATAACACATAAATTATATTAAAAAAATTACAAGATTAATTATATATTTTTTATTCGAAGGGAAAATAAATTATATGTGAATGTCAGAACCCATTTTTTAATTTTCTATTATATTTTCATTGTCAAATTTAAAAATAGTATAACTTTCAAGAATAATTATTTAAACTTTTGGTCAAAAAAAAAAGAATAATTATTTAAACTTTAAAAATTCAAGAAAACTATATATATAGATAATAATTAGTTATATTCATATGGCTATCACAAATATTATAGTGTTTTATATAATAATTTGCAAAATATATATTACAAGAAAAATGATACTTATATTTTGAAACAAATCGATCGTCGAAATATAAATTATTAAAAATATTTATTTTTCTGAGATGAGATGATAATTATACCAAATATTTTGATTAACACCCAACTTTTACACGTACACTCAATATAATTTATATAATATAAAACATATATATATATATATATATATATATATATGTATATTTAAATCCAAGCACTGTCAATACTAAATTACTTTTGTAGAAAGAGACATGCATGTGTTATATATATATATATGGAAAAAAAATTACATCCAACAAAAAAAAAGTGTAAACTTTAATGAATGATATGGTGGTCTTTGTAGGGTTAGTTCTTGGTGTATAGGTTGTAGTATTTTTTTTTTTTTTTGACAAGAAAAAAAGGTATGCATCAAACTAAGGAAAGATTGCAGTAGAAGTGTTATATCTAAATCTAGAAGACATCCATATATCCCCTTTAAAGAAATTAAAAAAGCTTTATTAATCTCCCAAATCCCATTTGTAAGCAAGTGTGTGTGATTCCTATATCATGTGAAAGCAAACAAGAGAGAAAAAAAAAAAGAGAAAGAGAAAGAATATATATATATATATATATATATATATATATATATATATATATATATATATATATATATATGGACTAGCTAGCTAGCTAGACTTATATATACAATTTTTAATATATAGGGCATAATGAGATGAAGAGGTTGAACTTCACTCACTTTCATCTTAATGGAAGTAAGAAAAAAAATATAACATTTAAAAAAAAAAAGCTGACTAATGTGGAAGCTTGAGTTTCTCATAATATTTTCTTTAATATTGTTGCTATCAGATTTTTTTTATTAGAATAAAAGATATGTAAAAAACAAAAATTTAAAAATAACTCATTATTAAAAAAAATTAAATTGTATTTTTTAAACTCAAGTGGTTCGAGAAACCTTCCTCAAAAGTTAGTTATTAAAAACAAGAAATCAAGCTACTTTAAGTAATTCATTGAACATCTCATTCTATTAAATATAGGATTTTGCATCTCTAATACTCTCATTCAAATTCAACTGATCTTGGTCAATTGTGACTTGTCCCCTTTTTTACTTTCATGGGCTTTTTTTTTAATCTCAGAGGCCTCAGTAGCCACAAATTGTTTTTAATATTTGTAGAGGGTTTTTTATTCATATCTTGTACTTTAAATCGTCATAGATCGTGAGATTATTGTGTTCTAACACCATGTTAAAATCCAAATGACTTGGACAACCCTTCCTAATTAAAAGCTAACTCTTAAAAAAAAAGAATTAATTCACTTAAGTATTCTATTGAACATTTTATATTTCTAAAACGTATAAATCATGCATACATATATCAATTTTTATCCAAATTATATAAATTAAATCTCTAAACCTTTTCACATATATATATATATATATATATATATATATATATATATAGTGAATATGATGATTATAAAAATGGCGCCGCCTGCTCAACTATGAATAATTTAGGGTTTTGAAAGCCCTAGAGGGAGCATATGAACGAATCATCATCCTCCACCATCAATTATACCTTATTTGAATATCTTTAAGTTTTCATTATATTATATGGTGTATATATATATATATATATATATATATATATATATATATAACATACATATAATGAAAGATGATTAAAGAACCTAATTCCGAATGCGTGTTTTAAAAATTATGCATTTGCATGCGTCTAAAAACCCCCATATAATAAATAATTGATGTGTTCTTTTTAATCATCGTCTTTTATACATATATAAGTTCGATCATTGAAGAGATGAGAATGGAGTGTCATCCATTGAGAGAATTGTCCCGACGATAAATCCAACAATATCTGAGAGATTAGTCATTAGATCTGTTCTGGTGGATTAAAAAAAAAAGAATTGAATGTGGGAGATCTATATTAATAAAGTGTCACCATCATACAGGCTTGTTGGATGCTTCTCCAACATATGCTTTTAACATGTTAAAGAAACATTGGAGAACAATAATAAATAAAGCATACATATATATACTTCTTCCTATATATATATATTATTATGCGATCCATCTCCTAAACTTATGGACCACACAAAAATTATAGTACTTTAATTATATATATATACCAATTAGTGATGATTAATTATTTATTTAATTGAAGTGAGGATACTTGAGCTGGGACAGTTGTTTGGATATCTCTCCAAATCAAAGCCAATCACTGATTTAAGATTAAAATATTTCTGGTTTTGGTTTGTTTTTGGCGGCGTCAAAGTTTCATACTTCACAAATTAATTAATCAATTAATCAATGCTCTGTAACACAAATGATAAGATATCTGTATTTTTTTATATCACCTCTCAAATTTGGTCTCTAGAAGGATGAGAATAGAGCGTCATTCATTAGGAGGATCGACATAATAATAGGCTCTGCAGTACTCGGAGGATTAGTTATCAGACCTGTTCTGATGCACATGCTTCCATCATTAAAAAAAAATTAATTAATTAAATGTGGAGGAGGATGATGATCTCATGATCAGTTCATATGGTAAGATCAGAGGCTATGTGTGTGTGTGTGGGGTCTAAAAATGTAAAATATTTGATTAATTAATGAATAGAAGTATTGAAGTGGGAATTAGTAGTACTGGGATCCACATCCTCAGTGTTTATTTTATGGAATATTTGTTACCAATTTGATGTTTCTAGTGTAATCGGATAGTCTAAAGTTAAAGAGAAAAGTGCAATTTTTTGTAATAGGTGAGAGATATAATATATATATATATATATATATATATATATATATATATATATATGTGTGTAGTGTCTAATTCATTTAGAAAAGGCAGTAAGCTATCATTATGATTTTAAAAAGAAATGTCAAATTTAATTTTAAAAACTATGTACTTGATTCAATTTAGTCCATGAAAATAAAAATTTTAAATTTAATTCCTAAACAAAATAAAACTTTCTTAGTTATATACTTATATTAAATTATTATAAATAAGATTTATAATTATTGAGACAAGTTGCATGGTCTATGGGTCAAAATAATAATATTTTATCTTATTTTTTTTAGATTAGGATATCCATTGTCGAGCAAAGTAACTAATTCCCTCGTTGAATAGTAGGCACCTCGAAATGTGAGACGACTGACCCAAAGATTTAAAGTTGTTCCATATTGAAGGCTAACAATCGAATTCCAACATTTTTTTGTTGCCGCCCGATTTCGCACTACCTCGACTAATCCGAATTCGACCCGCATCGTGCACCCAGTTATGGTGGACCGCAATCACAAGGTCTCAAACTCGAGATATTACTTAAGTGATGCCAAACTGCTTACAACTTAGACCAATCTCTCTCTAATATCGAATTCCTACATTTAATTAATAATAGATGAGTCATTTTCACTCAACCACGTCCATTGGATTATCTTGTATCTTACTTTAAAGGAATGAAAATCATGTTTTCATAGTTCAAAACTACAAATGTTTAATTAACACATGTAATATAGATTGGATCTTCTAAAATAAAGTTCTACAAAATTTTTTAAAATTATTATTTTGTACATTGATTCATATATATATATATATATTAGTCAATAAAAATAAATTATGTCTTTTACATTAACTCGCATGCAATCAATAATGTGTTTGATTGAAATCTACAAAACTTTACTAAAAGTGAACTTGCAAGTTTGCTTTGCTTTAATTGCTTAGTCCCACATCGATCATGTGTATATTATTGGAAGCTTTAGTATGGTACTTCAAAAAGTTGCGTTTTTTATTTCGGCCATGTCTATTCTTCTTTTCTTTCTTTTCCTCTTCCTAGCTCTTTTTGTAGATCAAAGTCACATTATATCCTTTAGTTAATTTTTTTAAAAAAAAATTTAGAGTAAGTTTTTTTGTAAAGGTGGTTTTAATAACTACACGTTCTTTACGCAGAAATAGAAATGGAAACGGAATCTGTTTACTGTGTTTATTAGTAAAGGTTTAGGAATGGAAATGGAATGAAAATGTATTAAAATTATCACTTTACCCCTTATATTAAAATAATAAAAAGAAAAGAAAGTTATGATTGTGTCAAATCAAATGGTATAATAGACATTTTATATTTTCTTTTTGTTTTTTTTAAAAGTTGATGGAAATGAAAAAATAAAAAAATAGGTGGGACCCAGTGGGCTCCACCCATTCCTTACTCATTTCCATGGCCATTTCTTGTTAAAAAAACAAGGCATGTATGTTAGTATTGTTTATATTTATATTTGGTCGAAGGTTCATTTTGGTCTTCCATGTTTCACTCAAGTTTTAAAATTTAAATTAGTCCTTTATGTTTCAAAAGTTTTAAATTGGTCATTTATCTTTTCCAGAAGTTCTAAATTGTTTATTCCATCCAAGTTCGTCAATTTCTTAAGTTAACTACTGACACGGTGTGCCGAGGTGGACATATAATCTCTCATACGTGTATCAGATAGCTAACTTGTCCTTAGACACACCAAAAACACCCAAACGACGTTTTTAAAGCAAAAAATAAAACCACGCTGAGAGGACCAATATGAAACTCTAATGAAACATAAATGACTAATATAGAATTTTAATGAAACATAAAGGACCAATATAGAATTTCAATGAAATCTGAAGGACAAATATAAAACTTTTGAGAAATATAAAAAACCAATATAAAACTTTTGAAAAATAAAGGATCAATTTAAAACTTGGGTGAAATATATAAGACCAAAATAGATATTTGACCTATATATTTTTATCTCATTATAGGGTACTTCTTTAATTTGAAAAACTAAATGGATAATTTTTATTTTTAATGAATTAAATTGAGATACAATATATCATTCAATAATATGCAATGAGAGCACTCACATAGCTATACATACAGAAAGGATTGAGTTGCTTATACATACATATATATGAGAAATAATTTATGTATTTATCATCAAATTCGATCTCTAATTAAATAGAAATCAAATTGTACAACTTGTCTGTTTCATAATTGAATCTTTTAAAAGTTTTTTACACGTATTTTATTTTGATGGTAAAACTTAAAAAAATAAGAAATTACCCTTTTCTTAATATATACTTATTCTTTTCCAAATATTTAGGGTACGCTTGATATAAATGTACGGATGTAAAGTACTGTAGAATAAAAAAAAGTACTGTAGAGAAAAGTGAGGAGAGAAATAGAGAGAAAAATTAGAAGAAAAAAAAAGTATGATAAAAAGTATGTTTGATATGTATAAAATATTATATAAAATTTTTTTAAAAATCGTGAAACACCACGATTTTACTGTTTGGATTTTACACCAAACATATCCTAAGTAAGAAGTAGCGGATATTTTCATAGAATAGAGTTATGACATTAATGAGGCCTTTTTGAAACTTTGAGAACTATATACACCCTATATGTATATATTAAACTAAAATAAATTAACTTGGTTTGATGCAGAGAATGTGATGGGGATAAGAATAAGTTTATTATGTTTGGTAGTAGGAAATGGAAATAGAATGAGAATAGGAATAGAATAAAAGTGAGTAAAAAAATAAGGACAAAAACATAATTTCATCCCATTACAAAAAGGAAGGTGTGTTTGGTACGATGAATTTATAAGAAAATGTTAGATTACCTCTAACATTACCTTACAAATTACACATACCAACCACACCCTTAAATGCATACAACATTTTTTTGGCCAATTTAAAAAATTCATACAACTTTATAAAATTTAAATTGAATGCAAAATTTGCAAGCCAAACTGAACAACAGCCAAATTACTGGTTTTAAGATCCCTTGTCCAAGTAATTACTTTTCCAAAACAGCACCCATATGATAAAGATGTAATATAAATCCTTAATTAAGCCCTTCTATTAGGCAGAATTTTCACCTAAATAACAAAGCAAAGAATCACAATGTAGAAATGAAAAAGATTATATAAGTCCATCATACTCCATAGCATTACCTTACCTTCTCTTGCTAGGCCCAGAAGCTCCTTAGTGGTAGGTTTATTCTATTGTGTCTGCACTACCAATTTACAACTTGATGGTGAAAATTCTATTTTAGTTTTATATGTATATTTTTTTTAGGTAAATTACAGTTTGCCCCCTGTGGTTTGGCTTAAATTTAGTTTGCTCTCATGTGGTTTAAAATTCGGCACTTAACCACCATGTGATTTGGCTTAAAATTAATGTGCCCCCTTGTGGTTTAGAGTGTGACACTTGGCCCCTTGTGGTTTGTTATGTTATCACTTAAGTACCTTCACCTATCTTCTATCCAAATTTTAGTCAAATTAATCATGATTTAATACTTTTAATCAATGTTGTAAGAACCGGACCGGACGGTCCGACCGGTTCAACCGCCAACCGAATACAAAGGCGAGTCGGTTGGACCAAAAAACCGTTTTTCCAGTTGGACCGGATTTAACCGGAGTTGGACCGGTCAACCGGTGGTCCAACCGGTCCAATTTTATTTTTTAAAAAAAATTTAAAAATTTAAAAAAAAAGGAAAAATAACATTAAAAAAAAAAAAGAAATTAGAGAAATCTTAAAAATTAAAATTAGAAAAGTCTTAAAAATTAAAATTTAAAAGTCATGATTATCAATAATTTCATATTTGGTTTGATTAAGTTCTTTCAAAGCTTGACAAGTCTTAAAAATTAAAACTTTGAGAAGTCATGTAATTTAAAACTTCAAAATTATGTATATTGAAACCTAAAATTTGAGTGATGCCATTTTATATATTAAGAATATTTATTATTTATTATTTATTGCGTCATCCGGTTCGACCGGTTAAACCGATCAAACCATGAACCGAACACTTGTCCGAGTCTTTGTCCGGTTCGGTTCTTACAACATTGCTTTTAATGTTTAAAACTTGTCATTCAACACTCTAGAATTATAAAATGATTTAAAAAAATTATAATTAATATAAAAAAATTTATTTTTAAAAAATCAATAAAATAATTTAATGTTTATTGTTTACTCCCTTGATTATTTATATTTAGTTATTTATTCATTTTATTGTTATTTTTTTTATCTTTGGTGTTTTAGAATTATTAAATCAATCAAAATAAAATTGTAAAAGAATAATATAATACAAATATATAATTAAATTTAAGTTTTTTTTATTGTTCAAGTTCAGAACATACATACCTGGATTGAATGTTAACATTATTGAGTTTAGAAACTCTAACATTAAACAATAATTTTCAAAGAAAAGTATCCTTAGACTAAGAGCATAACAGAACTCTTGGATATAGTGGAGAGATTAGAGGAAAGAAAGAGTTTGAAGGAAACACTAAAAAGAGTTGAAAGTAGAAAATTAGAGTTTATTATTATTATTTTAGAGATAAAATAAATATTTAATAAAATAATTAATTAATTCAATTATTTTTAGGTAATTTCTTTTATAAGTTATATTAAATATTAAATTTTGAGGAAAAAAAATAATATAGAAAAGTTAAGTGATAACATAACAAACCACAGGAGGGTCAAGTGTTACACTCTAAATCACATGGGGTACATTAATTTTAAACTAAATCACAGGGTAGTTAAGTGTCGCATTTTAAACCACAAAGAGACAAACTGGATTTAGGCCAAACCACAGGAGACAAACTGTAATTTACCCTTATCCTCTGTGTTTTAAAATTTCAAAACAAGTTACACGGTCTTTACAACTTGTTTTTATATTTATTATCAATTTTTTTACAAAATTAAAATCTATATTACCAAATTTATTGGGCGTGCTTTGGTTTTTTAAATTCTCATTCATACTCGTAAAGGAAAAAAAGATACAAACTCTGATTAAGTTATGAGTACAAGGTTTTTAAAATTTTGGGACAAGTTGATCTTCTTGTAATGTTACTTGTAATTTATTGGGTCCGTTGTATCATTGAATTTTCGGCCCAATTGTATTTCTCGTTTAGTTTAGCCCAGTTCTATTGGGCCGAGCAGGGCGTCAGACTGGGATAAGCCCGGCCCAATTAACCCTTCTAGGTTTCTTCTTCTTCTTCTTCTTCTTCCTTTCAAGCTTCCTTCGCTCAGTACACTCCTCACTCCGATAATGCCGCCATTTCAGTCTCTGCAACTTCGGAGGCTCTTACTTCGATCCTTCCGTTCTCCTTCACCATCCTTCAATTCTCTTTCACTGATTCAACCTCGTCTTCCTCTTCCACTCCCATCAGAATCCACTTCAAATCCCTTCTCACACACCGGACATTCCCAATCTCAATCCAGGAACCTCTTCACTGCACCCTCACTCTTCCTGTCCAGATCTTTCTCATCAGAGCCCTCCAAATCCCCAAGCGAATCCCTCCCAGAAGACTCCGATCCCATCGCGCAATCCCTCTCCAATGAGCTTCTCAAAGACCCTGACTCCGACCCTCTATCGGTCTCGCAGCGTCTTCAACTCAGCTTCTCTCATATCACTCCCACTCCCTCGCTTGTTCTTCAAACCCTCAATCTCTCCCCCGAAGCCGGCCGTACAGTCCTAGGGTTTAACCAATGGCTGATTTCGAGCTCCGAATTCACTCACACCGACGAAACGCTGTCGTATTTCGTCGCCTACTTCGGCCGGCGCAAGGACTTCAAGGCCACACACGAGGTTCTCGTGAGTGGGCGCGGCATCGCGGGGCCTAAAACCCTAGACGAAGCGGTTGATCGGCTCGTGCGAGCGGGGCGTCCCACTCAGGCGGTTTCGTTCTTCGAGACGATGGAGACGGATTACGGGTTGGAGCGTAGTCGCGATTCCTTGAGGCTAATTGTGGATAAGCTTTGCGAGAAAGGGTACGCGAGTTATGCTGAGAAAATGGTGAAGAATCTGGCAAACGAGTTCTTCCCCGATGAAACCATCTGCGATCTGTTAATCAAAGCTTGGTGTGTTGATGGAAAGCTCGACGAAGCTCGAAGACTCGCGGGGGAGATGTATCGAGGAGGGTTCGAGCTAGGGACATATGCCTATAACGCCATTCTGGATTGTGTGTGCAAGCTTTGCAGATTAAAAGACCCGTTTCGCCTCGATTCGGAGGTCGAAAAGGTGTTGGTGGACATGGATTCCAATGGGGTTCCAAGAAATGTGGAAACATTCAATGTGTTGATCACCAATTTGTGCAAGATTAGGAGGACTGAAGATGCAATGAAGTTGTTTTACAGGATCGGAGAATGGGGATGTAGTCCCAATGAGACTACATTTCTTGTTCTAACCAAGAGTTTGTATCAATCTGCGAGATTAGAGGAAGGGGATGAAATGATTGATAGGATGAAATCAGCTGGGTTTGGTGAAGCACTTGATAAGAAAGCTTATTACCAGTTCTTGAAGATTCTGTGTGGGATTGAGAGAATTGATCATGCATTGAGTGTGTTTGGGAAGATGAAGGCAGATGGGTGTGAAGTAGGGATCAAAACTTATGATTTGTTAATGGGGAAACTGTGTGCTCACAATCGTATTGATAAAGCCAATGCTCTGTTCAATGAAGCACAGAGTAGAGGTGTGGATGTGACACCAAAAGCATACAAGGTAGAGGCAAGGTATATGAAGAAGCCTAAGGCTGAGAAGAAGGAGAAGAAGAGGGAGACTTTGCCTGAGAAAATGGCGAGGAAGAGAAGACGTCTAAAAGAGATTAGACTGAGTTTTGTGAAGAAGCCAAAACGAATGAGGCGTCGTGCTTATTGATCTCTCCTTTAGAACTTTCTTAGTACATTAATTTTATTATTGTGTTGATGGATTGAATCAAAAGTTTTGGAATTTCTGGATGGAATAGACTTGTGATCATTGCTTCCTTTTTTTTGTCTTGTGTTTGGTTATAATCTTAGGTGATTCCAAAATAAAGTCTTGTTTGATTTTGGTTTTTTGAAGCATATTGCTGGTTGGAAACATGGAAATGCCAGCATTCTTTATGATCACCTCAAAGTGCCTTCAAGGTAGGGTTAGTTGTAAATTCTGGCTAAGGCCTTTATTTTACCAAGGAGATTGAAGTCGGTTCTATTAGATGGGACTAATCTTTTATAAGATGGTAAATTAATGTTCAAATTTTTGCTCAAAGTGATATTTACATTTAGGTTGTTTGGTTGAAGGAAGGTATTTTAGTGGGAAAGGGAAGTAGGAGTAGAAGTGGAATGGAGATTTGAAAAAAGTGGTTGGGTAAAATCCATAACAAGAACTATAAGCATAATGAAGAATTTTATTTGAATGTCCCATCGGATCTTTTTGAAGTTTTCCCATTTTTACAATTTTTTTTTCCTCTGTATGAAGCAAGCTTATTCAAAGTATTTTTTTCTTTGACATTTTTTGGGAGGGAATGGGTAAGGGAATGTCATGGAAGGGTTTGGGAGGGGTTAGGATATGAAAAGACAAAAATGTCTTTTTATAAAGCAAATTTAGATTTTTTTTTAATTTGATATTTTTTTAATGGAGGATAAAATTGTCATTTTATTCTAATATCATTCTTTTCTTACAATTCAATTTAAGGACTAAAGTAAAATTCATTAGGAGTTTGTTATGAAATCCTCCGATATAAATGAAACCTCTAACAAATTATATGACTAATAAAAAAAATAGCAAATATAAATAAGGGTAAAGTACCATTGCTGCCCCCAAACTTTGCTGCAATGTTTATTCCTGCCCCCAAACTTTTTTTTGGTTCATGCCTACTCCTAAACTTTCGATTTTGTTTATGCCTATCATTTTGCTAACAACGTTAACTTGTTTGACAGAATTTGCTGACGTGGACGATGAATATGTATTTCTTTTGCCACGTCATTGTCCACCTCACATTTAACATTTTACTTTTATTAAAAAAAAATTAACCTAATCCAAATAAAAAAACATTTTAGGGTAGAAGTTTGGTTTTTTAAATTTGGATTAGGTTAATTTTTTTTTAATAAAAGTAAAAAGTTAAATGTGAGGTTGACAATGACGTGGCAAAAGAGATGCACATTCATCGTCCACGTCAGCAAATTCCGTCAAGCAAGTTAACGGTGTTAGCAAAAAGGATAGGCATAAACAAAATTGAAAATTTGGGGGTAGGCATGAACTAAAAAAAAGTTTTAGGGCAAGAATGAACATTGCAGCAAAATTTGGGAACAGCAAGGATACTTTACCCTATAAATAAAATTTATTATTAAAGAGTACTTTAAGCAATTTTACTTTAATTTTTTTTTCTTTATCTTATTATACTAAACATAACCATATCATTCTTATTTTCATTCTGAATTCTATTCTCATTATTATATTGCTAAATGCTAGGAAGTAATCCAAGATACATCAGTTTGATATCCAAACCGAAGGCGCTAAGCTATGACAGTGACGTGCTATTTGCTGGAAAAAGCCTTGCTTGTTCTTGGTTGGATCGCTTATAAAGTTTTAATATTTCAGCCCTTTGGGTTCTCGTCCTAGTTTGGACTTTGTGGAGAGCAAATTATCATTTTAATTTATTAAAAATATAATTTATTTTAATTTAATCATTGTTAGATACAATTTAATTCTTCAAAAAATATTTGTCAATTATATTAATAAAATTTACCAGTAATTAAATTGAGATATTGTATATTTTAAAAACCAAATTTAGTCATCGCTCTGTAAAATGGGATTTCCTCAAGCAAAGCACAAACCCACATCAGCGTAAAGGAAGAAAATTCATATAATTTAATATGGGAATACAAATGATTCAATAAAAAAGAAATGCAATTATTATACATGAAATGTTTCTCACTGTTAATTAATTTTCACCCGCATTTCACCACTGCGTTATCATAGAATTTCCTTCCAGAACCGTATTGACCTATCGGTTCCACAGGAAACAAAAGCAGCTTCTATCGGAGAGTGTTCGAGCCATCGAGGTGCTCCGGCATGATTAGACGGCCACTTTGCCACCTTTTCTGCTGTCATAGCATCCCAAACAACGATCTGCAAAGCCCACCAGAATCCTCAAAATGAATTTATACAAATAATCTGAAATAATAGCGTGCAAGACAGAGTTGAACAAACCTCATTGGTTAATTCATCTATGGATAGAATAAATTCTTCTGTGTTATTGAAAATAGCCTGCAAAGAGTTTGCAAAACAGTATTATCGGATTGTGAATAAGGATATGTTGATGTTTTCACTGAAGCTTTCTATACCAAAACCAGTAGGAGATGCTCATTAGTTGTAGACAAAAAGAATTAGAGAAGTATTTGTAATATGAGAGGGAAGGGGGGAGGGATGGAGAAAAGAAAAAAGCTTATCTCTCTCAGTGAGAGAAAGATTCAAAAATATGTGAGACTGTCATTAAAACCTGCTAGTTAAGTCATGATTTCATAGATTGAATAAGGCAGGTTTCGAAAGAATAAGGAGCACATATCTCCATACCTGGCATCTTAGCTGAGTATGTGTGGCTCCAAGATATTGTCTAACTAATCTTCCAGAGGAAACTTCCCAAAGCTTTATAGTAGAATCCTTGCCACAAGAGAGCACAAACCTACAAAACTCAGTTAGTTAAGGGCCTGTTTGCTGTTTGATTCTGTTTTGCCTTTTCTATTTTGTAGAATTAGTTTAAGAGAAGCCAACGGCCAGTGTCACGTGGCAGCAGTCTCTAACCAGGGAAGCACCCACTACAAAGTCAACTTTAGCTTCACATCCGAATTCTTAACAATAACATCCACTAGTACATTTTCCTCATTCAAACTTCACAACATGTTAAAAGGTTAGATATACCTTTGATCTTTAGTAAAATTTGCACTGGTCACTTCAGCTGTTCCATGTGCTCCTATTATTGAGCGCACACAATTGGCAGTGATGCCATCCCATAACCGAATGGCACCATCTTTGGATGCTGTAACATACATGCCTCCTGTACAAGAATATCTGATCTGCTTGATCAAGACAGAGAAGACTGGCATCATAATAGTACTAACTTGTGTGAAAATCATGGCCAGAAGAAATAGAAAGACTACGTGAAATGCCAGATAATTGACGGTTGTGGACAAGAGAGAGTTGAACATGCCTGGTTTATTGCTCCATTAATGCCAATCTCTGGGACATTAGCTGGTAAAAAACACTTAAAGGTATTGATATCATACAAATGTGGAATTGGATGATCAGTTCCTGTCAGTCAGAAAAGGACGTTTTATCATCTTTGATCTCACTAGTGAGTGATTAACAACTCAAGCTAGAAAATAGAAATCAAGGATAATTCATGCAAGAGAATCTAGAAACAATATATACATATGCCACGTTCGCAATGATACTGCAGATAAGCAACTCAAAGTGTGGGGTTCCATGGGATTCCATGTTTTACAAATCTTAAATCTTATAGTTGTGTTGTTATTTACAACGTACATCTTACTTGATTCACTAAACAAAACATGATTTTCAAAAGAAACTGCTTGTATTTACTATAATTGCAATCTTTGTAAAATTGAGTTTCTTTATTTGAAAGAGAAAAACAAGAAAGAAGAAAGAAAATCATAGACTGCGCATAGCTATTACCTAAGCTAAGAAATAGGAGTGGATTTGTAGAATCATACAACGATAACAACAATCAAAGCGTTTTCCCACTAGGTGGGGTGGAACTATATGGATCAAGCAACGCCAACATGTTGTGTCTTTGCTCATTTCTATAGTTAGGTAATTAATATTTAAATCCGTCCGAATAGTTTCTTCTATTGTTTTCTTTGGATATGTAGAATCATAAATACAGAAAATATGTTATTATCAGACCAACCAAAAATAGTTGGTTCAAAATTAATTAGCCATAGAGATAAAAATGGTTTTAGATGACAGGATATCTTCAGCATAAGATCATAAAGCTTCTGCAGTAAATTGTGAAAAAAGTGAAAACCTGCCAAAAGAAAATCCCCAGAGGGATGAAAAGACACAGAGCGCACATTGTGGGTGTCCTGCAGAACAAAATTCAACCAAAAAAAAAAAAGTTAATATTATGCTCAAATCTAGCTCACTTGCTGCTAATGCTTAAAAATTATCACTACCTGTATAACTCTGTATGCTCTCTTTGCACTGGTTTTCAAGATATCAAAAAACCTATAAGTATTGAAAGCAGCATGATTAAAAGAATATTTTAAAATTAAAAAAAGATAGATTAATATACAACAAAAACGTTACATAGTCGTACTTAAAGGGATCATTACTTTATTGTCTGATCTTTAGCCCCAGAAATCAGGATGGTACCTTGCGGATGAAAATCCAGATCATTTATTGGCTGCAGGTGTGTAAGAAATATTAAAAATATAAGGACAGTTTCCTAATAGGACAGTTTCCCAGAACCATTTTATAAACTTTTCTAATAAAAATAAATAAAATTAGTAAGAAGAAGCAATTGCCAAAACTCAGTACTAGTTAGAGACTTAGAGCAAGCTTTATATATGAATATGATGCTTAGGAGTAAACAAATTCGTGTACCATAATAACTTTGAGCCAAGTACTTCCATAGGTCTAGTGAATAGTAATTTATATTATCTGGGGATAAAAATTGTCCAAATTTGTTTCTGATTTTTTATAGCTAGTAGTTGTGTTTTTCCCCCAAAAACTTGTTCAGCTCTCCACCAAAAGTTTATGTTATATTTTTATTTCTTTAAATAATATCCAATTTATATTCCCATATACAAAAACCAAAATTTTTTAATTAAATTCCAAAATGGACAATATAAAATATTATTATGATTTAGAACCATTAGTTACCAAAATTTTTTAATTTTCCACAATACACAGTTATAGATTGAGCGACATCATAAAGTCAAGACAATATGAATCAGTAGAGCTCAATGTTTTAGTCTAAGCCATGTAAAACTTTATCATTGAGACAGAAGAAATACTTCCAGACAAGAAATTTAACAGCATTTAGCAACATTAAGAAGCTTATCGTTTCAGGCAGATATACTTGTATATGGTCATAAAATGTCCGTATGACAGGTCGGACAGGACCATCTTTGGCATCTGGGAGCAACATTTGCTTAATCTTTGCAACCTGCAATAGGAAATGGAAGTATATGAGTGATTGTCCTATCAAAGGATGAGCAATGCAAGTAAATATGGAATCAGCACCTCAAATAGCTTTATTGATGTATCTGTACTTCCAGTGGCAACAAACCTTCCATCAAGACTAAACCTAGCACATCTGGCAATATTCTAGAAATTCAGCTAATCAGTCCAAGACAGATAACCAGAAATAGAGGCTCCAAGGTATGGTTGGCCCGATGCCTTGATAAGCTGATGCAGATGGCAGATTCATTCCATACCTTATGTTCTGAAAGGTGTCGTGTCTCATGCTTTGGAAAGCTCTTTGATGAGGTTTTTGTATCCAGCACAGCACTGTTATAAATATAACTCAATCATCAGCAATGTGATTTTATCTTCTTTCAAGGACATTAACATAGATGAAATAAAGTCTACCCTACACCCTATCCTAGTTGCTACATTACATTAGGTGATGGCATTTCAAAGTACCTGTGACATAAAATGAGTAGGAAATGGTGAATATCAAATTTTGTTTGATATGAGGTAGTCAAATGCGAAAAGCACCCTTAAAGCGCCAAGCCCCTAAAACGCCTTAGAAAAGAGGCAATAAAAAGGTGCATTCCCGAGTGAACTAAGGCACTATAATAAGAAACAAATTTATAGAATATGCTTTATGAACAAATATAAAAAGATGAGTGTGTAACAACATTTGAAATATAAATCAACTACTCTAAGTTCTAATTTAATAATCATTAAGTCATAAGACACTATAATCATCAAATTCATTAAGGAATTAGAGTAACTTGCATGGCTGGGCTTTTTTTTTTCTCCTAGTTTATATATATTAAAAACTGACTTATCACCCAAAAAAGAAGGACAACATAAACCCTATATCACTAAGGCGCCCAAGGCACTTGACTTTTTGACAGCAAAGGCGACGGAGGCACTTGCCTAGGCGGCGCCTCTGTTGGTGTGAGAGGCATTGGCACCTCAAATAGGGCCTCGCCTTAGTGCTTTGACTATGCTGCAATGCCTAAGGAATCAAATGCCAATCATCCCTCAATATTCTGAATTAATTAGGCAGGTACAGATTAAATTGAAATGGATTTATTACAGGGCATAAAAATGCCACCCCCTAATTATTAAGGAATTTCATAATAAAACGAAAGCAAATAAGGAAATTTCCAGGTACAGTAACAAGACAGTATCAATTATTTCTCTCAACAGGAAACTTAAAGTGGTTTGATCAACTTTAAATGCAGCAGAGCCGTTGACTGGCATCTAAAAGCTGCAAAATTACCTGAAGTCAACAGCAGCAGCGCGTGGTGGAGGAACAGAGCCATACGCCGCAGGCATTGATGCACCCAGATCATGAAATGAAGCTGACGGAGTCCCTCTCAACCTATCATCTTTTTCCGCTGCAAGACCCTGTTATTTCTTTAGAACAAGCAGCTTTCTCTCGCTAACATAAAATAAGTGAGAAAGTAAAAAAAAGTAAGAACCTTAGCAACTAACTCAAGAAGCTTGTTAGGCGGAGCTTCCACATTGAGCGGTGTCATAGTTGCCGAAGCGACAGCATTTGCAGCCTACAGAGACAGTTTAGTTTACACAGCTTCACAATTTGAATATTGCTTAGAGCTATTTTTCAAGAATTGGCATCTCTGGTTTCTTGAGATTTGATTTACAAAACAACCAAACAACTACTAAAATTAAACTTCAGAGACACGTAAAACCGATGAAGAGTGGTGTGATCATTGCTTGCCTGAGTCAAATTGTTGTCGCGAAGATGAGCAACGATTAGCGAATTGACATGTCTGAAGAGTTTGCCATCTTTCAGAGTCTGATCTGAGCTAGAGGTCTCCATCTTCCTGCAGAGCCAGAAATGTCCTAATTCCGACGCTCCCTAAAACCCTAGAAATGGAGCTTTCCCAATCTCATCCGCCAAATTCAATGCGTTTAAAAAAATAAATAAAGTAAATTAAACCATTTTGTTAATTTTCCCCAATTCTAAACCATTTTGGTTACTTTTATTTTTTATCTCAAATTACTCTTTTGGTCATCAACGTTTTAAAATGTTATTTTAGATCCTCAACATTTTTTTCGGTCAAAATTGGTCCTCTAACGAAACATCCGTCTGATTTTGCCATTAAATGCTGACGTGAAAGACTTATGTGTTACACCCTCTCTCCTACGTGTCATATTTAAATGACATGGCACACTCTCTCACTCCAATTCAACAAAACGACGCCGTTTTGATTCATTTAAATGTTCTGTTACGGCGTCGTTTTGCTGAATTGGAGTGATAGAGGGTGCCATGTCATTAAAATATGATACGTAGGAGAGCGGGTGTATCACATAAGCCTTCCATATCAGCATTTAATGGCAAAACCAGATGAATGTTATGCTAGAGGACCAATTTTGACCGAAAAAAAAACGTTGAGGACCTAAAATAACCTTTTGAAACGTTGAGGACCAAAAGAGTAATTTGGCCTATTTTTTATTAACAAATGAGATTTGAAACTAGGAAATGGATCTTCTAAAGTAATCTTTTACATTTGAGAGAAAGAAAATTAAGATAGAGAAGAATTAAAGAAGATAAAATTTTTCTTCTCTCTGTATCTCTCATAACTCCACAAGAAAATATAGACAACTAACGTAGAGGGTCCATTTTCATGAAACTAGGGATGATCATAAATAGAATTTAGATAAGATACTATATTTCTTATATCTAAAATCGATTTGAGTGAGTATCAAAATCAATTCTCATCTCTAAACCTTATAAATAGTTGAATTCTCATATCCGAATCCCGACACATAAAAACTTTGAAATAAATTTTTATTTTATTAATATAAAACTTATTTTTATCAATTTTTTCATCTGTAACCACAAAAAATAAAAAAATTAAATCATAAATATAAATGTACTATTAAATATTAAATTATTTTGTTATAAAAAAATATTAAATTACTTTAGTTGTATGTATAAAATATTTAACATTTTTCTTTACTATTATATATTTTGTCAACAAAAAAGTTTAAAAGTATTACATTTTTATATATAAAAATAAACAATTATAATTGTGGATAGGGTACCTTCTTACCCGTCCTTTGACTTTGTACTCAAATTCACGGGATAAAATTTCAGGGTATCCGTTGGGTACAAATATTTTGATCATCCTTATATGAAACTATATTTGAGTTGAGTACGAATATTTTGATCATTGAAAACTATATTCGAGTGGACATCGGGGCATGTAGTAAAAGTGTAAAACAATGTGAGTTTGTTTAGAGGTGTTAAAACAGGCTAGACTCTACGGGTTGGTTCATTCGGCCCTATAAAATATATAGAGTTGAGCTAGAGAATTCCTGGCCCTAATTAAAAACGTACCAGTCCAACCCTAAAAAGAATAAGGACAAATCAAACTAAGATCAAGTTGAACAAGCTAGGCTAACCCATTTTTATTTTTAATATTTATATATTAAATTAATTTTATTATTTTCACATTAATTCAAATTATATTGAGTATTTTGGATTTTTAGTTAATTTATTTCATTATTTTAATTCACACTTTATTAATATATCTTATTATTTTCAATAAAAATAAATAATAACTATACATTATTTTGTACTTATTTAATAATTAAAAATATTATTTAAAAATTAAAAATGGGTTAGATCGGAGAAATTTTAGCCCGAATTAAAAATAAGTCAGCCCAAGCTTAATAAAATAGGGTCGGGTCGAATCTCATCTCAATTTTCAAAAACAATATTGAATATTATAAAAATATTTTTTTAATAATTTTTATTATCTTTCCAAAATGCACACAAGCCTTTTGAACTATAATGATGTGCACATAATTCTAGGAATTTTTAAACTTGACATAGAATCCAATGAACTTTTAATTTTTTGTACATAACATTATTCCTTAAATTTTCCATCTAAATTTTAGCAAAGATTTTGCCATATTACATTTCATGAAGCAACATTGGATTTAATCTCATTTGGACCAAGGCAACAAGGTTATTGTTGACATTTCACAATATTTATAAACCGCAAGGCATCCAATCCAATGTAGAAGAAGTGTTTCTACACAGTATATATCAATATTGTAAGAATTGAATTGGACAAATACTTGAATAAGTGTTCAGTTCATGGTTTGATGGGTTTAATCGATCGAACTAGATGATGCAATAAATAATAAATATTAACTGTTCTTAATATATAAAATGACATCACTCAAGTTTTAGGTTTCAACATACATAATTTTGAAGTTTTAAATTAGATGACTTCTCAAATTTTAATTTTCAAGACTTGTCAAACTTTGAAAGAACTTGATCAAACTAAACATGAAATTCTTGATAATCATGACTTCTTAAATTTTAATTTTCAAGACTTTTCTAATTTTAATTTTCAATATTTTTCTAATTTCTTTTCTGATGTTATTTTTTTATTTTTTTAATTAAAAAATTAGACTGGTTGGACCACGGTTAAATCCGATCCAACTATAAAATTGAATTTTTAAGTTCAACCGACTCCCCTTTGTATCCCGTTATCAGTTGGACCGATCAAACCGTCCGGTCCAATCCAAACAACGCTGAGTATATGAGAGATAAATTGTATAATATTCTTTATGGCCCACATAAATTGTATAATGTATATATTTATTGATTTATTTCTAATTAAAAACCAAATGAGAAAGATATAAAATTGTACCTAAATTTTTTCTCAGTTAAGAAACTATATCCTAAAATCTCAAAAAGAAAAAAAAAAAAAGGCACATCGATCTTATGAGTATAATAAATGAAATATTTACCATTGTAGTAGTAGGTAGCTAAGTGTCAACTTTCTTAACAACCATATCATGATTATCAAGCATTAATTAATTAAGAATTGCGCCATATGACTCGATCCTTATAATTTAATAGATTGGCCCACAAATGAATATGAAACAATAATTGATGCGTCGGTAGACATATCATCGTTAATTTTGATTTTAATTTTGACAAAAAAGATGTCAATCATCCCTTAATCTTGCATGTATACTGTTTAATTTCTGAATTGTTGCTCAAATTATTATTTAATTCTTGAATTTGACAAACATATTATTTAGTCCTTGAATTGCAACTTTGTCAACTATCTAGTCTCAAATTTGGCAAAAATACTATTTAGTCCCCGAATTTACAAACCTGTCAACTATTTAGTCCTTGAACTTGAAAAAAAATACTATTTAGTCCTCAAATTAGCAACTCTGTCAACTATTTAGTCCTCAAATTAGCAACTCTGTCAACTATTTAGTCCTCTAACTGTTACTCATTAGATAACCAGTTGATGCGGTCGTTAAAAGATGACGTGGCATATGATTGGGCACTTAACGGTGCCACATCAGCATTTAACTTCCACGTCAGTTGGTTATCTAACGGATAACGGTCAGAAGACTAAATAGTTGATAGAGTTGTAAATTCGAAGATTAAATACTATTACATTTTTTGTCCATTATTTTACATGGTGTGTATGAAAAGAGTTTCATAGTTAACACTAAAATTTCTTTATATCTCTTGATGAGCATAGAGATGTTGTATACTTGTATCTAATCAGAATGGGATGAGAATGTTAATATCATGTGTGGTAATAAAATTTGCAAATGAAAATAAAAATAGGAAAGTAATGAAAGTGAGTTAAAATAATGATTTTACATTTATATTAAAATATTATAAAATCTATATTTATTATATATAATAAAAGAAGAACCAACACTTTCCACGTGTCGCACTCTGAACTTTTTTATTTTTTATAAATAAATTTTTATCCTTCTTTCATTAATATATTATATTATTCTTATTAAAATATATATATGTATATATATTATATTATTATTTATTAAAAACTGACGTACCATTTTTTTTCGAAATCTGGACCTATTTATTTTTACATAAATTTTACATGCTTAAGTCATTATTTAAGATTTTATTTTAATTAATAAGATGATTTAAATTTTTTTTTTTTATTTTTATCAAATTTAACACAATACATTCTCTCTTAATCAATAAGAAAAATAATAAATACTTCATGACACTGATTAGATAAACCCTTTTTATATTTCCAACACTTTTATAATGGAAAAAACTTAGGTCCATTTCCTTATGTCTATTTCATCCAATTCCACCAATCATATATTGTATTTACACTCTCTTTCTTCTATGATTGGTCATATAAAAGATGGTCTTCTATATTCTGTCTCTATTGTGATTGATCATTTAAACACTTTTTGCCACATGTCATAATTATATTGGGGAATTGGATGAAATGGACCTAAGTTTTTTCCTTTTATAATACTGTTCATCTTTCAATTTTCTTAACTCAATAGGAAAAAAAACTTTTTAAACAATTTATAATTTTGTCATTCATTATATATTATAATTTAAATTAATATATAATAAATAATTAATCCTTAGTCAATCAATTTAAATATTTTATCTTTTTATTCTAAATTATATTTACATGAAAAAATATTTTTGTTTGTTATTGACCTTTAGTAAAAATTTAGCCAAATTTACTAAGTGAGAAATAGTAAAATGATAGTGAATGAGAAGTTGACTTCTTTCATCTCTCCATTTATATTTTCTAACCATCTTATAATTCATTTTGTGTACTTCTACTCATTGTAAGTGTTTTTTTTTCATGTTTTATTTAAAAATAATATTTGAGTTTTTTTCTTTGAAGGTATTTAACTTTTGTCTTTATTTATTTGTTACCCAACAAAATATTTTTATGTTATCATTTTCATTTAGTGATAATTTAGCCAAATTTGCTTAGTAAAGTGAGAAATAGCAATATGATTGCGAAGGAGAAAACATTGAAGTTCAACCAAATGATAATATATATTTTATGAAATGACAATGTTTATAAACGTTAGTATTTTTAAAGATTTTTGTTTTTCAACATCTAAGTGTTAGTTAGTATTTCAATATATCTTTCAATTTTTATTATAATTGTTTATGATAAATCATTAATCACCGGAAAAAAAAATCAAAATTAGAAAAATTTGATTAACAAGAGAAATATATATTAATAAGAAATTTAGAATAATAATTTTTTAAATTTTATTTTGTTTATAATTTGTAGCAATATTTTAATAAAAAATGTATTAACTTAGAGTTTATATAATCTACAAGACACTTCAAATTTATAAATCAATTGTGTATTAATATTGAGTAAATGACTTGACCAAAAAGTTTGATAGAAAAATTACTCATGCAACTGAACTTTATTAATTTAGGTTGTATGTTGAAAATTACCTCAATACCACTTATTTAGTTATTTGCTTTCACTTGAGAGCAATTACCAAAATTTATTCATAAATATATATGACATAAAAAATAAGATTGAGAATAAAGTAAATGTTTTATAATTTAAGTTTGTTTCCTTATATTTTCATTTTTATTCTTTTTTTTTCTTGAATCGAAACCATAATATTACACTTTTTTTATTTATTAATTTTTTTATTTTTTAAATTAGATTATTTGAAGGAGACCAAATCAAAATATAATTTTTAATCTGAAAAATTAATATAAATAAAAATTAAATATAATTATTAATTAATAAATTCTTTAAATTTTTATAAGTATTTGAATAGAAACCGTGCAAAGCACGGGTTGCAATCTAGTATTCTTATAAAACAAGAACCACACCTTCCACGTGTCACATTGTGGTGTTTTTTTTTTTAATATATTTTCTCTTTTTTCTTTTAAATGAGTAAAATTTACAACTTTTTATTATATTTTGGTAAATTGTGCTTTTTTTTCCGTAAAACGTATCATTCAATAATTTAATTTACTTTTGAATTTTAAGGTAGATTTGATATAAATGAACGAATGTAAAGAAAGTACTACAAAGTAAAGTACTGTAAAATAAAAGAAAGTATTGTAGAGAAAAGTGAGCAGCGAGATAGAGAGAAAAATTAGGAATTAGAAAAAATTATGATAAAAAATGTGTTTGATATGTATAAAATGTGATGTAAAATTTTTTTAGGAATCGTAAAACACCATAATTTTATTGTTTGGTATCCTTATCAATTTAAATTTTTTATTTTATAACATCTCATTTATAATAGAGTATTAGAGTAGATTAGACTTTGCAGAGATATTAAAATTACACTTTTCTCTTATTTATTTTGAATAATTATATTTCCTTCTTTAAATAGATAAAAAAAAATTATTACACTTTTATCCAAAACTTTTTTTAATAAAAAATAACTGTCAATTTTTTTTTTTACTTTGTATACAATTTTTTTGTGTGACCAAATTTTTTTTTATTTTATAACATCTCATTTATAATAGAGTAATAGAGTATTAGAGTAGATTAGACTTTTGTAGAGATATTAAAATTATACTTTTCTCTTATTTATTTTGAATAATTATATTTCCCTCTTTAAATAGATAAAAAAATTATTACACTTTTATCCAAAACTTTTTTTAATAAAAAATAACTGTCAATTTTTTTCTAACTTTTTATACAATTTTTTTGTGTGACCAAATTACCCCACTCTTTAATGATACAAAATAACTCAATAGTCATCACCAATGCTTAATAAAGTGAGAAATGACCAAATGATAATGAAGGAGAAGTTGAAATTGAACTAAATGATTAATTATATATTGTAAGATAGAATGACAATGTTTATAAATTTTAACCGGTTTAAAAATTTTTATTTTTTAACGACTAAGTGTTGATTAATATTTTCATATATCTCTAATTTTTTTATTGTTTATAATGAACCATGTAATTATAGGAAAAAATGGACATAGTTAAAAAATTTAATTAACAAAGGAAATATATATTAATAAGAAATTTATAATAGTATTTCACATTTTTATTTTGTTTATAATTTGTAACAATATTTTAATAAAAATGTATTCTTATATTTTATATAGTCTATAAAACATTTCAAATTTGTAAATCAACTGTGCATATGACTTGACCAAAAAATTGACAGGACAATTACTTAAGTTGTTGAACCTTATTCATTTAGGTTGTTTACTTTCATTTGAGGTCAAATCACTGTTTTGAAACTCGGGCTAGATTAGCTTATACCTAGTGAGCCCATGAAACTTGAAAGTTAATGCAACAAATTTCATATAACTTATATTATTATTTGATATAATAAAAGAATAAGAATAAAAATTAAATAATAATTTTAAATTTTGTGAAAGAATATTTTATAATTATAAAAAACTTATAACGGATGAATATATACATCCCGTGCAAAGCACGGGTTGCAATCTAGTTATAAAATAAAACAAGGACAAAAATACTAAATTAAATATTATAAAATTATAAAATATTATTGTTGTGAGAACTTTGCAATGCAACATTCTTCTTGTTGGGGATTCTCACAAAAATTAGTCCGAGTTGCCTCGATTAGGACACTATCCTTAAGAGATATTCTATTATCCCTCACAAATTAGACAGCGACACTCTCACAGGATTAAACAAACTCGTCTTCGATGTCGCACACCGAAGGATACAGAACAACAAAATAATAGCAGAGAATGACGAAATTTTCTAGTGCTTTTCGAATATTAGTTCAGTGTAAATATATAGGCGCAAATGAGAGTCAGTAATGTCACGCACGAAAACGTGTTGCACGTTGTTGAGTAACGTTCCCCAAATTTTAAATACGCTTCGGCTTTGTTTCGGAAGTCCAGGAATATGGAATATTCGAGCGGGCTTCAAAAATTTCGTATCTATTTCACATGCAGGGAAAATCGCCAGTTTTCAACTGCATTTCCCTTCTCATGGCCAATTGTTGTGTACACAAGACCAACCTCCCGCCTAGTCCTTTTACTTCCCCTATGTCACAACTTAATATATATACACTTATGTCTCTCTGCTTTAAACAATGTAGGACTTAATTTTAACACACACACTTGTGTGCTTTCATTCCCAACACTTCCTACCATGGGTAGCATTCCCACTAAGATTTCCTCTTTATTTCATGCTACCAAACATGGCTTAAATTCTTTTTTTTTCGTAAAAAAAATAGTAATAAGGGAAGGCACTCCCAAGTACTATTGGGTAGGGCGCCAGTGACATGTTGGGAGACCAACAAAGACCCAACTTAAAGGATTACAGCACAGGCCTAAATCATAAGTAATTTTACCCAGTCGCAGCTACTCAACTAACCCTTGGATGCCAGGGGATCTCCTTGGAGAGGGATGCCCACCAAAGCAAGATTTTGGATGGCTTCAAGGGGATTCGAAACCTCATCCATGGGTAAAATGAGAACTTTCATCTAGATTCTTGACCATTTGTGACAACCTACTTTGACAACATGGCTTAAATTCTAAAATGATGATATAAGAGCATATAAAATAGGTAGATCTAGATTTATCACCGTGTGAAAAAATAGTATAAACATAAAATTACTAAATAATTAGACAAAACGTGGACAAAGTGTAAAATACAAGTATACAACAAACAAACATCTTTCTTTGATCGCCTCTCCATCCACCGACACAGATTGAACTTCGCACCTTTGAATCTTTCGGAGTCACTGCCCCACCAGCTTGCCGCTCCTTCTTTTCCTATCTACCTTATTTATTCTTCCAATATTAACCCTATCTTATTTACTTATTTTATATTTTCTCCATTCATCTATTTATTAAGGTAGACCTAATGATTAATTTTTTAAATACTAATAAATTTATTATTAAGAGCGAGTCTCCCAACAAATAATACTACATTCTTTCTATTTTTTCGAGAATCAAATTCAAGAGATAATAGTTAGAAGAACATTTTCTATGTTTTTAAATAATAATTAGTGCTATTTTTATAAAATTTTAAAGGAAATAAAATATTTTATCATATAAATATTATCATTTAATTATGGTCCAACTTAAGAGTCAATGAAGAAACTATAGGCTACGTTTGGTAACAATATCTAACAGGGAAATTTACATAATATTTTTTACATATCAAACACACTTCTCATCATATTTTTTTTTCTCCTAATTTTCTCTTTATCTCTCTCATCATTTTTCTTTACAGTACTTTACATCTCTTCTTTTCAAACCCGTGCATTTCTACCAACATAGCCATAGTTATTTTATTTAGAATAAGTATGAATAAATTAAAATTTAAACTTTACATAAAAAATATATTTTAAAAGTTTATTTAATATTTAACATATGTATAAACCATATTTATTAACATATGTATAGAGCATAGAGCACTCTATTCATAATTCATTTTTATAAACAGTGACTTTTACAAATTCATTATTTTATAATGAGAAATTCTTAGGTTCACGGTACCGTACCTACTGCCTAATGTAATCACTTTAAAAAGTGAATTAGATGGCATAAAAATTTAAAATTATTTTATACCAATATTAGAAATAAAACCCCTCATTTTAATAAAAAATAAATGAGTTTGTTTTCAGTCAGTCAGGTTTTTAAGGGACTCATATATAGAATATTACATGTATTCTCACGATTTTTAAAAAAATTTTATATCATATTTTATATATATTAAACATGCTTTTTATTATATTTTTTTTCTCTCATAATTTTTCTCTCTATCTCTCTCTTCACTTTTTTTTACAGTACTTTACCCTACGCCTACAGTACTATACCATTTATAACAAGCCCTAACTTAATTGTCCTTAAATGAAATCTTTATTTAGTTTCTCTAAATTTACTACGTGGAGTTAAATCAAGTTGTTTATAATTATACCATAAAATTCAAAGTTTATAAGCCGTAACATCAAATTCAACAAAAAAAAAATAAAAATAAAGTACCCTTGCTGCCTCCAAACTTTGCTGCAATGTTCATTTCTGCCCCCAAACTATTTTTTGGTTCATGCCTACCCCAAACTTTCAATTTTGTTCATGTCTGCCCTTTTTGCTAACACCGTTAACTTGCTTGACGGAATTTGCTGACGCGTACGATGAATGTGCATCTCTTTTGCCACGTCATTGTCCACCTCACATTTAACTTTTTACTTTTATTAAAAAAAGTAACATAATCCAAAAAAAACCAAACTTTTACCTTAAAATATTTTTTTTATTTGGATTAGGTTAATTTTTTTAATAAAAGTAAAAAGTTAAATTTGAGGTGGACAATGACGTGGCAAAAGAAATACACATTCATCGTCTACGTCAGCAAATTCTGTCAAAAAAGTTAACGGTGTTAGCAAAAAGGGTAGGCATGAACAAAATTGAAAGTTTAAGGGTAGGCATGAACAAAAAAAAAGTTTAGAGACAGGAATGAACATTACAGCAAAGTTTGGGGGCGGGAATGGTACTTTACCCAAAAAAAAAAAATCTGATTGTTCACTGATTATAGGTTTACTTAAATTAATAAGAAAGTAGATTTGTTATTTGTTACTAAAGGGTATTAAAGATATTTGATTGCCTAGACTCAAGTCTCTTTCAGATCTTCCCATTTCTACTCTCTCACACACACACACATATATATATATATACAGAGCGGTGGTAATAGCATGTGCTTTCCAGTTCTTCTTGCTCCAATAAGCTCCTCACAATACAAAACCTCTCTGCTTTCTCATGTGAACTCAAAGCCCTCCTCACGCTTCTCTCGTTTTCTCTCTCTCTCTCTCTCTCTCCATTTCCGTGCAGATCCTGACGCCTAACGAACTTCTCTGAGCGAATCTGCACGCAGAAATGGAGTCCATCAGGCTATCGGTTACTGGATCCGTTACCTCCCGTTGTGGCTTCGCGATCTTACTCGTCTTGATCTTCTCTTGCTCCACATTCACTTCTACAGGTACTACTACTACTACCTCTCGTTCTATGAATAAGTGTTCTCGTGTTTACTCTTGTGATATTGATTCTATTTGTGATCTCCATTGTTTCTCGAATTCTGGCTGTTGAAGGAAATTTGATATCTGAGATTTACGTGGTATTGGCGTTGTTTGCTCCGTTGCCTGATCTGATTTGATTCTAATTTAGTATTTAAGATTTTGCCAGTTTGGTTATGTAGAGATTTAAACTCGTTTTTGAAACGAATGCAGAGTTTGAGTTTTTGTCCTTTTTTTAAATAGTGATGCTGAAATAATTAATTAAACTGAATATTATTATTTTTTAAATTATCATATTGAATTATTGATGTGGTCATAATAACAAATGTCTTCAGCATCTTTGAAATGACGAGGGAAACAAAAAGAGGCGAAAGGTAAAGGCACCGAACTGTTTCTTTGTCTAACATGAAGGACGATTGATAGTAATCATGGCTGAAATAGCTTTTTATATTTTTCCTCCTTTACCGGAGAAACAATTAAACCAAAGAAAGAAAAAAAAAAAGAATAATTTGATTAGTGAGTTTAATTTTCCTTTGCTGGGATTTGAAGTCTGATTTGTCCTGTCTTGCTTGTTCACGCAGAAGCCTATGATGCACTTGATCCAAATGGAAACATAACTCTCAAATGGGACGTCATGAGCTGGACTCCAGATGGCTATGTTGTAAGTGTTAGGAGATATTAATTAAACCATTCTTGGGCTTTCTTTTAACAATTATTTAAGCTTTTGGATGAAACTTTTATTGACTATTTATTTACTTTCTTATTATCATATGTAAACTGCTATGAAAAAGCCTCTGAAGTATTTACTTGTTCTGAGGGGAGTATTATGGCTCAAGACTAGCAGGTTTGGACTTCTAACATATTGTATCCTTCTTGCTTATTATGCACAGGCTGTTGTTACAATGTACAACTTTCAGCAGTATCGGCACATTCAGGCCCCAGGGTGGACGTTAGGGTGGACATGGGCTAAAAAGGAAGTGATTTGGAGCATGATGGGAGCCCAAACCACAGAGCAAGGTGACTGCTCAAAGTTCAAAGGGAATGTCCCACATTGCTGCAAGAAGGATCCAACTGTGGTGGATCTTCTTCCCGGTACTCCTTACAATCAGCAGATTGCAAATTGCTGTAAGGGTGGAGTATTGAACTCATGGGGTCAGGACCCAGCCAATGCAGTTGGTTCATTTCAGGTCAGTGTTGGTGCTGCTGGAACAACCAACAGAACTGTGAAGTTGCCAAAAAATTTCACCCTCAAAGCACCAGGACCTGGATACACTTGTGGTCCGGCAAAGATTGTGAGGCCAACTCAGTTTGTCACCAATGACAAAAGGAGAACCACTCAAGCATTGAGTAAGTCAGTTGCAACAAAGCTTCTTTACTTGTCATATTTCATTAAATGTAGTGTCTTATAACTGTTGTATTATGATTATTTATGTTTTTCAATTTGTTTATGAGAGTTCTGATTATGAGAAACCAAGCAGTAACTTCTATTTGATCTAATCTGCATCTTTTGTGGCAGTGACCTGGAATATTACCTGCACATATTCTCAATTCCTTGCTCAAAAGACACCAACATGCTGTGTTTCCCTCTCATCCTTCTATAACGATTCTATAGTAAACTGCCCAACCTGCACATGTGGCTGTCAAAACAAAACGGAACCTGGAAGCTGTGTAAAGTAAGTCCTTCATTTCTCTTCTTTATAGAATAACTGAAACTTATAAGCCCTTATCTTCTAATCTTAAAATAGTTACTTTTTCCATTTTCTTTCTTCTGATATATTTTTCTGATTATTTCATACAGTCCAGACACCCCACATTTAGCCTCAGTTGTATCATCCTCAGGCAAAGCTAGTAATACACCTCTGGTCCAGTGCACTAGCCATATGTGTCCGATTCGTGTGCATTGGCATGTGAAAGTCAATTATAAAGAGTACTGGCGAGTAAAGATTACAATCACAAATTTCAATTACAGGATGAATTATTCACAATGGAACCTCGTTGTGCAGCACCCCAATTTTGACAATCTGACCCAGCTTTTCAGCTTTAAGTACAAGTCATTAACACCTTACGATGGATTAAGTAAGTTCTCTCTATATCACACATCACATGTTCATATTCTTAGTAGTCCTGATCATTGTTCTGTAGCTTACTGAATCCAATACCCAGAAAATGTAACTTGGGTCTATAAATTCTAGTCTTTTAGGCTCAGGCCGAATTAAATTTAGGCTAGGTTTTGCTCACTTTGGTGTCAAAACGGGCATAGTTGGCCCAGCCCAAAAATATAATATGTCCAATTCAATTGATTTTTTATTAAATTAAAATTTTAGTCCCTGAAAGATGCAATTTGTTTCAATTTAGTCCCTGAAAGATGGAAATGTCAAATTTAGTCCCTAAAAGATGCAGTTTGTCTCAATTTCATTCCTGAAGATAGAAACATCAAATTTAATTTATGAAAGATACAATTTGTCTCAATTTAGTCTATGGGAATCTCTATTAGCATTATTGATAGAAAATTTTATAGGGACTAAGATAGAAATGTCAAATGTAGTCATTAAAATGTTAATTTACTTTTAGAGACTAAAAATTTGATATTTCTATCTTATAGGGACTAAATTGAGACAAATTACATCTTTCAAACACCAAAATGTTAATTTACTCTTTATTTTTTAATTCCAAAATGTTTAATCCAACAGTTTTTAAGAAGTTTTGATGTTTAAATATGTTTGATACTTATTAAAATCTCAAAATTAATCTGGTTTATAATAAATTAATAATATATCAAGTTTAGAAGAATATATCAATATACTCCCGATTCTTATATAATGATTCTGGAATCTGGGTTTTGCAGATGACACTGGGATGCTATGGGGAGTCCAATTCTACAACGATTTCCTTTCTTCAGCTGGAGAAATGGGGAATGTGCAATCAGAGATCTTATTCAGAAAAGACGCATCAACCTTCACATTGGATAAGGGTTGGGCTTTCCCCAGAAGAATCTATTTCAATGGGGATAACTGTGTCATGCCTCCTCCAGATTCCTACCCGTGGCTGCCAAACGCAACTTCAAAATCAGTCTTCTCCCTTCTTGCTTCGGCCATAGCCACCTTCGTCTCTCTGGCAATCTTGTTGGCCAACATATAGAGAATCAATCATGCCTGTGGAGAGAAGTGAAGAGGTTATTATTACCTTATATTCTATACACTATTTCTGCAAATGAAGCAGAAGAAAGTCACACGCATGCATGGTGGCCCAAGAAAGTCACCGTTTGTTGTTTGTTTTTGGGAAGTTGAGTTTCTATTTCGGTGCCACTTCCCTCCCGCCCACGTATTGTTTCATTGCAATTTGTAATATTATTTTAAGTTACACGCTTTGGATCATTATTGTATTTCTTCGTTTTATAGAAATAGATATCTCCAATTCATTTATATATATGTTTTTCTTAGCATGTGGACTTAGAAGAATTATCGAGCAAAAGAGGAATATGAGGAGTAGTATTCTTTTCGTAAAATACTTGGATATTATGTAAAATATTAATTTCACTTGTGTTAACTAAATTACCCTTATGAGTATTTTTTATATACTAAAATATGTATTTAAAACTTATATAAAAATCATTTCTAATTTGAGAAAAATTCTTTATTATTTTTTACTCAATAAATTATATTAAAGTAATACTTTTTAAAATATTTTTTCAATAAATTATAATTTTTTAGAAAATTAATATTATTTCATACAAAAATGTCTCTTTAAGAAAATATTATTTCCAGTTATAAAAAAAAAAGAAAATATTATTTTCAACAATTTAATAAAAATAAATTTTTTTAAACCGGTCCGTTTGACGATCTAACACGAGCGAACTTGGGCACCCATTTATAGATGGGCCGACCTAACCTGACATGGTTAAAGAAGTAGCCTATAAAAGGCTAGACTGACCAGTTGACACTACTAATCACGAGTGCAAGATTGTGGGTTTGCACCATTCTTATTCTATATCTCATTTGGTACGAAGAATGTTCGAGAGAATAGGAATGATAATTTTGGAGGGAATGAGAATGTGATGTGATGTGAATGAAATAAAAGTGAGTAAAAAAAATAAGGACAAAATCATAATTTTATCACATTACAAAAAATAAAGTATATTTGGTCGGAAAAATGTTGGAGAAAATGTTACATCATACCTAAGACTATGTCCATTTGCTTAAAACTGATGTATCGCAATCCAACATCTCTTTCACGAACTCTTTGCTCAGTTGGTTGGAGCTCAATGGGTTCATTTCCAATGGTTATGTTAGGACTGGAATGAAAGATTTTTTCTCCAAAAGTTGTATGTAGCTTTGAGGAGGCTCAAAGGGTCTTCTTTGATGTTTCTTGTGATAATGTGGTAAGTTGGAATGCTATTATTGGTGGGGCAGTAAGAAATGGAGAGTACCAATACCAGGCAGCTTTGAATCTCTTTCGCCAGATGTGTCATGGATTGCTAAAGCCCAATAGTTATATACATTTTCAAGCATTTTAACAGCTTCTTGTACGCTTAGAGAAGTAATTGATGAGAAGTTTCATGATTTCTACTTCTTTAAAAGGTACGTTAATTTAGTCTTAGAAAGATAAAAAATATTTAATTTAGTCATTAAAAAAATATTTTTTTATCTTAATTTAATCCCTCAACTATCAAATTTAATTTTTTAAATTATGTATATTTTGTACCGCAATTTCTTCTATAACACAAAAACAAAAAAATATAAAAGGCATGGACAAAAAATGTCCAAATTATTGTTTTGGTCCTCAACGTTTGTATGAAATTTAATATTAGTCCTCAACGTTTTAAAAAGTTATTTTAGGTCCTCAACGTTTTTTTTTCGTCAAAACTGGTCCTCTAGCGTAACATCCGTCTGATTTTGCCATTAAATGCTGACGTATAAGGCTTATGTGGCACACCCTCTCTCCTACGTGTCATATTTAAATGTTGTTTTGGTCATTTAACAGCACATTTAAATGAATCAAAACGTGTCGTTTTGTTGAGTTTGAGTGAGAGATGGTGTCATGTCATTTAAATATGACACATAGGAGAGAATGTGTGCTACATAAGCCTTCGACGTCAGCATTTAATGGCAAAACCAGACAGATATTACGCTAGATGACCAATTTTGACGAAAAAAAAATGTTGACGACCTAAAATAATTTTTTAAAACTTTAAGGACCAATATTAAACTTCGTGCAAACGTTTGAGAAAAAAAAAAATAATTTAGCCTGAAAAAATTAAGACTAATGGTAAAACAGTTGGAATTTGTGTGGAAAAAGAAGCTAAGAAGAAATTTAAAAAAAAAAATGGTGCAATTTAAGAATCTCTAATAAAAACTTCACAAACAGTCAAACTTTGAGAAACTCCTCAGTCCTCACACCGTTTCTTGGATGAAGCGAAGCTCCCAAAGCTTCAATTCAATCTTTCTCCGTTTCTTCTCCGTCTTCTCTGCTTCCCGCAATCTCCGATCTGACCTCAACACCTCACAGAAATGTCCCACTCGGCGGTTACTCCCACCCCTATTCTCAAGGATGAGCTCGACATCGTGATTCCCACGATCCGGAACCTCGACTTCTTGGAGATGTGGAGGCCCTTCTTCCAACCCTACCACCTCATAATTGTGCAAGACGGTGATCCATCGAAGACGATTAACGTCCCCGAAGGCTTCGATTACGAGCTCTACAACCGCAACGACATCAATCGGATTCTCGGCCCTAAGGCCTCTTGCATTTCCTTCAAGGACTCTGCTTGTCGCTGCTTTGGATATATGGTGTCCAAGAAGAAGTATATCTACACTATTGACGACGATTGCTTTGTAAGGCCTTAACTATCGTCAATTCGATTTGCTTCTTTTCTCGATTGCAATTTTGGGGTAGAGTTTCGGATCTGGACGCGGAAAACAAATTGATTTTTACTTTTGTGTTTTTCTTGGATGGTTGAATTACTGTGTTTTAGTGATAGGCATGATGGGATCTAACAACATGTGTATGTGAATTGATACTTTATCTTTGTGGAAACAACCCTTTATCTATCACTGGTATTAGTAAGCGGACATAGAAGATTGGTTTTCTCTAGTGAATTCTTGTGCCATATGATATATGTCTTTTGATTAAGATACATTGATAGACCTTCAGCTGTTTTTAGAATTCATCCATTTGTACTTTGAAGCTATATCATAGATCTTATGCTCATTTCTATACTCAAATCTGTGTTCTTGATTGGGAGGTTGGTTTGGAGTGGGGTGGCTTATGGTGGTTTAAGCGTCTAAACCTTTGGGTGGTTGTTTAAAAAGTTAGTGTGATGAGGTGGTTTAGGAGAGTATGGTCCTTTTCCTTCCCATTTCTTTAATAATGACCACCCTACCCTGCCGTGTTCTTTTCAGAACTCCCAATCTTGCCTTAAGTCTTCTGGTTAGAGTTTTAAATAGGAATGGACATTCGAATTTGATCAAAGAATATCACTTTGTCTAGGATCCCTCTATCACTTAATTGCCTCATTGCCCCATTGAGTCACTTTACGAATTAAGATCATTATCTCTTAAAGTATTCTAGCATGGTAGCATATTTCATTTAGCATAGCTGCTAGCCTGCTACTGCTTGATTTAATTTTTTGATTTCATGGAACTGGGGGTTAGGTTTTGGACTTGAGTTTTTATAAGAAATTTTTCAGGTTGCTAAAAATCCATCTGGTGAAGACATCAATGCCCTGCAGCAGCACATCAAGAACCTTCTGAGTCCATCAACCCCATATTTTTTCAACACTCTCTATGATCCATACAGAGACGGTGCAGATTTTGTCCGCGGATACCCATTTAGTCTACGCGAAGGAATCCCAACAGCTGTTTCTCATGGCCTCTGGCTCAACATTCCTGATTATGATGCTCCAACTCAGCTTGTCAAGCCTCTGGAAAGAAACACTAGGTATGGGTTTCTCCATTCCACAGTACGACTTTTGTATTCTGTTGTTGTCATACTTTATCTCTTGGTTTACTTACAGCATTTCTCCTATGCTCTTTCTTAGGTATGTAGATGCTGTTATGACAATACCGAAAGGAACCCTCTTTCCCATGTGTGGTATGAATTTGGCTTTTAACCGTGAATTAATCGGTCCTGCAATGTACTTTGGACTCATGGGTGATGGTCAACCTATCGGGCGCTACGATGACATGTGGGCTGGCTGGTGCATCAAGGTATCCCAAACTGAACTGTCAATTTTAGTTCTTGTGTTAAGATTCTCCACTACCTATTTGTAAGTGAATCTAATTGTGTGGGCTGAACTTATAAAAAGTTCCTTAGGTTTTTTCCATATCGTGTCAAGCTTTGGACTCATAAGACTGTGAAATGACAATGTAGGTGATATGTGATCATTTGGGATTAGGGGTGAAGACAGGCTTGCCCTACATTTGGCACAGCAAAGCTAGCAACCCATTTGTGAACCTTAAGAAGGAGTACAAGGGAATTTACTGGCAGGAGGAGCTGATTCCATTTTTCCAATCTGTTTCTCTTCCAAAAGATTGCACAAGTGTTCAGAAATGTTACCTTGAACTGTCGAAGCAAGTTAAGGCAAAACTCGGTAAGGTCGATGAGTACTTCAACAAGCTTGCAGATGCTATGGTGACCTGGATTGAAGCATGGGATGAACTAAACCCAGGAAACTAGATTTTTGAATAATGTTATTCTTTCTCAATAGTTCTAAAATAGAATCTTCAAGTACTATCTTATATGTGCAATGATAGGTGAATCTTCAAACCTAGAAGGATTGAATTTGAGTTTTTTTTTTAAAGGTTTTGATGTAGTTATTATTTATAGTATTGCTAGCCTCTAAATTTTGATAGTGCTCGTACTTGTCTTTACTTCTGGAAGTATATTTTTGCTTTGATTGCTAGATTCTTGTTCTTACTCTGTCATTTCTAATTTCTGTGTTTTCTATTTCCATTTTATCAGAGAACTAAAATGGCTTGATATATCATATATGCCTTCTTCCAAAATTCAATTGTTAAATACGATCAACGAGAAAAGAAAAATTCTTGACCAAAAAGATTTTTTTAAAAATAATGTTGATTTGAAACTTGAAACTCATCCGTTTATATATCTGGCGGATTCCCAAGAATAGTAGTGTAATTTTGTTTTTCAGAAAAAAAATAAAAATATCTTTTGTATTCTAAAACTTTATATCAATTTTTAATTTTGTCCATAAAATATTTTTGCAATCAATTTTAACTTAAAAATTTTGAATTATAATTGATTTCGTCTAAAGTTTAGGGTTTAGACATGACATTGCATATGTAATATTAATGTTAATTCATCACTCTTTTTTTTGCCTTGGGTTAATTCGTCACTCTAGACGACATTATTTTGTTATATTAAATTGTTAATGTTAACTTATGTCTTACAACAATTTCACTTTTTCATATTAAAAAGACGAATATGAAGAAATGACGTCATCTTGAACTTAACATTAATATTATATGTGTGATGTTATTTTATCATTTGTCGTTAGTAATTTGAATATTTTAAGTGTTACGATAATATTCCAAACTTTGAAGACAAAATTGAAATTCAAAATTTCAAGGACAAAATTGATCACAAAAATCAAAATAAAAAATTTAAATGTAAAATTTGGGAATTTGCTAAAAAAAAATAAAACATTCTTTTTTTGAAGTAGAGAATAACAATTTATTTGATAGTCAAACTTTTAATATTTTCTCCAATTTGACGGTTTGGATATAAACGACACAAAAATTAAAAGCGCCGTTGCCGGGGATCGAACCCGGGTCACCCGCGTGACAGGCGGGAATACTCACCACTATACTACAACGACTTGTTTTGATAGTATCGTTTACTTTATTTATTTATTACAATATCAAATTCAAAATTGCACAAGAATTCGTGAAGCCTAGTCAGTTACCATTTATTTCTGTAAGCTTTAGTACAAGCAGTAAAATCGTGAGATGCATATTTGTAAGAGAGAAAAAAAAACAACAATTGAAATAAATCTAAACATACGAAATTTGTAAATATATTTATTTTCAATGTTGCCATATGTACCGTAATGTAGTTGTGTTAAAATTTGGTTGGGAGAGCTTTACTGCCTTTGTAATCCTACTCAGCTTGAATGAGATTAGTCTTCAACTAGACCATTAAAACGGATAGACAGAGGATGTCCATAGTTTACACAAAAAAAAAAATGTTGTCATATGTTATTGGCCAAATTACTCTTTTGGTCCTCAATGTTTGCACAAAGTTTAATATTGGTCTTCAACGTTTCAAAAAGTTAATTTAGGTCATCATTTTTTTTTGTCAAAATTAGTCCTTTTGCCTAACCCCGTTAGTTTTTGCCGTTAATTGCTGACGTGGACGATTTATGTGACACACTCTCTCTCCTACGTGTCATATTTTATTGACGTGGTATGCCACATCATCACCTCTCTTTTTTTTCTTTGTCCTCCTTCTTAAACGCATTCAGGCTTTAGAGAGAGAAACCATAGAGGAGAGAGAAACAAGGGGAGGAAACCTATAACATTTACATCTGTGCAGAACACAATTTTCCTGGTATGCAGAAATTGTATTGGTAAAAATTTTATTGGCAACACCAAGATCGATGATCGATGAATTTTCTCATCCTAGGGTTATTTAACTTATAGGATCAATTGTGCTTTTATTTTGCTTTTTTTAGTTCAATGTTTACTAATTATTTTTGTGTATTATTGGGTGAAATATTTGAACAATTGTAAGTGCCATTTAGCTTTTTTATAATATAATCTGACTTATTTTTTTTAAAAAAAAAAATGGTGTGTAGGCTAACTAAATTTCTGAAGAACCACCTACTAATGTGAAAATGGCTATAAACAATTGATCACAGATCATCACTGCAAGAATGAAACTGGATAATGATAACATGTCTATAACAGAGACCGTCAGGCTTTTGTTTATGGCAGACAGAAGGATACAACAAAGATAGAGGGGCAATTGTGTGTGTCCCAACCATTAGCATTTATGAAAAACTTCAATTGGTGTCAAATTCCAAGTTTTGAACATATACTTCAGGTGTCTGCCTCATGCTTCACTTCTTGCTCCCTGTATCAACAGAAAGTGTGAATCATTATCATTTTATCAGAGCAGATTTCACAATTCACATCGCACTTCTGCTTTCATATGTATAAAATATTTCAAGCTTGAGCCATCATAATGTTTCTGATAGATGCACTAATTTCTTCTTTTTACCTTTTGTCAGTGACCGGGACCAACCATTATTACTTCCACCTTAAAGTAGGAGGAGGAGGATGATGGGGATGTGGATACTACGGGATGTCCCTAGAATAGTATGAGCTACCCGATTATCACATCGGATAGTATGAGATGCTCAATGGGGTACTTAAGTGGTTTGATTCTTCCCCCTCAACTGCTAGCTTTTGCAGGAGGGTTTCCTAAGTCACTTGGGTTCCATCAAAGGATGGCATGATTGGTTCAAAATTCATAAGATATGTTCAAGAAATCAATCATTCAGAAAAAAAGAAAAAGAAAAAGAGACAGATAAAGAGAAATCTTTCTTTCACTAATTTTGGGAGCTCACATACGTCAATTTGTAAATAATATTTAGTCTATAGAGCTTAAAATGAGAACCACGGAGACTTCTTTTCCTTCAAAGCAGAAACACCATTCAGTGCAAGTTTTTCTGTATTTATCAGCAGCAAAGTACTCATGTAATCTTATACAAAAGAAAATGGGGTTATTATGAAATTTGCATGAAACGTACCTCTTCCAAAGCACCTACGTAATCCGGTGGGAGCAAAACAAATCATTTTCTTGCTTCATCTGCAAGGATTGCCTTTGATGCTCAACTCGGTGGAGCTGTGATGACAGTTGAAACAAGTCAATAGTGGGGCCATCTTCACAAGAAAGACGATTTTTCATATTCACAAAATCTGATCCTTGGAAAATACCATCTGGCATTTCTAAGTTGACAATATCATGGTTGTGTGATACCAATACAGGACCAGGATGACCTCTATTAGGGGGATTTATTTCTGATGGAAAGCTACTTGACACCCCACTTGTTGAAGCCTGTGAGCTTATTCCCATGATCTTTTCAGGGACCTGACTCATGCTGTAATGGCTGTGGCTGCTTGAAGTAACCATGGGACGAGCCATGGGAATTCCTGACGAATGGCCTGAAGAGTTCTGGGATTGAGATGACAGAAGAGAGAGAGCACAACCTGAGTCTGTAAGTCCTGATAATCCCTGAACAGTTGACGCAGTATTGAAAGCATTGAAGTCCTCACTTCCTAAGAAGGTGTCTTGGAATAAGGCTCGCGGCCCGGAATGAGGATCCCCGAGAGCAGGTGGATATTGACTGTTGTTCCCACAGAAAATGCTTCCTGTAGTGGATGTAGTACCACTTTCATTTACAAAGGGAAATTGCTTTCCCGCATATGAAGGAAACAGAGACCTCGATTGAGAATGCCCATTAGTGATAGGAATAGCAGAGGTATGCCTAAAGTCAGTCCCGTCTTCAACCTTGATAGGTCTCCACCAATTATCTGCACCATATTTCTCAGAATGCAGAACACCACTAGGGAGTATCTCTTGGCAGATAAAAGATGCTGTTGTTAGCATGGTACCTTGGAATCTGCCATCTGCAAGAACAGCTGAATCTTTTTAAAACTTCAGAGATAAGAGATAACATTTCACACACAATAAAGCACAGACACTAATATGGACACACGACACAACACATACAATGAGACACACTGAACTCTTAAAATGGTAGCATAGGACAAGACACAACATACATGTATGTGTGTATATATATTATAATTACAATGGTAATCTAAAATTTGAGGCAATTAACAATTAAAAATTATTAACTGAGGAGACTCATTAATAATGTGTGTGTATAAGCTTAAAGATTTACTATATCTATCCTTGAAATGTCATATGTGTCGATGGCTACTAGAGTTGAGAGGAGATGAGTGGGAGAAAATGAGATTGGGTCTTGGCTTTAAAGAAATGGCTGTTTTCTGCCTCTTTTCATTTTCCCTTAAGTTTTTTATAGTCAAATTGTTCAACAAGACAAACGGGTTTGGATCAGGTGAAGTAACTACTAAGTGGGGTCGGTGATATTCATAAAGATTCAACAATTTTTTACACTAGTTGTTGACTACCTAACACAACCCTCGTCTTTTATCAAAGCTTGGGACTGACTATGCAAGAATGGGCAGAGTTGTATCTAGCACAACAAAATGGTGTGTCCATACCATGTTTTCTTCATGTAAGATTGCATAAGCACTGCAAATTGGGGTATGAGAAATGGTTATTACAAATACAACAGAACAGTTTTGAGAATATAAAGTAGCTCAGTAGTCAGCTATGGGCACCAAACAAATCTTAGACTTTAAGTAACATTGGCAAACAAAGAGTATAATGACTAAAATTTCATAATATTGCAAGTACAGGAATTTTCAAATTGCCAATTCATACCAAGTAAATTTTACGAACATACATATAAGGTTTTGAAACTTGAACATGTGGAAAATTTATTATATGCCATGATAGAAACAAAAACTAAAAAATGCAGTAACCAATGGAAACTCTTGCATTGCTTCATCCATTTTTTCCCCTTTCCCCCAAAGATTGAAAGTGGTTTGACAGAAAGCTAACATGTGGGTGGGTATATGTTCAAAATTAAGGTTAGTAAATATAAAATAAAATTAGGAATCAAAGTTATTCACGTAATCCAAGTAATTAAGATTGAGATTTTAAGTAAGACCAGGGGAGGCACTACAAAACAACAACAATCAAAGCCTTATCCCACTAGGTAGGGTCGGCTATATGGATCAAGCGGCGCCAACATGTTCTGTCTTTGCACATTTCTATAGTTAAGTTATTTATAGCTAGATCCCTCTTAATCGTTTCTCCTATTGTTTTCTTTGGTCTTCCCCTACCTCTAGTTATTAGGTTATCTTCCATTTGGTCAACTTTACGTAGCGGAGCCTCTTCCGGCCGCCTTTGTACATGACCAAACCACCTAAGGCGTGTTTCGACTAATTTTTCGACAATAGGTGCTACCAGGGGAGGCACTATCGAATCATAAAATTGAATCAAGGATTGTAAGACCAGGGGAGGCACTATAGAAATGTGCAAAGACAGAACATGTTGGCGCCGCTTGATCCATATAGCCGACCCTACCTAGTGGGATAAGGCTTTGATTGTTGTTGTTGTTGTTGATTGTAAGATCCTATCAATTATCAGATCGAATCATAAAATTGAATCGATGATCGTAAGATCTTATCAATTATCAAATAATAATTAATGTATATACTTAGTTATATATATATTTTTTTGTAAACATAAAATGATATAAATTTCATGATATTCCCATAAAGGCATAAAAACTAGTTCTTAAGTCACAAAAATGACAAAATCCATACATCAATTCATCAAACACAATCACCATCCATAGTCCTAGTTATCAAAAAAGAAATCATAGAAATTTATAATAAAACGTATTAACATAAATACATAAATATCGCACACCGCACACAAAGAATCACATAAATACACAACAAAATATTATATATTTATATTACATGACAACATGAGAAGATACGCACACTGCATACAGAAACAACGTGCAAGCAAAAATCAAACGCACACAAAAATGAGAAAGGCTAAATATATATCCCAAAAGCCAACCCCAAACTGAACACACACAACACCCACAAAGAAAAGAAGGAACGCAACAGCAGAACAGAAACAGAGAAAGCAGAAACAGTACACAGCAAGCAGAAAACGAAAAATAACAGAAATTAGAAAATGAATCCATAAATCTAAAGCTCAGAACAGACAAGCAACCCTGTATAAACTGAAGAGAAAGGCTTTTTCTATCCTAAACGTTGCATTTCCCCATGTTTTTTGGAAAAACAATTTGGCTTCTCCTTGATCGGACAGGATCAAGAGATCCTATGATCTCACAATCTAGATCACGGTCCTGTTGATTTGCAATCTTACTTAAGATTCAAATAAAAAATGGGGCATAAGATCACGATCTTGATTACCATACACGTAATATTACAAGTAAATCTTGCATTTAGTGATGACCGATGAAAATCAAATTCCCCAAGTGTTCACGCCATATTTTTCATTGGACAAGTTGCTTACAGTTCAAATACATCACATGGCCAAGGAATCCAACTGAAAGATGGTGGCACAAGGATGATCTCTTATCTATTCTTCAAAACTGGCCACTGAGAAAGAAGGACCCAAAACCAACCATAAGGGACTAAGGGAGAAAATTGAAGAAGAAGAAGAAGAAGAAGACTTCTGATTTCTGATGCATGGGGGAAAAGAACTTTGGGAAATGCAATACAGGACTTACCAGAATCAATATTAAACACCACAGGCAGATAAGAGGAAGCCTTTGAACATGAGGAAATGAACTAAGAAAAGGAACTAGCTTTTGAAGGCTTGCTTTTATTTTATTATCTATCATGATTAACCATTCAATAACATGAGCTATGAAGAATTTTAATCTTATGAGATCCTCGATCTTCAAACTTAAGAAAATATGAAGTTAATGCAAATTCTGAGGATGCAACAAAGCAAGAACGCATGTGCATGCGCTCAAAGGACATAATAGGACTTTGGGACGACAGGGAAGGGAAAGAAAGAGAGGAGAGATCTATTCTATTGTGATGTAATACAATTAAATAACATATATATTTATACCATTATATGATGGAAGCAACCGCCTGGCCTTTCCAGAGTGAATACCCACTTGTGGCTTTCTACGACGCTCATTATGGCCTGCGAGGCGTTTGCGGCAGCTGCGCTTATCATCATCAAATTCACCCAGCAAATGGAACCTGTATGTTCAGCTAATTGTGAGAGCAGTTTCATGTTTAAAGCCTACCTATTTTAGAGCAACAACACAAACAAAGTCTTCCTACTAGGTTGGATCAACCACATAGACCAATCAACAATAAGACGTTCTATCTTGGCTCATTTCTATCGTTCCATATCTATTTTAAAACATCAGAACTAGGAAAGTTATTAAGTAAAACTAAGAAACTTACTGAACAAAATGATAAGAGGATGAAACCAGGGAGGGGAAATAATTGAACAATAAAAATCAAAAGATAGAGGATGAAAACAAAAGAAGATAAAGCTTTCAGTTTAAGAGGTGAAACTGAAAGGTCATGATTTAACTTTCCACTAGGAGCAATTAACAGAAAAGCTTTTGGGAGTCCTCCAAATTATTTAGACCAATAATATATGTTTTAAGTCAGAGAAGTCTGCAATCAAAAGGAGCAGAAAGGTGATGGGTGAAGAAATTGACCAACCTACTACATTGCTGACAAAACCTCTGCTCGATGCCATTCACTATAACTTTAGCAGTCTTGGAGTGAACCTCACAAACTCTGTGCCGCTTGTGGTAGTCTTTAGAGGCACTTAGATCCTTGTTGCAGCCATGGACTTGGCAGTAAGCAATCTGTGACTGCACCCCTGAAGTTCTCACTCTCTTGTGGGTCGTAGATGACTCTGAAGAACACAGAATGGAATTCCCTTTGGAAAATGTCGAATCATTGGCATCTTTCTGATCACCAAATCGTCCCAGCTTCAAATCAATGAGGGAATCCCGGCTGTTAGATTCAACCACAGAGTTTGAAAACTTTGAATTTGAGTCTTCACCTCCAGAAAATGCATTTGGGGGACTCATAACTTGACTAATGATTCTACTTCCGGGACCACAGCCAATCGGATCATCAGACAACTGTTTCCCCAACATTTCTGGAAAACCCAATTCCTCACAAACTTGATTCTCTATGTGGGGTTGAGCTGGGGCAAACATATCATTAGGCACAAAACCCAGAAAAGAACTCTTGCTTCTCGCAAGCGAATTAGGAGATGAAATTGCATTATTGGACACAAAACCCTTATCTTCAGAAACATAACTCCAAGACTCCATTACATGCACTAGAATCAGAGAAAATAAACAATCCACTTCAACTGATTCAGGAATACTTTGTTAACAGCACTGCTTTACCCAAAATTCAAATTGATTTTCGATTTGCCTAACTTGACCCGACCAGAATCTAACAGAGTAATAACCAGAGAGTCATCAAAAAGATAAATCAAAGAAATCTGCCTCCCCTGGATGCACAAGTTAGCGAGTGAAGCTCTTTAATTAACCCCCTGAAAACCAATAGGATTCAATAAAAGAAAAAATCCATTAGAAAGCACTCAAAAACCAGACAAGAAGACAGCAGAAAAACTCTATCCCCAAAAAGAAAGTGAGAATCCCACGCGAAAAAGCACTGACTCACTACACTACACTAAACACCCGGTCAATATACCCAAATGTAAAAAAACATCAAAGACTATCATACAATACACCCATATCAATTCAAGCACAAGACCGAACGGGAGAAGCAAAAGCACAATTCAGACACTGTATAAGAAAGCCAATCAGTGCCTTCCAAAAGGAAAATCAGAAGCTACCCAAGAGAGAGAGAGAGAGAGAGATAGGCTTACTTTAAACGAAGTGTACTAGCAATAATGGGGTTGAAGGAGACGCCAGAAAAAAGGCGAAGAAGATTTTAGTGCGACCCGAACTCCATGGACGAGCTTTGAAGTTGCTATTTTGGGACGCAGACAGTGAGAGAGTGAGAAAACCTTATGCTTCTTTTTGCTCCGTCTGGTAAGTAATGTAATGAATATATCATTATAAGACAAGAAGCTAATTATATAATAATTAGACTTTTTTTTTTTGGAAGAAGGGAAAAAAAAGAAAAAAAAGAAAAGAAATTTGAAATCATATATATTAAAAGATGTGGCTCACATTCACATACTAGAGAGCCATATTAAATTAATCTTCAAATTGATTTCACCATTATAAGAAAAAAATTTAGGCAGACTTAATTTAAGGTTAGGGCAGATCTTTGGTCAAAGAGTACTTACAGATAATTCATCAAATGATGAACTCCTTGTAATATAATCAAATTCAAAACATGCAATTGTTATGATAAAAATCATCCGATAAGTCAACCTAATTGACTCGTTTTTCGTGTAAGTGTTGTCATGATATAAAGATTAAGGGTGTATTTGGTTAGTGGGGTGGAATACTGAAATGTTATATTCAACATTCTTTCTATCAAATATACCTTACTTTTTGTAATGTGATGAAATTAAGTTTTTATCCTTACTTTTTTACTCACTTTTATTCCATTCTCACATTTAATGTAAGGGTAAAATGGTCATTTTATCCACTTTTATCTCATTCACATCACATTGACATGACATTTTCATTTAGGACTAAACTAAGGTGAAGTTACTTAGGTGTTTGTTGTGAAATTCTCCAATAAAAATAAGACACGTGGCAAAAAGTACTTATATAACCAATCATAAGAGGAGAGAGAATATAGAGGATTAAATTATGATGACCAATCATTGAAGAAAGAGAATATAAATAAAACACGTAATTAGTGAAACTTCATAGCAATTAAGTAACTCCACCTTAATTTTTTTTCTTTTCATTTACTCCAACATTCTCATTTCCATTATCGTTCCCTCACTGCTTCAATCTACAAAATACACCCTAAATTGTGTGAATTCTTTGCAATTGTAAGAAGAAGAGTGTGAAATCATAATTGTTATGTAAAAACAAAAGATAAAAAAAGCCATTAAGTCATCTGACAATGAATTTAATGATCTAAGATGACCTTGTATTATATATTTATAACTAAAATGTACGAGGAACTCCTTTAAATTTTGTAATTTATGTAAAAAAAAAAATATTCTGACATGTCATTGTTTAGAGGAGTTATCAAATCATTTTAAGGCTTGAGGTTGAGGTTTAGAGGAGTTTTTTTTTACAAAATTTAAAATTAAATGAAATTTTTTATTATAATATAATTTAATTTTGCTGACATGTCATTGTTTCTTTAAGATTTTAAGTAGAAAAATCAACGAAAAGAGATTTTTACACAAATTACATAGTTTATAGAGATTATAAGTCACTTTTTTTATAGGGAATTATTTATGCATAATCTATCATTTAAGGGGATTTTTCAGTATTTTAGTTGGCAATGAATAACAAAAACAATTAGGTTAATAATTTTTAATTAGTGATTAATTAAATTAAATATTAATCATTAAATACGGATTTTTTGACAGTAAAACTTCCAATTATGACTAATTAATGATTAGTTCATAATATGATTTGACTGGTGTCTTGTAAAATTGTGAATCATTGCTTTTTTTATAAATCTTCTATGTTTTCTCATGTTAGTACTTAGTACTACCATACATAAATGACTTTGATTCCAATAGTAAATTTGAGAAATAGTGGAAAAAAAAATTTTAAAAGTTAGTTCCTAAATAATATATGGTGAGTTCCTAAATAATATATGTCTATCTTTTTTTTACTTTAGAGAAGTTCATCATTTCTCAAATTTAGAGGATTCAAAGTTTATTATTTTTCAAATTCAGAAAATCCAAAGTCTAAACAAACCTAGTATTACGGAGTAAATCCTGTTAAACTAGCGGGCTAATCTTGAGCCCGAAAAAGCAAGGCCCAGTGGATTAACTCTGAGCTCATATAAGGTCAGGTCGAGTTAAAAAAATATTGATCTATTTTAAAAACAAGTCAATTTAAATTAAATTAGACTAACCTGATTTGATATCTATAACGATGATGATGATGATTTTCATTTTTTTAAAAAAAATTTTAGCATGAAATAAATTAAACACGTGTGAGGACAGAAGAAAAAGGGAGAGAAGTATCATTTTCATGTGATTAGTTCTCCTCCAGACACAAAAGGATTTATTTATTTATTTATTGAAAAAAAAGAAAAGAATAGAAATGGATAGAAAAGGACTATTCCTGTTCAAAACAAGGAAAGAAGGTAGGAAGAAAGCCCAATCCAGCTCCTACCAAAACAAGCAACAGTGAAAAATATTATTCTGATTTTTTTTTAAAAAAAAAAGCAAATATTTTATTAATGATATATATATATATATATATATATATATATATATATATATATATATTTAATTAACATTGAATTCTTAAAATCTTATATGATAATCTTATAAAATAGAAAAAAAAATGAATAAAATATGGTCTTAACTTGTGACTTTGAGAGGTGTTATTATATTTCTTTATCAATTCATTATTCTTTTTTGTATATTTTTAATGTTATTTTTTAGTATAAATTGTATTTTTTTTAAGAAGGTAGTTTAGACGTGTGTTGCTTTTATTTATTTTTTAAAATTGTTATACTTTTTTTATAACTTAAAATTTTCAATTTTTATTTGTTGTAAGTTTTGTTCTATTATATATTTTACTTGTATTTATATGATCTTAATGGCTTTGGTTGAATAAAGTATTTTCTTGGTCTAAAAAAATTATGAATGAGGATTGAGGAATAGATTATGTATAAGTATAACAAATTTTTATGAGCATTTTTATTAGTGGTGTCCTTTTTTTTTTCAAAAAATCATTTTCATATCAAAAGGCAACATTCCTTTTTATCAAAGTCTAACATATATATACTACTTAAATTAATAACATATTTAGTTAAAACTACAACAAAATAAAGTACAAAAAAAATTTGACGATATTCAGAAGAAGCAGTACACCTCCTAATCCTTTACGAGAGTTGAATCTTTACGACTTTTTTCCGTTGAAAACTTTCCATTATTGCAGATACGAAGAACTAATTGTTGTCAATTATTAATAAAATTTCCAAAAACAAAGAAACACCTCTAAAGTAGAGTGAGGAAAAGCTTTCACATCTTTCCTAATGGAAAAGTCTTCAAAAGAGGAAGATTATTGAAAGAAAATGATGAAGGAAAAGGAAAGCGCTAAACAATTTTTCACCGTAAGACCGTTTCTCTGTAAGGACATGCTTCTTTGTTAAATGTATTATTAGTAATGTCAAAACGAATCAAACGAATGCCATATGTCATGGTCCGTGTAATAAGGGGCCTTAAACTATAAAATCTAAGTTCGCTCATTTAATAAGTTGGCATATACATTAATTTCTTTCTTTAAAATTTTTTTTTTTCACTTTACTTCCAAAAAAAGGATCTTAAACTTTTTTTCATAATAAATAAATTATTTCTACCCCAAATGTATTCTTCAAATTACAAAAAACCCAATTGCATTTTTAAATAAGTATTATCTTATTAAAAATTAAAAAAAAAAAAAAAAGCCATATGGGAATCAAACTTGAGTAGATTAAATATATGTGACACTTAAAAAAAAGTTTATAAACAAAAAAACAAACTCGATTTGTTAGAAAAAGAGAGTAAATAAGAAGTGGAAGGAGGTAAAGTAAAAGTAAGGAAATGTGTTGGAATCTAAAAGACAGGTCCCACACTTTACGACTTCTGCTCTCCCACTTTCCTCACACACAAAAACACTTAAAATTCAAATAGTACAATTGGTGTTTTACTATTCCTAAAAAAATTTTACATCATATTTTATACATACTAAACACACTTTTTATCCTAATTTTTCTCTCTCATAATTTTTCTCTCTATCTCTCTCTTCACTTTTTTCTACAGTACTTTCTTTTATTCTACAGTATTTTACTCTACAGTACTTTCTTTACAGTACTTTCGTAGCTGGTGATTGTTTTAGTGGGAAGTGAAAATGAAAGTAGAAGTGGAAGTAAGTGATAAAAAGTATGTTTGGTATGCCGGAAAATGAAAGTGGAATGTAAAAGTAATATTGTTTGGTATAGTGGGAAGAAAATAGGGAAATAGAAGATAAAATTATGAAAAACTTTTTTTGTCCTTACGTTTTTAAAAGCCACAAATTTTTTTAAGGCATTTTGGTCTTTAAATCTCATCTCACATCACCTTCCCTCGACTTTTCTCCCCATCATGAGGTAAGGAAGCTTCCCTCTCCAAAAGGAATCTCAACCTCACCTCACCTATGGTAAAGAGTAAAGACATACCAAACATGCTCTTTAGTCAAGCTCACCTCATCTTCCTTGCTAATAAGGGATACCAAACGTGCTATTAGGGATGTTTAAAATGGAATAAAATTCACGCAGTTAAATCAAATTAAATCGAATAAAATTTATCAATGCTTGATTTGGTTTGGTTTGGTATGTCAAAAAATCGAACCAAATCGATACATATACATGTATATATATATATGTACATATTAAGTTAAATTTTTTAAATAATAAGGTTTAAAATTTGTTTTTAGAAAGTTAGATTAAATTTAATCGATCTAAAAATTTAATTTTAGAACTAAGTTGATTGTATATTGTAAGTAAATGAAATATTACTATACCTTTTTATTATTTATGTTGAATAAAATTATATTTTTTTATTAATAAATTTAAATATGTAAGTTCAATAACATAAAAGCCCTAAACCGTCAAACCGAACCGCTTGTTTGTTTGGTTTAGTTTGGTTTGACGCTATCAATTTAAATCGATAAGTGCACTAAATTTTCACAAAAAATTGTCCAAATCGACCGCCGAACACCCCTACACACACTATCTTAATATTGAATTTCAATATATTCTTCAATTATTTAGTCTTTAATTTATTTAAAATGAGTTATAATTAATATGAGTGTATTAATATTAAAAAGATAACATTAAAGAATTGGAGGACATCCATAGTCTTGATTTTTTATCTTTAATACTAACATGCCAATGAGATTTGTCGAAAGGAAATAAGTGTTCACATTGTATTTGACAGTATTTCATATAGAATTTTTTCATATTCCCTATTAATATTAAAAAATAACACTTTTATTAAAAAATTTTAGGTATATCATGCCATTTTATTTCATTTTTATCTTTAATACTAACATATATGCATTTTTTTATTTTATTATGTGCGCTTTAATTACAAAAAAGCTCTTATGAATTTCAGATTAAACCGTTATCATTAAAATTCTATTAACAATGAGATCACAAATTAAACATATACTATGAAGATTCCTTTATTATCTTTGAACATTTTTATACTCTATCCGGTTCACAAGATAGAGTATAAAAATAAAATACAAGAAAATCATAAGAGCAAGATAGAAAATCATTAGTTCACCTTAAATTTAAAAAAATACAAGATAAAAAGACTAAATTACCAATTATTCTTACTTACTCTTTTTTCATTAATCTTATCTTGAAAATATGTATTAGTAAGGGTAAAATTGTAAAAAAAAATAATTAATATTTTTCTTGATTTTGTAAAACAACAAATATTTTAAAACATAAAAAATCTCCTAACGAAACAAATATTGTGAACCGAATGGAATACTAGTTTGTAATTATGCCATTATTTTTGGGGCAAAAAGAAAACAACAAAATAAAGTTTGCTTAGACAGAGACATCAATTACTAGGGGCCTGCCAGCTATGGAGCTTTTTTTTTTTTTTCAAAATTTCTAATTCACTATAGCGTCCCTGATAAATAATCTTTTCGAGTACTACTGTGGGGCCTATTATTGAAGAAAATTCTCTCAACAAATGACGCTCTATTCCCATCTCTTCAGAAATCAAACTAGAGAGACAATAATTAAAAAAATATAAACTTCTTATAATTTGTACTATACCATACTGGAGTTTATATATAAGCTTAACATGGCATGAAATGGATGAAAAAAAGAAGAAGAAGGCAGAAATGGAAAAAATAAGAAATAAAAAATAAAAGAAAATGTGGTAATCCAATCCAAACATGAGCTATCTATAATTCAGTGGCACAAGGAATGATAGCAATATTGTCTCTAAAAATATCTTGCAAATCTGTGGTGGGGGCATAGTAATACAACCCACTATTATATACTATAACGTGTATGTGGGGGAACTGCTATGATGTGAGGAACTCATATTTAGTCATATTCATAGTCTTGCATTCTATATATTCACTTGTTAGCAATGTTAATAATGTATAAAATATGTGCATTTCAGAGGACAAAAATTTTATTATTGATCGGACGGGTAAGTAGTTGATTGGAATGGTAGGTAATTTATTTTCTTCAAGTGTCGAGTTTGATTCTTACGTATAAAAAAAATTTTTGTTAAGAGAATTATACTTCTGTTATAGAATCTTATAAGAAAATCATTATTAAGAAACTCGGTTCTCTCATGATTTTTCCTTCAAACCTCTCTCTATTTTTTTTTAAAGAAATTAAAGTGATCAAAACATTTTTAAGAAAAAATTTGTAATAAACTTTTTTTTTGTCTCTAAAAGATTAACAATCTAACGATTTAGTTTTCAAAAAATCATACTATACTTTTTTAGTCTGTAAAAATCACGAGAGTGAATTTGTTACTCCTTGAGCCGTTAGTTGTCAAAGGAGCAGGTGACGTAGCTTGATAAATAACAACGTGATGTCGCAGTCCTTTGTTAGACGTCAAATAGTAAACTTGTTTATATAATTAAATAAAAAATGTCTTCTAGCATGTCAGGGCCTCTTAAATCAATCTTTATGTCACGCTAAGTGTTTTATTAAATGCTAAATTTAAGATAAATTTATGAGGTGGTGTATAGAGATATCATTTTTGTTTTTAGTTTTTACATAGAAAATTTTATTTAGTGTCCAATAAACCATTTAACAACGTTATATCATCATCTAATACGTCACACCGCCTTTTCCGATAACAGCAAAGTCACAGCTCAGAAACTAACGAATTAACTTTTATCATCGTTTATGAATAAAAAGAAAAGTATATTATGATATTTTTAGGAACTAAACATCATCATTCGTGTTATTAACATTTGAGATATCAGAAAGTATGAAAGAGATAGAGACAAAATCGTGACGAGCGACCACTCAAAAGTGAGTGGACCTCTCTACATAGTGGGTGTGGTGTGAGAATAGTGTAGGATGACGAGATGATGAAAGCTCTGTGATAACCAAAATTAATGGACATGCCAATCTCATGTCCTTAGCCCAACCACTCATATGTTTCCAAATGGTCCCAAATGCTATAATTCATTTTTGGGATTTCATGCAAATAATTGCCTCCTTTTCCTTTTCTTATTCGTATCTGGGTAGGTCTATGATGCAACTTGTTGCATGCATACAACGCAATTTCGATCCATAGGATTGTGACATGTGGGTAGGATGACTTGAGATGCAATGCAATTTTCCACATGTCACAATCCTATCGGCCAAAATTGCATTGCATGTATGCAACAAGTTGTAATTAACAAAACCACACTTGGACTTCTTCTTCTTCTATATTTTCTCCAAATGATGCCTCCAATTTCCAAACCCCTTTTTATTCCTCTCCTTCTTTTAAATCTCTATCTTTCTTTACCAAGTTTTGAAATATATTGGATTTAGATATATAGTTGTGTATTTTTTTAGTATTAATTTTTTAATAAAATAGAATATACAAAAATGGAATATTTATATCTATATATATATATATATATAGAAGTTTTAATTAAACGTACAACTTGATAGTAAAAATAGAAACAAAGGTAAAATGGTATTTTGTTCTTCCCTTAACTATGTCTCAGGTTTTAGTTTAGTGTCTTAAATTTAATTTATGTCACTTTGGTCCCTTAACTTTTTTTTAAAAAAAACTTAGCTACAACTAACACCCATGATTTATTTGATAAAAAATATTGATTCAAAATTCATATTAACAAACACTTCACTAGTTTCTAAGTATATATATAATTCAACCTAAATTAAGAAAGGTCTAAAAATACTACTTTGCCTATAAAATAAAGACATATACTTTTTTTTACTAAATTGATGATACTTAAACAATATAAGAACCGAACTGGACAAAGATTCGGACAAATGTTCAGTTTATAGTCTGATTGGTTTAACCGATCGAATCGTCGGTTGAACCGGATGACGCAATAAATAATAAATATTAATGATTCTTAATATATAAAATGACATCACTCAAATTTTAGGTTTCAACACACATAATTTTAAAGTTTTAAATTACATGACTTCTCAAAGTTTTAATTTTCAAGACTTGTCAAACTCTTAAAGAACTTGATCAAACCAAACATGAAATTCTTGATAATCATGACTTCTTAAATTTTAATTTTCAAGACTTTTCTAATTTTAATTTTTAAGATTTGTCTAATTTCTTTTCTTATGTTATTTTTATTCTTCAATTTTTTATTTAAAAATAATAATAAAATTGGACCGGTTGGACCCCAGTTAAATCTGGTTCAACCAACTCATCTTTATATCCGATTAACGGTCGGACCATCTGGTCCAAACAACACTGTTCCAAAGTCCATAAGATGTTTTGAATTGTTAGAGTCTTTCATTTGTCCTCTTTAGTTTTTATTTTATTGTTTATTTAAAAATTTGTCAATAAATATATGATTTATTAATATGGAATTTATATATCTTTATCAATATATTTATAATTATTATCTATTTTTAACTTTTTTTTGTGTATTCTTAATTGTTACTAAATAAATGATGTTTTTTTAATTTTTAATAATGTAAAATTATATTATCTTTTAGATGCCCATTTCCAGCTATTTAATCCTTATCTTCCACAAGGTTATGTAGCATCGTTATCATTATTTGACCAAAAGGGAGAAAGAGAAGCTTAGCAAACCCACAAATTAAAGTGGCATCTTCTTCTTCCTTAAGAAACCCACCCACAAAAGAAAAAAATTAAATTAAAAAACAGAATGTGATTTTAATTTTGAGGCAAAATACTATTTATTCTCTGAATTATTGGTCAAACTATTATTTAATCCCCGAATTTATCAAAAATATTATTTAGTCTCCGAAATGTTTAGCTATGTCAACTATTTAGTCCCAAATTTGACAAAATACTATTTAATCCCGAATTTGTAACTATGTCAACTATTTAATCGCCAAATTTGGACAAAAATACTATTTAAATTACCGAATTTGCAACTCTATCAACTATAACGGGTAACAGTCAGGAGACTAAATAGTTGACAGAGTTGTAAATTCGATTATTAAATAGTATTTTTGCCAAGTTTGGGGACTAAATAGTTGACATAGTTACAAATTCTGGGACTAAATAATATTTTGTCAAATTTGGAGACTAAATAGTTGACATAGTTAAACATTTCGGGGACTAAATAGTATTTGTGATAAATTCAAGGACTAAATAGTAGTTTGACCAACAATTCAAAAACTAAATAGTATTTTGCCTCTTTAATTTTCTCTTCAATAATTTTTTTTCTCCCACATGTAAACTTTGACTTTAAGATGAGAGATCATTAACACTTTTAATTTAAAATATGTTCACATATAGCAAAACACATTTTTGTAATTCATTGTATCTTTTTTTTTATTGCTCAGCATCCCATGATTAGATTGTATAAAATATTTTTTAACGTGTTATATTTTTATTCAAAATATGAAATAATAAATACTTAAAAAGGTCTTTTTTTTTTTCATATTAATAACCTAACCAACAAGAAGTTAGATCCAAGTAGTAAGCGACTTTGTATCGTTTAAATAAGGTCTAAAATTTGAGATTTTGTGAATGCATGCATATATCTCCGTTGATACTCTCCCATCATAGGCTCATAGCTAGGTGCACGACGCAGGACGAGTCCGAATTAGTCGGGATAATATCTTAGAGATTGGACGGGCAAACAAAAAAAAATTAATGACCTAGATATCTCACAAATTTTCCAAACTCTCCTACTTTAAAACTAAATTGATAAATCTAAATTTAAAGCCTACCCGTCTGAGATTTTGCCCTCCGGACTCGACCCATATTGTGTGCACCTGACTATATAGTGGGAGAGTGGAAGTCTCTTGACGGTGATAGAAGTATTCACAAGATCTCAAACTCAAAATTTTATTTAATAATATCAAACTACTTATCATTTAAACCAGCTCCTAATTGCTAAAAAAACAAAGAAACAAAATAGTTGATATGATCGATATGAATTAATTGAGATAGATTGTAATTGAATGATATTTAATGTGTTCACTTGACTCCCTACAGCTGGAGTCTTTCCTATTCCACTACTTGAAAAATAAAGAATTGGATCATTGGAATAAAGATATGAAATTGGTCAAGTATATATGAGAGAAAAATGAAAATAAAAAAAATTAGGTTATAATTCATTCATAATGAGTCTCTTATTTATTTTTCTCATACTTTACCATTATTAATTACTCAAGAGCCAATATTTATATATAACTTTCCCTTTTTTTAAAGAAAACAAACTAATTCTTAATAATTGCTCCACTTTTTTATTTAAAAAAAAACTAATTCTTATTGTTAATAACCTTATGCCATAAAACGAATTTTGCTTTATATATATAATAATTACGATAAAAAAAATTTCATATATAATTTATTTTATGTGTTGTCAAAAGTTTTAAAATTTTGATATATAATTTATTTTGCCATAAAACTTTTGACAACACATAAAATTATATATGAGTTAAACAAACAATATATAGTAAGTTTTATTTATTTATTTTTTACAAATGATATATGTATGATTTATTTCATTACTATTTCATAATTTTTATTATAACAAAAATTAAGTTAATAATAAAGCAATAAATAGTGTATGTAAGTCTACATCTCAAATAAATATTAGTAACCCCACTTCTGTGCCATTGCTATGGAAAGCATCTCAGATAAAATGAATGTTGAACTGGCAAGATGGCACCCAAAAATGGCAGCCTTTTTAATGATGACCCCATCAGTTTGGTGGACTACCTTCACTATTATTATCAGATTTTTTTTTTCTTACTAAATTAACATTATGAGATGAGGAAAATATAATTTGTTTTAATTTAATTTTTTTAAAAAATAAAGATATTAAATTTAATTTTTAAAATGTGTAATTGTCTCAACTTAGCTGATAAAAAATAGAAATGTCAAATTTAAATTTTTTAAATATGTAATTTGCTTAAATTTGTTCTTGTACATTTTTATTAACATAATTAATAGAAATTTTTGTATTAACTAAATTGAGAAGATCTTTATTTTTAATGATTAAATTTGAAATTTTTATTTTTCAAGGACTAAATTGAAATAAATTATTTTTTGAGACTAAATTTAATATTTTTTAGAGACTAAATTGAAATAAATTATATCTTTTAAGGATAAACATTTACTCTAGTTTAAATAATTATTATAAATAATCTAATAATAATTAGTAAGCAGCTATACTTACTTTCACTCTTCATCTAGGCAATAGCGGATAAAAGTTCAGTACTATCATACATATAGTATCATTTGTTAATATTAATGAGAGCTCTAATCCTGTTATGGGACCTCAGTTAGTTCGAACAAGATTACCTCCAATAAAAGGATACTTGTGGAAAACAAAAAAAAATCCACATTAATAAGGACCCACCTTGAATAGATTAGAGACCAAGTGATTAAAAAAATATATCAAAATTCAATAGTACCGTACTATTAAACATCTACTCAACAATAGCTAGCATTTGAAATCATTATGCCATGATGCTCTTCTTCTTCTTCTTTTTGGAGAACCCATGATGCTCTCCTTTTGAAGTTTAATGATCATATTGTGTTTGTGTACTTTATTTTATTTAATGTATCTATTATTAAGATCTTTAATAATAATTTTGCAATTTTAGAAAAAGAATATATAACTAACTTATACATTGCAATTTTAAAATATATTAGTATATATTGTTTAATTATTCTTTTTCCAAATCACACAATTTAATATATGTAATTTATACAACGTTTATTTTAAAAATTAAAATTGAGATTATTGTAATCATTTTATCTTATAATTATAAAAAAAAATAAACTTGTAACATTAAAAAACATAAAATATCTATTTTTCATTTTAAATACTTATGATTTTAATGTTTTTATAAACTTGGACTCTTTTCCTTTTCTTTCTTAGGCATGTACTGTGATTTGAATCCATTTGATGCTAAGCACCAATTTTGGTTTAAAAACATAAATTATTTATTTTTTATTTTAAATACTTATGACTTTAATGTTATATAATTTTATAGCGGAAATATATAGATTTATTAGAAACTATTTTAAATTTATTTGTTTTACCAATTCATTTTTTTATTGACTCAATAATTGGATTTGCATCCCATTAGTAATGACGTGAACTCTGAACTTATTCAATGATTGGTTTGAGTCTTGAAATTATAATTAAAAAATTCATTAACTAAAACATTATGATAAAAAATATGTTGGTCTCCCCAATATATCATTGACGCACTGCCCAGTAGTACTTGAGAGTGCTTTTCCTAATTACCATTTTTCATGAAAAAAAATGTTTAATTGCACAAAAATATCTGAGTTTTACATCATGAACGTATAATTTATCTAAATTTTTAAACTTTGCACTCATCACTCAGAAATTTTTAAATTTAAGTACACAAATTTATTTAATAATATATTTTATAATATATATTATTTAAGTACCGGGTATTAGATACTTTATTCTGTTCATTTATTTAGAACGGATATAAGGTACTTGAAGCCAATATCTGCATATGCTTGATACTCAATTTTATTTTACTACCCATATTATATCCAATATTAGATATCGATGTGATATCATTTTTTTTTCCGGATGGATACCACCAGATATCCATTGCCATCCATTTTTAGTCATTTTAGTGCTAATTAATGAACATGATAGTGATTTTGATAGGTTTTTTTAAAAGAATGAAATTCCCTTCAATTAACTAAAAACAAATACTGGTGTGACAAAGTGTTTGCTAGTGTGGCGGAACTCTATTAAAAGATGGACAAAATTCTTAACGAAATGGGGTTTTGTACCCAAAGTCAAAAGTTTAGAGATCGGATGCAAGGTTTGAAAATTCGAAGGAATTTTATGTTCATAACTTAAAACTCAGGGGTTTCTATGCATTTTAGCTCAAAAAAGTTTAACTCAACTCATCTTTTATTTATAATCATCCCAATACTAGGGATAAAAGTCTAGTACTATAATAGTATCCATTATTTAATATTTTTTCAATGCATTCAATGTCATTTGTGGCATTTGCACATGTATATACTAAAAAAAAAAGTTAAACACAAATTTAGCCACTTTTCAAAAGTATCTACAGATCTATACCATTTTTACTGTTCACCTAGAAAAACGCCATCGGTGATGGCAATTTGTTGATTTCTTGACGAGAAAAATGCTATCTGTGAGGACATTTATAGGGTTGACCATTTGACCCTATAAACGCCCTCCGTGATGGCGTTTTTCTAGCTAAAAAAAACTGAGCCCACCTCATTTGACCGGTAGCTAGAAAAACGCCATCACGGAGGGCGTTTATAGGGTCAAATGATCAACGCTATAAACGCCCTCACAGATGACGTTTTTCTGGTCAAGAAATCAACAAATTGCCATCACCGATGGCGTTTTTCTAGGTGAACAGTAAAAGTGGTATAGATCAGTAGATACTTTTGAAAAGTGGCTAAATTTGTGTTTAACTTTTTTTTTTAGTATATACATGTGCAAATGCCTGTCATTTGTCAATACTAAGGTATATTTGAATTACAGATGAAAGAGGAGAAGAGGAGAAAAGTAATATATTTCTCTCCTGTCTATAAAGTTGAGAATTAGAGGGAAAGATAATGAAAGATTAATCCTTCACAAATTCAAAATACCTTAAATTGAGGTATTTTGGAGAAACAACCAACATTCAAATAAAGGGGAAAGTAAGAGAAAATTAGGGCACGTTCTTTACGCAGAAATGGAAATGGAAACAGAAACGGAATGCGTTTCCTGTGTTTAGTAGTAAAAGTTTGGTAATAGAAATGGAAAGGGAATGTATGAAAATGACCATTTTACCCCTTATATTAAAATAATAAAAAGAAAAGATGGTTATAATTGTGTCAAATCATGTCAAATCAAAGGGGTATAATAGATATTTTGTATTTTTTTTCTTTTTTTTTAAAGTTGATAGAAATGAAAACGTAAAAAATAGGTGGAACCCAGTGGGCCTCACCCATTCCATCTTCATTTCCATTGTTCTTTCTTGTAAACGAACATGACCTTAACCTCCATTCTCTTTCCCTCTCCTTCAATCTCTTCCCTTCGGCCTTCTCTCCCTCCTAATTGCAAAAAAATTCCTAAAAAAAAAAAACTTACTCTAAATAAACAAAAAATCAAATTTTTTTAATATTAAAAATAAAAGAGGAAAAGTTGTGTACTTTTATTAAAAGAAAATCATGATTAAAAACATACAGTACATTAATTTCTTGTAAATTCTCATTTTAATTTTGTTTGAACCTATATTATGGCATATGGTTGATTGGTGATCTACCCCTATCAAAATCTTTGGACCCAATTATTTATTAAACACACCAAAATGGTTGCTGCAAAACAGATTTGTCTGCTTTGATCCCTCCCTCTATGTTGGGTGGATCGGATAGTTCACTATTGAATAACATCGATAATTTTAATTATGTAATATTATTTGTTAATATTAATAATAATTTATATTAATAAGGATTCGTCTTAAATGAATTAGGGACTAATAAATTAGAAGGATATATTAAAATTCAGTACTATCACATTACTAAACATCTCGGATACCGTATCCTGTTCTAATTAAACAGAGATATGCGTTAAATTTATGGACCTTATTATTCCTTTTTTTATGAAAAAAAAATACCTTTCAGGAAAAAAGCTTGATGACAAATACTTATAAAATTGACCTAAAACTCCTTTGAATTACTTAAAAATTTGTACAAAAACTTGTGTATTGATTTTTTATCTAAAATTTTAACAAATAATAAATACGTTAAATAATAGTTTGACTAACAATTCAGGGGCTAAATAGTTGGCAAAGGTGAAAATTCATTGAGCAAATAGTATTTTTCTAAATTTTAAAGACTAAATAATAGTTCAAGGACTAAAAAGTAAATTTACCTCATATTTTTTTTTATATGATATGTACTTGAAAAAAGGGTAAATAAGGGACTTTTAGCACTTCAATAAAACTTTAAAAAGGTTATTAATCAAAGTTTAAATTTCAAGGAGTTCTTTGAGCAAAGTTCCAATGATTTTTTTTCACTCTATAATTAATAAAATATATATTCAAATGTGATCACTCATTCATTTGATTGTAATTTAACGGTGAATTTGTAAACTTGTAAAGCATGACATGAACCTAATATTAATATTTTTATGGGTTTAATGATTAGTTTGATTTTTAAAATTAATAATTTTTTTTTACAAAAGTTAAGATTGTTATTTTATAATTAAATAATATTTGTTTCTCTCTTATAAAATAATATTATCTATATTAATATGGCTGTGGGGTCTTCCCGTCAACGGTCTCCTAAAATAGTCAATTAGTTAATTAAAAAGAAAATAAAAATATGATGTGAGAAGATCATGTGTGAGAGAAAATAAGAATAGTGATAACTTCCCAAGATTCTATTTATTATTTTAAATATAATAATTATTTTATTTTATATTTTGAAATTTTGAAATAATTTAATATTTCAATTTTTATTAATTTAAAGTATAATAATCATAATTTTATAATATATTTTTTTAAAAAAAAAATTTAAAAATAAATTACATGCACGGTACGTGCATGCGAAGCCTCTAGTTCTTTATAATGGTTTCGTCTATTAAACATGCCTGTGTTGAATGAACATCTCAATCTGGCTCTTTTTTTTTTTTTTGGATCAAACCCTTCTAGTTTTGCATATGGAGATTTTGGGAAAACATCATGATAATAGTCGGCTCCTAAACGATTCGGTCGGCCTCCGGTCTGATTGATATCTCGTAATAGCACCTTATATAAGTGTAACCATACTCAAAGAAAAAAAAACTTTCCTCGGAGAAGCCTCCAAAATTCACTATATAAAGACCCATTTCGCATGCCTAAGGGTCTCACTCTCTCGATCATCTCCAACACAGAAACACACCAAGCGAATTACTAGACTCTGAACTCATCTTAGGGACGTAAGCTTTAAAAAATGCACCTAGTTCGAGTCCGTCCTCCTCTGACCTCCATCCAGGTTCCATTTTTTTTTTCATTCTGATTGTTTGTCGGTTTCAAGAATAGCACATCGTATATAATGAAAAATCATTAGATACATGTGTTGCGTCGCATCATTTGTGTATTGACCAATAATATAATTCGTCTACTTGTTTTTATTTTATTTATCATGTGAATCTTTTAATCTAAAAAATTAAAATTTAAACTAATATTATTGGTTAATACACAAATAACATAGTATAGAACAGAATTTCTATATATATATATACATATATATATATATAATAACTCTTTTGCCTTGTTTTTTTTTCTTTGTGATTGAGACTAATCAACAATTCATCATTTCATCCAACTTTCTTCTGCAAAAATTTGCTCACAATCTTTGTGGGTCCATTTTTTTTCTCCTTATTTGGCATATTGACAAACACAAGTCTTTGATATTTTGTGCCGTGCACTACAGGTAATTTGAATTTGATCCCTCTATATTATCAACAAAATAACTCATCATTAAATCTAATTATTTTTTGAAGCTTTATTATAAACATAATTTAGATATATTTTTATTCACTAGATTTACAAGATTAATTGCCAAAAATAAAAAATAAAATAAAATATGACATGTTGAATTTGAAGACCAATGTTTCTCCCATGGTCAATTGGAATTATCAAATTTTGTTCCTAATTATTTTTCTCTTCTAAATTTCTTATTTCCTAATTTCATATTATTTAAGACAGAAATTCCTCCCATAATAGAGTATTGAATTTGAAACAAATTACACAATCTTTTTTTTTTCTCAAATTTTGCCTAAAAAATAATATCAATAATTAATTTCAACATAAATTTCTATTTTCATTATGAAATCTCTAATTTTCTATACATGAAGATTAGAAGTCTTACTTTGGCCAATCAAAATTCCACAGTCAATACACACCACAATATTTTCATTCCCTAAACAAACTTTTCCCTTCTTCCATTAGTTTTTTTTTTCTTCAAATTCCTAATTTTATAGAGAAATATTTAATTCCATTTTAAAAAAAGGGGATTGGGTTTTGAACATTATTTTAGAAGTGAAATTTGAGTAAACTGAGGAATTTTTTGGATCACATGATGTATGTGTGATATTTTCTGTCAAAAAGTTAACAAAATTATTAGAGAAACGTTTTGAACATGCTAGCAATTTAAACCTCATAATAATAAATTATATTTTACCATAAATAATTTTATCTAAATTTCATCGAGATTTAAAATGATATAATTTTTTTATATAATTGTACAAAAAATTTGACTTATATATATATATATATATATATATATATATATATATATATATATATATATATATATTTTGATAACCCTACTTTTATAAAAAAAAGTTCAATATGTAGTCAAATGTCAATTAGATATACTTTCAACTTCTTTTTTCAACAAATTTTATATAGAAAAAAAAAAAAATCTTGGGGTCTGAAGATTGGTCTATATGATTACATCAATATTAATATGGTTGTTGGTTATTTTGGTAAGTAGTATCTCAAAATATTTATTTTAATTAAGAAAATAAAAATATATGTGATGTGAAAAGATAATAGGAGATAAAAAAATATAGATGATAGTAGTTTATTTTTATTTTAAAATAGGAATAATGGTAGTCATCAAAAGAATAAAAAAGAAAATAACTTCTTAATTTTTAATTTATTATCTAAAACATCAATAATAATTATTTTATATTATATTTTAAAATATATATATATATATATATATATATATATATATATATATATATATATATATGTTGATGTAAAAGAATTTGGATTCTTTGTATATAGTGTAATAGGAAAGAGAAAATAGAAAAATTAAGAGAAGTTTCATTCTGTATAGATTAGACTTTAGAGTCCTTGTACATTTTTTTAAAAAATTCTATACTATTAATTTCTCAAGAAAATGTGAATGATTATTTCCCTTTATTCATAGATTTTTTTTTTTAAAAAAAAAACCCGTAAAAGAGCTCAATCAAAGAAGCCCATACAAAAAACATAATGGGCTGGACGAGTTGAACTTGGGCCTACTGCTTTGGAGACCCAATAATGCCATCGCACAATTCAATGTTCAGACCCAAAAAAAGATTTTTGAAAACATTTTTTGTCTTAGAAGGTAAAATATATTTTTTTGGCCAATGAAGGTAAAATATAAATGAATGCTCAATTGGAAAAAGAAAATCGATTTGTATAAAAGTATACATTTCTTTTGTAATTTATATATTTTTTTAAGATAGATTAAAATTTAAAAAGGTTTGAAGAACGATTATTTTTATCTAAAAAATATATATAAGGCCAAAATGGTCACAATTGGACTTAAAAGATCGAGGTTGAATCATTTGCATTAAGCAGCGAATTGGACTATGAAGTGAGAAAATAGGAAGAGAAGAAAAAAATTATAGGTCTCACATTATCATTTTTTTAATCTTAGTTTTTTTTCTCTCTTTCTCTCTTCTCATTTTAATGTGCACTTTACTACTTAATGGAAATGATCTAATCTTATCTCCCAAAAAATATATCCTAGGTGGACTTGACGTGATAAAGTTTTTGTTTTTGTTTCCAACAAGTATCTTTCTATTGGAGGCAATCTAATTCAAGGTACTGTCGGACACAAAATGTAGACACCTCTCCCAGCAAAAATTCGAACCCGAGTTCATCACGTTGTGAGGGAATAGTCCATTCCACTAAACCCAACTCCCGTTGGTCTTGACGTGGTAAAGCTATGTCAAAAAATAGATAATAAAGTTAACGGTTATCCTTATGTCTACATATTGAAAAAGTTTACAGGGTTCTATATCACGACTTGAAGTTTAAGGGTATTTTGTGCACACTTCTTATAATTCAAAAGGATTATATGCATTTTGGCCAAAATATAATAACTTTAATTATTTATGCAATTTGACAAAGTAATATATATTATCCAACCTGATTGGAACATAATTGTCAAGAGTTAAAACTAGTGATTTTTTTATCTCTATATAATAAGAGAAAAATATAATTTTTTTGCAGTAGAAGAAGAGAGATACGAAGAAAAAATTATTAAAGAAATTACACCAATAGAAATCCACTTTAAATGGAGCCAAATTGTCATCATAGACAGAGAGCATATATATTATCCAACCTGATTTTTTTTTGAAGTTTGAATTTTTTGGTTGAATGGGCCATAAATGCAACCGGCCTATTTTGTCATTTTCTTGATAAAATTTAGGTGCCTTTGTTTTCACGTTATATGATTAAAAATGCATTTGATAATTGTTAAAATAATAATAATAATATTTTCGACAATAAATAATTGTCAATAATATAATATTATTTATGGTCCATAGGAAGTTCTTTCGTCATCTTCACTGGAGGTTCTTGAATATCCAGGGACATGACTTCATCGGCAGCCTCGCATTTTTTATTTTCTTAGTACTCCGGTTGAGGATGTCTTCTTCTTCCGCGGTTAGGTCCTCCACCTCACCCTCAACCGAACACTGCTGCATTTCAAGAAGGTTGCAAGAAGCTGTTAAAAAAGTTAATAATAGTATCTTTTATAGTAAATAATTGTCAATAATATTATTTTTTTACATTACTTTTATCACCGATAACTGTTGAAAGAAGTATTATCAACAATGTTTGACCGTAAAAAATATTATTATTATTATGTTTTTTAACAATTTATTTTGACGACTAAAATTTAATTGTTAAAAATACTCATTTTTCTCATAATAAATGTAGGCTGAGTATGTCATAAGAGTCTCCATATTTAATTCCCACATAATGCACTTGTAGGAAAGGGTGAAGTGTTTTAATTGTGACTAAGCCCTAAACCAGATTAATTAATCTCTGGTAATATAGTCTAGATATCGGTGGTGTCCACCGAAAAGATAGATAGCTAGGAAATGCGAAAGTGAAGCAAATTTTTTTTTTCTTTGATAAATGAAAGCAAATTTTCTTATTAACATCATTTGTTAACAATTCATGTTATAGTTAATAATATTATTGTTTGATTTCGGTTCTTATAACTAAAGTTAAAATGCTCGTAATATTATCTCAAAGTTAAATGTAGAATCGACATCAATTTTTTAGCACCAGTCATAGCGACGCTAAAGATAGTTTATATAATTGGTCCTAAATTATTATTTTTATTTGTATTTTATGTTTTTTTTTGGGTAGTGTATTGGTATCCTTTTAGTTAGGAATTCTCTTTTCAAAAGGAGAGGGATATACCTTTGATGTCAATTATTTTACATACTTTATGAATAAATTTACATATATTTATTTGAATAAAAACACAAAAGAGAACTCATAGATGCAAAATGTTCCACTTGATTTTGTTTTTAGAATCTCAATCCCTTTTTACTTCTCCTAGTGGAAAACTAGAGGTCCCAATTTAATTGAGCAATTGATGGGAAATGAGGCAAAAATTGAAGTTTTTTTATATATGATGTATCTAATTCCAACATAGTCAAACTTGCATCTTACTTTAGACATGATGAGGAAGTGGAAGAGGTAGGGGATAGGAGAATAAAAGTGTTTGATGAGTTAACTAATGATTTTTTTTTTTTAAATTCTTTGTTATTTTGAGAATGATGCCTTCTATTTTGAGGAAGAAATTTTGAAATATGTTAATAAATACTTTTATTGGTTTATAAATTTTGTTGGTGGATTTTAACCGAACTATATCTCTATATATATCTAGATATTTTTATCTCTAAATAGTGAAAATAAGGGTATCTCTTGTAATCAGTGGTATTTGGACCGGACGGTCCGACCGGTCCAATTGCTAACCGGATGAAAGGTGAGTCGGTTGAACAAAAAACTATTTTTCTAGTTGGACTGGATTTAATCGGGATCCAACAGGTCAACCTGGTTGGATTGTCTAACCGATCCACTTTTATTTTTTAAAAAAATTGAAAAAAAAAACATAGAAGAACTTACAAAAATCTTAAAAATTAAAATTAGAAAAGTCTTGAAAATTAAAGCTTTGAAAAGTCATGTAATTTAAAACTTCAAAATTATGTATGTTGAAACTTAAAATTTGAGTATATATATATATATATATATATATATATATATATATATATGATTTTATTAGATAATATAATCATTGTATTCGGTAAGAGGATCGTCCCCAACAACATAAGCCTAATAATACCAGTACCCAGTGGATTAAATAATTTTAGGTCCCGTGAATATTCTGATCCTAGACCAAAAAGTTCATCTTTTTTTAATCAAAATTAGATTTCAACGAATTAGAGTACCACAAAATAATTTTTTTTTTCTTAAAATCTATTTCGATTATAAGAAAATTGAGAAATTTAATTTTAAATAACCAAATTGACTAATCTTCATTTTAATTTGAAGGACCAATTAAAGGGAAACAATATATATATATATATATATATATATATATATATATATATATATATAAATTTATGTTTGCATTATTCTACGAGAAAACAAAAATTTAGATAAGTTTAATTCAATTCAAACCATGATCTTATTTTAGAAAAAAAGAAATAAAGATCGATCTCAAGATAAACGAATCAATGCAAAGGAAAGGAAAAAAAAGATGGGCTTCTCAAGGGTTACCTTGTCCATATACCAACCACAAATTCTTTTTTTTTTTTTTTTGGGCCAAATATATAGCAACCACAAATTCAGGTCTCTGGATTTTTTCGAGAATTGACAATTGAAAGGCAAATTTTCCATTTCACAAAAAAAGAAAAAAAATTATAAGAGCATAACATTAACCAATCTTATATAATTTCAAAATCTTCGAGCATTTTAGGAATACTTTTAACATTTTTAATTTAATAATGATCAATATCATTTTTGTAATTTTTTTTAAAGAATTAAATCGTTTTATCGTATAAATATTATCATTTAATTATTCGCAAACTTCAAAATCAATAAAATAAATTTATAGTCATTTAATTTTTTCTTAAAAAAAGTATATAATTTTTTTAATTAATTTTAGTTGAAACCATCATCATTATCTATAGGTTTATTGGACTCTGAATAATTTGGTTCGAATTAGCTAAAATTTTATAATAAAACTAATATCTTTTTTAATAAAAATTTTTTATACACAAAATTCGAATCGAAAAGCCAAGAGAACATTATTAAGGCACAAGCACAATGTCATACTTATTGGAGTGACAATATTAAGCACAATGTGCATTCACCCAATGGAATTTGTTTTTTCATTTTCCACAAAATAAAAAGTTAAAATGATTCCTCTATTTGGCAAACTCTTCTAGAATCTTCTATTGAAATGACTGATCAATTGATGCAAGGAATTAGTTTTTTTTTTTTCATGCTAGCTCTAATATTAATTATCTTTCAATTAAAAATCTTGTTTGGTAGCTATTTTTATTTGAAAGAAATTTAACAAATAGTTGGATTGCCAAGTTTGGATAAGAAGAGAATGGAAGGGAACAATAAAAGTAAAATTTTAAATTATTACATTTATTTAGTTAAATTTAAATATCACATTTTTTTAATTATCATATCTAATTTTTCTCAATTTGAACATATTTCATGAGAAAAAAGTTGGATTTAAATTTACATTAAAGAAAATGTTAAATTAAAAAATACTTTCTTTTCATTTCCTTAGGGCTTGATTGGGACTTGGGAGGATGGTTTGAGAGCGGTATAGAGTCTGATTTGAGTTTATAAACTTTTGGTTGGGTGTTTAAGTGAGCAATAGAGTGGAATGATTTAGAATGGTTTAAAAACCTTTTCAAACCAGCTAACACCTCAATTTTCAAATTCCTCCAAATTGAGGATTATAATTAGGATAGTTTGCATTATTTATAATAATTAATTCCATTATTAACCCTCTTTTATTTTATTTTTGTTTATTCATTATAAGGGTAATATTGTCGACCACCTTTTTTTTATTTTTTTTAAATTTTCAATCAATAAAATAATTTATTTGAACAATTCTACCGCACCCCACTTTCTTTAAAACTCTTATTCAACCCTTAGCCTGCGTTTGGTTCAATTCTTGGAGAGAAAATTGAAGAAAAAGGAACAAAAGCAAAATTTTAAAAAGATATACTTTTTATGATGTATAATTTTTTTTTTAATTTTATAATATATTTTATTTTTATAAAACATTTTATTACCCTCAAAGAAGGAAAATCATTTATCTATAAAGAGATCTATAACAATTTTATCTCTAATTTTATTAAGCGTCTACTCTATTAAAATGTAGCATGAAGGATTTAGGTAAAACAGAAATAGGGTGTATATGGTAAATAATAAATTTCTGCAATGGGATATTTTTGTGTTAAAAAACTAATTTCGAAGTTTTTTTTGCCTAAAAAAAGAGAAGCCCCCATTTCCTATTTTTTTCCAGTTAAAAAAAAACGATTTAAGAAACATTGTCTTTTTTTATTATTGTCCTTTCGATATTTGAGGGATTATCTTGACTAATTTATACTCTATTTATATCATATTTTTTATTATGATAAAAAAATCTCTCAATAAAATAACTGCATTTATAAAATAATCTCAAATTTATCTTATTTTAATGATATTAAGCCACATATCTCGCTTTGATATTTAAGAAGCATGCATTGACTAACAAGCAATTAATTTTTTATTATTATTATTATTGATGAAAAAGAAGTGCAGCAGAAAGGACGTTACCTATTACTAATTGACACCTATGTGGTTGATGTAACATGTTCTTAATTACAATTGGTTCTATTAAAAGAAATAGTATTTGATTGATGTTACCAAAAGAAAAACTTGAATTGAAAGCTATGAAGTCAAACATTATCATATTAAGAATTAAATAAAGAAAGTGAGATTTTTTTTGGATAAAAAGTAACTATTTATTGAAATTGAAAATAAAGACTAGTTTCTTCATTAAGTTATAAGATTAGTAAAACAATTAGTGTAAAAATTTAATTATAGTTTCTCAGGTTTAATTCTTGAAAGGATGAGAATAGAGCGTCATTCTTAGAAAGACCTCCCTTAATAATGAGTCTTATATTATTCAAAAGATAATTATCAAGTTCGTTTTGATAGATATTATTTCATTTGTATATTAAATAATAATATTTAACTGTTCTAAAAAATAAATTTTAACCAATTTTTTTATTTTATATTAAAATTTAAATAATATAGAAAGTTAAAATATAAATATTATTAATTAGTATATAGTCTTATATATTTAATTAAGAATCTTTCTTCCAAGAAAAAGAAATAAAATAAATGGTTTCTATAGGTAGAAGAGAGGCTATAATCTTGACACGTGCACTCCAAAAAGAGAAATTAAAACTTTTTTTTTTATCTCTTTCAAATCACACCTAAAGCATTATTATTATTAATGGAACATACTGATGCTGTCTTCAAATTGGTTGGCCAAATGGGAGGGAGAGGCAAGAATAGGTGATAAATGTCTTCAATGATTATATTCAATCAGACAAGACAAATTTTACCAAAGAAAAATAAAATTATATATATCTTTAAACCACTTCAATCTCTTTTTCTTTTTAAAGAATTTTAAAGTTATTTGAGAATTGAATGAGGAGAGACTTTTTAATGGCTAAAATCTCCTTTTGGTATACACAAACAAGAGGAAAACAGAAATATATCCAAAGTGTATTTAGTAAGAAATAACTAAAGGGAAGAGGAAGAAAACTTTTTTTTTTTTTCTCACAAGAGGGAACAATCTTTTACGGTGAGATGAGAAGGGAGCTGGACATGTAAGAAAAGGGAAGTGGAGCTGAATAAAATTTTTTTGTCATTTAAAATTGGATAGTATTATGTGACTCTCATGTGAAGGTAAAAAAAAACAAGGGTAAAAATGTCTTTTTATATTTTTATCTTTCACTTTCTTATCTTCTTCCCATTATATCAAACAACTTTAGTTTTACTTCCCTTTTTCTGCTGCATATCAAATATACTTTTTTTATTTACTTTCACTTCTACTTTCCACCAAAATACTTATCTCCTATGAAACGCCACCTAAAAAATTAGTAATTCAATGATTAGGTCTTTAAAAATTATATATTTCTTTGTTTTTAAAATATTATGATAATTAACTCGTTAGTTATTGTACTCTTAATTGTTAATATAATGATTTAAGTGATGTGGCATTTAAATGATGATGCGATGCTGTTAATATTTGTTGGATGCTAAATAAGTTGATACCTGTACTCTAAAAAGGAGAAGATGTTCAGTAGTACGGTAGTACTGAACTTCAATATATCCCTCCAATCAGTTGGTCTCTAATCCATTCAAGGTGGGTCCTTATTAATGTGAGTTTTTATTAATATTAACAAATAGCACTATATGATTAGAAGAATGTACTGTAGTACAGTACTTAATTTTTATCCGCTAAACAAATTTATGTATATGAAAAAAATTAAATGTCCTCTTAGCATCTAGTCATATTTTAGTAATAAATAAAAGATTACAAAAATATGACTAGGCCTTGAGTGTTATGTTTGGTTCAACTTGAAATTAGAATTGGCTTTGGAATTGCACATTTTTAACCAATTCCAATGTTTGGTTCAACTCTTTTATATCTTGGGATTGAATTCCAAGAATTCAGCCAATTCCATGTATTTTTCATGAAATTGGGATAAGTTATATGAAATTGGGTATGAAAATACAATTTTACCCTCCGCACCCCATTGCTCTCTTTCTTTCTCCTCCATCTCTCTCACTCTCTTCTCCCATGCTCACATCCAACTTTTTCTCTCCACCCATCACATCCTTCTCAATTTTTTTTTTAAAAGTAATATTTAATGAAGAGTATTTTAGTCTTTTTATTTTACTTTCAATTTCAAACTTTCAATTCTATTTTTACATATCAAACATACTTTTTAATTCTAAAAAATCAATTTAATTCAATTCTACCAATTCCAATTTCAAACTTTAGAGTAACCAAGCGTAGTCTTAACGACATCACATACTCATATTATCATTTAAAATGTCACGTCATATGCAACATTAAAATCTAACGGTTCAAAAATTAACAAGTCGACAATTATGATCTTTCATAGATCAAAAAGTTTACTGCGATCTTGTAAGGATTTAATTATAATTTTTTTAGAGGCTAACAAACAAAGATGTACTCTTGTAATAAGTTCTAGTTAATTTACTCATTCCATATTGATTTAATTTTAAAAAATAATAAGATACCATTAGTCCAACTTACATTAGTTTTGTTTTTTTGTTTTTTTTAACTAGGAATATCTAAAAGATTAGGGTAAAATATCTTTAGTACTATTAACTTTTGAATCTTCGATCAAAATAAATATGTCCCTAAAATAACATTGCGGTCAATTATGCTTTCGAACTTTTATTTTTTAAGCAATCTTATCCTTTTCAATAATGCCGTTAAAATAGATAATTGTTAGGGCGTATATGGTGTGACAAATAGCAAAAAAATATGACTATGTTCATGTATATATCACGTCATACTTTCTTCATCCTCCACGTCATCATTTAATTTTGTCTTTTTTTCATCTCATAAAGGAAACATATTTGATCGTTAAAAGAGATGTAAATTGGACAACATATAATGATATCGAATGAATCGAGAAAAATATGACGTGACATATATGAACTCTAATTATTATTATTATTTTGTCATGTGCCGTCATACCATATAAGCTTCAATCGTTATCTATTTCAACAGTGTTAATGAAAAGAGCAAAATTGCTCGAAAAATAAAAGTTTGTGGGCATAATTATATTAAACACAATAACTTTGGGAGTATATTTAATCAGAAACTCAAATATTAAAATTACCAAAGACACTTTATCTAAATTCAATTAGAAGCTAACTAATATAGTTTGAGTTAGTTCCTATCCCATTATAAAGATAAAACTCTCTCAACAATTTTTTATATATATAAAACTCAAACTCTTAAAATTGCGTTAATCCAAGGTGGAGTAGAGAATATGAGGATGAAAAGAAATCACCAATAAACAAGAGATATGAAAGAAATACTTTTTTTTTAAAAAAAATATACTTATATAGGAAAAAAAATAGAAAATATCAAAGTGAAATAATTATGAATGTATTATGGTGTAAAAAGCAATCATATGCAAGGAAGACATATATGTATGTGATATTATTGGAGGGTGCAGGTGTTGAGAGTAGGAAGGAGGATGAAGAAAGAATCAATGCAAAAATTTCAATTAAAGAGCAATTTGTTGATTAATGATTATTATAATGACAAAACTACTTTTTTTTCCCAACGTTTAGGGGTCCTGTCACTTTCGCTCCAAATATTTTTTTGTTGTCAATTATATCCCTAACATTCTTTGTTTTTTCCAATGTCAGACTTTTAGCTAACACCGTCAATTTTTGCACGGTTTTTTATGACGTGGCATCCTATGTAGCTAATAATTATGATTGGACTTAATTTTTTCCACATCAGTAATCCATTTTAGGGGTATAATGGACCCCAAAAACTCAGTACATCAGTAAATCCAGTACACCAAAATACTCATTACATCAATAAAATGGACCCAAAAAACTTAGTACTATTGACTGCTGATATGGAAAAAATTAAGTCCAATTAGAATTGTTGGCCACATAGGATGTCACGTCATCAAAAACCGTCCAAAAATTGGCGGTGTTAGCTAATTAAAATCTGACATTGGGAGAAACACAACACGTTAGGAGTACAATTGACAGCAAAAAAACGTTAGGGGCGAAAATAACAGGATCCCAAACATTGGGGGAAAAAAAAAGTACTTTTGCCTTGTTATAATTCTCATAATGAGATTAATTATCTCACAAGAGACACCAGAAAGCGAAACGTCATCCACTTGTAACAGTTTTTAGGATTAGAATAGAATATGGAATAATTAAATTTTGGATATCATGAATTCATGGACCTAGAAATCAAATTGACTTGGTTCATGCATGCATCCTAGGATAATCTTAGAAAAAGTATATCTTATTATTAACTTTTTTTTTAAAAAAAAGATTTTTTTTTATTTCTTTTTAAAAGTTTCACACATATATAATGAGAGTTGGATATAATGGAATGAACTAAATTCTTACAATGTAGTAAATCATATAGTTCAAATATTCGTTGTAAAGTAATTCTTACAATGTAGTAAATCATATAGTACAATGTAGTAAATCATAAAGTAAACTAATTAAAATGAAATGTCTTTGGTATCTTTTCTTTTTCTTCGAAATTTCATCTTACATTTGTTGTAAGTTGTAACTCTAGGACAACTATATATAATTGTATTTTAATGTGCTATGTGACAATTCAATCGATTAATTCTAACTTTTTTTATTTTACCATGAAGTTTACATTTTATATTGACAAATAACTTGAAAGGGTAACAAGGTAACTAGTTAGTCTTTGCACCTTCTATATACATTGAGTGCAATAAATCAATTTTCAAAATGGCTTAACAATTTTTTGGATTGGCCTTGCCCCCTCTCGGTAATCATAAACCCAACGAATTTACCTGTTGAAACATCAAAGATGCCTTGAAGAATCCACCTTAAAAAATTAGTTTGTAAGGGAGAAGAACTAAGCTCCTTAAGTACTTCATTAAGTATCTCATTCTATCATATATATATATATATATATATATATATATATATATATATATATATATATATATATATATATATATATATATATATATGAGACTTTATATATCTCTAATAAGACGTGCTTAGAACGGTTCAGCTTCATATTGTGTTGTTGTAACTCTTCAAATATTTTCTTTAGGTCATGTAGAAGCTACTCCTCAATATATTGTTGCCCTTACTTTTTATCACTTTATTCTATTCTCACTTTTAATATAAGGGTAAAATAGTCATTTTATCCACTTTTATTCCATTCACATAATATTACATTACTTTTATATTACATTTTTCATTCCCTTCTACAATCTCATTACATCATCCACCCCACTAACCAAACACACCTAAGCGATAAGGTTTGGGTTTAATTTTGTTATAGCTTATGTTGGGTTGAGTATTTTCTCAAGTTAAGGTTTATATATAACCCTCATGCAAGGGCTTTATTAAACTCTCCCAAGCACTTATGGATTCAGTATTTTTGGACTAAAATACCCCTACTATTTCACCATCTCACCACTACTAAAATTTAATTATAAGGCTAAATTAGTCATTGCATCTCTTTTACATTCTTATTCCAAACTCCATTTTCACTTTTTATGTCATACCAAATGTGATATTAAACATTTTTATTTTCATTCTTATTCTCGTTATTGCCCTAATTAAACATGATAATTGATAATGTCATTCTAATTTTTATTTTTTTTCCCACAATTTTTTTTTCTGAACTGATTCAACTGACTTAGGGTGAATTTTACTATTTTAGGATTTCATCCCTTAAGTCAAATACACAATCTCCAAATATACAAAGGCACATGCCCTTTTTTTTTCTTACTTTTAATTTTAAAAAACAATATAAAATAATAATTATTACATTTTGAAATTATATATTTAATATATAAGATTATATATATATATATATATATATATATATATATATATATTTAACATACATATATAAGATCAAGTGTAGTATAAATTTAATATATAAGATTATTTAACTCGCCATATATATGATGTAACTTCTCTGTTATTGTATTTACTTTTTCTCTCCTAACTTTTCGTATAATCTATTTTACTTTTATTTTATTAGCCAAGATGACACTCAGCTATTATTATATATTAGAGATTTCATATGTACTTACATGTATGCTATATTTTTCTCTTAATTTTCAAAACATGATATAAAAATGTAAAATATTTATTTATTTTAAAATTATAAATTAAATTATGAGAAATTAATTTATTTCTTTATTCTTTTAATAACTATCCATTATCGTAATTTTCCTCTCTTCTATTTTATATTTTAAAATAATTAACTAAATAATGGGTAGTTATTTAATTTTTTACTTTTCTAATAACTACCTATTATATTTATTTTCTCACTCTTATATCCTTTCATCATATATTTTCTTTTATATTTTTTAATTATAAAATAGGTTATTTTGTGACACAAAAAAAGTTTATATTCATATTAATATAGATGTATTGGAGGCTTCAAATGTATATATGTGCATGTAATTTATTTTATTTTTTTAAAATAATATAATATAAAATTATTATTATATTTAAAATATTAATAAATTAGATATTTAATAATTTTTTTTTTAAAATAAAATATATAATTATTATTGCTATACAAAAAATAATAAATTAAACAATGGGCAGTTATTTACTACACTACTTTTCTGATAACTACTCATCGTATATATATCTACTCTTTTTCTCACACATCTTTCCATTATATACTTTTGTTATATCTTTCTAATTACTAAATATTTATTTTGTGACACCAATGGTCAAGAAACCTCATATATAATTATATATATAATATTAAAATAATTTATATTGAGTGGATCTAGATTTGAGTAAGTACAACTTTTCTAGACATGAAGCTCCACTCAAATCCATAGGTGAAGTACGATATTTTGATCATCCATATTTTTTTTGTTGAAAAAGACTTTGGAGAGCTCAATTTCTTGAGAGAATAAATATTTTATCTTCGTCTCTCTTTCATTTAAATTTTTCACTAAAGTAAAAGTGAGAAAAAAGATAGATAAACTAAAAAACTCAATATCTCAAAAGTTTAAGCTTTCTCTAAAGGAGCCCTTTTTTTTTTTTTTTGGAAAAAATATTTTCAATTTCTTTTTGTTTTGATTGAAAACAAGGATACCATGAGAGTGTTTCCCTTTTTCATGTTCTAATTTCATACCCAATTGGGGCCAAGCCTAAGCCTTGAAGGTTGGATGATAAAGACTTGAGACCTACCTTGTTTCTCTTCTTATTTTTGGTAGCTAGCTAGTAAACATCCTAACTCACTATGCCCAAAAAGACACCAATTATTACATGATCGATATGTCTTTTCTTTCATAGAGTGAAATTCATTATCTTGTATATTTTAAAATTCGAGTGATAATTAATTATCTCAAAATTTGTGAGATAGAATAGAATATTTAAAGGAAATTAATAGTTTAGTCTTTTTAATTATTCTCTTAATTTAAAGTTTTAAAGATAAAGCATTGTAATTTAGTCCATCAAATTAAATATTTTTTAGTGGACAAATTAATCTCAATTAGTAAACAAAAACTTTTATAGTTATAATTAACTCATGATTGAGACTAGCTAGTTCAAGTGGCCCTTCCTTCCAAAACAATATCATTTAAGCAATTTTTAATTTACTCAGGGTTGGGTTGAGAAAAGAATTTGATTGAAATTAGAATGTAAACGTTTAAGACCATGTTTGGTTAGTAGGAAATGGGAATGGGAATAGAAATGAGAAAGAATTAAAAGTTGGATAAAATGATAATTTTACCCTTACATTAAAAATTTAATAATAAAAGATAAAAGAGAACATGTTCACATGGTAGTAAAAAAAATTGGGGCAAAATTGACATTTTGTTTCAATTTCCTAAAGCAATCTTGCGTTCCATCCCATTTTAGAGGGTTTGTACATTCCTATAAGGGTTTGGTTGGAATGATGGTCTCAGAGTGGTATGGGGCGTTTGGGTTTATATACTTTTGGTTGGATGTTTAAATGAGTACTGAAGTGTGATGATTTAGGATAGTTTAAAAATCCTTCTAAACCATCCAACACTTCAATTTTCAAATTTCTCCAAATTGAGGGGGGTTTAGATGCTTTTCATTGTTCATAATATTTAATTTCATTATTAACCATCTTTTTTCCAAATTTTGTTCATTAATTATAAGATTTTACCCTCTTCATTCTTTTTAAACTTCCAATCAATACTGTTTAAGTATGCTAACCAATGTTAGGGTCATTTTTTGGTTGTCTACTCTGTCTCTAAGATTTTGTCGAATAATTCAAACTCAATCCGTATCGCGCATCTAGATATAGTGAGAGAGTCTCCTAACGGGGATAACTATATTCACAAAGTCTTAAATTCAAGATCTTGTATAAGTTATACTAAATTGCTTACCACTTAGACTAATTTCTTCTTGATGCTGATGTTAAGACTTTGTTGATGATAGATAAATTAATTTTTTTCGTAAACCCTCGAAAAGTTTAAAAGTTTTATTATTTTATCTCTCCCTAGTGTGATATTAATGCTTACCTCATCTAACCTTTTCTTGTAAAAAAAAAAACCTTAAAGAATAATATTTTTAAATAACTAACAATTAATATAAGATGGGGAAAACTCCTATACACTAAGGTTATGTTCTTTTACTAGAAAGACCAATGGAAATGAGGATGGAATGGGTGAGGCCCACTGGGTCCCACCTATTTTTTATTTTTTCATTTCTATCAACTTAAAAAAAAAAGAAAAAAGAAAATATCTATTATACCCCTCTGATTTAACATGATTTGACACAATTATAACCTTCTTTTCTTTTTATTATTTTAATATAAGGGGTAAAATTGTCATTTTAATACATTCCCTTTCCATTTCCATTACCAAACTTTTACTACTAAACACAAGAAACGCATTCCGTTTTCATTTCCATTTCTGTTTCCATTTTCATTTTTGCGTAAAGACGTGCCCTAAAATAGTGAGACATATCCCATACCATGACTCTACTTTTTTGTGCAAGTTGTTGACTGTTCAATCCTGTTTCATGCATTCTTACACATACATACTGATCTCCTCTTCAGAAGAGGACATCATTATTTTCTTGTGCAAATATTGGGACCTCTATCATGTTTCATTTTCTCTCCTCCCAATGCCTCTCCATTATTACATCTAGCCATTATATGTATTTGCATGCAACGCTATTTTATATATTTTGAATATTGTACATATATATAATTCACGTACTTTGAGTATTTTTGGCATGTTTTCAGTACAAGAAAGGTGAGGTGAAGGTTATCTTTACAGAGGGAACCCTTGCTTCCCTCATGATATGGAGGGAATGTGAGGTGAGATTTGGTTTAAAGACCAAAATGCCCTTAAAAAATTTGTGACTTTTAAAAAAGTAAGAACAAAAAAGTAATTTCATACTTTTATCTTCTATTTCCATATCTTCTTCCCATCATACCAAACAATATTACTTTTACATTCCACTTCTTTTTCCCTGCATACCAAACATACTTTTTATCACTTACTTCCACTTCCACTTCCACTTCCCACTAAAACACTCACCGAATACCAAACGTCACATTGGTCCTCATCATATATAATCACATCAAACAACTATATACAAATGATGTAAATTTGGTTCGTTAAATATATAGCTCTCCAATAAGGATTCAATTTCGTCTTTGGATCCCCTGTCATATGGCAGTATTTTTTTTTATGAGAACGATGGGAATAGAGTTTGGGATCTTATTCTTATCCCTCTATAAAAATCTCCTATCGTATAGCAGGGGATCCATTCTCTTCATTTTTAGGTAAATCAATTGATCATATTATATTCAAAATCTATTTACAATGAGTAATGTCGGGTGGAGTAAAATGCCTATGGGTTGTTAGCTTCTTTTCCCGGATATAAGAAGTAATATAATAAGAATCGGCTAACTTTATGTTAGAAGTCGTGGTAAGACAGAGGATGCAATCATTATTCAGAATGATTTGGTGTAAAGTGTCTATAGGTGGATTTTTAATTTCAATTGTTTTTTATTTAATTTGAATATGTAAATTGACGATGAACTGTGAGAAAAATAGTATTGCAGTAAAAAGAAAATCGTAAGGACTAAATTGAATTTTTTAAAGTTTGAAGAAGGGACCAAATATAATTTTATTGTCATGTGCAACATCACATTAGCACCAACTGTTATTTACTTAAATAGTGTTAGTGAAAATTTTAACATTGCTCAAAAAAATAGAAAAAATTAAGAGTACAATTAACTGCAATCAAAACTTAGGAACATAATTGAGAGAAACCTCAAAATTTGTGAGTACCAAAAGTACTTTTTTTTAATCAATCTTTAATTTATATACTTTTAAAGTCATATACTAGCTATATATTAGCAACGAATGATTAATCTACGTGATAAGCGGCTTAGTATCGTTTAAGTAATATTTTGAATTTAGAATCTTGTGAATACAATTATTCCTGTTGAGAGACTCTACTATCATAACTAAATGTATGTGTGATATGCGGGTCGAGTTTAAATTAATCAGAAGAAAAATGATAGACCATATGGCGGACAGGCAACCCCAAAAAAAGAAAGTCATACAATATTATATCATTAATCATAGAAATTTTCTTTAAAAAGAAATATTGTGGGTTACTTTTAAATTTTAATCCACTTTAATGGAAAGCCAGCTAATATATCAATGCGATCCATTTTGAGTGAATTTTTTGTTTTAAAAAAGTAGTTTTATTTCATTGGTAACTTAATTTTTTGACTTGGTCAGATGATGATATTTTACTCTTCATCTTAAGAATCTTTTTACTTTAAATTAAATTGTTCAAAACCTATTTTGGTCCTCAATATTTTACCCAAATTTCAAATCAATCTTTTATATTTTAAATCAGTCCTTATTTTTACAAGTTGTTCCAAATAACCCCTTTTGCTTGCCACCGTTAGTGTTCTCCATTAAATGCTGACATAGATAACTAATGTGGACAAAATCTCTCTCTTATGTGTCTTTTTAAAATGGTGTGAATAATGATATTAACTTACGTAGAACCAAAAATAAACTAAAACATAAGCAAAATGTGTACGTACATTTATAAAAAAATAAAGGCCAAATACATAAGAACACAAAATAATCTAAAACAAAGGCCACGTAAGAGATTTATTTTGTCTACATTGGCTGTCCACGTCTTCATTTAACAGAAAATACTATCGGTGTCAAGTAAAATGACTTATTTGAAACAACTTGTAAATATAGAGGACTAATTTGAAACTTTTAAAATATAAAAGATTGATTTGAAATTTAGATAAAATATAAATGATCAAAATGGAATTTTGACCAATTAATATTGTTTGTGATCTTACTGTTCTTACAAACCATGTTATTTTTAAGAATTATTAAATTAACAATTTTCATTTAACTTTGAATATTTGTATATACTGATTAGATATATTTTTGTACCTTAAAAATTCAATATATATATATATTAGGGGATAAAAGTTCAATGGTACCGTACCATTGAAGTTCAGTACATCCTTCCAATCATGTAGAGCCATTTTTTAATATTAATATAAATTCACATTAATAGGGACCCACCTTAAATGGTTTAAGAACCAACTGATTGGAAGGATGTACTGAAGTTTAGTATTACCGTACCACTGAACATCTAATCGAGATTATGCCATTCTAGCTGCAGTAGCTTTTCCAATCATGAGAGTTCCATATGAGCGGTTAGTTATTGATTAAGGATATTTAATTTACTCCCACTTACTTAAAGTTTGCTTTAAGTTTAAGAGTCTTGTTAAGGAGTACTCTTCCCATATATATGTCGATTTTATTATCTTTTAAATATTAATTAATTAATTAATCATATGCTTTTTTAAAGTAAAAACTTTAAATGTACTTTTTATATATTTTTTTATTTTGATAAGAAATCGATGCGTATATATAATTTATATCATTAATCTCTCGCATAATTGGTTCTTGAAGGAAGAAACAATGATGCAAAAGCTAAATAAATAAATATTTAAAAGGCTAAATTATAGTTTTGCTCCTCAACGTTTGCACGAAGTTTAATATAGGTCCTCAACGTTTCAAAAAGTTATTTTAGATCCTCAACGTTTTTTTGTCAAAATTGGTCATCGAGCGTAACATCTATTTGGTTTTGTCATTAAATGCTGACATGGAAGACTTATGTGGTAAACACTCTCTCCTACGTGCCATATTTAAATAACATGGCACCCTGTCTCACTCCAACTCAGCAAAATGATGTCATTTTTATGACCAAAATAGAACATTTAAATGAATCAAAACGACGTCGTTTTACTGATTTTGAGTGAGAGAGGGTAAGAGAGAAGATTTGCCACATAAGTCTTCCACATCAGCATTTAATGGCAAAACCAAATAGATGTTACCCTCGAGGATCAATTTTGACAAGAAAAAAAACGTTAAGAACCTAAAATAACTTTTTAAAACGTTGAGGACCAAAAGAGTAATTTGACCATATTTATAATTAACCTGAACGTCAAAGGAGTTATTTTGTCCCAACCGGACAATGGGTTTTCAACTACCATAATTGAAGCCTTAATTAATCCACAATAAATCATATAAAGAAAATTAGAAAATTGACCATATTAGAGATAAAGATTAAGTCCCACATCTGATAGTATAAGATAATCAATTGAGTACTTAAGGAAACTTGGTTCTTCCTCCTTACGAGCTAGCTTTTGAGGGTGGGTTCCCCAAGTTACTTTGAGTTTCAACAGACCAAAATATATTTCAGAAGAGAAAAGTGAAAAATTGATAAGAGGAAGAGAATGAACTTCTTTAATCCATGTGAGATTTCACAATACATCTTTCTATGGGTTCAATAGATCTTTTCATGGGTCTAAAATGAACAAAAAACAACCAACAGTATTTTTAATAATATTTTATGCATATTTTATTTTAATTATAAAATTTGATAAAAAGACATAAAAAACTTTGTATAAACCTATAATTTTTTAATTAGTTTCTAAAGGTACTGGTTGATACGATTCTTTTTCATATATAAGAAAACCTATATATTAGCAATTTTTATAAAAAAAATCATTAATGCTATATAACTTTATTTTGTCTTTTTGCATTTTTTTAGAAAGAATAATGTCCTCATTCTTTTATTATTTTTAGTTTTACAAATATTAATTTGTGATCACTTTTAATATTCTTGCATGGGGTATGAATTGAAACGACTAGCATTTAATTGTTAAAAAAATATACTTAATAATAATCGTTGAAATATAAGTAATTAAAAATATTATTTTTTCTTGTTGTGGCTGAGAATGGAAAATTGATTTCACGTATTAGAATCTATCAAATTTTATATGACTTTATTTGTTTCATGTTAAAATTGAATGCATAAAAATTGAGCATAATTATTTTTAATAATTACTAATTTTAACTGCACAAATAATTTTTTTTATACTAAATTATTAACACATAATAAATTTATGTATTTATATTATAATGACTCTAGGGTGTTTTATCATTAAATATATATATATATATATATATAATGTGAGGGAAGAGAGAAACATAATAACGAGAAAAAAAAAGGATAAAAAGACTTCTAATTTATTTGAGTTTTTGACCGATAAGTAAGAGAGAAAAATACACTTCTTTGTAGTAGAAAAGGGATATGAATAAAGAAAACCATTATATTTATATATAGTTCATTATATTTTTGTTTAAAAAACAATTATAAAAAAATAATAGCATAAATCATACACATGTCAATTTTTTATTAGAGAATATTATGATAAAAGTATAAAAATTATATCTAAATGATTAAAATTGAACATCATTTTCATCTTTCAGAGATGTCTCTTTTGTCAACTAGTTAGACTCCTCATAGATTCATGTTGTCAATTTAGTCATCACAGATTCATGAATGTCAATTTTCCCTCGCAAATCAAAATATTATCAATTTAATCCCTCAGTTAGTCAACCATTAAAATATTTAACAGAGTTGACAATGGGTGCGATTAATTGCTGATCAAGTAAATTAATCCGAATTTATGTTATTGTTTCTTAATAAAAATTTCAACTTGGCTTCCTAAATAAAAATAAAACTTGGATTAATTTTTCTCAGACAACAATAACCACACACATCAACTTCGTTAAGTATATAAACTAAACTCATGATTCAAGGGACCAAATTAATAACATTCTAAATTTTTAGAGAGACAATTGACGGCGAGGGATCAAATTGATAAAAAGAGTCATAATGGAGAGACCAAAATAAGATTTTATAGTAAATAAGAGGGAAGAAGATAAAATGCGGGGGTGGTTTGTGTGAAGGAGGAAACAGGTGGGGGCCCAGACAAGAAGGGATTGTCTATGACAGCGCTTCTACCCAATCCCCACTCGACAACGTAAGCCAAAACCACCCCGGTTTTCCAAAACCGCCCCCACTCCCTCTCACCTGGTTTCTCCCCCCTTTCCCTTTCCCTTTCCCCCCAATATTTTTATAATCCTCAATCCACACAATTAAACAAAAAGAAAAAAAAATCATTAATAACGATTCCTCGACTAATCCAGACTCCGTCCACTCCACGTACCTCACATCATGTCTCCCAACAAAAATATCTGCATTCATTAACAGAGTCTCTGACCTCACTTTAACGATACCAAACTACTTATCGCTCAGAACAGTGCACGTGCCTTTCTTCTTCCTTATTACCTTCTTCATATATCTATCTATCTCCTATTCTATATATATATATATATATATATATATATATATATAGAGAAATAGAAGTATAGGTAGAAAAAGGAATAGGAAGATCGATCGGGATATGGGACGAGGGAGAGTGGAGCTGAAGAGAATAGAGAACAAGATAAACAGACAGGTGACGTTCAGTAAGAGAAGGTCCGGTTTGTTGAAGAAAGCGAGAGAGATCTCTGTGCTTTGCGATGCCGAGGTTGCTCTCATCCTCTTCTCCACCAAAGGAAAACTCTTCCACTACTCCAGCGACACCTGGTAATTCATTCATTCATCTGATCCATTTAATTTAATTTAATTTATTATTATATGTATATCAATTTCTCTTTTCTCACCATCATCAATTCATCATCGTCGATCGGGGATATATATATATATATATATATATATATATATATATATATATATATATATATATAATTAGTTTGTTAATTTGATGTGATGTTATATATATATATATATATATATATGTATATGTATGTATACTCTGGACTCTGGCTTTTCTCTTTGATTCCTTTGAAACGTACGATTATATATATATATATCATGAACATGCACAGATCGATGCACTACTCTCACATTAATTTTCTCAAATTTTCCTTCAAAATTGAACCCAAACCCCACGATTAGCCATTAGCTACACTCTCTAAATTTATAACACACACCTTCCTCCTATATATATATATATGTGTGTATGTATATGTGAACGTAACTGCACATCAATCTCAAAAAATAAGAACAACCATGGAAGGACTTGGTCTGACTGATAAACGATTTGGTATTGTTTAAGCAAGATGTCAAGTTTGAGACTTTGTGAATACAGCTATTCCATTAGGAAACAGGTCGAGCTTAAATTAATAGAGACGGTTACTCAATAACGGGGAGGAGATGAGAAAAAAATTCTCACAGAACAGGAGACAAGTGTGTATATAAATAGCTTTACATTCAGATTTCAACTCCTCGAACTTTTTGGACTCAAGTACCCCCATCAAACATTAACAAACTATAGCTAGTCACAGTCATTTTCTTACCCAAAAAGGAAATTCTAAAAAACAAAAACAAAAACTACACTGGTAAGTAATGAATTTGTAGTACTCAATCTATATCTTATTTCTTAATATTAATATATATCTAGAGAAACACTTTGAATGAAAAAGAATTTTTTTTAAATATTAACAAATGCTAAATAAAAAAATAGATGACTTAAATAAGAATGTTTATAACTGATAAAAATCAATGTCCCTTAACCAAACCAGACCTATCAATGTTTGGTTTAATTTGGTATATGATAAAAAATAATCTAAATCACAAATACTTTATAATATATATATATATATATATAACAATATTTGCATTCATGTCTTATCAAATCAGTACTATATATTAAACAAACCTCTTTTTGTTTGTACATTTTCTAATTAAAAATTTATGTTCTGTTCAAGTTATGAAGTCACTTTATTATGGTTTTGAACTTTGAAACCCTAACTAATTAATTTGAACTTCTTAATAGGAAGATCTAATTAATCCACAGATCAAGCAAATAAATTAAACATGGAACACAGACTATATAAATATATAATTTTCTTCTTATATTAAAATATTCTGATTATTAAAGGATCAACTTGACTCAGCTCCTAATTAATTAATTAATTACTTATGGACTAATTAAGAGCCTGACCCTATCTATTAGGGTCTAGACTAGCTTGACTAGGGCCAACCATGGGTCTTCTCTCCTTTATTTTAATTTTTAATTTCTTACCAAATATAATTGTTAATGAGAAATAAATATTCAATCTAAGTTCAGGAATAAAATACTATGGATTAGACTTAATTATTATATATGTTGTTTATTATATCTCTGATGTTCTCCAATCAAAACAAAGCTTGTGTGAAAATTTCAGAAAAAAGCTAGTAATTGAGAGTTGAGTTGTATAAAACAAGGGTTCTTCTAGGGTGCAAATCCATACAAACGTCTACGTGGTGCATTTGTATTAGTCCAATTGTAAAAATATTTTTTTGAAAAAATTACATTTTTGCAACTGGACCAATACAAACACGCCACGTAAGCAATTGTATGCATTTGCACTCTAAACCGTTTTCTATCTAGAAAAGTCCATAAAACACACATTGATTTTTGATTAAATAACTTGATGACAAAGATATAAAAACTGCACTTTTTTTTCTTCAAAATACAAACAAGTAAATGACATACATGATTTATGAATACATTAATTAGCATCACTTTTATGACTTTCTTTGACTAGGAAAGTTTGCATACAAGGGAAAGTGCATGTATTATAGATATTGCAGCAATCTTAAACTTGCACATTTTAGTTGCTTTGTGGTACATATTGGACCATTATTATTAATAATCATGATTTGGAATAAGCTAAGTTTGAAGTAGGATGAAGAGGAATATCATAAAATTAAAATAATGTATCTGTAATATGGCAATTGGCAAGACAAATACAGGTTATATCTTATATTTATATATCTAAAGCAACTATTATAGGGAGAGAGCTATTTTTCTTAAAAAAATAATTTAATTGAGAAAATAGCACCTATATTAGACTTAATGCTGATCTCCAGTTTAAAGAGTACTTATAACTTATAAGGTTGTTATAGATAACATATTCAATGAGGAATCATCTGAAATCAAATTCAAATCATGTAATTATCATTGATAGAAGCTAATCAAATGAGTTAACTATTAGGAGAGTCTCAAGCATATATATATATATATATATATACTTTGTGGAAAGAAGCAAGTAATGAAAGTATAAACTGCAATTTCTAGACAAAAGAAATAGGTAGGAATTTCAGAAGCTAAAAAATGTTGCCAATTATGATTTGTAATAATTTATTTATATACAAATTGATAAGTCAGGGTGAGGGTGAATGTTTTTTATTTCCCTGTTTGCTATTTCTCATCTTTACTAAAAGTAGAAAATATGACTAAAAATGCATCTGCAGTAGTTTAATTGGAAATATTTTTTGATTTTTTTTGGAAAATAAGCTGAAAATAAGAAATGCTAAAAGATGTTTTCAACATTTTCACATAATAACTAGTGTTATTTTTGTAATTTTATTAGAAAATAAAATCTTTAACCATATAATTTGTTTTAAAAAACAAATATGAATAAGATATAAATTTTATATGACTAAAATATATTTAAAGTATTAAAAAAAAGAAAATTAATTTTAAAAAGTAAAAAACAGGATAAAAATTAAAAATATTTTCATAAACTAAACACACTCTTAATAAAAAAAAATTTAGTCACTAATTTTATTTTTCTAAAAAAATAAAGTTAACCCTTTAAAGATTAGCCTTTTTTATCATAATCTACTTGTATTAATGAAAATGGGTAAATTACATTCACACTTTACCATTTTGCTTCAACTTTCAACTGTGTAGTTTTGTGTGATCTGTAGACTGTAGATTCATATGTGACACAGTTTAGATCTTCTAAAAGGTTGAATATAATTATATGTACATACACCCTTCAATTATTTTAATGTTTATGTGTATATATAACAATAAAAAATTAATTTATTTAAACAAATATATATATATATATATATATATATATATATATATATATAAAAGATGAAAAATACTTGAATTTTTGGCTGATAATTAGTTTGCTTTTTTGTGAACAGTATGGAAAGAATTTTGGAACGTTATGAGAGGTATTCATACGCAGAGAGGCAGCTAGCTGCAAATGATCAGCAACCCAAAATTGTATCACACCTCCAAACACCTCCTTAATTAATTATCTTCTTAATCATTTTCCAGATTGATTGATTTATTTATTTATCTTACTATAAATAATCTTGATTGTGAGCCATGCAGGTATATATATATATATATATAATAACAAATTTGGTATTTGAATAAACTATTCCCTTTGTTTTGAGTCCTGTTCTATCAATACCTGAAGCTTCTAACAAGTTAATTAAGCCTTAATTTATTTGTTTTAAAAAAAATATGTTCTATGCTCACTACAAAAAAAAATCAATTAACATGAGTTATTTAATGATTGTCGTTATATTCAATAGCGTCATATATTTATTAATAGTGTTATTTATTAATATAAGTGAAGTTGTTATGATCTTCAGACAATTGCTATTAATGTCAGTCGTAAAACTGACACTAATTTCTTTTAGCGTTAATCATAGCTGTTGCTAAAAATAATTTTTAACTAACATTAAAATTTTTTGTTTGTAGAGCTGAGTTATATATTTAATGGAATTGAATATATATGTGAATGAGAAGACTAATGATGTTATATGTAATTGTACAGTGTGAGGAAAACTGGGCTCTAGAACATGCAAAGTTGAAGGCAAGAATAGAGGTGCTACAGAGAAATCAAAGGTATTCAATTGTATCTTGCTTGCTCAACCTATATATATATATATATGTATATATATGAATTTCTGTTAATTTGTTTTGAAATGTTTCTTTTTTTTTTAAAAAAAAAAGTATTGTAAGAGAAAGGAAAACAAAAACTTAGGTGCAATTTATATATATATATTTTTGCTACTAAGTTCTTTAAAAGTGGTTTATACAATTCATTTTTCTCATGATTGGTTCTTTTTAAAAATTTGTATACATATTTTAGTTTAATTAAAAATATTAATAGCAAAATAAAAGTGTGCATAAATCTAGTTCAAAAAATTTGTGCTTGATAAAATATTATAAGGCTTAAAAAGAAAATGACAATTTATGAGACAATTAGACATATGTATATTGAAGAGAATCTATAGATATGAAAAAGTTAAAAATAACTAGCTATATATGATAATTACAAATTTTAAATATGGGTATGATCATCTTAAAAGATTTTTTTTTTTTTTTGCTTTTTTTTGGTGGATTTTTTTTTTCTTTTGCTTCTCCTAGGAAAAACTCTATTTTTCTTCTTGTTTTAGCAAAAGTTTTTTACTACCACTCATTAGGGAGTGTCTTTTTGAAAAAAAAAAACTTGAACAATTATATATATATATATATATATATATATATATATATATATACATGAAAGAAGAAGAAAGGAGGAGATGGTAGTGGTGTTAATTTAATTTAATTAGTTTGAGTGGATAATTATGAAATGTACGTACAGGCATTTCATGGGAGAAGATTTGGATGGCTTAACTCTCAAAGAACTTCAGCATTTGGAACATCAGCTTGATTCTGCTCTCAAGCACATCAGATCACGAAAGGTAATAATAATATATACTCAAATTAAACCATGCATAGTGCAAATGGGCCCACTGTATCCGAAAGATTAGTTATCAGATCCGTTTTGATAAATATATTAAACAAAAAAAACCCATGCATGCAGCAAATAATATAATTAAGAGTATTAATTAATTTTATATTTATATATATACATTCAATTCATGTAAGTGTTTCACTCGCATGCAGAACCAACTCATGCATGAATCTATTTCGGTGCATCAGAAAAAGGTCAGTCTTTGTCTCTCCTGCATTTGCATTTTTAGTAATTCGGGAGTATTGAAAATTATTTCCGTTCATTATTTATCTACTATTTGTTAGTATTAATGAAAATTTAGATCATAATTCATTCAAGTGAATCTTTATTTGTGTTAGTTCCTATTAATATTGATAAATGAAAAGTAATTATTAATGAATATATATAGAAAATAGTACTAAACTTTTATTGTCATAGATGTAAATCGATAATGGTAGGAAGATTTATTCTCTATGTTTTTTTTCCTTAAAAAAAAAACTTTCGTCTTTGCCAAATTGATGTACTTTAATTATTTTTCTTCTATATATTTTTACTTTAAGGGTTTGTCTACAATACATTAGGGTGTGTTTGGTAGCTAGGGAGAAACGAGGAGAGAATGAAAATGTCATGTCAATGTGATGTGATGTAAATAGAATAAATGTGGATAAAATGACTATTTTACCCTTACATTAAAAGTGAGAATGGAATACAAGTAAGTAAAAAAAGTAAGGACAAAAATATAATTTCATCATATTGCAAAAAGTGAGAGTAGAAAGAAAAGAGAAGGGAAAATTCAAAATTGATCTCCCTCTTTTTTTTCATCATCTTTTCTATCTACCAAACACATTCTTAGGGTTGGTAGTATCCCATGTCACACGAGCCAACTAGAGCTTGACACACAATACAATTTTTGGATGTTTTACAGTTATTCCCTTGAATTTTTATCATGTCAAAAAATTTTATAATTTAATCCCTGAAATTTACAATAGTTATAATTTTAACATTTGTAAAATGTAATATTAATTATTAAAAAATTCATAGGCATAACTATAAATATCCAAAAATAAAGAATCGCCACGTGTCAAGTTCTATCTCTTTTTATCTTATCTCCATAATCTAATTAACCAACAATTAATTAAACTGCAAATTTGGAAAATAAGCCATAGATGAGAGTTAATAGTGCAAGACAAGTCATATATATATGTCTACTATTTTTGGATGAAATTAAAACAGGGATCAAAAGATATATAACATTGAAAGCAGAGAATGGTTTTAGCACTGTACAACACTAAACAGTAAAAAGAGAGATAGATGTAGGGTGAGTCTCCCTCTGTGTCTAACTGTCTATCTCTTTTTTATAATTTTCGATATTGTACAGCATCGAATCCTTTTCTATTAAAAGCATGCATTTAAAAAAGTTTTTTTAATAATAGACAAAATGATAGGAAAAAAACAACACATTAGGTTCCAACCACTACTAACTAACCTAGCACATTTTCTAAAACTATTTACCATTACATTGGATAAGTTCCGAGAACAAGGTGAACTTTAAAACAGTTAAATCTCCTACATAAAACTATTATATCTTTACCCATAACTTAAAGGTCCTTATCACTTAGACATTTATAATTAAATTGAATAAAAAAAATACAATATATATATATATATATATATATATATATATATATATATATATATATATAATGTGCTATGATTTTACTTGTATACAAGATATTATATTATTATGTGAAGTGTGGTTGATGCAGGACAAGGCACTACAGGAACAAAACAACATACTGGCTAAGAAGGTAATTAATAATAGTTTAATAAGGCTAGCCTTTGGGTTGCTCAACTCTCTAGATATATACATCATGAACATGAGTGTGAATCCTTTGTTGTCCGTAGATCGTGACTAATTTGAAAAGCATAATTGTGAACAGCAAAGAATTCAAACTCGATTTGAATTTTATATATGGTTCAATTTCTTGCTATTATATACAGTAGAAAAAAAAATCATATGATAAGTATTGATTATACATTAACTCGCAATCTGATTAATATTTTTTAAAATATAATATAATATTATTTGTGACTTGCAAACATTGACCTGATTGCAAATTAATGTATAATCATAAACGCTTCGCCAACATGTATATTAATTATTACTATAAGAAAAATGAATATTTTTACCGATTTATATTTCGATGGTTATTTTATTGTTAAAAAAATACTTTTTTTAACAATTAAATATTGACTGTCGAAATGAGTTGTCAAAAAAAGATAATAATAGCATTTTTGACGATTAAAAATGGTCAATAATACTTTTTTAACGGTATTTTTTCAATGGCCGTCGTCGACAAATGTATTATAAAAAATAATATTATTGGCAATTATTGACCGTAAAAAATACTATCATAACTTTTTTTTACAATTTATTTCGACAGTCAAAAATTAATTATTACAAAAAATATTTTTTTTAACAATTAATAGCGACCGTCATATATAAATTTTCAAAAATATTCAATTTTCTTGTATTGTATAGTTTAGATTATTGCTTTGCAGGTTAGATAATTACAGTATATATATATATATATATATATATATATATATATATATATAATATGGTTAATTTGGGTGAAATTAAACTATATATAGATAAAGGAGAGAGAGAAGGCTATGGTGAATGAGGGTGGAGCACAATTGGAGCAACAAAATCATAATATGGATGATTCCTCTCTCCTCTTACCACAAACTTCTTTGCAGTCCTTCAACATTATTGGGTCAGTCTCTCTCTTCTAATTAACCCTATCATTATTTATCTCTCATTTATGAATTTTGATCGTCGAAATAAATTGTGAAAAAAAGTTAATGATAGTATTCTTTAATTTACGGTCAACAATAATTTTCAATAATATTATTCTCGACAATACATTTGTCGACAACGGTCGTAAAAAAAATACAGTTGAGAAAAGTATTATCGACTATAATTGACCATCGAAAATATTATTATTGTCTTCTTTCAACAACTTATTTCGATGGCTAAAATTTAATTGTTAATTTTTTTTAATAATTAAGTTGTTGTCGAAACATAAATGGTTAAAACTAATCATTTTTCTTATAGTGGTAAACTCATAAAAGGAACTGATCGAGTTAGTAAATAAGTAATCATTTTTCAGAAATTATACTTTCACCCCGTCTTTAACTTCAAAACTTTCATTTTAATCTCTGTACTTTATCTCTCTCTCTTTTTTCTCTCTCTCCGTACCAACTCAATCTCCATCTCTCTTCCTCTTCTTCCCCTTCCTTTTCTTCTTAAATTTTTAAATATTTGATAGTTTTAAAATATAAAAAATAAATAAATTATTATTACATTTTAAAATAATAAAAAATTATTTGTTTTTTCAGTTGTATAGTTAGTAATTACCCACTATATTTATTTTCTCTCTCCCACGTCCTTCTATCATACAGTTATATTAATATAGATATGTGGGATGCAGAGGATCGGAAGGTGTAGGAGTAAGAGGTTTTGTGAATGAAGGAGATTATGAAGGAAGTTCTACTCAACCTCGACCTAATAATACACTCCTTCCTTGGATGCTTCATTCTTCCACCTTTAAATGATGAAAGCATATATATACATATATTATACTTGGATATATATATATATATATATAGATATATAGTTGGATTATGTTTCGCTAATCATATGTATAATTAATACTAATGTTTCTTCTATATATTTTCAGTAACTATCACTTTATACCTCCATTTCCAAGGTTTTATTTATATATATAAATGTACTTATTAATATATATATATATATATATATATATATATATATATATATATATATATATATATATATATGTGATGTTTCTGTAAGACCATAATTTTAATGTTAAAAGCTTGCCATATGCGCATTTCGCTTGCATTTGAGTTTTAAGTTTTAATTATATAGCAATGCAGTTTTGATTATTTTTTTAAATTAGAACTTTTTTTTTTTCGGTATGCTTAGCGCTTACTACTTATTGCTGATCCAAAACTAGGGATGGGAATGGATGAGTATATGCTTATCTTTTTTTTTTTTTATTCGAATTTGAATTCGTTCAATACTTTTAATATTCTAATAAAAAAAATATTTTTAATATTACGTATTCAAAAAAATGCCCGAAAAAATTAATGAATACAAAATACTTGATACTCTATAATCAAGTAAACTACCTAATATTTCTATTACCCAATATTTATATAATAAGTAAATGACTATAAAAAAGTTAATTTTTATAAAAGCAATATACATAGTTTTTATAAATTAAAATTAATAATAACATTTTTTTGATAATCAATTTTATTATCATTAAAAAGCATAAAATTTGATTTAATAATATATATACTATTTAATATTATATTTTATAATATATATTATTTAAATATCCTATCTACTTATTTATTTTATATGAATATAAAGTATTCAAAATTAATATTCGCACCACTCAATATCTAATAAATATTTTTTACTACGTACCTATATCTTATTTGATATTCATAAGATATCAAATAGACGAATACCATCTACTATTCATAATATCCATAGCCATTGCCATCCCTCTCCAAAACCAAACTCTCTCACCGTGGGGTTGAATTTGATTTTAATAGAATATGTTAGTTTCTTTCTTATAAGGTGGTCAAACTTTTTTATTTTTTAATTTATAATTTTTTTAAGGTTAAAATACAAAGAATGTCCCTAAGTTTTAGCCCTTAAATTTTAGACCACAGGCACATAAACATTCTTGAGCTGTCCTTTCAATTCTGGACACTCAACCTGCTTCTTACATGTTTTTGTCTATTTTTTTAATATTTTCAGCTACATCAGTATTTTTATTTAGATTAGTGAATGGTGTTTTGGTAATAAACGAAAATTTAACGGAAGGAGGTTGAGTGTTCGAAGTTGAAATGTCTGGGATTGATTGCAAAATTTTAAAACTCAAGAGTGTTACGTGCTCGTGACCTAAAACTCATGAGGGTGTTTTATGTAATATAAAATAAGTGAGAAAACTAATTGAAAATGATGGGCCAGGCTTACCCACCGATGGCCCAACGCATTGCTTTGGCAGTTGATGTTGACACAGACTTTGGGTGGCTTTATTTTAGGGCCCAAGACTTTGAGTGGCTTTTTCTTGATCTTTCAGATTACGTAGTATATTATAGATTTGAGATTATAATTGACCAAAAAAAAAAAAAATACAAAATGAAAAGTTATGGAAGAGTACTGAGAAACTAAATGATTATTTTTTTTAAATGTATTTTAAAATTTCAAATTAAAGATTTAAAATCAATTATTAATAGATAAATCATATATAAATTATAATATATATATATAATAGTAATAAATAAAGAAAACTTATAAGTTTTTTTTTATTTTGTTAAATAAATATAACTATCTTCACTTTTAAATTTTAATTATTACATCTAGGGTCCTTCTAGGGTGCAAATGACTTAGGGTGTAAACTCATACAAATGTCTACGTGGCGCGTTTATATGCATTTGCACCCTAGAAAAGTCCTACATCTAGTTGATTTCTTTCGGCTGTAAATTATCTATACTTGTTTTAATTTGGTATATATATAGAGTGTGATAAAGTACTGTTATATCTATCGACCGAGCTTACCTATCGATCGAACTCACCTACCGGTCGAGCTCACCTACTAATCGAGCTCCCTCGATCGGTCGAACCCAGACATCACTATCAGGTACAAATGACCTAGATACCCTCAGCTAAAATACTATAAATATTCGGCCCATACCCTAGGTACACACTCTATTATCACTGAATCTAATATGGTTTATCTTTATTCTTACATACCAATTAATACTCACTTGAGCGTTGGAGTCCGACCGAGGGGCTTTCTCTCACTGTGATTCTTACCTTATAGGTCATCGGAGAATTAAAGAGAAGCTTTGAAAATTCATTAGAGTGATAGATCAAAATAAAATTAATCAAGAAAGATTAAATTATTAATAATATGAGGAAATGAATCACTGTACTAATTACTTTTTATTTTATTAATTACTAAAAACATCGTTTCAAAACATTCAGATCCAGCCATGCATTAATTTCCAACCCAATCATGAGTCTCTATGATTATTCTTTTTCATTGAAAAAAGCAATGAAAATTCTTAAGTAGATCAGCCATACAATTTTAGCATGATTGATTGCAAAAGAAAGTCAAAATGAGGGAGGTAGTAAAGCACAAAGAGACATAAGATTGTTTAATTAGTGCGAAGCAAATATGACTTTTGGATCACTTATTTTCATACCACTAATAACTATAAGTGATTGTGTGTATGGGTTTCAACTTTCTGAAGACTATATTGAATTTAATATTTTCAACTATCCAAACAAAACCTTAATTAATAGAGAGTTCGTACAACTTATCATCTTCACCTAATTTGTCACCTCTAATTCCATAGGATTCATGCATCTTAATTCTTACCCATATATGACTTTCGCATTATTTCCCAAATAATCTTTTCTTTTTTATAGTAAATTACTGTTTTGATCTTAAAAGATTTCACTTATTTATATTTAGTCTCCAAATTATAAAAATCAAAATTAATTTTTAAAAAATTTAATTAGTCTTAATTTGAATTTTCATCCATATGCTTAATTTGGGTTAGGGTTATTAGGAGGATGATTAATTTATAATCTTTCATTATCTCCCATTTCTTCCCAAATAAAAAAGAAATATTCAACTTTTTTGCCTTTCCCTCTCTTTTTCTTCTTTAATTCCTATTCTAAACAAACTTTCGTTGACTTAAATTGAGACAAGTGAAATGTAATAAAACTAAATTTAATATTTTCATAATTTAGTTATTAAATTTTTGAGAGACCAAAATAATTAAATTATTATTTAATTTAGTATAGTCTTTAAAAAAAAAAAATAGAAGTAAACTTATTATACTTATCATGTACCCACGATTAGGTACAACCCCATTATTATTTATTCCCTCAAAATCTAGATATGAATAATTTAGTTTGAAAAATGATTCCCATAAACGTGTGGAAGCATTAAAGAATTTGCATTGCTTTAGTCCACTCTTTTCTATGATGATTGAAATATATATATCTTCATGGTCCGCACGTTCAATTATAGCCCCACATCGAAGAAACACTGGAACACAAACAAACAAGCCACCTATATATATTAATTCATGTGTTGAATCATTCGTGCTTTCTTCAATTCTTATTCTTCCATACATTTGTAATAAGATGAAGTTGAAGATGAAGTTGAGGTGCTTGTGCATCGCACGTGCGTCTCCTTGTGTGCCAGTCTTCTCTGCCAAATCCTCCTCCTCCTCCTCCTCTTCTGCTTCTATGATCAAATATGGGAACAAATACGGGAACATTGAAAATGGTGATGATCACAAGGAAGAAGAAGAAGAAGAAGATGGGAGTGTGAAAGATGATGATGTTAATAATAATAAGATAATGGTGGTTGTGAATTCTAGCATTGAAGCTAAAGGGGCTCTTCATTGGGCTCTCTCCCATGCTGTTCAGGCCCATGATACTCTCATTCTTCTTCATGTACCCAAGCCCTCCTCCTCCATTCAAGGTATTATACAGGCGAAAGCTCTATTTTAGTCCCTAACGTTTAGTATCTTTCTCAATTTAGTTCTTATTGCATGACCCGTTTTTGTTTAATTTCAATTTAATCTTTCACGGTTTGCACTTGGTATTAATTTGATCGCTCCGTTATTCAATTATTAAAATTACTTAACAACATATTGAGGGGTAAAGAAGGAAATTATTTGAGGGACCAAATTGGTATCAATCGCAAACATGAGAGACCAAATTGAAACTGAACAAATGTTAGGGACTAAAGTGGTATCAATTTGCAAATGTGAGGGATCAAAATGAAAGAAGTGCTAAATGTTATAGACTAAAATAGGATTTTTGTCTTTATTCTAGTGCTCATGCTCTGTTTGAGAATAATGTGACATTTTCATCAATGTCTCTGTTTGATTTATATGTTTTTGTGTAAATTAATAAGTTTGTTTATGAAAGTTGAAAGATTCTTCTTCTTTTAATTTGTTGTTTTTAAGTGAAAAATGTTTGACTAAATTTTTTATTTTGTCCCTGGAAAATTATCCTTGTTTACTCATCAATTTACTCCATAAATTATAAAAATATTAAATTTAGTCCTTCAAAGATTCTACTTGTTTCAATTTCGTCCCTCAATTATAAAAATATCAAATTTAGTCCTTGAATTATGAAAATAACACAATTAGTCCATGGAAGATATCTTGTATTACAACTTCGTCTCTATCAGGTAAAAATTTTGAAATGCATGGAGGGACGAAATTGCAACACAATTATAGCACTTTTCAAAGACTAACTTTAATATTTTCATGATTTAAGAACTATATAAATTGAGAATTGAGGAATCTTTTTTGGGGTTAAATTTGGTAATTTCATGATTTATGGACTAAAGTGAAACAAGTATAATATTTCAAGGACCATAAGAGTAATTTGCTCTAGAAATTTTAATTTAGTTGCTCATAGATTTTCTTTCAATTAAAAGAGACAATCTTCTTGGAATTAGTAAATGAAAAAATATAAATTTTATCTAATTATTTTGTGGTTGCAGATGCAGAGTCTACCGGAAAGCTTAACCTAAAGACTCATCAGCTTTTGGTTGATATGAAAAATCTATGTGAAACAAAGAAACCTGGGGTAAGTTTCTGAAAGTGCTCTAAACTCTAAAGTCTAAACTAAATTCATTTACTCTTATTAATTATTTCAAAACAAAAGAGGCAAAAGTACATTTATAGTACTTCCCAAAATTATATGTTTGTCTTTTATTTTAACTCCATCTAAATAACTTTAAAAAAAAAAGATTTATGATTAATTTAACATGTATCTTTATGGCACATATCAAAGGTTTTTTTTTTCCTAATTGGTTAATGACGTATTTAATAACTTGAAATATATAAAAGTTTAATTAAAAAAACTAATTTTTAATGTTTAAAAACTCTATTAACCAGTCAGGTGAAACCTTAATATGTGTTATATTAGAAGAACCCTTAAAAAACACAAACGCGGTTGTTTACACGGCCTTCAATGCTGATTGTGATATCAAATTATATTTTTAGCTATGTTATTTTGTCAATTTAGCCAAATTGTGACATTACAAAATAAATGTGTTACCGTGACTAAATTGACAAAGCATTATAGTTAAATATATGATTTTACATGACACTTAAATAGTCCTATTTGCATTTATTATTAATTTAATTATTTAGACGGAGTTAGAGTTATGAGAAAAATTGTTTGTAAATTGAAAGTTTAAAAAAATTAATTCACACAAATCTTATCATTTAAATACCAAAATGATAATTTTGAGACAATTGAATGAAATCACACATTTTCTCTACTCATGAATAATGGGTGCATGTAAAAGTAAAGGTCAAAATGTCCATTTTGGTTCTCTATGTTTCATCCAAATCTTAAATTAGTCCTTTATGTTTCAAAAGTTTTAAATTGATCCTTTATCTTTCCTAGAAGTTCTAAAGTGATCCTTCCGTCCAAGTCCGTAAATTTCTTAAGTTAACTGCTGAGGTGGACATATCATCTCTCCTACGTATCCATTAAGCTGACGTGTCACTCCACGTCATCTTCTGTTTCATCCTCACGCCACGTCAGCAGTTAACCTAAGAAATTGACAGATTTGGACGGAAGGACCAATTTAGAACTTCTGGAAAAGATAAAGAACTAATTTGAAACTTGGGTGAAACACAGAGAACCGAAATGAAATGAATCTTCGACCAAAAGCAAACAAGACATGGTTTAAATAACTTGTGGGGTTAATTTCAGGTGGAAGTGAAGGTAGTGAAGGTTGAAGGAAGAAGAGAGGAAAAGGGAAGGGCAATAGTGGCGGAAGCAAAGCAACGGAAAATATCGTTGCTAATTATAGGGCAGAGGAAGAGGCCAATATTGTGGTGTATAATGAGAAGGTTGGGAAGGAAAAGAAGAAGTAATACTACTACTACTACTAGTGGGCTTGCTGAGTATTGTATTCAGAATGCTTCTTGCATGACTATTGCTGTGAGGAGGAAGAACAAGAAACTTGGTGGCTATTTGATTACTACTAAACGCCATAAAAATTTCTGGCTTTTGGCTTAATTAATTAATTAATTACTTAATCCCATAATCATCTCCAACTTAATTAATTCCTTCCATGGATTTAGCTCATCACCAACTAAAACTTGAGATAAAAGTTCAATGGTACCGTACCACTGAACTTCAGTGCATCCCTCCATGTAGTGCCATTTGTTAATATTAATAAAAACTCACATTAATTAGGGCCCACCTTGAATGGTTTAGGGACCAACTGATTGGAGGGATGTACTGAAGTTCAGTACTACCGTACCACTGAACATCTATTCTAAAACTTGATGCTCTTGAAAATTTAATTTGTACATGGTACTCATCTATTAATATTTTAGTGTTAGTTTATTTTTTGTTTTGTTTTTTTTCTCCATTCTCCCCAAAAATAATAGATTTGAATATAATTTCTCTTTTTTTTTGAAAACGGAGTAAATTAATGATGTAATCCTTGAAAGATCTAAATTTTGTCCACAAAAAGATAAAATGAAATTTGATCACAAAAAGAACAATTTTTAATTAATTTGGTCATTTAATTCATATAATGGATAAAAAGTTAACTGATAGTAATATTAATAGAGATTAATTATCCTTAAATTATTCTATTCAATTAAAAAAATATGAAAAGTTTTTTTGACGTTTGTGAAATAAAAATATTAGATTTACAAACTAACATAAAGTTGACATTTTCTAGCTAATATGTATATATAAAGTTGTATTCTTTATAAAAAAGGGGATTCTTTAAGTAAAATCAGTTTGCAAAATCAAATATATATATATATATATAGACACACAAATAAGTGTAATATTTTCATGATTTAAAAATTAAATTAAAACAAATACATTTTTAAGGACCAAAATAATAATATACTTTTAATAATATTTTTACCTTTGATCTATTAATGTTAAACTTGTTAGCCACTAATTATCTCAACATATCTTATCATAAATTTTATACTAATCGACTTTTAAGGCTCAAAGGAATTTTTTCTTTAATACTCAGATTTTTCTTTTTTGTTTAATTTTTTTCTCTTATAGATTTTGCATATTTTTTACTCTCTAAAATTCCACGGTTTTCTTAAACACATAATACAAAAGATTTTTTATCCCCAAATCTGTCATCTTTTAAAAAGTATCTATATATATACTTTTTCTTGTAGCACTATAGAATCGACATTGTTGATGGTGATTTTTTACTGGAAAATCTTGCAATAAATTGTTTTTACTAAGAATGATTTATTAGTCAAACGAGTCAACCATATAATCGTTCCCATTAAGGATAATTTTTCACAGGTCAAAAGGGTAAGACTCACATTACATGTGACATGTCAGTTGTTCCACAAAGGTGCCATCAAAGATAGCCATTTCGTCTCATACAAAAATTATTAATATTAAGGAGATTTTTTATGGGTCAAAAGTAGAGTTAGAGCTAGGGTATTATTCACCCATTGTTCAGGGTCCTTTATCATCATTAATGAGGACGGTTTATTGACCCATTTGAAGAGTTGAACTAAATGATATTGTTTTGCTCGAATCGCTTTATTCTTAATTTATCAAAACACTGAAACAAAAGGTTACTTGATCGAATGAGTCATTTGGTCATTTTTTTTGTTGTTTGCCCGATCTCTAAAACACTGTCTCGACTAATCTTTTAAACTCGATCCACGTTATGCACTTGGCTATGGTGAGAGAATATCCCAACATGGATGTATTCATAATGTCTCAAACTCGAGATTTTACTTAAGCGATATCAGATCGCTTACCATTTGAACTAACTCCTCATCGTTGATATTTGGTCATTTGAGAGAAGCAGCGAAAATAGATTCCAAAGGAGCAAGGCGAAGAACTCCCGATATTGAATTAAGTGTTCTTAGGGTTCAATCACACCTTTTAAGTCATCAATTTTGATTTGTGAAGGAGTGTTTTGGAAGATGGATCCAAACTTTAAAACATTGATTGCAATAGACCATACATGCTAGCATCACGTGCTTTCATGTGCTAGCACTTCCCTATACAGGTTTTATGATTCTTTGATTTTTATGCTTTGATTTCTTCTTCTCTTCTTTACAACACTATGTACTATAATCATTATTTCTGATATAGCTCAGCCGACCGATCGACCCATCTGAACCAACATTATCAGAGAAGACGAACGAGCCATTTCGGTCGGACGGTCGGGCCCAGCTGTCAACATCACGCAATCATTGCGTAACTAGAAGCCGTTACAAGTGGGCCAGCCTCCCACCCTAAAGTGACCAAACTACCCTCAATGGAAGCCTATAAATACCTAACACCTATCTCAGGTACAACTACTGAATCTATCCTACTATCACCTCTTATACTCTCCGTCGGTCTAACTTGAGCGTCAGAGTCCAATCCGGGGGCCATCTCCGCCTTGGAATCTTGTGCAGGTACTCGGAGCAGCTAGGAGGCACTTGGAGATTCATCAATTTCCAATGAGGTGAACCAAAGTTTACTATGTTTTATTTATTATATTTGTCTTGTGATCTGTGTTATTTTAATTTTTTTTTAAAATTTTTTGACACAAGTATCAAAACAAATCTATTAACTAAAAATTAGTTAACTTTTGTTCACCCTATCTTCGTATCATTATTGTTCTATTTCTTTTCTTTTTTTTTTTTCCAATAACCAATATTTCAAATTTGGACTTGACATTAATTTTCTATTTCAATCACAATAACTTATGATTTGTCACACTTTAAATTTAATAAAATTATATGTAGCATTTCTCTTATTTCAAAAGGTATACCTGTAACCCTAACAATATTTGACATAATATTATATAAAGCATGTTGGTTTTAATTTGTACGTTTATTTTTTATAATATTTATTTTAATTTAATCCTTAAATCATAAAAATATTTTTTTAAAAATGTCTTGTGTCTCAATTTCTTCTCAGCACTTTATATTTTTGTTTATGTAGAGATAAAATTGTAATATAAGATACCTTTCATAATTCAAGTACTAAGTTGAGAAAAGTGAATTATTCATAAATTAAAAAGTAAATTACACTCTCCTCATTTGAGAGATTCTTCAATTACGCTTCTCTCTCGTGAGAGATATGAAAATCTATAATTTCATAAATTTTGACTAAAATACCTTTATGTTTATTATTGATATACATAAATATGTATTTGATTGATATAATTTTTTTTTAAAGAAAATTAAAACAAAATAAAATAATTGCTTTTGACTAAAATAAATAATAGTGAAAGGTCAAATGCCCATTTTGGTCATCTATATTTTACTAAAGTTCTAAATTAGTCCTTTATCTCTCAAAAGTTCTATATTGGTCCTTTATGTTTCCCAAAAGTTTTATATTTGTCCTTCAAGTTTCATTAAAGTTCCATATTAGTCCTTTAAGTTTCATTAAAGTTCCATATTGGTTCTTTATGTTTCATTGAAGGTCTATATTGGTCCTTTATGTTTCATTGAAATTCTATATTGGTCCTTTATGTTTTATTAGAGTTTCATATTGGTCCTCTCAGCATGGTTTTATTTTGGGCTTAAACGACGTCGTTTGGGTGTTTTTGGTATATAAGTCATGTCAGCAGTTAACTTAAGAAATTAACAGACTTGAACGAAAGGACCAATTTAGAACTTCTGGGAAAGATAAATGACCAATTTAAAACTTTTGAAATATAAAGAACTAATTTGGAACTTGAGTTAAGCATAGAGGACCAAAATGAACCTTTGACCATAGTGAAATGATGTCTTTTTAAGAAATTAATAATGCTATTAAGGGCATTTTAGTAAAGAAACATAGGACGAGACTGTAATTTACTCTTAAATTTGATATTTTCATTCTCCACGGATTACATTGAAATAAGTAAAAGTTTTGGGGGACCAAAACAACATTTTCCCTGGATTGTTTTTATTTTCATTTGGGGTTAGATTTCCGGATTTTGCCTTTTGGCTTTATTCTCTACTCGATTTTTACTGTCACTAAAAGTCTAAAATACACAGATCAATTTCACCATTGCCATTGCTCATTTTCAACTCCTTTTTATTTCCTTCTTTTTTATTATTATTATTATAATATTTTTCTTTTTTTAAAAAATTTGTTCTTCTTCTTTCTCTGATTCGTGTTCCTTCAATTCAATTCTTAGTTCAAAGAAAGTGCATGTACTGGCTATCATAGTATCATCATACATTCTAATATTGCTTTCGCGTCTTCCCAATCAAAACCAATCAATCCATTGGAGATTTCACCAATCATGCCTCTCTCTCGATTCTTGAATCGGCGGTGAAAATTGTGGACGCAATCGGCGAAAGATGCGACGACGGGCGGCCGAGTATCGGCGCCCGGTTCGACGGAGGTTTTCTCATTGGATCTCGTTGCTTCTTGCCTTGTTCTCTATCGCCGCCTTGGTTTTGTTCGTCGTACAACACAATCACCATGAAGATCGGGTCGACCATCTCGTTCTGGTAAGGAAAAACACAGGTTCTCTTCTCTTTAGAGGAATCACAGGCTGTTTGAATTGGTTTTGTGCTTTCTGTGTTACGTTGAAATGATATTGTTGTTCGTTTATGCATCAAGTCTTCAGATCGTGTTAGTTTGTAATGATTGGCATATTGGATTCGTTTTAATAAGAGTTAACGGTATTGACTTCTCACATAATGAAATCGCGGTAGGAGAATCTGTGATTCTTTGAGCATTGCGAATCGGAAATATGTATGCGCAATAAATCCGAATTAATTGTACTGGCTGTGGCTATTATTTGTCACTTAGCTCTTCAGTGTGTGTGTGTATATATATATATTACAATTACAGCCGAGTATAATGGCCTTTTGCTTTCTATTTGGATCTAGTATATATAATCAAGAATCTCAGGCTTTTTTTTTTTAAATGTTTGGCATGCAAAATTTCGTATATGGAGACTGAAAACAGCTCATTATGGTTCTTCTTTTTTAATTGCTTTTCTTCTTATATAGTGATCATTACGATAGTTTGCAGACGTAGTTGTTCCACTTTCAGACATCTCCAATTTTGCAAATTAGATTTTTTTATTTTCTTCAGCTGAATTGATTTTTTTTTTCTATCTAAAAAAAAAAGAATTGATTATTATGTAACTTCCTGGTGATTTGTCTTGTCTTGTGGTAAGTAGTCTTTATTTGTATTGGAGCAATGCAGAATGGATCAGTATTTGGGAATAACTACTCAATTCTCACGATGTTATCTGTCATATTTCTGCACCTTAGGTGATATAAAATTCTCTAATCTGGTCTTAACTTGAGTAAGAGTCTGATCCTCTATTGGTTCAGAGGTAGTTGTGACTGATATATGGAATATTAACTTTGATCCTTATGATCATTTTGAAGTTACCATTTGCAGCTGAACTAATGTGATCTGCAGTGGAATTTAAGAATATTGTACTTTAATATATGTTCAACTGATAGGCCAAATTTTAAGTTACTGGAGAAATGAACAATATTTTATTTGTCTGTTCCTCCTGTTAAATCAAACTTAATTTGAGGGCTCAAGATAGATGCTGATTGCTAAGGCAATAGTTCAATAGTTTGAATGCTATCTTGCTGTTTCTCTAGCCATAACTATAAGACATTCTACTCATAAGAAAAATAATAAGACTTGTAATAAGTCAATCTTTGTCTTTTTCCCCCTCCTTTTGGAAGTTGAATTATCTTCTTACGAACATAGTGGTGTGTTTCGTTTTATGATTTATGGATCAACGATGTGAATGCGTTAATGCTAGGTAAAAAATGAGCCAAGATAGAACATATTGACGTCACTTGATCCATGTAGTTAACTCCACCTATTGGGAAAAGGTTTTGTTTGTTATTGTAGTGGTTTGTTTTGTTTTGTACTGCTGCATTGACCTTTTATGATCTTCTAATTGTACAACCTTCTGTTTTGCGACAATGTTCCTCCAAACGGTGCACTGACCCTTTTATCTATGGTTAGTTATTCAGTAACTCTGGCTGGACGATCCATGAAAAAGATTTTTAAATGGAAAAACAGAAAACCCTCTAAGATAAATTTTATTATAGTTTGAAGTTAATTTTTCTTTTTTAAAAGAAAGTTCCAGTGTTATATATTAAGCATTTAAAAGAAAGCTTATAGTCAAATCATCAATTTACTACTCTTTAAATGAAAGGCTGTAAACAGGTATAGGAATTTTTTTCTGGTCTTTATAAGGAAAGAGATTGAAGAACAAATTTGCCTTATAGAAATCATTTAGTGATTGCATTTTATTAATATCGTCTGTTATGCCATTGGGTCATTTCTTCGTGCCTAAAGAACTACTGGTCTGCTTCAATACCAATACCTTCTCAATCTATTATTGATTTAATTGTGTTATTAGTGTCATTTGTTATTTATCACCGGTTTCCAGAAATCTAGTTAATTTGTATATTTAGCACAGGTTATCTGTGTTTCAACATTGTGCTGCAACTACAAGTTATTTTTGTTATTATCATTGTTGCCAGCATCATTATGGTTTTCCGTTTCCCGCTATTGTTAATTTCTTTCAAGTCATTTAAGATCCATGTATTATCTAAGACTATATGTCGATTGCTTTTGTAGAAGTGTTCTTAAGGAATATGATATAATGCTAATCATACAAAATTTCTTCTATGAATATAAATGGTATAAAAGAGGATTATATGTTTAAGTGTCCTTGATGATATCATAAACAATATTTGAGTGATTGGTCATTTGAAACTTGACATGATAAACATGAACAGGAGCCTTATCAATCTAAGAAATGGATAAGAGCGTAAGGGTTTGGTCATTGGTTTTGTCTTCTGTGATGGATGTGGAAAATCACGTAGGTATCTATTAAAAAGAAAGATGAAGGCTTTAGACATTTTTTGATCTGTCTCTTTTTGCCCTTACAACAGATGTAACTCTAGCTGTTAATGCTTCAATTGTCGACATAGATGTGACAGTTCTGTTTTGTGGTCCACATGACTGACTGCTATAACTAATTAGGTGATATGGCTCATTTTTTGTTAAATATGGTTTCATTTTACCCCTTCTGGGAACTGAGCAAGTGATTTTCCTTTGCCCTTTCAGGAAAGAGATGTAATAGATGATGTTGCTGAGGAGAGTTTAAATTTTACAGAAGAAACATCAAGTGCAACCTCATTTTCACGGCAGTTAGCAGAACAAATGACTTTGGCCAAGGCTTATGTGATAATTGCCAAAGAGCACAATAACCTTCACCTAGCCTGGGAGCTTAGGTCGAAGATTAGAAGTTGTCAGCTTTTGCTTTCAAAAGCTGCCATGAGAGGGGAGCCCATCACACTTGAGGAAGCAGAACCAATTATAAAAAGCCTATCTTCTCTAATTTTTAAGGCACAAGATATCCATTATGACGTTGCCACCACAATAATGACAATGAAATTGCAAATCCAAAATCTTGAAGAGCTAGCTCATGCAGCAACAGTTCAAGGTAATTTTTTTAGTCAAGTAGTAGCTGAAGCCCTACCCAAGAGCCTCCATTGCCTACATATCAAACTTATGAAAGATTGGGTCAAGATGCCATCCCTGCAAGAACTTGCAAATGAGAACAGAAACTCCCCAAGTCTCACGGACAACAATCTGTACCATTTCTGCATCTTTTCTGATAATGTGCTGGCTACCTCTGTAGTTGTGAACTCCACAGTCTCCAATGCTGACCATCCAAAACAATTGGTCTTTCACATTGTCACAAATGGAGTCAATCATGGAGCAATGCAAGCTTGGTTCCTTATTAATGACTTTAAAGGGGCCACCATAGAAGTGCAGAATTTTGAGAACTTTCATTGGTTAACTGCATCTTATTCTCCAATTGTCAAGCAACTCCTCAACACAGACTCACGAGCCTTCTATTTTGGGGTATATAAAGATTTAGATGTTGAAGCAAAACTGCATAACCCTAAGTATTTGTCTTTATTGAATCATCTTCGGTTTTACATCCCTGAGATCTATCCGCAACTCGCAAAGGTTGTTTTCCTGGATGATGATGTTGTTGTCCAGAAGGATCTTACCCAACTTTTCTCATTGGATCTGCATGGGAATGTGAACGGTGCAGTTGAAACTTGTCTTGAAGTATTTCATCGTTTCTACAAGTATCTCAACTTCTCGAGTTCAATTATAAGCTCGAAGTTTGATCCTCAGGCGTGCGGGTGGGCATTTGGCATGAACGTTTTCGACTTGGTTGCATGGAGGAAAGCAAATGTGACTGCAAGATACCACTATTGGCAACAGCAGAATGGTGATGGCACACTTTGGAATCTGGGTACCCTCCCTCCTGGGCTTCTAAGTTTTTATGGTCTCACAGAGTTACTTGACAGGAGATGGCATGTTATAGGATTGGGGAACGACTTAAATATAGAAAACCGCGTGATCGAAAACGCCGCGGTCATTCACTTCAACGGCAACATGAAGCCATGGCTGAAGTTGGCCCTCAGCAAGTACAGGCCGCTGTGGGAACAGTACGTAAACCGAAGTCACCCTCATCTTCAAGATTGTGCCACAGGTTAAAATGCACTACTTCTCTGATTGCTGATGATGAATTATGCAATATCTGATTGTTTTTAACATACATGATATATGGTTGGTTGCATTACTGTAGAGTCTGAAATAGAAAATTTTGACTTGTCACAGAATTCCAAGAGAGAAACCAAAAAAAAAAAAGAAATTGATTGCTTATATAATAGAAAGTTCATATTCGTTAGGTGAAGAGAGAGGTGGGAGAATTCATTTTTAGCTCATGGGGTTGTCTTTTTCCCCTTTCTGCAAGCTGTGTAGAGTTCTAGTCATTCTTGTAATAATTTTTCAGCCCTTTCAAATTGTAATGTAATTGAGTGGAAACATTTTTTTTTTTTTTCCTTTTGAAGAGTAATTTGTCAATTTGCAAAGCCTCGCAAATTTGTTGACAGTAGCAGTTCTTAACAAAACCATGGTTTTCCACTCTGAAATTTGTATATTTGACATCAATTTTAAAGATACGCTCGAAATTAAATAAACACTTAAATGAATTTTCTATTGTTATTTGGAGTAAATTATATGCTAATATTTATTTTGAAGATTTGACTAAGGTAGGTTCCATCTTAAAAATAAGAACAAATTATCGTTTTGGTCCTTGAAAGATACCACCTGTCTCATTTTAGTCCCTGTATAGTAAAAATATCAAATTTAGTCTTTACATGATTACCTACTTGTCTCAATTTAGTCATTAAATAATAAAAGTATCAAATTTAGCTCGTAAAAAATATCTTGTACTCATAATTTTATCCCTACCATAAGAGGCAAAAATATGAAACGCGAGGACGAAAATGCGACACAAGTCTCAAAGTATCATTCAGGGCTTTAATTTGGTTTTTTTTTTTTATTTGATGGCTAATTTGAGATAAATGACATTTTTTAAGGATTAAATTTAATATTTTTATCATTCAAGACTAATTTAAGAGGAATATAATCTTTTAGGTACCAAAATAATTTACTCTAAAAATGATGATATTAATAATATTCCCTAAAGAATGACTCATAGCTCAGCACCAAATTTGGCTAAAAATTTTGCCAAATAAGTAGCATAAGTCATACCAACATAAATACAGAAAAATAATGACTGTAAAATATATATATATATATATATATATATATTATGGAAAAAGAAAGAGAAGAGTGCTTTCATATTTTAGAAGGAACAAATCTTGGGATCAAAAAGCTAATTTACTTTTATTGATAGAAAATAAACAATAGGAAAACTCTATGCAATACATATAACATATCAACTCAAATGATATAGTATGAGATTTTTTTTTGTTTAGATTAGGATATTTACGGTCGAGCACAGTGATTAATATTCTTGTTGAATTGTAAGCACTTTGAAGGGTGGGACAACTGACCCAAGGACTTAAAGCTGTTCCATACCCAAAATTAGGGATCGAACCCTGACACTTAATTAAGGATGGATGCGTCCCTTTCACTCAACTACACTCCTCAATTTAAGTCCTAAAGTTTGAGACCAGAAGCACCCAGTTTCTGCTCTGTGATCTGATCAAGACGCCTGATCATCTCCTGTGTTAGATAATTCTTGGAGTCCCCAATGTTCCCCTTCCTGAAGAACACATTATTCTCCAGTTCTTCCTTCAAGCAACGAACTTTAATGGTCCCATTCTTATTAACCTCAAGATTACTCAGATTCTCCATACTACACAGCTTCATGATCTCCTCCACAACCCCCTCACTCTTCTCCTCCTCAGAAATAGGCACACCCATGAACCTAGCTAGCCTCTCTATGCACCCACCATTGTCCCTCTTCATATCCTCGTACCTCAAGAACAGGATCCTATGTGGGTGTCTCAAGCTTGCCTCATAGTACCCCAACACATGCTCCCAAAACGGCCCTGCAAAAGAAACCCCATTGCAGAACATCTCGAATGCCTCTTCAAGGGGCACAATGAGGGACCCTCTGTGATTATTGCTGCGCAGCTTGTTCAGTTCGAACTTGTAGAAGGACACGAAGACATCTTTCGGGTTCCGGCACACGTACACGATCCGGGTTCCGGAGGAGGGGGAGAGGATGGATTGGGGCAGTGAGGTGTATGACATGTGTGTGGAGAGGAGCCTTGGGGAAGAAGGGAGGGAGTGTAGGAGGGATGAGGGGTTGAGCTCGTGAGCTATGAATTCTAGGTAGGGGACACAGTGATGGGGGCTTGTGTGGAGCAGAGGGTGTGAGGAGGAAGAAGAAGAAGGATGGAGGAGCTTCCGGTTGGTAATGGCGGAAGTGAGGGCTTTGATCCATGTGGTGCCACATTTTGGGAATGATGATAAGAGCACATCGTCTTGTTTGGGTTTGAAGTGTTTCTGTGTCCAGATTATGCCTTCAACTGCGAATTCTTCGTAGTGGAAGCCTTGGTATTGGCAGAAATGGGAGATTTGGTTCCAATGTGGGGATTTGTGAAGAGATGAGATTGTGTCATTGTATCTTCCACAGGCACTGAAGTCTTGCCTTTCTTCTTCTTCTTCTTCTTCTTCTGGGATTAACTGTTCTTGTTCTTGAGATTGAAGAGTGTGATGAGGAGGAGCCATGATCAAGGTTTGCTCATCAAGTTTATGTGCAAGTAATTTCAGGATTCAAAGTTGAGTTTATCAAGTTTTTGGGAGAGTAATTTCATAATCAAGGCTTGTTTGTCAAGTTTATGTGAAAGTAATAGAAGAGTGATGTTCTTATGGATTCGAGTTCGTATACACTATATATAGACTCACTATGTGTTAAGAGTTCAGTGAAAAAAAGTAGAGAAAATATTATTGCAGTTATAGTTAACGGTTATGAAAATATTAAATTATTTTTATTTTTATCTACTTAATTATTAACATGTGACGGATTCATATACAATTAAGACGAACTCGAGAATGTAAGAATATTTTCCAGATCAAAAAGGCATAAATAGAAGTAGAAAGCAGCAAAATAATAGGTGAAGTTATTTGAAATTTGACTCCACTATGGATAGCTTTCCTTAAGAGGGAAAAAAAGTTGAGTTTTTTTAGGACATCCACTAATTGGTAGCCTTTGTAAGTCACTATTTCTTCTCTCCTTTTCCTCTTCTTGTTCAGTTTTTTTTGGAAGAGATGGGAGGCTAACAATTTAGTGAGTAGTTCCATGTTTTTAGTACATGAAAAAAATGTGGGGAAAAATAAGGGAATCCCATCTCTCACGTACATTCCAATGGGTTAAAGTACTATTTTGGTCCTCAATATTTGCATGTAGTTTAATGTTGGTCCTCAATGTTTTAAAAGTTTAATGTTAGTCCTCAAAGTTTTTGTTTTTGGTCGATTTTAGTCCTCGAGCGTAACACCGTTAACTTTTTGCCGTTAAATGATGACGTGACATGCTTATATGACACACACTCTCTCCTACTTGTCATATTTTAATGATGTAGCATAACACATCACTGCCACGTCACCCCAGATGATGATGATAATGATGCCGATGAAGGAGAGAAGATGATGATGTGGCAATCTGGGGTGACGTAGCAGTGATGTGTCATGCCACGTCATTAAAATATGACATATATGAGAGATGGTGTGCGGTGTGCCATATAAACATGTCACGTCATCATTTAACGGCAAAAAGTTAACGGTGTTATGCTCGAGGACCAAAGTCGACAAAAAAAAATTTTTGAGGACCAACATTAAACTTTTGAAACATTGAGGACCAACATTAAACTTCATGCAAACATTGAGGACCAAAATAGACCTTTACCCTGCAATGTGATGAAATTATGTTTTTGTCCTTACTTTTTTACCTACTTTTATTTCATTCTCACTTTTAATGTAAGGATAAAATGGTCATTTTATCCACTTATATTCCATTCACAACACATTGACATGACATTTCCATTCCCATTCTCATTCCCTCGCTCATTCCACTTACCAAACACACACTTAGTTCTTGAATCATAAAAATATTAATTTTTGTTTCTGAAAAATTATATTTGTCTCAATTTAGTTAATAAATCATGATATATCAATTTTAGTCCATAACTTGTATCGCAATTTTGTCCTTGTGTTTCATATTTTTACTTTTTATGGAAGGAACAATTTTGCGATATAAAGTATCTTTTAGTGACTAAATTAAGACAAATGAATTTTTTAAGAACTAAATTTGATATTTTAGATATTAAATTGATATAAATAAAAATTTTGAAGGATAAAAATATTAATTTACTATCTTACGTATTATGGGTCCAATAAATGTTTGCAATTACCAAAAGTAACATATTAAAAAAAAGATATAATATTTGCACATACATAAAAGTTTCACTAATTTAATCTTTAAAAAATTAGTTAACTAAGTTTAAGTAAAAAATAATTCATCTTCCCTTTGTCATTGTAATAAAGAAGCATAAGGATTGGCCCAAAAAAAAAGAGCATAACATTGTTATATTTTTTTCATCATCAATATACATAAATCTTCCATATTTTTCAATCTAATGTTGTATTTGCTTCAAACTCTTACATAAAATGCAGAATTTGTTGTTAACGTGAGATCTTGTGCTATAACATGTATAAAATTTATTATCGGAACTTGCTATTTTCATATATATCTAAATACAAAACAATTTTTATATTAAAAAAAACTATACAATTTTTTCTCTATTAAATTTATCTCTTCCAATTATCAACTGTCCGGCGACTAAGGATTAAGTTAGATATATGTTTTTGTTTTTTAATTATCATCTCAAAATTTTTTAAATTAATTTTAAAAACTTTTATTAAAAAAAATAGTGGTCTAGCTCGAATTCTCTCATCCTTATTAGGACCAAAAGTTTAAATTAAATATGGATTTAATTATTTATTAAGCTTTAACCCTAATTTGTTTTTAGGGCTGAACAAGTTGATTCATAAAACTTAATTAATTAAGAGGCAAAATACTATTTTGGGGACTAAATAGTATTTTTGATAAATTCAGGGACTAAATAGTAATTTGACCAACAATTCAAGGAATAATTGACAGAGTTACAAATTCGATGATTAAATAGTATTAATAATTGACATAATTAAACATTTCGGGGACTAAATAGTATTTTTGATAAATTTAGGGACTAAATAATAGTTTGACCAACAATTCAGGGACTGAATAGTATTTTACCTCATTAATTAACTCCTTTTGACAGTTGACCAACCGAATGAAAGTATAGGGCAGCAACTACAAAAATTGATTAATATAATCACTATAGAAAGGCTTTTGACGACAACATTTTATAAAATCATTTTTCAGAAGGCAACGGTTTACTCACAACCAAAAACTTATAGTGACGAAACTATATTAGGCAGTGATATATATAGTTATTTTGGGAATGATTCAACCGTAGAGGATGGAGACTTGACATGGGTGGAGATTTAGGAGTATCCGTAACTTAAAGAATGATCAAAGTTTGCGTAGTTCGTGAGAAAGAATGTTCAAAAAAAAATTATGAGAGGTGCATAACCATATCGAAGTATGTGCAAGAAGATGCTTAAGAGGTTGAAGGTTGTGGAAGACACGGAGAGAAAAAGGGAGAGAGCAAAGATTGCTTAGAGGGCAAGAGAATGTTTAGGGTTTTTGGATTGTGGGTACCTAGGTACCTAAATGGTTGAGGCGTATTTATAAATTTAGGTCACGGTTATGAGTCACGTGTAAGCCTTTTATTCGCATCCTTGAAATCACATGATTGAATGTTAAATCTTGGACAAAGTAAATCTTCGATAAGTCATCACCCTATCTATTGTAGTAAGTGTATTTAAATAGTTTCTTAAATAATTTAGTTATATTAGTTTAATTATGCTTTAAATAGTTATCTAACAAAGAATTATTCAAACTATACTGCTCAAGTGCCACCAAGCTCCTTAAAATTATTGATAAAAATAACTGTATAGTTATTCCATAATCTCTTTAAAAATGAAAAATAATATTATTCAACCTAATAAATAGTGTTACTAGTAGTTTTTGGTGAGCTTTGGGTGCAACTTAAAAGGTATAGAGAGTCGAAAATCTCATTGTGGATTCTAAGAATCAGTACCATTAAAGAGAAGAAAAGAGGTTCGAGAGATTAGAAAACCATGAGAAGAAAATTAGAGTTTTACCTAAAAATGAAAAGTTTTATACTTGGTCCGGATGAATAACAAAGCCATTTTATATTATTGGGCCGGATTCATAGTACAGGTATAAACTGATCCAATCTGGTCTCAAATATATACTTATCACAACCAAAAATATATAAATGTCATTGACCAATGCAGAAATGACATAACACAACCCATACATCTAAGGGCATGTTTGGTTGGCAATTTTACCAATGCAATCGTAGACGTAATCCCTTTATATCATTCCAACCAAACACACTTTATTTTTTGTAACGTAATAAAATTATATTTTTGCTCTTACTTTTTTACCCACTTTATTCCATTCTCACTTATAATATAAGCGTAAAATGATTATTTTACCCACTTTTATTCCATTCACATTATTTTTATATTACTTTTTTCTTTCCCTTGTACAATCCCATTACATCCTTCATTCCCATTACCACTCCCATTACATCCTCCACCTCACTAACTATACACCCCCTAAGAATTTCTTGGTAAATATATAAGCCACCTTACCTAAATTTATTCCTTTTCTTTCTTCTCATCAAAAGAAGTATTTATCAACATCTGATTTAGATCATGCAACTTCCTGATTTGTCACATAAATTAGTTACCCTACCACCAGAGATCCTTGAAAGTTGAAAAGTTTAGGTTACTTAGTAGTATTTGCATAATAAAATAAAACCCAGAATCAGAGCCAGATGGTACAACACAACTAATGCACATCACTCACTTCCTTCAGGTCAGAACTCCAAATTGCAATCTCTGAATAACCATCCTCACTAGCACATGCTCGGAACATGCCTGTGGTATTATAAGGCATTGCAATTTCTCCTTTAGCAGACACAGCAACCAAACCAACAGTGCCTTTTGGAGTCCTCTCTTCAACAATACATTTAGTAGCTTCCTCAAGAGATACACCTTTGAACTCCATCATGGCTGCCACATCTCTTGCAACTGTCCCACGTATTATTGCTTCGCCTTTGCCCGTGGCCGAAACGGCGCAGAACTCGTTCGCGTATGTCCCGGCACCTATGAGAGGCGTGTCGCCGATTCTACCGGCCATTTTGTTGACTAATCCGCCGGTGGATGTTGCTGAAGCTAGATTCCCATGACTATCAACAGCCACACACCCGACAGTTCCAAGTTGAGTATCACCATTAGGCATTGGTGGTTCCTTCTTAGCATCATTTTGGATGGGTTGGGTGTAATCGATCTACATATTTGCGGAAAAGTTATTAGGATATTAATCTTAAGATTTTATTCATAGAAATCCATCCTGGTCTTAGATAAAATCAAAATCTATTTGAATATCAATAGGATCTTGATTTTGTATGTCTGATATTTGAATATCCTACGATCTAATATGTTACATATCTTACAATCAAATAAAATTAAATATTACACTAGTAGTAAGCATTGATAAAAAGAGTTGTTTTTATGGAAATTGTTTTAACGAAAATTGTTTAATATATTATGATCTATTTTATGAAAGTAAGGTAACTTTTGGATAATTTTATTGTAAAAAGAGTTTATACTCTATGTATTTTTTATTTATTTTATACAAATGATAGGATCCTACGATTCTTTATCTGATCCTACAATTCGATCTATTTTATACCTCTTCTAATTCTATACAAGATCTCGATCATAATAATATTGTTTGTGGAGCACAATATATATATATATATATGTTAACGTCTTTTGGGGGAAAATGAGATTTAGATAATTTATAAGATATATACAAATATCCCAATTTTTAAGTGATATTCAGCATACTAAGTTCACTTCATTTACCAACTAAGCAAAATTGAATAATACCTGGACCCTGTTGGCTTCCTTTGCCTGCTTTAGTCTTTCAATATTTTCTGGTGTAATAAAATGGCTTGAATCTACAGTCTCAACACCCTGTAAAACAAGAATGTTGAGGAAGATAAGACACAATATTTTCATGGTGACAGATTTTACTATAATGCTGTTTTAGTGGCCTGAGAGAGCAGCAGCAGCAGAAACTTGAAACTATGCTTCAAAGTAGTTATTACATACCTGCATAGTCATGGTGGTATATGTTGAATAGTTTGTAATATATAGGGATGTGGAAAAGTCTCCCATGGAATAAAAGACAAGATACTTCCTTGTATATTATTATTAGTAGAAACTAAACAGTATGATAATTAAATAAAAGTAATATATATTAATATGGGAGGCATCTGTTCAAACAGAAAAGCATATCTATTTAAAGTGTTAGGCATATAATTTATTCAGACTAGTTGCAATCTTTTAAAAAGTTTCTAAGAGTGTTGTTGTATTCTGAAGAGTTCTGTCTTACAGTACAGACAAAATCTTTTAAAGAAAGTAATATATTACGCCTCAAATCCCAGAAATATGCATATTTAGTTTCTGCATTGGACCAGCAGAAATATGCATTCAATATGAAAATTGCTGCATAGTAGGATTCAAATTTGAAAGTTCCAAATCAACTGACAATTTCCATTAGTCTAGCGCACAAACTAGTGTATACATACATCGTGTCTATGTGAAACACTCCACACACAGAAGTGAAGGTTGAAATCAAAATATATATCAGAGTCTTGTTCAGTGATGAAACCATTAACTCACTTGTTCTTTTGCAAATTCTTCTGCACCATCAAATGCTAGATATATATGAGGAGTCTTCTCCATGACCAGTCGAGCTAAAGATATGGCATTGACAACTGTAGTGAGCCCAGAAACAGCTCCACATTTCTTGGTGTTTCCGTCCATGATAGCAGCCTCCATTTCAACTGTGCCTTTGGAGGTCAGAACTGATCCCCTACCAGCATTGTAATGTGGACAGTTCTCTAATTCACGAACCTATACAGAGCAAATTAGAAGCAGAGCATAGTACAGAGTAAAAATGTGATATAGAAATTCAATGGCAGAAACATCTATTTCAATGAGGTTCCATAAAGAATCTGGTTATGGATTTCAGGATTTGGTTTTCAGATGAAATATGGTTGAGTTACACTTTGCAACTTAATTTCCGCTCTGTTCATGTGATGAATTTAATTCTGCATATGCTAAGTTTGGTTTCCATAGCCAGTTCTAAGCCAACATAAAGATAGAATACGTTATGAGTATCAATCAACGGCATGAATGTACTAAAACAGAAGACGTTGGCGTCGTTTGATCCGTAGTTGATCCACCTGGTGGGAAAAAACATTGTTTGTTGTTGTTCATACGATAAATTCAGTTGTCTATCTAATCCAAATTTCTTCATACGCCTGTGTGACTCTGGTCAGTTTCTAAATATTCCCTAAATTTCATAATTTCCATTATGATTACATGATACGAAATTGAAATTGACTATTCTAATTCTAATCATCATCTACTCAAAGCATAGCAAACGTATTAATCAACCCTACTCCTCCACATTGTCGTCCTGAGATTCGTTCGACGTTGCGCAAATCATAAACGAAATTCAGAATCAAACCTAAAATATAACAACTCGATCCTCCATCGATGGATCCGTATCCGAAAATCCAAAGAGAAGAGAAGAGAAGAGTATAATTAAGTTTGAGTCTTACCACAAGCTCTACAACGTCCAAGGGAGGCATTTGGGATTTGAGAGCTTCGACGCCGATTCGCAGGCAGCGGCGGAGGGCGTCCTCGCGCGGCTGACGGCGGTCGGGCGGCAAGGAAAGCGGAATGTCGCCGGCGCCGCCGTGAAGAGCGATAGCCCAACCCATGGGATCTGAATTGATGCAGTTGTGTTATGAATAAGATGAGATGAGATGAGATGAGATGAAAGCAATGCGTAATGAGATTGGGAAATTCAATTATGGATTCGGGTAAATAGAGAATATGGAGAGAGATACGTAGTACGTGGTGTGTATTATTAATAATGATATTATCACCCATCACTTCAATACCTACCAATACCATTACCAACGCATGAGTCATATAACTATATAAGTCATAAACCCACCACTTGTGTGTTTAAACTTCATTTTGATTTTAATAATCTTCAAGTCGACGCGAATGGTCAAGGATAAAGTTTTTGTCTCATCTATGAAGAGGGTTTAAATTTTCTTGAAGTCATTTAAAATCCTACTTTGATAGGCATTCCTTTTCAAGGAGATTCCTGACACCCAAAGTGGTTAGGCCTCTGTTGGTCTCTCTAACATTTTACTGACACTCTGTCCAATAATATTCGGGGTGTCTTAAACTTATTATAAATGAATTAGAGAATAATTTATTTATTTATTTTGTGTGAGAATGCCACAGTCGGGCTGGAATCTTGATTGTCGATTTCAGTGAAGAGTTACGAAATACGAAACACTTGGATCTCAAATATTAGATTCGTTGGAAATTACATGAATCCGAAAGATGTTGACCCACTCCTACATGTTGTTCGCACAATCACTAATGCGCTTACCTCACCATCAATTCATAAACCTATTTTTTATGGATCATCTTAATTGGAGTTAATAAAAAATTTATAAACGTCAAATTTATGAAAATTCAGTTAAAAATTCATTTTAAACTCTTAAAAATTCTATTGAGAAATAAAATGAAACTTTAACATATACTTAAAAATACATGTTGGATTTCATCCCAAGAAAAAAAAAATACATGTTAGATAGACTCTTTTTTTTTTTTGCCAAGATAGACTCATTTTTTATTCATCTCTGATTAATCATCTTATTTCATAAAAAAAACCATAATATAAATTTTTTATGAGTTGGCACGCTGAAATGATATTATTTTTATGTTCAAATTTATTTGTTATTCACTAAAATACAGCCATATCACTTTTAAGGACCAAACAATATATAATTATCTTTTAGGGATTAAATCCTTATATTACTAATTTTTTAGGAATCAATATAATTTTACTCTTTTTTTTATGATGCAGTCCTGATTTTTCTTATTCTCTGTCTCTTGATTGAATTTTTCAATAAAGTAAGAATGAGAGAAGAGAGAGATAGACACAAAAACTCAACCTCTACAAAAGTTAAACTCTCCATAAAAAAGCTCATCAATTGATAAAGTGAAGAATGAAGGGTGAGACACAAATACCAATGTTAAAACTCTTTTTAAAAAAATGTTTTTTATTAAAATCAATTTGTTCAAGTTATATTTATCACTAAAGGATTTTATTATTTTTTGTTTTTTATTTCATATATTATCATATTTAGTTATTATTTATTTTTATATGTTATGTAATATATTTTTTTCAGATTATGAAAATAATACAAATATGCAAAATTCAACGAGAATGTGCTAGTTCTCCTACTTTTAAAGTTAAGAAAAAAATTAATTACACAACCCTAATGACACTACTTAACAAAAATATTAACAATTAGAATTATATTGTACAAAACTAAGAAACTTCTCAGCAATTTGAAATTCAAAGAATTTCTAACATATTCTTCCTAAAAAATTCCTAATTTTTTCAGCCTTACTTACCTAAGTTTTTTCCTTTCTATAACTCCCCACCCTCATATCTCCATTAGGGATGACACCCGCTACGCGAGCGGAAAGTGCTCTCCCCGTCCCCGCCCCGCCACCCCCAATGTCTCCCCGTCCCCGATTCCCGCCGTGAGGAGAAATTTCTCCCCATCCCCATCTCCGCCCTCCCCGTGGGGACTCTGAAATATATTTTAAAAATTAAAAAAAAATAAATAAATATATATATATATATATATATGAGTTGACTTAATCTTAATAAAAAAGTAATCTATAAAATTAAATAAAAAACGTCATATTAAATAAATCTAATTGAAAAACATCAACAAACACATAATTTTACCAAAATTCATTAAAAAGCCTAATAATCAATAAAGATTATAACAAAGTCTACAACACAACATAGAAAGTGTGAGTGAATTACGTTAAATTTTAGGTATAATAAAAAATATATAAAAATTAATAATAAAATAAAAATATAAAAATTAATAAAATGTTTATATATATAAATATTAATATAATAAATTAATAATATTAAATAAAATTACATATATACCCTCGGGGACGGGGACCCCGCGGGGCGGGAGACATGCTTCCCGTCCCCGTCCCCGAATTACCATCGGGGATAAATTTTTCCCCATCCCCGTCCCCGCGGGAAAAATTCCCGTATATGGGACCCCATACGGAGAATCCCCGCGGGGATCCCCATGGGACGGGGAAAATTGCCATCCCTAATCTCCATATATATTGTTTAGAATAATGTATACATTGTTACATGAATTCAATGTTAAATATTTACAGGAGAAACTGAGACCAATTTCTTTTTAAGACAATCAAAATTCCTACAATTATCACAATAGATTCATCAAGATGGGGAATCTCTAACAGACTTCAGATGAGCCAGCATTTGTCCCTTTCTAGGACATCCGATAAAATTGGAACGATAAGGGAAAGAGCCAGCAATCTTCGAAATACTACATTTCTGCATCTAGAACACCCTGAATGGAGAACATTCCCAATCACCAAAGTGAAAGTACAAGTGCAAGCAAAGATTAAAAATTCATGAGGTCCAAGTTATTACCTTGATGATCATAATGGCAGCTTCCTTGTGTAATACTTCATTATACTCATGGCAAGCAAAGCTCTGCAACATCCACAATATTTATGAAAACTGGATATGGATCTATATATATAATGGCTAAAATGCACAAAACCCTCTTAAATTTTAGGCATTGTGCAAACAACCTTCCTGAACTTTCGGCCTTGTGCTGAAAAAAAAAAAACCCCTCAAAATAATTTGATGCGTCTACCCTCCATTAGTGTTTTGAATGGGAAAGTTAAAGGGAGGTTTTTGCGCAAATTGCTTAGTTTAGGAGGTTCTAGGTCAATTTTTATAGTTGATGGGAGCAATATGGACATGACCTATAATTTAGAGAGGTTACGTACATTATATATATATATATATTTCACAGCCTAGTTTTTTTTTCAATCTCAACAATCAGGACGGATAATTTAGAGAAAAGTTTGAGCCAAACCTGAACACAGTTAGGGCAACCCACTTCAGCTGAACAGTGGCAAGATGAAAGAAGCTCTAATGCAGCTACTAGCAACTTCGAGAAAAGGGGTTGGCACTGAGGAAGATTGTTAAAGCAGAAAAACATCATCCAAAACCACCATAACAGAAAAGAAATAAGGACAATACGGGGAAAAAGATAGAAGAAGCAAAATATCATCTAAATCACTAGACTAAATTTTTGGTCACCTCACCTGTAACGATAAGCCAGACCCTCCAGGATGTTGATCATATATTAGAATTCTTTCTGGTTGATAACGGCTATCGTGAGGATTTGCACACTCAGGAGCCAAGTCAGACAAGTTGCATGTTATATATCTACAAGCATAAACAATAAAACATCATAATATATATAGACACAATAAACTATAATTTATATGAGGAACAGGGATAGCATGATGGGCCCTTATATTTTAAAAGGTTCAAGAATGAAGATAGAGGGGAGGGAAGTTATAGACATTCTGTCATGGTTTTGGGAAGAATGGGATAGGGACACGTGTAGCAATTTAATTGGGTGTAAGTTGGTTAGAAAAAAAAAGGGTAGGAAGAATGGGAAAAGGGAGGGAAAAACTTGGAAAGGCTTTGGGAGAGTGCTAGCCTCTCGAATTTGTGTGTGTTCTGTTACCTTAGCGTGCTGTGCTATTTTTTCTTTGCTGTGTTCTGTTAAGTGTGTTCAGAGAGGTCTGTAAGTGCTGAGTTTTGTTACTATTCTGGCCTATTTTACTCTTCTTGAATATTATACTAGTGTTAGTTCATATTTTCTGGTTGGGGCTCTATCATAGCATCTTTAAGATTACAAAATAGCATCATGCTTATGCTTATTATTAGCCTAGGTGTCCAACCATTTAGCAAGATAGAATGTAGAGACTGCTAGATAAACTGATTTCAACTTTTAAACTGCAACCCCATGAACATTTCTGGCATCTTTCAATGTGTAGCTGGCAGTTGACATCCAAAGCATGCGTGCTGAGAAGTTAATTATGCAATTAAGTTCTTTTACAATTTTGGGTGTGTTTGGTATATTGTTATCTCATATATCATAGTATCCTGTATGTAGTATAAGATACCATGATATTCATAATACATATGTTTGATATGACAAAATTGGTACTACCTTACATCTCAATGAAGTAAAATGCAAATGTTTAATTGTATACGTTAATTAATGTTTTCAAATATAACCATTTAAGGTTAAATAATTTACATTTGAAAAAAAATTACACTATTTTTTCTATTTGTGGATGAAAATAAAAGTAAAAAATATTTTTAAAAATTTGAAAGTTCACTTATAAGTTATTCCTTCTTATATAATATATTTTTTTAACAATTTATTTGCTGCATTTTATATGCTTCATTTTTTTTGGATAGAATATATGCTTCATTTTTTTATAAATAAATTTTATTATGAAGTTAAATGTTATATAAAGATAATGGTAGAATTGGTAAGTGAGAAGAAAAAAAATTATCTTATGCAATCTTGTGGTGTAAGGTGACAGAATATTTTGACTGTTAATAGATAACACTTTTTTCGCTTATGATGGGAAATGTGGATGTTCTCTCAAATAACACCCTCATATCACATGACAATACCAAATGACAGAATATGTTATATATTCAAGTTTTATTTTGAATAAAAATCCATTACGCTTGGTGTTAACACATATGCTAAGCCATTTCCAATATCTCTTATCTCACATATTATGGTCATATGGTGTCTTAAATACCAGAATTGAGATAACATTTTATTCTGTTATCTCACATATTATTTCGTAACACAAATGTTGGAATGTAGCTTAGCATATGTATGAACACCAAGCGCAAAGTAGTAGACCATCATCTATATGTCAAGGGACATTTCCATATCGTGGTAAGCCCAAAATTCACATATGAACGTCAATAAGAGACTTACAAAGGCACTACATTTAAAACAGCATGTGATGCAGCATGCAAGCCTCCACGAAAATCGTAGTTTTGCTTGACTACTGCTTCTTTTATTGACTGCGGTACTGGAATCCAAACTGCCTGTTTGAGTACCAAAGAACACAATAGTATTGGTGCAAAATCTGATGACTCAGAAAGATCATTAAAAGGCAGTCATAATTATTTTTTAAAAACTAAGGTATAATAGGACTCATGTTTACCTGTGACTCGTATGAATATGGAGGAAGTGCTAGGTCAACAGCATCAAATATTTGATTGCTTCCTCTCCAAATACGATAAAAACCAAACCAAGTAGTTGTTACTTTACAAATATGAGCTCGAGCATTTGTTTTTGGTAGCGTATCTTTGGAAATCTTTACTGGATAAGCCTAAAAATGGGAAGGACACCTCGTGAGTATACATGAACTTAGCATCACTAACATATATGATAGTAATAAAGTGGACACGTTGCAAATTTAATACAAATAGAGAAGTTCAAATAATTCAATGGATGATCATCCTGTTAACTTTTCTTAATATCTAGAAGACTTGGACCAGAACCGCTAATATTCTTTCACACGTGTATATGCACAAATCTAAAGCACAAGAAGCAATAATGACCATATTATTTAATTACAACATTTTTTTAAAAAAAAAACTCCAACATCAACAAAATAAAGGCAAGTAGGAGATACGTACTATATTACCCCCTATGACATGAATATCAGTGTAATCTCGAGTCTTTGTATAGTACTTCAGATCAGCCTCTTTGCAGAAAGCAACCTTGTTGGATAGATCTAATTTCTCAACCAAATAGGTTTTACCTTGGCACATGTACACAGCCCCTTCATATACCTGAGTTAAAAAGAACAGAAAAGTAAATTAATAAATTTGTGAGCACATAACATCATACAAAGCAAAGTAATACCTGACCTACAAAAGGAAGAAAAATTAAACCCCCCCGCTTTTTTTTTCTGTTATATATATTGACAAGAGTTACCACCTGAAAGAAAGCCTTGCTTTCTTCTATCTCTTCAAGAACTTGTTTTCTTTGCTGATCTATGACCTCATATCTTATAGTTTCTATTGCTCGGATATTGACAGCATGTGAAGGTAATTTCTGAAACAGAGAAAGTTTCATGAAAACACAAAACTCAAAAGGGATCAATCTCAATATTTTAGAATTTCATAGAAATCATATATAACCTAAACTCGACCAGAAAGGACAGAGATTAAACCTAAATTGTTCAATCAACTTATATACCTCAGGACCAATGTATTTCCATATTCTAGCAGAAGAATCTGATGATTGACCAAAAGTCAAGTATCCTTTAGCTTTTAGAGAAATTAAAGCACTCTCTAAGCAAGGACCAAAATACTGCTCATCATAAAGCACACTCAGAGGGAGTTCATGAGCTGCACAGACCAAATGTTGTTCAAGAACCTGAACAAAGTTTGAAAGGATAAGAGCCTAAACTGCTCTGTATGTCTTATATAATATACATATATATATATACATGTATATATAGAAAATAATAGGTCTAAAAGTTCAAAACCTGCTTGTTTTGGGCATCAACATGACAGCATTCAATGGGTCTACTAAACAGTTTCTTTGGATGTTTCATAAAGTATTGATCAAGAGGACCTCCAAAGGCAACATACACTGCAAGGGATGGTCTATCTCTCCTTCCACCCCTGCCAGCCTGTTGCCACAAGCTAAAAGCATAATAGATTTTAAAGGAAAAAGGAAATAAAAAAAAAATCAGATAGTTTCAAGCAAAAGAACCAGTAAAAGAAAAATTAGATTTAAGAATTAAGACTGAGCAGTTTACCTAGCGATACTGCCAGGAAATCCTAAATGCAGAGTCACATCAATTTCTCCAACATCAATGCCCAACTCGAGAGCATTGGTTGCAGCAACTCCACAAATTTTACCACCAAAAAATTGACTCTCTATTTTTCTCCTTTCCTGTCAATGTAAAGCTTCCATTACTAAGTCTCAACCATTTGTCATTTGGAACAATCTAAGGAAGACATTTAGAATATAATTTTATAAATATAGGTGTCAAAAAAGGCAAAAACAAACAACAACAATCAAACTATATGGATCAAGCGACGCCAACATCTTTTGTCTTTACTCATTTCTCTTAAAAAAGGCAGAAATTAAGAAAAAATCACCACAAGGCTCTTAATACTCTGTTGATATAATTTAGATAACATTTACATCCAAGGAAGTGACCAAGCAAGAAAGGCTATCATTATTCAGAAGAACACAAAAGCATTAAAATTTTTCAAAATATCTGATGTCCAGCTGCAAAATCACAGCAAAAACAACTTAATAAAAAGAATAACCCAATGTTGAGATTCAGTAGCCATGGAACTTTTATATCCAGCACTATTTCATAGGATGGCAAAACTCAATTAAGCATGACTCTTTAAAGACCATTTATATCAAGTCCCTGATGGCACATTGACCACTCTAGGACATAAATTTATATTAAATCTTGAGTATCTAAACTAAACTCATAAAAGGAGAAATATTACAGAGTACAGACGTATCTTATACGAAATCATGGTTGTCAAGATTGCTAGTTAGATTGAAAAATTGTAAAATCTTACAATCCCACCTCCCAATATCATGCCAATTTGATTTAGTATCGAAAATGACCACAATCATCATGAAGATTGTTGGTTTGTGCAATCCTAGAAGATTTCTTACATAATGATGGGAATGCGGATAGTATGTGATGTCTTTGGGGTAGTATGGACTACCCAATCCCATATCAAGTAGTATGGATGTTCAGTGGGATACTTATGTGGCTTACTTCTTCTCCCTCAATGGATAGCTTTTGAGGGAATGCTCCCCAAGTCAATTGGGATTGCATCATTTGGTGTTAGAGCTGGTTTGCCAACAGCACAGAGAGGCTACTTACAAAGAGTTCTGACTAGCAAAGGGCTTGACTATGGTGAAGCAACATTGAGTGAAGTGTAAAGAGTGTAGCTGTCGGCACTTACAATTTTTAGATGCGGTGCTTTGATGGGAATATGGATAGTATGGGATGTCTCTGGCGAAGCATGGGATGTCTCTGGCGAAGCATGGGCTGCCCAAGTCCCAAATTCAGTCGTACGGGATACTCGATGGGGTACTTAAGTAGTTGGTTCTTCTCCATCAACAATTATCCTCTAAGGGAGGGTTTCCAAAACACTTGGGTTCCATCACATGTATATTTTTTGTTCCCCTTGACTCAAAATGAATCTTCTTGAAGGTTTGAACTTTGAATGTACCTTTCTGGCTAACATTATTGCATGAAATCTCTATTATAAAATTTTGCTTGTTGATTTCTTGCTTATCGCTGTGTCTTGAAAATTTATTGGATAGACTTGATTATTGGATGAGTCTAAGTTTAGTGATTTGTTGTTAAGTTTAAATCATGTGATTTTGAGACTTCTATGACATATGACTTCTTTAATGTATGCATGTAAATTATCACTTTGGTAACTTTTGGGTGGTGTTTATTTAGGGACTTGGTGGCTTTTGCAACTTATGATTTTCTTTCATTGAAGTATAAGGTTTTGATAGTTTAATAATTTGTCTAAGAACTTTATGTAACTATAAATATTTGTATATATTTTTTGTCATATAAGAGGTAGGATCATATGATGCTCAATTTAATCTTATGATTCAATCTTTTTTATCCCTCAACTGATCCCTACATAAATCTCAATCTTAACAACCTTGTACGAAATAGAAAATAAATTTGGAATTTGGTAAGAATAAGGCACAAACAGAACAATAAACCACATAAAATAAGGACTTCACTCCTGATGAGATTAGAGGATAAGACTTATTTTTACTCCCGCTGAGATTAGAGGATAAGACTTGAGAGCCTCTTAGATGCCTCTTCCTCATAGGCGCTAAAAGTAGCTTTAAACCACATAATCAGTCACATGAATGTGGATTGCATCACACAGATAACGTAACAAAAGAGAAAAAATATACAAAAACTAACTCGTGTATATGTATTCTGATCAATATTCAAAAGGAGAAATAAAAGTAAAATTAACCTCTGGAATGTAGCCACCACGATATGCACATATGGAATTTACCAGATGCGGGGCTGTCTCATGAAGAATCTCCTGTCTATGACATTTGAAGTGATCAATTGCATAAGCTACTATTCTCATTTAAGAACTAAATAACAATTAGAACTTCAATTCAAAAGTGAATATCAGATAAAAAACAGAATCTACAAAAAGATAAGACTCTTATACAGTATTGAACTACACAAATGAATATGATGTGACATACGTATAGGATAGAACAAGTTCACAAAGTTTCCGGGACTTGCAAAATGCTATGCAACGAAGACCATGCTGAACCATTTCTGCAAAAAGTCGTGAAACATCCACAATTGGACTGCAAAAAGAAAAAGGCATTCATCAAGATACCTTAAGAAAAACAATAAACCTTAAGGATAAAGTGCATTATCTTCTTGTATGGTTTTTTAAACATACTCAGCATCGCCTACTCTTTATTACTTAAGCAACATGTAGACTTAACAGATGATTTGTGCTCAATTAAAATGGATGACATTGTAAATGTTTGGAACTTTCACAGTTTATCTACTGCTCCATCTGAACAAAAGATATTATGACTTCCCAAATTACAAATTTCCTCCCAGTCAAATGTCATTTTTCACACTATATAAATTAAGGTTGTCTTTTGATTAATTGAAGCAGACGGACTGGGATGGCTGCACATGTACAAAGTCATATTTTAAGAAGAGCTAGTGACAAAGAATTAGAACTTGATGTGTATAAATAGGAGGGGTTATCACCTTGAACGAACGAAATTAGCACTTTCTTCTGCATCTTCATTGGCACCGTTAGCAAACTTAGCCTTTTTCAAGAACTGTAACCAGGCAGCTTCAGCATTTTGTTAGTAAAAACATGTTTTCAACCAACAATATACAAGCTACATAACATTACAACATCGGAACTCACAGGTTTGGGACGCAGAAGAGGATTCCAAAGGATAAAAAGCTTCCTTGTAGATGGACTACCATCATTCTGAACAAGCTCCACTGTTGGTAAATTTGCAAGTTCCTGAAGCATAAAAAATTCGTGATAAAATCTTATCATAGCCATATAGCAATTCTTGGATGGTAGTAACCAAATTACCTAACAATCATAACATAATGAATTTAATAACAAGCATGTATTAAAATGCCGTGGCTAACAGCATGAATTTTATAATATAGGAGCAGATTTAAAAAGATATAAAATTGAAATTAGTATATCATAGACATATTTACCGTACAATGCTCACAAGGATTTGCAGAAGTTGCAGTAGAAAAAACAAAAGATGGAACAGATCCGTATACTGCACACAGAAGCAAACTGCATATTCATATTTCCGTTGAAACAGAAATATATATCTTAAGACATTCTTTGAAGCTTCAAAACCATGATGGAAATACCATGTGAGCAGAGTCGCTTTAGCCTCCTTAATATAAGGGCAGTATGACATCCAAATGCTCCCTTATAAGTATGAGTTTCATCAATTACAACAAACCTAAAGAATTAAGGCACACAGTAAATTTCTCAGCAATAGCAATTCACGTCTTCATATTGGATATAAATATTTAGGACAATTTCGATAAAGTTAAACAAGACAATAAAGGCATTACCTGAGATTTGATAAAATCCGACTAAAACGCTGATGATGAGGCAAGATGGATATGTGTAACATATCTGGATTTGTGATCAACTGCAAGACAATTATGAAAATGAGGTTTGTTTCACCCAGGTCTATCTAGTCTGAGAAAGCCACTATCTATTAAATTACCAGTCTAGAATTATCACGCAGCCATGTCCTCTCATTCTGAGAAGTATCTCCATCATATATACCAATATTGAAGTCAACATCAAATACTTTTGTCATATATAACAAAGCTCTTAACTGATCTTGAGCTAATGCCTGCATGCATGAAATATTTCCACCACTTAATATCATCTCCCCCCACCCAAAGGAAAAGAAGGTAAAGTTTATGTTTATCTGAATGAATATATTATAGAAAATTATGTTAAACTTAAACTGCCACCAACCTTTGTTGGAAATATGTACAGAGCACATGATGATGAATTCTTTAGCAACCCTTCTAAAACTGGTAAGTTATAGCAGAGTGATTTGCCACTGGACGTCATTGTTGCCACAACAACATCCTTACCACAGACGGAGGCTTTTATAGACTCTACCTATGCATACGATAAAGCAGAAATTGATGATGAGAAATTGTTAGCTAGAAAAAAACATTTCCAATGATTTAAACAGTACCTGGTGGCTATACAACTTGGAAATTGCCATATTATCCAGTGCAGATTTCATGTTTTCTGACAATTCAATTGGGAGCTCTGCATAAATTGCTTTCCTTTCACAAATGTCTTCGACATGCACAATCTGCATTAGCAAACCTTGATAATGTATGGCTTAGTAGATTCTCCACCAAAGTTACTAATGGAATGCAAGATGCAAGCTCATCAGTGAGAAAAGAACATCAAATTTGACTGTATATACATTATTGTTTGAACCTACTCTACATATACATTTTTGGCTGTCAAACAGAAAAGTTTAGTGAATTAAAGATTCCGTGTATAATACTTGCTATCACCCAAAAAGCAGAAAACAACTGAAAAACGGAGTGAGAGAGAGAGAGAGAGGAAAAAGAAAAAGAAAGAAAATACCTGTCCTTCAGATCCAATTCCTTTTTGAAGATGCTCAACCATTTCCACAGCCGGAATCGATGACATGTCCTGCCAAGCCATGAACATGTACTTATAAATTCTATACTAATTACAGAATTTGAAAATGTATATATTGCAGCAGAAATTACCAAATGAGCAGCAGAAAGTTCAGAAGAAGCCAAAGAGGAAACCTAACTTACTTTTCCCAAAACGGCAAAACCCATATGTTAATAGACAGGCATTATATGTACACATGCCAGAATTTCTTGCAACCTTCAAAATCCTAGTTAGCTTTATCCTAATTAACCACATAAAACTTAATGGTATAATTCACAACCCCCTTTGAACATCAAACCAAATTTCTGCTAGGGAAATTTAGGTCACATATGGAAACATATACACACCCAACAAGTCTAGAATCTGCTATTTTGCTTCCACCATATTATTTGGGGTTGGGTGGGGCACTGTCATAATGCAAGGCTCGCAGATTGAGGGAAAATGAATAATAACACTGCATCAATAGTATAGACCACAAATAAACAAAAGAACACAACAAAGAAAATTTCCAATTAGTAAAGGTGAATCAGAACATTCCTTTTCCTTTCTACTTCCTATCTTAATGTTCTTTCAATTTGATAAAGTTCATTTTATAAAGAAACAGATCAAATTACATTATTATAATAAAATGTAACATGAGATGAGATGAATACACACATGACACTTAACATGGTCCGAATCAGATTTTAAAGTATTTGAGCTTCTCTTTATGTGTTTTGGTTTGCTTTCATTTTTAGTAGAACCTTGGTCCTTGACTGATGCAAGCAAGTCTTCCAAAGAAATTTTCAAAGCCAACTCATCTCCACATACACTCTGCAAATAAAAATATCCACATCATTCAAATTCACAAAAACTTGAATAAAAACCGGTACATTCTTGCTGGGAAAAAAAAATACCAACTGCTTAATCAATTGTCATTGCTGAACAAAAGTCAAAAACAATATCTCAATAGAACAACATAAAGAAGCTACCTCGAGTGAATGTAATAAAAAAAATTAGCTAGTTGAAAAGTCATTATCTAATTAAGTGTATGGAACAAAATATATACACTACTAAGTGAAAATTAATGAAATTTAAGTCATAAGGGTGTCTCTATTGGAATAGGCTGAATACAAACTTGCAACAAGAACTTTCGGTAAACATGAACAGTTTGTGCTAGTATATCCCAAGAATGTTTTCTTTTTTTTTTTTCAAAGAAATCACATGATGTAATTGGTAAAATAAACATACCAGCTGCCGCGAAAAGGCCAGCCACAGATTGTTACGGAAAGAACTGTCCCTTCTCTTCAATGTACTTACAATCTTTGAAACATACAACCACCTGCGACCTATTAAACAGGATGTGTCAGAAAAAATACAGAAAACAACCTATTGGGAAAAAAAAGGTTATGCCAGTAAACCTCAGAAAACAAACACCCAAAAAAAGAACAGTAATACCTCTTTTTGGAGGATCTTTCTTATCTTCATCTCCCGCTAAATGGTTAATAACAACAATGGCATCGCCAAAACTAGTATTTACTCCATCAGTTGCGAAACATAGTAGCTGTAAAGAATACAATCCACAAATTAGGGCGGGAAAATGTAAACAAATGTTTCACTGATACAAACCTGGAAATAAGAAAAAACAAATAAGGCATTCAACAATCAGTTAAAACAAGGATGATTATTATAGGAAATAATGTTGTATTCTTGCCGTACAACCGTAGAAAATAGTATAAGTAAACTTCAGAAAATGAATTATAAATTTATAAGGTTAGGGTAGGAAAGTAATAAAATATTGGCTTTTGGAAAGGATAAATCTACTGCAGAAAAGAGAGGGGGAGGGAAGCAGTCCAATCAATTTACCCCAGGACAAAGAAGGGAAAGATGCTTCATGTCCTGAATAGTAAGCTCAACTCCAAAATTTGCAAGTTGATTCAGTGCATCTTCCAATAGGTTTAAGGTTGTTTTCTTACACTGCAAATGAAGAAACGCAGAAAAAATGTTTATGAATGTGAATGCCTTCATCAGTTTCTTCAACCATGGGGGACACAAGCATGAACTACCATTATTCGCCAAGCTAACTCCCTTAAAACGTGCTTTTTTAAACAACTTGCAGTGTCCAAGAGGAAGGTCTGATAAGCAATTTATCGACTCCAAAACCTTCAAAAGGACTTCACAATTGTGTTCACCAAGAGCAGCCTCACTGGAATGTTGCATTGTATTCAATATGAGGTGATAAGGAAGCTCTATCTGCTTATCAGAACCGAAACCCCAATAGGATTTTGCCTCGGAAGAGTTAGAACTAGTGGTGTCCACCATCTTCTCTTTTTTATGTTCATCACTGAACTTGAAATTAGATGCATCATCATCATCATCATCATTTAATACATTACCCTCAGTCTCTCGTAAGTATGATAAATCCTCCATTATATTAGACCAGGTAGAATCAGCGAGTTTCGAGATTGAAGCGGTATCAGCCACGTTCATCGGAGTTCCAGAATCTTCACACTGGTTCGATTTCTTGGTAAACGGAACTAAAACAAGAAACTCACCGGGTTCGATGGGGTAACAACCAATCTGACTCTGCAACCTCAACTTGTCACCCTGAAACACGTAAATAAGTCGTGAGAGTCGTAACGAGAGAGTGAATAAATTAGCAGAATTTTGAAATCGTAGGATAAGAAAATGGAAATGGTGACAGTAAGGAAAACAATAAGGGAGAGAAATTGTGCGTACCTTGAAAAATAGGTGGAAATTGGGGGAGGCAGAGGCGGGAGGGAAGGTTTGGTTGAGAAGAAGCTTGAGGTGTTGAACGGTTGTGGTGGAAGGGAAGCGAAGAGTGATGGATTCGCCGGAAAGGGTTCGGATTTGGATTTCTTTATCGGAGTCATCTGCCATTGTGGTTGGGAGTTTCGAGGGTTTCGCCGGTGGCGGGAATTTCACGGTCACCTACGGTTAATACTTTATATTGCTGCCATTCGCCACATTGGAGGTCCACGATGGTTTCGGTGGGAGTGAAAGTGCGCCAAGTATAAAAATGAAATAGGATATAAAAATGCAAATAAATTGATATTTTGGGTTCTTTAAAGATTCTTTTGTCACACTAATCAAATCGGATAAAAACTTGGATAAGTGTTTGATTTATGGTTTGATCTGATGAACTAAATGATGCAATAAATAATAATTATTCTTAATATATAAAATGACATTACTCAAGTTTTAAGTTTTAACATACATAATTTGAAGTTTTAAATTATATGACTTCTCAAATTTTAATTTTTAAGACTTATCAAACTCTGAAAGAATTTGACCAAACAAGTATGAAATTCTTCATAATCATCATGACTTCTAAAATGTTGATTTTAAAGAATTTTTTAATTTTAATTTTCAAGACTTTTCTAATTTCTTTTCTGATGTTTTTTTAATCTTTTATTTTTTAAGTAAAGGATAAAAAACAAAATTATTGCATATAAAAAAAAATTGGACCTCTGGTTAGACGGTTCAATCCGGTTGATCGGTTAGACCCTGATTAAATCTAGTCCAACTATAAAATTAGTTTTTCAAGTCTAATCGACTCATTTAAGTGCCTAATTCACAGTTGGACCAATCGAACCGTCCGATCCGGTCCATACAACATTGCTTAAAAGATTGTGACTATACAAACTTCAAATGCTATACATATTAGTCTCTATGTCAATGAACCCACCACGTCATCACATTTGTTAACCACATCTACAAAAGATTGAAGGAGAGACTATGTGTCTAACATTTGGATCTTTCAAGAATCAATTTATATAAGAAAAAACTTATGTGTTGTTGCTTACATGTTTTTGGTAAGGTTAACCAATTAAAAAAAGACATGTGTCTGACACATGTCTTTTTTTAATTGGTTAACCTTACCAAAAACATGTAAGCAACAATTGACACATGTCTTTTTTTAATTGGTTAACCTTACCAAAAACATGTAAGCAACAACATATAAATTTTGTACTTTATATAATCACAATCATTTAGGACTAAAGTGCCAGTTTACTCAAAAATGTATGTTTAGTAAATTAATTTAGATAATAAGAATAATATTACTTAGTATGATAAAAAAATATTAAAAATATTATAAAATTATAAAATGTTAAATTTGCCCTATCAACTATGTGCCATGTGACAAAATAAGAATATCTATACTCACTTTTAAGGGCAATTTGATCCTTTTCATTTTGCTTTCAAACAACTCAAAGTCACTCCCCTTTTCTACCACAATAACATTTTCTCCTCGACGAAACGTTGGTTTCCTTCTCAGTCTCCTCACCTCTTACCAAACATGATCATATAAGAAAGCTACATTCACTTTATCTCCTTCACCTCTTACCAAACATGATCATATAAGAAAACTACATTCACTTTATCTCCTTCGCCTCTTACCAAACATGCTCCTTGGACTTTTGAAACAAAGCAAATCCAAAAGAGCCAAAACCATATATTTTTTTTTCTAGCTAAATTAAAGTAAATATCAAATTTAGTTCATAAAAAATATAATTTTTTCCAATTTAATCCTTAAAATGTTAAAAAGTCAAATTTGATTTATAAATAGTACAATTTGTTTTAATTTAATCCCTAAAAATTTCTATTAACATTACAAACATAAAATTTTCTAATGATCAAATTGAAATAAATTATATTTTTAAGGATTAAATTTGATATTGTTAATATTTTAGAGATCAAATTTAACATTTTTATCTTTTCAAAATTAACTTGAGATTGAAAAACCAAAATTGTAATTTGCAATAATTTTTTTTATCAGCTATTCTTTTGCTTTGCTAAAGTAATCAATAATGTCGCTAAAAGTTTTTTTTATTCTCATAGTTATCCTTTTATCTGAGACACTATAAAACATTAAGTAGGCATCTCTTTCCGCAAAAATTCAAACATAAATTCATCATATTACAAGGTACTAGTTTATTCCACTAGACCAATCTTATTGCTAATGTCACTAAAAGCATTTTAATCAACCACACCAAAGTATTTTCTTTATTTGGTGAGATTGACTAGGGTATTTCAATTAAATAGGTAGTGTAATTTTGACATCATAGAAGAACAAAGTATAACTTATTCAAATAAAAATTAGATAATATTAGAGGGAGGTCGACCTCCCCAAGCATACAAACGGGCACTTGAGATTGGATTATTTAAGGGTACGGTTGGTATAAATGCACGGATGTAAAGTACTGTAGAATAAAAGAAAGTACTGTAGAGAAAAGTGAGGAGAGAGAAAAAGTATGATAAAAAATGTGTTTGGTATGTATAAAATATGATGTAAATTTTTTTTAGAAATCGTAAAACACCACGATTTTACTGTTTGGATTTTACACCAAACATACCCTAAATTTAGCAATTCTTAGCTACGTCAGATTTGGGAAAAGATAAAAGGATAGAAACGCTGGGCCTACTGGCAAGAGTTGTAGCCTTGCAGGGAAGGAGAGCTGAATTGCTTCTCAAATCATTAAAAAAAAAAAAAGAGGTGTAAAATGTTGCCATGAATTTGACAAAATTATAATATTTTTTAATATTTTAATATAATGGGTAAAGTGGTAATTTTAATCCACTTTTACTCATTCTCATTCTCATTCCCATTCTCAAATTTTACTACTAAACATAATAAACTCATTCCCATTCTCTTTTCCATTATGCGTAACAAACACACCCTTAGGATACATTCTTTACGCAGAAAGTAAAGGGAAAAGGAATGGGAGTAGGTTTATTGGGTGGGTTTATTAGTAAAAGTTTAAGAATTAAAATGGAATGAGAATGTATAAAAATAACTAATTTACCCCTTATATTAAAATAATTAAAAGAAAAAAGATTATGATTATATCAAATCAAGGACCAACATTTTAATTTTTTTTTTAAAATTACACCATTTCCAAAATGGAAATCTGCTCTCCTTGCCCCACCACTTTTTTTTCCCCCATTTTCCTTGCTTTTTCTAGGAAACGAATGGGCCTTAAAATTTTTAAAGATCCATTATTAACTTTTGATTGGTCCAAAATTTAAAGAATGAAAAAAATAAATAAATAATAAAACATGTAGTAAGAATTTTTCAGATTTTAAGAAATAACTAAACTTAAATAAGGAAGAATATGCGTAGCGAAAAGTTTATGCGCAACCAATTATGATAAAAAAAAATATGAAAATCTACATTTTACATGACCAATCATAAAAAGATAGAAAGTATAAATAAAGCCTATAATTAAAAAATACAAAAATATAAAGAACCTTACCTAAATTTTTTTTTCCTTTAAAAATCCCAACTTTAAGGATAGGTGGACAAAACAGGGCCAGTCATTGGAGATTTCCAGGATCTGGACACTCATCTTTCAATTTCATTCATTAATCAAGTAATTATGATATGAGATATGAAGGTTTGCTTCTAAGTCCATGTTCTAAACCTAAGTTCAGACTTTTTGTCCAAGAAATTTTCTTTAAGATGACTCCATTTATTAATGAAGTTAACCACAGATAATCCATGTTTTCAGTTTTCTCCTTGGCTTACTCAAAAAGTCCAGTATTATTCACAATTCACATAGGAAAATGTCAAGTCTATGAGTGGTCAGTGGATCATCCATGCACTTTCATTCACCCAAAACGAGAATGAACAACGAACAAAACGACAAAGGCACGAGTGTCGTTCATTAGAATTTAGATAAATAGAAGGACGAATATATCCCCTAATCACAATCTCTTGAAACAATTGAAAAAAGCACAAGATGGACAGACACAACCAGGTTTCTGAGAGAACATCATACATGATACAACATAAACATAACAATGAAGGAACCCCATCATATGATGATGATGATGATGATGACCATTTGGCATTCAGAATCAGCTATCTTGGCCATAACAGCAACTAGGCAAAGACACAGTTCTTGAATTGAATCCCATATGCAGAAATCTGTAAGGTCATGGCTAACTCCTATGCTTTGGAGAACTCAGGGCAGATTTTTCACCTCCTTGAAAGCTCCAGTAAACGAAATGAAAGATCTTCACAAGTGCATAAAACTCTACGTATTTGCACATCAGACAAGCTAATAATCACAAATTACTGAGCACACAGTGGATGAGAGCTGTTATGATATTTGACTAGAGGGCCTAGGCGGGTAGATAATTAGGAAAAGTGGTAGTAAATCGAAGGCTGAAATCATTGGACTTGAAAACAAAGGATTGGAGATGCAACCTAGCATTGGCAGCAGCAGCGATAGATTCTTCGTCTTGTTTTTCCTTGGCGGCAGCGACCGCGGCAATATAAGCTTTTCTTGCTTCTTCCATCTTCTGCATCTCCGTCTCGTCCAAATCATCCTATTCAAACACAGATATTTATTTTAAAAAAAACAATGTGTAAAGAGTCTACATATTTCCCCACACTAAGGTTTGGCAATAATCAATCATGAACTCACAATACTAGGCAAGTGGCTAAATTCATATGGCTTGACATCATAATCATCGGTGTATTCGACAGTGTCATATTTAGTCAAGCCCTCAAGTAGCAACGTAAATGATGAAATATCTCCTTGCATGGAATCTAACTCTTCTTGAAGCTTCTCCACTTTCTTGTTGGATGTTGTTGCTTCCCACTGTATCTTTTCAAGAGCAGCTTGCTTGTCTGCAAGCTTAATCTGTAGAAAAGGAGAGCAAAATTTTAAAAAACTTTTCTCCAAATAGGATAGCTTTTTTCCCCCTTCATGTAATCCATCAGAAATTGAAACAACAGATTACGTTTTGAACATAATATTTGATTTTGAATTATGATGCACTCTGATCTCCATAAGGCTAAGGTTTCATACAGACCAAAATAAGCCTACGCTTATAGTTTGAGGGGCAATGCAGGTCAAATCTAAACTAAAGTCAACGTTTTAAGAACAATATTAGACTTCAGTAGAACCAAAACAACAAGAACACTATATTAAAGCTAACTTTACTCATTTCCATGTCTTCAACACCTATGGTCTCCTGCCATGGCCAACTTTTCCAGTTACAAATATAAAGTGGCTAATCCTTCTCACAATGAATACAACTTAGCATTTCCTCAATTCCTTGCACCAAAATATTGATAAAAGTAAAACAATAAAAGAAGTAACATGGCACCTTAGCATCATTTAGTTGTCGTTGAGTAGACTTGAGTACAGAGTCCTTTTCCGAAGCCTGGTGTATCAGTTCATCAAGTTTTGCCTTAAGGTCATTCATTTGGTTTCTTGAGTTTTCTGCTGACTTTAAAAGTTCATCTTTCTCCAGTAATTTCCTCTGCAGATCCTCTACCTGCTCCTTCAATGTAACCAACTCTTCTCTTTCCTTTTCTGATGTCAAAGCTCTCGAAGTAAACATTGGAAAGTTGTCAGTGTCAACATTGTTGCTATCATTTTTTCCTTGTTCTTTTTCTCCATGGTCCTTCTTTCTGGTGGGAATAGATTGAGCAACGTTCCTACCTTTTGAATCTGTTATCTATCAGAGGAAAAAAACTAGATGATCATGACAAAGAAATACAATCTGAGATGCTGTATTCATTTCAAAGCAAACTAAACACCCTCTCAAGAAACTATAAAAAAGAATAGTTTTGGATAGCCATATGAGCAAGAAAAAGTAGTAAAACCAAAATAATAATGACAACTACAATAAGAAAGCTCTAGTACGTAAAAGTTTAAACTGGAACCATTGAAAATTCAATTAAACAGTGTACTTGACCTAGATACAGGCAGTATACAGTATAGTTCAGTCTGGCTAATCTCTACTTCTCCTGCAAACCATTGAGGACCATGTTCTTTTATTTTGAAATAATACCATCAAAGTCATACTAATGGGCCAAGCATCCCTATTTCACTGATGTTATCTAACACCATAAGTCACATTATCACATGGAACTCTCTGTTAATCATCGGACTGAGGGTTTTCCCTGTCTAAAAGCTTGAAGCGAAGGACATTTATTTTTTTAAACTGTAAAGAAAGCATTTTGATTGACAAAGTAATAATAACTAACAAGATAGATATCCATACTTAAAATTTAAGACAATCAAAACTTAAAAGATAGAATATCAATTGTATAGTCAATATTTGATGATCACAGACAGCTAAAGCTACTGCTCATACATTAATATTTTAAAGCAAGTTTACAGGACACAGCAAAATGTACAGAAAAACTACTTCAGTTGTTGAAGATCAAGGGGAATGAAGTTGTGAAACCAACTGCCATGGATGTATACTCCATGTTGACAAAATTTACCACATGAGAACTATCAGAAAATTATTTCATAAATGAAAAAAATAGTGTGACAAGGAACATAACATATCAAGGACAACCAACCGCATATAACTAAAAATGTACAAATAAAGAGGACAAAAGGGGTCTTTACCCCAGATGTGCTTTAAATAGATCTCTATCGTATCCCAACCCATGTTTGGGACTTGGGAGTTGAAAGGTTAAAGAGATGGTTAAATGGTCATCTTCCTTCCCCTTATTTGGAAAATTTTCTCCTCCAAATTTATCCAATGTGGAGAACATAAAATTATTAAATAGGAAGGATTAAGAACTATTTTGGAAGGTTAATTAAAAATTCTCCATTCTCCATCCTCTTCATAACAAACTCCCAAACAATAGAGAGGTTTCAGTAAAACCTTTCCTCCCCCTCCATTAATTAACATTCCCTAAAAGTTATTGTAGCAAAATATGAATTTGTAATCATAAATCATAAATACATATATGCATCTAGAAAATTCAAATCATGAGCTCAAAAACTGAGTACAAGAAGTCTTGCAGTCTTACTTTTTTAGACAATGATTCTCTTGCAGGTGTTTTGGTGTAGATCATGGAACCACGGCGGGTGAATGAACTGCTTGCTTTACGATCCTAACCATATATAAACAATAGAATTCAGAAAACTGACATAGAAATTTCAAATCCCCACTCAATTACTAGTTTAACAAAAAAAAGAAGGAAACGGAAATGCATCTAACTTACTGCATTTTCATTATTTAAAGTACGCCACAAACACTCACAAATCAGAGTAGTACAGTCCAAATTACACTATTTCCTTCTTGTTTCTTCACCATCCAGTCCCCCAATTTCTTATTCAACCCACATATATCGCAATGCCCTCAAATCCCCCCACCAAGCGAGCAACTTGTGACAAAATTCTATCCTCGCCTCAACCTCACTCTTACCCAGAAAACAAAAAGAATAAAAAGGGGAAAAGAGAAAGAGGGATTAGTAATTACGATGAGAGATTGAACGAGCGGGACAATCTCGACCAAGTCTTTGAAGAGGACACGATCCAAGCCGCTATTAGTTCCGGCGGCGGCGCCGGCGGCAGCAGAGTTAGAAAGAGATGACTGAGTTTGACGATGGGCGAAGGTCGAGTTGTCGTCGGCCGAAAGCCATGAATTTGGGTCGCCGAAACTGGAATTTTCTTGCAAATCCACGAAATGCTGCCCTTCGTACATTCTCTTTTTTCTTGTTCTTTTCTTCCTACGATTTCTCAATCGAACAAGAAGGATCAGAAGAGGAAGAAGAAGGAAAAGGGTGAGACTAGAGAGAGTGGAAAAGAAGACTGAGAAAGAAATAAGAGAAGTAAAAGCTTCAGCCTGCAGAGAGAGAGAGAGAGACTCTGAGACCGTTTTGAAATAAAAAAAGGTTAGCTTCTATTTGCAGACAAATAAACAAACAAACAAACGTATCTATTCTTCAACCGCAAAATCCCTATTTTGGTCTCTAATGTTAAGAATTGTTTTCAACTTAGTTCTTAATATTTATTCAATCTCAATTTGGTCCCTTACGTTTGCATTGGAACAAAATCTTTCACAAAGAAAGACTAAAATCAAAAATACATATGAACAAAACTACCGCCACCAAACTTAAGAGACTAAAGATCCAACTTATTGAATTCATGAAAACAAAGAAAAAAAGATGAAAAACAAACTAAAATTATGAAATAACTATCTTTACTTGCAACATATTGGTACAGTTACAAAATATATATTTATTACATAGAATTATTAATTTGATTCCTAAAAATATAGATTGTTTCAATTTAATTCTTAAAAGATGAAAATGCAGTGCTTAACTTAGTCCTTGAAAGATGATTCTTTTTTCCTAATTTAGTCCTTTTAAGTCCCTCAAAGAAGCCACACGACACATACATAGACGAAGAAAACTAAAAGGACCACATTGGAAAAAATTCTTTTAAGGATTAAATTAGGCATTTTTATTTTCTAAGGACTAAATTAGAACAATTTGTATCTTTGAGAAAAAATTAATAATTCTCTCTATTAATTATGTTTAAAGAGTAATTATTTTATTATAACTTTAGTATTAGGAAGTTTTGTGAAAAGCAAAGTGAATAAACTATCAAAAGTATAAATTAAATATTTTTTTTATAAATTAAGTTTGTAAGATAATGAGTATTTCATTAATAAAATAATAAAAAATGCAATTTGAAGGAGACACATGAAAAGAAAAATGTGACATATTACATATCACTTTTTAATAATTTATTTATGGTTTTCACTTGTTCCATATTAGTCATCTATAGGAATGTCAAAACGGGTTGGTTCAGATAGCCGTGGACTAGTCCATCATGAACTGTCACTGAGATGGGTTAGGTTGGATTTGGCCCACCTTAAGAGGGTGGGTCTAAAAGATTGGCCCAACCCTTAATGGGGCCAAGGACCAGTCCATGGGCAATTTTTTTTCTAGTTTTTAATTTAATTTTTTTAAAAAAAATATTTTATTTGATCAAATATCAACATATTAGGTGTAAATATTACAATTTGATTGCAATAATAGGATTTAAAAGGTTATTTAGTGTAGTTTATTTTATTAATCAACATATTATGAATGAATATTACAAATTGGCCTATAAAAATGTAATTTATTTTACATATTAACATATTAGGAATGAATATTACATACCAACTTATGTTATAATATTCTATATATAACATAAAATACTTTTAATATATTTAAAAAATAAGACAAAAGAACAAAAAAACCTATGTGGGACGGGTCGGCCTAGCCCTTGAAAGCCCACCATGGGCCATGGGCCCAAGCTAAAAGCCCTTCCTTAAAATGGGCCACAATTTTCTTGGTCCAGTCCTTACTATTCTAAGGGTTGAGCCGGGCTAACCTTATGGGCTAAACCCATTTTGACATCCTATCTATCTTTTAAAAGTTATAAATCAGTCATCTATCTTTGCAACTTATTTCAAATTGACTCTTTTGTGTAACACCGTTAATTTGGTCCATCAATGATAACTTGACATGATAGAAACTTTTCAAAATTATAATTTCACCTCTTTTTTAACCTCTGAACTTTCATTTCAATCCCAATATATACTCTATAACTTCTTTTTCTTTCTCTCAATCTCCTTCTCTTATTCTTCTTTTTCTTTTTTACTCTATCATTTCCTTACCACAATAATAAAAGGCTTCCACGGGGTAAATCAAGGCCATTTTCAATTAGTACTATGAGAATATAGTGTAAAGATTGAAATGAATCTTATGAGGTTAAAGAAACGGTGAAAGTCTAATTTTTTTTAAAAGTTTCTATCGTGATATATTATCAGTTGACAGAGCAAATCAACGGTATTACATAAAATGGTCAATTTGAAACAAGTTACAAAGATAGAGGACTGATTCAAAATTTCTGAAAGATAGATAATTAATATAAAAAAAAAATAAGAGATAAGGGGTCAAAATGAAATATTATCATTTTTTTTTATAACACTTCTTAAAAGGATAAAACTTCAGGCTTTGCTTATATGACAAATGACATTACTCAATTGCAGGCATTTTCACAAAAAAAATTAAACTTAATTGGAAAAAAAAAATTAATCAATTAAAAAATTTATTCCAACAAATTTTTGTATAACCCAAAATATAATGTGAGATTATACTCGTTTTCATGTAGACAAACATTGTATTAATCAAGAAACTTGAGGAAATCAATCAGGAGGTTGATTTAAACTTCATTTTTTTATGAACGATTTAAACTTCATTTAGGTATCAGTCTTCTAAAAATTTATTTTTCATGAAAATATTCTACTCTAATTATAATGTCTTCTAACTTGAATCAAATTAGTTGAAATTCAGTAGCATTTTTTTTGCCTAAAGTCGCTATTGTATATATCAATAGTTTTAACAAATTTTTTTAGTGATTGAAAATTTATTTATTAGGTTTTTATTAATCTAAATATAAAAATTAATTTAACCTCATTTATTCACATATCTAAACAATGTAAAAGAATGGTAATATAAAATTGAGAGTATCATCGTTCAAAATATCATATATTTGAACATGTGCAATGCACGGATTATGTTTACAAATGTTTATGCATCAATTTTGTACATATATTTATACAATAATTATTTTGAATTTTGCATATATATTATGAAGATATAAATAATATTTATGTATAATAAATAAAAATTGGCATTTGGGGCACGCATATTGATTTTATTAGACAATGTGACTATTTTTTCTATAATTACAAATACTATAAGATTCATGGTCATATTTTGATAAATAATTTTTATTCGCCCGTGTATTGATTGCATGGGATAGAACCATTATTGCATAATTATCTTGCTAAAAAATGATGACAAAAATGTTAGAGAAATAATTATTTAATTGTACATATTCATATGAGCTGTCTGTTTCATGTGGATTGTACAGACAGATATGAGCTGTCTGTTTGGTGGGGTCATTCACGTGATGTGAAATTGGTATAAGCTGTCTGTCTGTTTGATAGCCAAGGAAACTGTGAAGCAAGAGTGCAAGACGTTACATTGAACGAAAATGTGAAGAAAGATGTTAAGTTGAAGGAAAACGTGAAAAGCCTCTGTTTTCTTTGGCTTTCGTCACCATTCACGCCATCTATGGACTTGTGAGAAACAAATTCATGTATCTTCATCGACCTCTCAACCTTATAAATATGAGGTTCACCTAATGTCTTTTCACACATCGATCTATTCACCAGATCTCCATCAACTTTCATTTCTTATGAGTGATATCAAAGCTCTTTCTTCTTTATTTATAGGCCTAGCTAGAAGTACATGGTTCTTAAGAAAAAATTCATCAATTTTTGTGATCAATGAGCCTGATTCAACCTCTGAAAGGTATTTTTTTTAGAGAAAATTTCTTTTTTTTTTTTTCTATTTCCCCTCACATTTAATCTTTAGCATTATTGTTTCTCGTAATTCTTGTATTCTTATTATATATTTTTGTGTCTAAATTGAACTATTGTCTCACATGACATATTCTCCTAATTTTGTTAAAGTTATCAATTGCTTCATGATGCAGGAGGGATCAAGGTGATTTTGATTTTCACTTTGTGCTATCAAACCAACGAAATACCAACCTTAAAAGACCTCATCACTTTTCTGAGTTTGAATCCTCTGGAGTAAGAGAGAGAGCTGTAGTTCTCCATTCAAGGTGGATCCAAAATTCAATATTTTACTCACATTCCTGACATTAGAAGCATTCATGGAAGTGATGGAAATTACTGTTCTAATGAGTCTCCATGTAATGCATTGAAGTAGAGGCTGGCCATGGGCGAGAAAATAATGAGAACCCATTTTGTAAAGCCCACTGTGTTAAGCCCATTCTCTTTCTTGAAGAGCCATATTACACTTCAAGAAAGTGACTAGTATGTTCTTCTCGTTCTCTATTCTTTGTATCCCTCTATAAAATTCGAGAATGGGGATCAACATTTTGAGGACAATAGAGATCATTTCACATGGTGGAAGCTGTCAAATATATTAGATTCATCATTCAAAGCTATGTCATCTTTATTATGTTGTAATATATCTGATGTTTAAGAGTATTGTGTAATTTGTAAATTTATTGTATATGTATATGCGGTTCATCGAGCATAGAAGGAATGAAAATTAAAGAGAAAATTATGAGTTTAATCCCTAAAATATGCAATCTGTGTGAAATTAGTACTTGCGAAATGAGAATCTTTCTTCATTAACATAACATAATAGATATAAATTTTTTCAGGGATTAATTTGAAACAAATTGCATCTTTCAGGAATTAAATTTGATATTTTTATCTTTTAGAGACTAAAGAGTCAATTTATATTTTTGTATGGCAATTTGTAAAAATTATAAATATTAATAAATTTGTATTTATTTTAAAGTTCGTTTAGCAATATTATTAATTACAAAAAAAATAGAAATAGACAATCATAACTAAAATATAATTTCATTTATCTGTTATTCTTTTATAGCACGGTGTTGAACTTAAAATGACTCAGAGAAGGAAGTCACCCCCGAATACTTCAGAATCTTTTGTGCATTAGAAATAAAAATTATGTAAAGCAATTCATGTTTTGCTAATTTGTATAAAAACTACTTATGGTCGAATTACCAAAAAGGCATGTTTACATTCATTTTGCTATTTATGTTACTTTAAATGATAAAATGAAATTTAAGCAAAGGCATTTTCGTCTTAAAAATGTAAGTAATCACATACACCCTCTAAGTCTCTAATGTTTTCTTTATCCTTCAGAATCTCAAGGAAAAACGAAATGTACTCTATGGGATGAAAATTTTAACCTCAAAATTTAATAATTTTTTTTGTAATTTTTTTTAAAAAAAAGAAAGCTAAGGATGCAGAACATGTGTTTTATATATGGACTCATTCATATGGTTATATTATCAATAATTAGATCCATCGTAATAGTTTTTCCTATCGTTTTCTTTGATCCATCATAAAAAAAATATAATGTAAAGAAAATGGATTAATTGTACAAATTCATATAAGTTATTCATTTCGTGGGGATTAATGTACAGACTCATATAAGATGTCCGTCTGCGAGGTCATTCACGTGAGGTGAAATTGGTATGAAATTAAATGATTCAACAAACAATTTGTTTGATAGCGAAGGAAAACTTGAATTAAGAACGTTGCATCGAATGAAAACGTGAACAAAGATGTTATGTTGATGGGAAACGTGACAAGTCTCTGTTTTCCTTTGCTTTCGTCATATTATTCTTGCCATTTGTGGACTTGCGAGAAACTCATTCATTTATCTTCATAGACCTTTTAACCTTGTAAATGTGAGGTTCACCTATGGCTCTTGCACTTGAGGTGAATTAGCTTTGTTCAAATTCTTAAAGGTATTTTTCAATTTGAAGGTGCCAAAATAAATACTTTGTCGCTCTTTCATATGACAGTTTTGTTTGATAAAGATTCCAGTTTAATTAACATGATTTTATAAGCTTGGCACGTTTTTTCTTTAATTTCTATCATTTTCTTAAATTTGTTTTACATATAAATTTTCTTTTGTTTAAGATGGCTGAGTAGAGAATTCTTGGTAAACCTGTTTGTTGAGAATGAGTCTGCATTCTTTTTTTTAGGAATTTTGATTTACGTCTATCCCTTAATTACAAAAATTACTTTATGATGCAGGATGGACAAAGCATTCAAGGGTGAATCTAATTCTCACTTTGTACTAAAACCAATGATGAAAAATACATTGGATCTAGTTTCCCTATCGAAGCTTCACAGATTTGCCAAATTTACACTATAATGTGTCCGATGTTCAAGTCTATCGTGTAATTTTTAAATTTGTGGTATTTGTATATACCATTCATCGAGCATAGTGGGAATGAAAAAACAAAGATGAAATTATTATTTTAGTCTCTGTGAGTCTCTATTAACATAACAAATATGAAATTTTTCAAAAACTAAATTGAGACAACTTATATTTTTTTGGGATAAATTTTACATTTTCATATTTTAATGATTAATCGAGTCAAATTAAAATGGACCGAATTTGATATTTTCATATTTAAGGGATTAAATTAAGACAAATTAAATCTTTTTGGGACTAAAATGATAATTTAACTCAAAAATAAAAATGACATTGTAATTATACATAATTTCCCATTTCTTTCAAATATATAGTTGGCCATTGGTTGTCCGCTAGTTGTAAAACTTGAAAATATTAATAAATTGGTTTTAATTTTTATAATATGTTGAATTTATATATCTTAGATCTTTAGGGTATGTTCTTTTTGTGGAAAAGGGAAGGGAATGGAAATGAGAATGGAAATAGGAATGGGAAAAGATGAGGGAATGGAAATGTTATGTCAATATGATGTGATGTGATGTAAAAGGAATAAAAGTGAGTAAAATGACAATTTTGTTCTTACATTAAAAGTAGGAATGGAATAAAAGTGGATAAAAAAGTAAGGGCAAAAACATAATTTCATCACATTGCAAAAAGTTAGGTTTGTTTGTTAGGAAAAAAAGAAGAGGGAGAAGCCTTTTCCCTCCCCTTTTCCATTGTCATCTCCACCAAAAGAACATGACCTTAGTCTTCACTTTTATTTCTTTATACAAAGTGCTTCAGTCAATTTTATTTAAACTAGCTAAAAGATACAACCAAATCACCCAATAGAAAAAAAAAAATTTTATGCGGCTCCATCAGGTAAGATTTGAAGAGGGCCATATATACAAAAGTACTATATGCCTACACAATTTTTTTTTTTAAAAAAAAGACTATTTACATAAGTTAAACTTGTGACCTATTTACATGGCAATATATAATATTATATTCTTACTAGTGCTCTACTCTAAGGCTTGCCTTCTAAACCACCCAAAAGAAAAATCATAAAAATTAAGTGAACCAATGCAAGCCACAAAAAATAGACAATCAACAATATAAGTAAAAAATATCTCAATAACTACTTAATCAAGTGGCTCCATCTAACAAAAAAAAGGCAGCTCTAAATTGTGAATTTAGATTAGCTAAAGTGAAATTTGCACAAAGTGCATGATGTGAACCGTTAGATAAGCATTGAGATCTGTATTAGCACTGCAACACTTTCATCTGACGGTTAAGATTGTACATTTCATCCACTTGTATTTTAACAGATTAAAATCATAAATTGTCTCTGGTATTGGTTCCTACAATTCTTAATGCATCCACAACTATTATTCTCTACATAATTGCTATAACCTCAAGTCTTAGACCTTAAACCATTCTTTGAAAATATAATAAAATCAAGTCGTTTTTTGATGTCAAAAAAACCAATTAGGCCATACGTTATTCATATATATTTATATGTGTGCATTTTTGTAAAAGCTTCCATGAACACTAAGGCCTAAGCTTTTTCACTTACATTGGATGCTCCATTAGAATAGAGGGATCTTTAAACATTGACTTACCAAACTATTTTCATTTGCTTTAATCAAATGCATATATTTAAGTTTCACTCACCATATGTGACCCTCGAAAAATCAAGATGAGACCCAATGTACTACAAGAAAAATTACTATTTTCAATGACTTATATTTTGACAGCCACTTAATCATAAAAAAATTGTATTTTTTTTAATAATTAAATTTTGGCTATTGATATTCAAAAAAATAATAATTAGCTTTCGGAATAAGTTATTGAAAAAATACAATAATAGTATTTTCGACGGTCAATAATAGTTAATAATACTTTTCTCAACAATGCTTTTTTAATGGTATTTTTTCAATGACCGTCGTCAAAAAGGATATTATAAAAAATAATGTTATCAACAATTATTGATCGTCGAAAATAATATCATTGATTTTTTTCAGTAACTTAAGTTGCCGGTCAAAATTTAATTATGAAAAAAAATTATTAAAAAAGTATTAATAGTTACCATCGAAATATAAATTTTTAAAAATATTTATTTTTCTTGTAATGGTGGGTCATCAAACCCAAATGTTGTAGAATGAAAGTATAATGTAGCCACTTATAAAGCCACTCTAAAAAAGAAGTAGAATTTAAGGCTATTTGGTTAACTATCATTGGATAATCATTTCCTTTGTAGTGTTTAGGCCCATTAAAAACACAAGAACCTCTGGTTTAATATGTTTCAATATGTGGGCCAGCCCACCAAGAGATTTGATGTATGATGGCTCAAAAAATTAAACTTAATTGAAAAAAAAAATTTAGTCAATTAAAAATTTTTTTCCAAAAATTATTCAACTACTGCTTTGCTTATATGACAAATGACATTACTCTACTACAGCCATTTTCACAAAAAATTAAAATTAATTGGAAAAAAATTAGTCAATTAAAAAAATTATTCCAAATTTTTTTTGTATAATCCAAAACATAATGTGAGATTAGATTCGTTTCCATGCAGTCTAACATTGTATTAATCAAGAAACTTGAGGAAAATAATTAGGAGGTAGATTTAAACTTCATTTAAGGTATCAGTCTTTTAAAGATTTATTTTCCTTGAAAATATTCTACTCTAATTAAGTAATTATAATATCTTCTAACATTAATCAAATTAGTTAAATTCAGTAACTTTTTTTTTTTGCAAGTAGCTATTGTAAATACCAAGGGCGAGTTTAGTTAGTGGGGTGGAGGATGTAATGGGATTGTAGAAGAGAATGAAAAAAGAAATATGAAAGTGATGTTAATGGAATAAAAGTGGGTAAAATGATCATTTTACCCTTATATTAAAAGTGAGAATGGAATAAAGTGGATAAAAAATAAGGGCAAGATTATAATTTCATCACGTTACAAAAAGTAAAGTGTGTTTGGTTGGAAGGATGCAAAGGGATTACGTCTACGATTATGTTGACAAAACTGCCAACCAAGCGTGCCCAATAGTTTTAACAATATAGATTGTTTCAATTTACTCCTTAAAAGATGAAAATGCAATGCTTAACTTAATCCTTGAAAGATGATTCTTTTTTCCTAGTTTAGTCCTTTTAAGTTCCTCAAAGAAGCCACAGGACACATACATTGACGAAAAAAACTAAAAGGGCCACATTGGAAAAAAAAACTTTTGAAGCACTAAATTAGGCATTTTTAATTTTTAGGGACTAAATTAGAATAATTTTTATTTTTAGGGATAAATTAATAATTCTCTCTATTTATTATGTTTAAAGAGTAATTATTTTATTATAACTTTAGTATTAGGAAGTTTTGTGAAAAGCAAAGTGAATAAACTATCAAAAGTATAAATTAAATATTTTTTTTATAAACTAAATTTGTAAGATAATGAGTATTTCATTAATAAAATTATAATAAAAAATGCAATTTGAAGGAGACACATGAAAAGAAAAATGTGACATATTACACATCACTTTTTAATAATTTATTTATGGTTTTCACTTGTTCCATATTGCTCATTTATAGGAATGTTAAAATGGGTCGGTCCACAGGGTCGTGGACTAGCCCATCATGGACTGTCACTAAGATGGGCTGGATTTAGGGTGAGCCTAAAAGATTGGCCCAACCCTTAATGGGGCCAAGGGCCGGCCCATGGGCCATTTATTTTTTTCTAATTTTTAATTTATTTTTTTTAAAAAAATATTTTATTTGGTCAAATATCAATATATTAGGTGTAAATATTACAATTTGACTTGCAATAATAGGATTTGAAAGGTTATTTAGTGTAGTTTATTTTATTAATCAACATCTATATTAATATGGCTGTGGGGTCTTCCCGTCAACGGTCTCCTAAAATAGTCAATTAGTTAATTAAGAAAGAAAATAAAAATATGATGTGAGAAGATCATGTGTGAGAGAAAATAAGAATAGTGATAACTTCCCATGATTTTATTTATTATTTAAATATAATAATTATTTTATTTTATATTTTAAAATTTTGAAATAATTTAATATTTAATTTTTTATTAATTTAAAATATAACAATCATAATTTTATAATATATTTTTTTAAAAAAATAAATTATATGCACGATACGTGCATGCGAAACCTCTAGTATTATGAATGAATATTACAAATTGGCTTATGAATATTACATATCAACATATGTTATAATATTCTATATAATATAAAATACTTGTAATATATTTTAAAAAAAAAAGACAAAAGAACAAAAAAAGCCCATGTGGGTCGAGTCGACCCAGCCCTTGAAAGCCCACCATGGGCCATGGGCACAGGCTAAAAGCCCTTCCTTAAAATAGGCCACAATTTTGTTGGTCCAGCCCTTGCTATTCTAAAGGTTGAGCCGAGCTAAGCCCATTTAGACATCCATGTCTATCTTTTAAAAGTTATAAATCAATCATCTATCTTTGCAACTTATTTCAAATTGGCCCTTTTGTATAACACCGTTAATTTGGTCCGTCAATTGATAACATGACATGATAAAAACTTTTCAAAAATTATACTTTCACCTCTTTTTTAACATTTGAACTTTCATTTCAATCCCTATATATACTCTATACCTTCTTTTTCTTTCTCTCCACACCAACTCAATCTCCTTCTCTTATTCTTTTTTACTCTATCATTTCCTTACCACAATAATAAAAGGCTTCCACGGGGTAAATCAAGGCTATTTTCAGTTAGTACTATGAGAATATAGTGTAAAGAATGAAATGAATCTTATGAGGTTAAAGAAATGGTGAAAGTCTATTTTTTTTAAAAGTTTCTATCATGATATGTTATCAGTTGACAGAGCAAATCAACGATATTACACAAAATGGTCAATTTAAAACAAGTTACAAAGATAGATGACTGATTCAAAATTTTTGAAAAATAGATAATTAATATAAAACAAAACAAAAAAAAGAGATAAGGGGTCAAAATGAAATATTATCATTTTTTTTAATTATAACACCTCTTAAAAGGATAAAAGTTCAGGCTTTGCTTATATGACAAATGACATTACTCAATTACAGGAATTTTCACAAAATAATTAAACTTAATTGAAAAAAAATCAATAAATTAAAAATTTTATTCCAAAAAATTTTTGTATAACCCAAAATATAATGCGAGATTATACTTGTTTCCATGTAGACAAACATTGTATTAATCAAGAAACTTGAAAAAATCAACCAAGAGGTTGATTTAAACTTCATTTTTTATGAACGATTTAAACTTCATTTAAGGTATCAGTCTTCTAAAAATTTATTTTTCTTGAAAATATTCTACTCTAATTATAATGTCACCTAACTTGAATCAAATTAGTTGAAATTCAGTAGCTTTTTTTTGGCCTAAAGTCGCTATTGTATATACCAATAGTTTTAACAAATTTTTTTTACTGATTGAAAATTTATTTATTAGGATTTTATTAATCTAAATATAAAAATTAATTTAACCTCATTTATTCACATTTCTAAACAATGTAAAAGAATGATAATATAAAATTGAGAGTATTATCGTTCAAAATATCATATCTTTGGACATATGTAATGCACGGATTATGTTTACAAATGATTATGTATCAATCTTGTACATATATTTATAAAATAATTATTTTAAATTTTGCATATATATTATGAAGATATAAATAATATTTATGTATAATAAACAAAATTTGGCATTTGGGGCACGTACATTGATTTTATTAGATAATGTGGCTATTTTTTCTATAATTACAAATATTAAAAGATTCATGATCATATTTTGATAAATAAATAATTTTTATTCGCCCGTGTATTGATTGCATGGGATAGAACCACTATTGCATAATTATCTTGCTAAAAAATAATGACAAAAAAGTTAGAGAAATAATTATTTAATTGTGCAGATTCATATGAGCTGTATGTTTCATGTGGATTGTACAGACAGATATGAGCTGTCTGTTTGGTGGGGTCATTCACGTGATGTGAAATTGGTATGAAACTAATTGGTATAAGCTGTATGTCTGTTTGATAGCCAAGGAAAGTGTGAAGCAAGACGTTACATTGAACGGAAATGTGAAGAGAGATGTTAAGTTGAAGGAAAACGTGAAAGCCTCTGTTTTCTTTTGCTTTCGTCACCATTCACGCCATCTATGGACTTGTGAGAAACAAATTCATGTATCTTCATCGACCTCTCAACCTTATAAATATGAGGTTCACCTAATGTCTTTTCACACATCGATCTATTCACCAGATCTCCACCAACTTTCATTTCTTATGAGTGATATCAAAGCTCTTTCTTCTTTATTTATAGGCCTAGCTAGAAGTACATGGTTCTTAAGGAAAAATCCATCAATTTTTGTGATCAATGAGCCTGATTCAACCTCCGAAAGGTATTTTTTTGAGAGAATTTTTTTTTCCTATTTCCCCTCACATTTAATCTTTAGCATTACTGTTTCTCGTAATTCTTGTATTCTTATATATTTTTGTGTCTAAATTGAACTATTGTCTCACATGACACATTCTCCTAATTTTGTTAAAGTTATCAATTGCTTCATGATGCAGGAGGGATCAAGATGATTTTGCTTTTCACTTTGTACTATCAAATCAACGAAATACCTAACTTAAAAGACGTCATCAATTTTCTGAGTTTGAATTCTCTGGAGTAAGAGAGAGAGCTGCAGTTCTCCATTCAAGGTGGATCAAAAATTCAATATTTTACTCACATTCCCGACATTAGAAGCATTCATGGAAGTGATGGAAATTACTGTTCCAATGAGTCTCCATGTAATGCATTGAAGTAGAGGCTGGCCATGGGCGAGAAAATAATGAGAACCCATTTTGTAAAGCCCACTATGTTGAGCCCATTCTCTTTCTTGAAGAGTCATATTGCACTTCAAGAAAGGGACTAGTATGTTCTTCTCGTTCTCTATTCTTTGTATCCCTCTATAAAATTCGAGAATGGGGATCAACATTTTGAGAACAATAGAGATCATTTCACATGGTGGAAGCTATCAAATATATTAGTTCCATCATTCAATGCTATGTCATCTTTATTATGTTGTAATCTATATGATGTTTAAGAGTATTGTGTAATTTGTAAATTTATTGTAAATGTATATGCGGTTCATCGAGCATAGAAGGAATGAAAATTAAAGAGAAAATTATTAGTTTAATCCCTAAAACATGCAATCTGTGTGAAATTAGCACCTGTGAAATGAGAATCTTTCTTCATTAACATAACATAATAGATATAAATTTTTTCAGAGATTAATTTGAAACAAATTGCATCTTTCAGGAATTAAATTTGACATTTCTATCTTTTAGAGACTAAATTTAGTCAATTTATATTTTTGTATGGCAATTTGTAAAAATTATAAATATTAATAAATTTGTATTTATTTTAAAGTTCGTTTAGCAATATTATTAATTACAAAAAAATAGAAATAGACAATCATAACTAAAATATAATTTCATTTATCTGTTATTCTTTTATAGCACGGTGTTGAACTTTTAAAATGACTCAGAGAAGGAAGCCACCCCTGAATACTTTATAATCTTTTGAGTATTAGAAATAAAAATTATGTAAAGCAATTCATGTTTTGCTAATTTGTATAAAAAATACTTATTGTCAAATTACCAAAAATGCATGTTAACATTCATTTTGCTATTTATGTTACTTTAAATGATAAAATGAAATTTAAGCAAGGGCATTTTTGTCTTAAAAATGTAAGCAATCACATACACCCCTCTAAGGGCGCGTTCATAAGTTAAAAATAGAAATAGAAATGAAAACACAATACATTTGATGTGTTTAATAGTAAAAGTTTGGTAATGAAAATGGAATGGGAATGTATTAAAATGACGATTTTATCTCTTATATTAAAATAATAAAAAGAAAAGAAAGTTATAATTATATCAAATAATGTCAAATCAAAGGGCTATAATAGATATTTTGTATTTTCTTTTTCTTTTTTTTTTAAAGTTGATGGAAATGAAAAAGTGAAAAAGTAAGTGGGACTTACTTGTTGGTTTCTATGAAAATGATATCTTGGTAGTGAACATGCCCTAAGTCTCTAATGTTTTCTTTATCCTTCAGAATCTCAAGTAAAAACGAAATGTACTCTATGGGATGAAAATTTTAACCTCAAAATCTAGTAATTTTTTTATTATAATTTTTTAAAAAAAAAAGAAAGCTAAGGATGCATAACATGTGTTTTATATATGGACTCATTCATATGGTTATATTATCGATAATTAGATCCATCGTAATAATTTTTCCTATCGTTTTCTTTGATTCATCATAAAAAAAATATAATGTAAAGAAAATGGATTAATTGTACAGATTCATATAAGTTGTTCATTTCGTGGGGATTAATGTACAGACTCATATAAGCTGTCCGTATGTGGGGGGTCATTCACATGATGTGAAATTGGTATGAAATTAAATGATTCAACAAACAATTTGTTTGATAGCGAAGGAAAACGTGAAGTAAGAACGTTACATTGAATGAAAACGTGACAAAGATGTTATGTTGATGGGAAACGTGAAAAGCCTCCATTTTGTTTTGCTTCCGTCATCATTCACGCCATCTGTGGACTTGCGAGAAACCCATTCATTTATCTTCATGGACCTCTCCACAAATCGATCTATTCAATATAGATCTCCATCATATTTTATTTCTTATGAGTGATATCGAAGCTCTTTTTTGTTCAAATTCTTAAAGGTATTTTTTCAATTTGAAGGTGCCAAAATAAATACTTTGTCGCTCTTTCATATGACAGTTTTGTTTGATAAAGTTTCTAGTTTAATTAACGTGATTTTATAAGCTTGGCACATTTTTAATCAATTAACGGTAACCATCAAAATATAAGTTTTTAAAAACATTTATTTTTCTTGTAATGGTGGGTCATCAAACCCAAATCTTGTAGAATGAAAGTATAATGTAACCACTTATAAAACCACCCTAAAAAAGGAGTAGAATTTAAAGCTATTTGGTTAACCATATAATAATTTCCTCTGTAGTGCCTAGGCCCATTAAAAACACAAGAGCCTCTTGTTCAATATGCTTCAATATGCGGGCTTCAATATGCGGGCCAGCTCACCAAGAGATTTGATGTATGATGGCTCAAAAAATTAAACTTAATTGAAAAAAAAATAGTCAATTAATTTTTCCAAAAATTATTCAACTACTACTTTGCTTATATGACAATTGACATTACTCAACTACAACCATTTTCACAAAAAAATTAAAATTAATTGGAAAAAAATTAGTCAATTGAAAATTTTATTCCAAAATTCTTTTGTATAATCCAAAACATAATGTGAGATTAGATTCGTTTTCATGCAGTCTAACATTGTATTAATCAAGAAACTTGAGGAAAATAATTAGGAGGTAGATTTAAACTTCATTTAAGGTATCAGTCTTTTAAAGATTTTATTTTCCTTGAAAATATTCTACTCTAATTAAGTAATTATAATATCTTCTAACATTAATCAAATGAGTTAAATTCAGTAACTATTTTTTTTCGCCTGAAGTAGCTATTGTAAATACTAAGGGTGTGTTTGGTTAGTGGGGTGGGGGATGTAATGAGATTGTAGAAGAGAATGAAAAAGGTAATATGAAAGTGATGGGAATGAAATAAAAGTGGGTAAAATAACTGTTTTATCCTTATATTAAAAGTGAGAATAGAATAAAGTGGATAAAAAGTAAGAAAAAAAATATAATTTCATCACATTACAAAAAGTAAAGTGTGTTTGGTTGGAAGGATGCAAAGGGATTACGTCTACGATTACGTTGACAAAACTGCCAACCAATCGTGCCCAATAGTTTTAACAAATTTTTTAGTGATTGAAAATTTATTTATTAGCTTTTTATTAAATTAACGGTATTACACAAAAGGGTCAATTTGAAACAAGTTACAAAGATAGAGGACTGATTCAAAATTTTTAAAAGATAGATAATTAATATAAAACAAAAAAAATTAAAGATAAGGGGTCAAAATGAAATATTATCATTTTTTAAATTATAACACCTCATAAAAGGATAAAAGTTCAGGCTCCTAGTTTGCTTATATGACAAATGACATTACTCAATTATAGGCATTTTAAAAAACATTAAATTAATTGACAAAAAAACAGTCAATTAAAAAATTTATTCCAAAAAATTTTTGTATAACCCAAAATTTATTCTAAATCAATCAGGAGGTTGATTTAAACTTCATTTAAGGTATCAGTCTTCTAAAAATTTATTTTTCTTGAAAATATTCTACTCTAACTATAATATCTCCTAACTTAATCAAATTAGTTGAAATTCAGTAGTTTTTTTTTGGGCCTAAAGTCGCTGTTGTTTATACCAATAGTTTTAACAAATTTTTTTAGTGATTGAAAATTTATTTATTAGGTTTTTATTAATCTAAATATAAAAATTAATTTAACCTCATTTATTCACATTTCTAAACAATGTAAAAGAATGATAATATAAAATTGAGAGTATCATCGTTCAAAATATCATATATTTGAACATGTGCAATGCACGGATTATGTTTACAAATGTTTATGCATCAATTTTGTACATATACATATATATATATATTGATAACTTTTTTGTACATATATTTATACAATAATTATTTTGAATTTTGCATATATATTATGAAGATATAAATAATATTTATGAATAATAAACAAAAATTGGCATTTGGGGCACGTATATTGATTTTATTAGACAACTAGCTTGTTACCCGTGCAACGTCTTTATTTTAATTAATTTAAAATTTTATAAAATTAATTAATTAATAATTATATTGATTTTTTATTTAAATAATTACAAATAAATTAATATGAGATGAATGATATGTAAATTGAATTAGTAATATACAAATCTAAATAAAAAAAATTTTGTTCTACACTTTTAAATTATTGATTAATCAATCATTGGAATAATTTTTAAATAGATCTATAGTAATGACTGATCTCCTAACTTGTTAATTTTCTTAAGACTGTATATATTTTGTGTTGATAAGAACATTATTGAGATTCATTGTAGATAATTTGGTAGTTGACGTGGATGTATAATCGGAGGAATAAAAATTACTATCAATTGCTCTTTTCTTTGTTGTTTGAATGATAATATGGTTGGATTCTTGTGATTTTTCATGAGATATGGTTGATTCTAAAAATTGGATAAAAGCAAAAACATTAATATAATTAATAACTGAAAACAAAACATATATTTCATTTATAAAACTTAAAATGCATGCATATCGTTTTGTCATGAGTCAAATATACATTTGTGATAAATTTACTGCATAATTGGTCAGCTTAAATGAACACGTAGGAGAGATGATGTGTCCACTTTAACACGCCACATCAGCAGTTAACAGAAAAAATAGACGGAATTGGACGGAAGGACCAATATAAAACTTCTGAGAAAAATAAAGGACTAATTTAAAACTTCTAAAAGATAAAGGACAAATATAGAAGTTGAGTGAAAGATAAAGGACCAAAATAAACATTTGACCTTCGATGTTAGTAACTTATAGAAACTGTAAACTATATCATTCAAGTTCTCTTAATTCTATCCATTATCTTATGATCCCAACCCTTTGTGTTGTTTTTCCTCAAAGATTAGGTCCAAAGAATGAATCTTTTGACTTTTAAACTATAAAGAAGATACACAATCTATATTCTTGAGTTAATTAAATAGTACATCTCAATTCTCAATTAACTTTTGATAAAGTGTATGAAGTTTGATCCTAAAAGCTCTTATTTAAAAGCTTTATATAAAAATATTAACCAATACGTAAATGTTGAAAATATTACTGTTAAAAATGTTAAAGTTTATAGACATTTTCTAATGTACATTCACATTCTTTCTATTGCAATTATTATTAAGCAAAATGTATTAAAAGAATAATGAAAGAATTGATATTTACTATTGTATCATACAAAATATATTTAATTAGTTTGTTCATCTTCAACCTTCTCTCTTTCTACTTCACAACATTTATCTATTGCTATTTCTCTATTAAGAAAAAAGATATTAAAATATAGAACCTACAAAATATAAGGTATATAAGCCTATTTAATTATTTAGTCAAACTTAAATTTTTTTTCTTATTCACCAGCATATTTCCCTTTTTATTGGTCTCTCTCTTTAAGTAAATTTCGCTAATATTTTATCATATGCAAAAGATAAGCACAAAAAAAAAATATCATTATGTAAATAATAAATGAAGAACACATTAGATATTTGATGCTGAATTGAGGCCCCTTAGTTGGAATAACATTAAAATTTGAAAGAACAAATAAACAATTAATTAAAAAGTAAATTTTGTAAGCAGGAAAAGAAGCCCATATCAGTGTAATAATAAAACAAACTTGATGAACCCAAATGCATTCTTTGATAAAAGAACACATCATCCACAGTACGTGTTTACATATCATCAATATATCATTTTTATTTGCCATTCAAGAGGATTCAAATTCTCTGAAGTGGAGGGAGAGGTGAAGTTGAATTAATATTTGATGTAAACAGTGAAGTTGCATATACACTTTCCAGCCACTAAAAATAACACATAGTCCATTTTTTCGACTGAAAAAATTGTAGAAATTAAGAAAGAAAAATTAGAGTCTTTGAGAAGAGGAAACGAACCATTCACAATTCAATTTGAGGCCAGAGATAGGGAATCCATAGTTGAAGCACGGTCAAGAGCTAATATAAAATTAATTGAATATTAATTTTAATTTATTATACTATGTTTATCTAAATTTTTTATTTTAATTTATTTTTAATTTTTTTATCTGCATATAAAAATTAATTGAATATTAAAATTTGAACTAATATAAAATCATCCTTAGATTTTTTAATCTGATATTTATTGGTTTAAATCAATTAGGGATGAGGTCAACCCAATTGAAATAAATGATACAAAACATTAGTGTAAATTGATTCATGGATCATGCAAACATTTATGATATGATTAATTACATATAATCTGTATTAATTAAAAAGGTTGGCCAAGGAATAATCTCAGCCATTGGCTTGGAGATAAGTTAGATTTCTTCGAAGGATGATGTGGCAAAATTGCAAAACATGACACTCCAGCCACGTGACAAGAATTGGCTTCATGTACTTGGCTTTAGTAATATATATAGATATATAGATATAGATATATAGATATATAGAATATAGATATATAGATATATAGAATATATAGATATATAGATATAGATGTGGCTATTTTTTCTATAATTACAAATATTAAAAGATTCGTGATCCTATTTTGATAAATAAATAATTTTTATTCGCCCGTATATTGATTGCATGGGATAGAACCATTATTGCATAATTATATTGCTAAAAAATAATGACAAAAAAGTTAGAGAAATAATTATTTAATTGTACAGATTCATATGAGCTGTCTGTTTCATGTGGATTGTACAGACAGATATGAGCTGTCTGTTTGGTGGGGTCATTCACGTGATGTGAAATTGCTATGAAACTAATTGGTATAAGCTGTCTGTCTGTTTGATAGCCAAGGAAAGTGTGAAGCAAGACGTTACATTGAACGAAAATGTGAAGAGAGATGTTAAGTTGAAGGAAAACGTGAAAAGCCTCCGTTTTCTTTTGTTTTCGTCACCATTCACGCCATCTATGGACTTGTGAGCAACAAATTCATGTATCTTCATCGACCTCTCAACCTTATAAATATGAGGTTCACCTAATGTCTTTTCACACATCGATCTATTCACCAGATCTCCACCAACTTTCATTTCTTATGAGTGATATCAAAGCTCTTTCTTCTTTATTTATAGGCCTAGCTAGAAGTACATGGTTCTTAAGAAAAAATCCATCAATTTTTGTGATCAATGAGCCTGATTCAACCTCCAAAAGGTATTTTTTTTAGAGAAATTTTTTGTTTCTATTTCCCCTCACATTTAATCTTTAGCATTATTGTTTATCGTAATTCTTGTATTCTTATATATTTTTGTGTCTAAATTGAACTATTGTCTCACATGACACATTCTCCTAATTTTGTTAAAGTTATCAATTGCTTTATGATGCAGGAGGGATCAAGATGATTTTGATTTTCACTTTGTACTATCAAATCAACGAAATACCTACCTTAAAAGACGTCATCAATTTTCTGAGTTTGAATCCTCTGGAGTAAGAGAGAGAGCTGCAGTTCTCCATTCAAGGTGGATCAAAAATTCAATATTTTACTCACATTCCCAACATTAGAAGCATTCATGGAAGTGACGAAAATTATTGTTCCAATGAGTCTCCATGTAATGCATTGAAGTAGAGGCTGGCAATGGGCGAGAAAATAATGAGAACCCATTTTGTAAAGCTCACTATGTTGAGCCCATTCTCTTTCTTGAAGAGCCATATTGCACTTCAAGAAAGGGACTAGTATGTTCTTCTCGTTCTCTATTCTTTGTATCCCTCTATAAAATTCGAGAATGGGGATCAACTTTTTGATGACTATAGAGATCATTTCACATGGTGGAAGCTGTCAAATATATTAGATCCATCATTCAATGCTATGTCATCTTTATTATGTTGTAATCTATCTGATGTTTAAGAGTACTGTGTAATTTGTAAATTTATTGTATATGTATATGCGGTTCATCGAGCATAGAAGGAATGCAAATTAAAGAGAAAATTATTAGTTTAATCCCTAAAATATGCAATCTGTATGAAATTAGTACCTGCGAAATGAGAATCTTTCTTCATTAACATAACATAATAGATATAAATTTTTTCAGGGATTAATTTGAAACAAATTGCATCTTTTAGGAATTAAATTTCACATTTCTATCTTTCAGAGACTAAATTGAGTCAATTTATATTTTTGTATGGCAATTTGTAAAAATTATAAATATTAATAAATTTGTATTTATTTTAAAGTTCGTTTAGCAATATTATTAATTACAAAAAAATAGAAATAGACAATCATAACTAAAATATAATTTCATTTATATGTTATTCTTTTATAGCACGGTGTTGAATTTAAAATGACTCAGAGAAGGAAGCCACCCCCGAATACTTCAGAATCTTTTGTGCATTAGAAATAAAAATTATGTAAAGCAATTCATGTTTTGCTAATTTGTATAAAAAAATACTTATTGTCGAATTACCAAAAAGGCATGTTTACATTCATTTTGCTATTTATGTTACTTTAAATGATAAAATGAAATTTAAGCAAAGGCATTTTTGTCTTAAAAATATAAGCAAGCACATACACCCTCTAAGTCTCTAATATTTTCTTTATCTTCAGAATCTCAAGTAAAAACGAAATGTACTCTATGGGATGAAAATTTTAACCTCAAAATCTAATAGTTTTTTTTTGTAATTTTTTTTTAAAAAAGAAAGCTAAGGATGCATAACATGTGTTTTATATATGGACTCATTCATATGGTTATATTATCGATAATTAGATCCATCATAATAGTTTCTCCTATCGTTTTCTTTGATCCATCATAAAAAAATATAACGTAAAGAAAATGGATTAATTGTACAAATTCATATAAGTTGTTCATTTCGTGGGGGTTAATGTACAGACTCATATAAGCTGTCCGTCTGCGGGGTCATTCACGTGATGTGAAATTGGTATGAAATTAAATGATTCAACAAAGAATTTGTTTGATAGCGAAGGAAAACGTGAATTAAGAACGTTGCATCGAATGAAAATGTGAACAAAGATGTTATGTTGATGGGAAACGTGAAAAGTCTCCGTTTTCCTTTGCTTTTGTCTTCATTCATGCCATTTGTGGACTTGCGAGAAACTCGTTCATTTATCTTCATGGACCTTTTAACCTTGTAAATGTGAGGTTCACCTATGGCTCCTGCAGTTGAGGTGAATTAGCTTTGTTCAAATTCTTAAAGGTATTTTTTCAATTTGAAGGTGCCAAAATAAATACTTTGTGGCTCTTTCATATGACATTTTTGTTTGATAAAGTTTCCAGTTTAATTAACATGATTTTATAAGCTTGGCACATTTTTTCTTTAATTTCTATCATTTTCTTAAATTTGTTTTACATATAAATTTTCTTTTGTTTAAGATGGCTGAGTAGAGATTTCTTGGTAAACCTGTTTGTTGAGATTGAATCTGCATTCTTTTTTTTTTTTAGGAATTTTGATTTGCGTGTATTCCTTAATTACAAAAATTACTTTATGATGCAGGATTGACAAAGCATTCAAGGGTGAATCTAATTCTCACTTTGTACTAAAACCAATGATGAAAAATACATTGGATCTAGTTTCCCTATCGAAGCTTTACAGATTTGCCAAATTTACACTATAATGTGTCCGATGTTCAAGTCTATCGTGTAATTTTTAAATTTATGGTATTTGTATATACCATTCATCGAGAATAGTGGGAATGAAAAAACAAAGATGAAATTATTATTTTAGTCTCTGTGAGTCTCTATTAACATAACAAACATGAAGTTTTTCAAAAATTAAATTGAGACAACTTATATTTTTTTGGGATAAATTTTACATTTTCATATTTTAATGATTAATCGGGTCAAATTACAGTGGACCAAATTTGATATTTTCGTATTTAAGGGATTAAATTAAGACAAATTAAATCTTTTTGGGACCAAAATGATAATTTACTCAAAAATAAAGATGACATTGTAATTATACATAATTTCCCATTTCTTTCAAATATATATTTGGCTTTGGTTGTCGGCTAGTTGTAAAACTTGAAAATATTAATAAATTGGTTTTTATTTTTATAATACGTTGAATTGATATATCTTAGATCTTTAGTCTTCACTTTTATTTCTTTATACAAAGTGCTTCAGTCAATTTTATTTAAACTAGCTAAAAGATACAACCAAATCACCCAATAGAAGAAAAAAAATTATGCGGCTCCATCAGGTAAGATCTAAAGAGGGCCATATATACAAAAGTATTATGCCTACACAAATTTTTTTTCTTAAAAAAAACTATTTACATAAGTTAAACTTGTGACCTATTTACATGGCTATTTTTTCTATAATTACAAATATTAAAAGATTCATGATCATATTTTGATAAATAAATAATTTTTATTCACCCGTGTATTGATTGCATGGGATAGAACCACTATTGCATAATTATCTTGCTAAAAAATAATGACAACAAAGTTAGAGAAATAATAATTAATTGTACAGATTCATATGAGCTGTCTGTTTCATGTGGATTGTACAGACAGAAATGAGCTGTCTGTTTAGTGGGGTCATTCACGTGATGTGAAATTGGTATGAAACTAATTGGTATAAGCTGTCTGTCTGTTTGATAGCCAAGGAAAGTGTGAAGCAAGACGTTACATTGAACGAAAATGTGAAGAGAGATGTTAAGTTAATTGAAGGAAAACGTGAAAAGCCTCCGTTTTCTTTTGCTTTCGTCACCATTCACGCCATCTATGGACTTGTGAGCAACAAATTCATGTATCTTCATCGACCTCTCAACCTTATAAATATGAGGTTCACCTAATGTCTTTTCACACATCGATCTATTCACCAGATCTCCATCAACTCTCATTTCTTATGAATGATATCAAAGCTCTTTCTTCTTTATTTATAGGCCTAGCTAGAAGTACATGGTTCTTAAGAAAAAATCCATCAATTTTTGTGATCAATGAGCCTGATTCAACCTCCGAAAGGTATTTTTTTGAGAGAAAATTTCTTTTTTTTTCTATTTCCCCTCACATTTATTCTTATTATATATTGTTGTGTCTAAATTGAACTATTGTCTCACATGACACATTCTCCTAATTTTGTTAAAGTTATCAATTGCTTCATGATGCAGGAGGGATCAAGATGATTTTGATTTTCACTTTGTACTATCAAATCAACGAATACCTACCTTAAAAGACGTCATATATTTTGGGATAAATTTTACATTTTCATATTTTAATGATTAATCAAGTCAAATTACAATGGACCGAATTTAATATTTTCATATTTCAGGGATTAAATTAAGACAAATTGAGTCTTTTTAGGACCAAAATGATAATTTACTCAAAAATAAAAATGACATTGTAATTATACATAATTTCCCATTTCTTTCAAATATATATTTGGCCATTGGTTGTGGGCTAGTTGTAAAACTTGAAAATATTAATAAATTGGTTTAAATTCTTATAATATGTTGAATTGATATATCTTAGATGTTCAGTCTTCACTTTTATTTCTTTATACAGAGCGCTTCGGTCAATTTTATTTAAACTACCTAAAAGATACGACCAAATCACCCGATAGAAAAAAAAAATTTTACGGCTCCATCAGGTAAGATCTGAAGAGGGTTAGATATACAAAAGTATTATGCCTACACAAATAAAAAAAACTATTTACAGAAGTTAAACTTGTGACCTATTTACATGGCAATATATATAATCTTATATTCTTACCAGTGCTCTACTCTAAAGGCTTGCCTTCTAAACCACCCAAAAGAAAATTTACGAAAATTAAGTAAACCAATGCAAGCCACAAAAAATAAACAATCAACAATATAAGTAAAAAATTATCTCAATAACTACTTAATCAAGTGGCTCCATCTAACAAAAAAGCAGCTCTAAATTGTGAACTTAGATTAGCTAAAGTGAAATTTGCACAAAGTGCATGATATGAACCGTTAGATAAGCATTGAGATCTGTGTTAGCACTGCAACACTGACAGTTAAGATTGTACATTTCATGCGCTTATACTTTATCGGATTAAAATCATAAATTGTCTCTGGTATTGGTTCCTACAATTCTTAATGCATTCACAACTATTATTCTCTACATAATTGCTATGACTTCAAGTCTTAGACCTTAAACCATTCTTTGAAAATATAATAAAGTCAAGTCATTCTTTGATGTCAAAAAAACCAATTAGGCCTTACATTATTCATATCTATTTTATATGTGTTCATTTTTGTCAAAGCTTCCATGCATCAACACTAAGCTTTTTCACTTACATTGGATGCTCCATTAGAATATAGAGAGATCTTTAAACATTAACTTACCAAACTATTTCCATTTGCTCCTATGGTTAATCAAATGCATATATTTAAGCTTCACTCACCATATGTGACCATGGAAAAATCAAGATGAGACCCAATGTACTACAAGAAAAATTACTATTTTCAACAATTTATATTTTGATAGACACTTAATCATTAAAAAATTGTATTTTTTTAATAATTAAATTTTGGCTATTGACATTAAAAAAAAATTGGTTTTCGGAATAAGTTATTGAAAGAAATACAATAATAATATCTTCGATAGTCAATAATAGTAAACTAGAGGTTTCGCATGCACCAAGGTGCATGCAATTTTTTTTATTTTAGTATAAAAATATTTCTATTAGGCTTCACATGCACGTACGTACATGTCAATTTTTTTTAATTTACAAAATATAAAATAAATTATTATTAATTGTAAAATAATAAATTAAAGATTAAAAAATTATTTTCTTTGATAACTACCACAATCATTATTTTTAAAAAACAAAATTACCACTATCACTATTCTCCTATTTTCTCTCTCATGATCTTCTCACATTATTATTTTTTATTTTAATTAATTAAAAAGTCATTTTGGAAGACCATTGACGGGAAGGATCCACAGTCATATAAATATAGATACTTTTCTCGATAATGCTTTTCTCAATGATATTTTTTTCGATGACCGTCGTCAAAAAAGATATTGTAAAAAATAATGTTATCAACAATTATTGATTATAAAAAATAATATCATTGATTTTTTCACCAACTTATGTTGACGGACAGTTAAAATTTAATTGTGAGAAAAGGTACTTATTTTGAAAAAGAAAAAAAATTATTTGTTAAAAAAGTACTTTTTTTTTAATCAATTAACGGTAGCCATCGAAATATAAATTTTAAAAACATTTATTTTTGTTGTAATGGTGGGTCATCAAACCCAAATATTGTAGAATGAAAGTATAATGTAGCCACATATAAAGCCACTCTAAAAAAGAAGTAGAATTTAAGGCTATTTGGTTAACCATCATTGAATAATCATTTCCTTTGTAGTGTTTAGGTCCATTAAAAACACAAGAGCCTCTTGTTCAATATGCTTCAATATGTGGGCCAGCCCACCAAGAGATTTGATTAAACTTAAGGAAAAAACTTAGGTCTATTTCCTTATGTCCATTACATCAAGTTCTTCAATATAAATATGACACGTGGCAAAAAAAATGTTTAAATAACCAATCGCAGTAGAGAGAGAATATAGAATATTACCTTTTACATGACCAATCATAGAAGAAAGAGAGTGTAAATATAATATATGATTGGTGGAACTTGATGTAATGAACATAAGGAAATGGACCTAAGTTTTTTCCTAAACTTAATTGAAAAAAAAATAGTCAATTAATTTTTCCAAAAATTATTCAACTACTACTTTGCTTATATGACAAATGACATTACTCAACTACAGCCATTTTCACAAAAAAATTAAAATTAATTGGAAAAAAATTAGTCAATTGAAAATTTTATTCCAAAATTCTTTTGTATAATCCAAAACATAACGTGAGATTAGATTTGTTTCCATGCAGTCTAACATTGTATTAATCAAGAAACTTGAGGAAAATAATTAGGAGATAGATTTAAACTTCATTTAAGGTATCAGTCTTTTAAAGATTTTATTTTCCTTGAAAATATTCTACTCTAATTAAGTAATTATAATATCTTCTAACATTAATTAAATTAGTTAAATTCAATAACTATTTTTTTTTTTTTTGCCTGAAGTAGCTATTGTAAATACTAAGGGTGTGTTTGGTTAGTGGGGTAGCTATTGTAACTATTATTATTTTAGACTTTTTTTTTATTGGATAATGGTGTTTTGGATCAAAGTGTAATGACTTTTGATCTCTCAAGGGAGGGCAGTGTAATTTCAGCATCTCTCAGGGGAGGGCACTGTAATTTACTCTCTTTTTTTGGCTTGAAGTACCTATTGTAAATAATAAGGGTATGTTTGGTTAGTGGGAGGATGTAATGAGAATGATAATAGGAATGGAGGATGTAATGAGATTGCATAAGGGAATGAAAAAAGTAATATGAAAGTTATGTGATGTGATTGGAATAAAAGTGGGTAAAATGACCATTTTACCCTTATATTAAAAGTGAAAATAAAATAAAGTGAGTAAAAAGTAAAGGAAAAAAATATAATTTCATCACCTTACAAGTAAAGTGTTTGGTTGGAAGGTTGCAAAAAGAATTACGTCTACGATTACATTGACAAAAGTACCAACCATGCCCAATAGTTTTAACAAAATTTTTTAGTGATTGAAAATTAAAAATTTATTTATTAGCTTTTTATTAAATTAAATATAAAAATTCATCTAATCTCATTTATTCACATTTCTGCACAATGTAAAAAAAATGATAATATAAAATTGGAAGTACCATCATTCAAAATATCCGGATATTATCATAACATGATTTTCACATTAATTTATCTTACTAATTGAGATGAGAAAAATAATATATTCTATATATTAATACCTATAAATAAGGCATAATCATTCTTTTATGAGTAAATTACTCTTTCCATCTCTAAAAGATCCTACATGTCTCAATTTAGTCATTAAATCATGAAAATATTAAATTTAATCCTTGAAAAAAATTCACCTATCTCAATTTAATTTCTGAACTACTAAAATGTATTATATCGTAATTTTGTTATTGACTATATTTTTTAAAAATAAAAAATAATAATCATAATTTAACGAAATCTCCTTAGTGCAATCTATTCAATTTAACGAGTATCTCATTTATGGATTATTCCCTCCTACGAAAAAAGTTAAGAGAATAGAGAATTATCTCATTTGTGGAACTCATTCACAAGTGCAGAACTTATACGCGGATTCACTCTCTTTTTATCTCTTTTTTTTACTAGTAACACCTTTACCGATGAATCTTTTTCGATAATCCAACTTAGTGAAAGAAAATGGAATTTTACTAGAGGAATCATTTTAATTTATCTTTTCTTCATGAAAAAAAAAATCAGAAAAATGGAATCCTTAATTAAGATAATATAGCAAGAAGGAATAAAATCCCTCCAAAAGGAAATCTCCAATCTTGGCATTACTCTTCTATTAGAAACCCATTTACTTTAGTCCAAATCACACACCTTCCCATTCCAATTAAGAAACCCAATAAATACACAAATAAATCTCTCAACTTTATTACATACACACATTCAAATTTCAAAATATTAAACAAAATTTTTTTTTTTTTAAAAAAAAAAAAAGTCCCATTTTTTTCTTTCTTTCTTTCTCCCTCTTCATTCTTCTTGTTATTGTCATGCGATTTTCTTGGCCGCCAAACAGAAAAAATAAAAACAAAAAATCATGTGCAAGACATGACAGAAGGAAACTAGAAACGCAACGATTTGTGTTGGCAATGGAAATCTGGCTGTTTGGTATACAATTTAAGGATATTAATTAAATTAGATTTGAACTGTCCATTTATTTATTGTTACCCCATCAATTTTTTTATTTTTTATTTTTTGGGGTTTCAACTTTCAATTCAATTTGTGTCTTTGAAACTCTTGAGTGTTATTACTGAAGAAGAAGCTTCATCGCCATTTTTCTATGAACACACACACAGAGACAGAGCTTAGTTTTTTGAGGTAATTTTATTATTATAATCACACACTACTCTGTTTTTTTTTTTTACTCTGTTTCTTAATTACTCTGTTTTTAATTCCTCTGTGAAACTTTTGTCATTGTTCTGTTCAATTTGAGGGCTTGTTTGTGAATAATTTGTTTGAATATCTAGGAATTCAGAATATTGTTAATGATCCAAACCAGGGAATCTATTGGGGTGATTTGAAATTCACTGCAAAACCTATTAATTACAAAGTTTTTCAATTTCATGGGGTAGAGGATTTTTTTTTCTTTTCTTTTCCTGAATTTAAGGTATATGGTAATTCTAATCATCACAAATATATATATATATATATATATATATATATATATATATGATTTCTTGTCTTTTTCTTACTGTCTTGTTGGCACTATGATTGTTCCTGAATTGACTAGGTTCTTTCCTCTCTGTTAACTGCTAATAAGGTTTAAGGCCATTTGTTTTCTTGCTCATGTTTGATACATTGTCAGGCAACGAGAGTTGGCTTATCTGGTTACTTTTCACCCATGACAATTATATAGTTGAGATTCGATTCTAGGTGATCCTTTGTTTAATGGGTTATCTGTAAAAATCTCTGGGAGTCTAGAAGCTTGCCCTGAACTTAGATTGGGGCATCGTTCCCTCACCTAAATTTTTAGTTATGAAAAAGATATGCAATGTCATCTTAATTGTGATATCTTAGGTGTTAGACAATATTATGTTTATGTCTTATGTCTTTTTTCAGTCTTACTCTTTCATAAATTAATCATGACAATTTATTAGGAAATTTAGAGGATCAAAACCCCAAGAGAAGAGGGTTTTTTAAGTCATGAAGAGAATGATTAAGGGTATTTATTGGGTAATTTTGTAATTATAACTTATTGTATTGTTGTTAATTGATTTGAGCTAGCCCAAATTAAAGTATCTATATCTTTGTCATGATGTTCTGCTCAAAACCTTATATGTGTATACTGTATAGTATATAATTTTGATTGGGGGATCTGATAGCAAATATAAAAACAACTGCATATCGGTCTGGTCCTATAATATATGCCTTGAGGGTAGTTTAGTAATTACACTTTATGAAATTGGGTCATTTTTATTGATCTATATATATATATATATATATATCCTAGAATCGAGAGTGGATCCTCTAAAGTAATTCTCTACATTTCTTGGTGGAGTTATGAGAGAGATAGAGAGAAGAAAAATTGGGAGAGAAAAAAATCAAGAAAGAAAATATTTTCCTTATCTCTATCTCTCTCATAACTCCACCAAGAAATGTAGAGAATTACTTTAGAGGATCCTATCTCCCTAGAATCATATAGCATGATGTCCAATACTAACTGAAGTTGCAAACACAAACATCCCATGAAGTTGTGATTTCAAAGTTGTAATCTTTTCCAACCAATTCAGATAAGAAGTGAGGAGATGATGAGAGATTCAGAAGCTGGAAGAATGAAACACAATAAAGATAACAATACCAACACTAGTTTTGTGATAAGGGAGGTACCAATACAGAGAATGAAGAGAGGATCATCACAATGTGACAACACCAATAATAATGCTTCTTCTAACTCAAGGGACATTTCTGGGTTTTGCAAAGGAAAGACCTTTTGTTCTGCAGAAACCATGATGATGATGGACTATGACACACCCGAATTGGTCGTCTTCCTTCAGGAGGACGGCGAGGCCGTGTCGGCGGAAGACCGAGTTGAAACGGAGAGCAACATTAATATTGAACCCTATGGAGCAAATGGGTCAGAGTTATGTGCTTCTGGGAATCATTCATGTGTTGATGATGATGATGATGATGATGATGATGATGAAGTGACATCAGAGAAGTGTGGTTTCAGGAACTTGATGATGATGATGATGGTGGTGGAAGGTGATCAGAAGGATGATGATGCCACATCACAGACTCTTGAAGAAGAGGTGAGACATTTTCATAGATAGATTTGTTCCTAGAATTATTTCCTAGTATATCAGAAAATAGCTTCTATCCTAAGTAAGATGACATTTTTATCATGTGAGATTTTGGTGGTTTCATTTAACAAAGTCATTGTCTATGAGTCTCCGGTTCATTCTTCGATAGGCCGATGGCAAGAGCCCTAGGCTGGGGCACTTTCGACCATTTAATTCACACCTTATAGTTTCACTTTTATGTCCTATATATGTATATATTATTCTCACGGTATATGACCGAGAGGATGAACCTTTGAACAATGGTAAGGTTGCTGCTATGTGATCTCGAAGTCTAGGTTTTAAATAATAGAAAAAGTCTCTCTCTACTTAAAAAAGAATAAGTTTGTATACATATAACTCTTCCCAGATCCCATTTGATGGGAGCCTCATGCATAGGGCCTCCCTTTTTCTCTCGCAGACACTATTTCACTATTAATCAGTCACCTAGAAGCACTTAGCCTTGCAAGATGGTCCTTTTCAAAAAACATGTGTAAGCATGTACTACCCTTGGTCATTAGAAATTTAGAATACAATAAAAGAGCGGCTCAGTGTACAAAACTCCTACCAAGTGGAGTATAGGGAGGGCCAAATGCGCAGATCCTTATTCCTACAAGAAGAGATATATTTTCAAATTTTGAACCGGCGACCTTCAAGTCACAAATGCCAGCAACCTTATCGTTGCTCCATAGTCCATAACTCACCCAGACATTACATAAGTAAAACTAGATTTGCTATTAGGTTATCCAATAAAATTATCACTAGAATACCACAAAAATATTACTAAACTCTAAATGAAATATGCCCTATATATGAAAATGCTGAATCCAAGTTTTCTTTCATACATCTTTTAGGTTGAATTCTCAAGACCATTCAGTAATTGGCAGATTGATTCATTAACCCACACAATTAACAACAAAAAATTGGAGTTTCCACACTCTGCAGATCATCACTATCAACACTTTCCTGAAACTTCAACAACCTCCTTCAGACCAGAAATGGAAAATTCACAAAGCAAAAGTCTTGATGATGATGAAGATGAAGAAGAAGAAGATAATCATAGAGCAGACTCATCTCTTTGTACTGTCTCTGCAACAGCAAAATCTAGCACCATCTCTCATCATAATTCTAGTGACAGCATAAGCAGTAGTACACACTCATTTACATTTCCAATGTAATTTCTTCATTAATTCATACTATTCATATATATATATATATACACACACACACACATATAGGCCAAAATGCATAGAACTTCCCTTGAGTTTTAGGCAACGGGCGTAGAACTCCCCTGAATTTTCAAACATTGCACACAATCTCCCCTGAACATTCACCTCTGGGCATAGAACCTCTTCCATTAAAAATTCATTCCATTTCTTTAGCTAATTGAAGAACATTCCGGTCAGCTATTTGGGTATTGGGTCGATGGGTAATGGGTGGGTGATTTGGGTTTTTTTTTTAAAATGACCAAAATGCCCTTCAATTAGCTAAAAAATGCTTATGTGACAAAGTGTTTACTGACGTAACAGAACTCTCTTGAAAAATGGACAGAATTCTTAACGGAATAAGTTTTGCGCCGATGGCCTAAAACTCAGGAGAGTTCTGTGCATTTTGCCCATATATATCTACAAGTTTTTGTGTGTTTTACATGAAAAAAAAAGATTATATTTATATATAAATGGACATATGGTTTAGGGTTTTTTGTGAAACAGATTACCCAGTGAATGGCTTGGAAGCCCAGTGAGAATGGCAGAAGCTGATACAACATCACTCTCAAGAAGAAGACATAGATGCTGCAGCATATTCTTCCCTTGCTGCAAATGCTGAGTGCTATATATATATATATATATATATAATTCAAGATTTTGCATTTTGAAGTGGGTTTTTTTTTTCACTGAAGAATTAAAAATTTTACAAAATATTTTTGTCACATAAGTTTCAGGTACTTCACCAACTTAGAGTTTTATATTTTTTTTATTATTGGTTCTCACTTATATTTATGAATGTGGTTTTGTAGATGACATGATGAGCATTACTTATAAAAATTTTGTAACTTTTTGGGCATTCATACATTAATAAATCAATTTTGAAGAGCTTGTATAGTAATTTGTTGTTTTGCAGTGTACTTTTTTTTTGGGTTGAAATGCTCATTTTGGTCCTCTATGTTTCACCCAAGTTTTAAATTGGTCCATTAAAGTTCTATATTGGTCCTTTATGTTTCATTCAAGTTCTATATTGGTCCTTTGTGTTTCATTGAAGTTCTATATTGATCTTTTATGTTTCATTGAAGTTTTATATTAATTCTTTATGTTTTATTAGAGTTTCATATTGGTCCTCTCAGCATGATTTTATTTTTGACTTAAACGACGCCGTTTTGGTATTTTTGGTGTGTCGAAGGCCACGTCAGCTATCTGATACACGTAGGAGAGATTATGTGTCCACTTCGGCATGACACGTCAGCAGTTAACTTAAAAAATTGACGGATTTGGACGTAAGGAGCAATTTAGAACTTCTGGGAAACATAAAGGACTAATTTAAAACTTTTGAAACTTGAGTGAAACATAGAGGACCAAAATGAACCTTTCACCTTTTTTTTTGGCTGTTAGGAACAAAAACAATTTCAGTTTCATGAACTACTTATTTAGATTTGACTTGTCAAAAGAGTAAAATATCATTTTGGTCCTTCTTTCTTAGATGATAGTTTTTTCAATTTGGTCCTTTTTAGATTCTCATTCTCAATTTGATCCGTCTTAAATTGTTCTGTTATCAATTTGTGATTTTTGGATGAAGAACTCGATAGAATTTTTGCGATTTGAATTCAGTGTATGGGAGATTTAGTTTCGATAGCAGCATTTATTGGGTTAGGATTCAGATGAATTGGAATAAAATTATTTTATTTAATGTTTAAATATTACAAAATCAGTGCAAAATGTTTCAGTTCAGCAAGTTCTGTTATTTATTTTGATGGCAGGGACCAAATTGAGAGAACGGTCATCTAAGAGGGACCAAATTATATTTTTACTCCTTGTCAAAAGTTTGAAATGTCATAAACTAATTTATTAAATAAATGATAGTTTGATTAATATATTAAACATTTAAACTCATTTAGTTAAATTATATTTTTCCTTTAACTGTTTAGTTTACCTGTGGAGTGAAGGTAAATAAATATTCTATTATATCACAATTCAACTTGTGGGAAGAATTACTGTTTTTACAACTTTTTTTATTTTTAATGCAAGTGTTTATAACTTTACATGTTCTAAATTCTTTAAATTAACTTGTGGCATTTTGGTAATTGAAGGGAATTTATTTGTATGACATATTTACCCTTTTGATATTATTAATTTTATCTCATGAGTAAAATTGGAGGGATAAAAGACAGCCTTCTATATTTCTCTCTCTTTTATAATTAGTCATACAAATTGTACATACAACATACTCTTTTCGGTTCACGATATCTGCCTCGTTGGATAGATGCGCACAAACCAAAGAAATCATTAATTCGCCTTAAACTTCGAAAAATATGAAATAAAAAGACTAAATTACCCTTATAAATTAATTACTCCTGCTTACTCTTTCTTCATTAACTTGGGAATAGGTTTAGTATGGATAAATTTGTAAAAAATTAATTAATATTTTCTTGATTTTATAAAATAAAAATTTTTTCTAACAAAACAAATATTGTAAATCAAAGAAAATAACAATTTTAATTATACGCAATTGTCATACCTCATAATGCTCCAAAATCCCACCATATCTCTTCCCCTCAAATTCAACCTTCCCCACTATCATTATTTCATCACCAAAATATTTATTTATTTATTTATTTTTAAATACATTAAATATTATATGACTTTATCTAAATATTGTGATCCATGACCAACCCATATTAATCAACCACACTATATTTTAAGCTACCATTGTTATAATAAGGTGTAGTGCTTCTTCCTCATTCTCATTGGTACTCCCCAATCCCCATAAAATGTCTATAGTATGACTAGGGAAACAAAGTCCGCTTCATTTTACAGAAACTATTAATTGTTTGTGTTGCAACATATTATTTATAAATTAACTAATAACATTTATTTAAAATTTTCGTTTCTCAAATTAAAAGACTAGCATAATAAATAAAATAAAAATAAATAAATGAATACTAGTTTTTTTTTTTGCTTGAAATACTAGTTTATGTATAAAGAGAAGAAATAGGGATGATCATGGATAGAATACGTGTAAGGTACTATAATCTCCAGACCCGTACACAGATTTGAATGGATATCAAAATCAATTCATATACCGGACCTTACGAATAGTTAAATCCCTATATTTGAATCCAGACACATAAAAATTTGAAATAAATTATTATTTTATTAATATAAAATTTATTTTTATTAATTTTTTATCTATAATCACAAAAAATAAAAAAATTAAATCATAAATATAAATGTACAATTAAATTACTTTAATATCTATATGATATTTAATATTTTTCTTAGAATTATATATTTTCTCAACACAAAAAAATTTAAAAACAATAGTTTATAAATATAAAAATAAATAATTACTATTGCGGGTAGGGTACGGGTAGGATACCTCTTTACTTGGACCCGTTAATTTTATACCCGAACCTATACTCACAGGATAAATTTTCAAGATACCTATATTTTTTTTTGTGTTATTTCATTGTATTCTTATTCACGTTCTCATTTTTCACTCCCTCAACGTGAAGAGTGAAAATCAATCTAAAGACATCTCAATGGCTTATTTAGTAAAAAAAAAATGTAGTAAAAATAAAAATAAGAATACAATTTGTTATGTTACGTAGAAAATAAGAATGAAAAAAATAAAAACAAAATTATTATTTTATTTTTATATTAAAATATAAAAAAAAAATATTCTCTTATAAATTGACACTACCAAGGGTTTAAATATTTTTCTCATTTTCAAACAACGTGGCCCCACCCGACCTGCCTCCACGTCAGCATTCCCTCTTCCACCCTTACCCACTTTCCCATACCATATCTTTCTCGTTCACCGTTCACGAATCACAACACACAACGCTCCAATCTCGTGATTTGCCCTCGCCTTGGGCGGTTACACCTGGGCCCCACCTCCTTCGCCACGTGTACCTATCAGTGATGGCGCGTGCCACTCCTCCCCCAAAACATATTACATCACCACAATTAGCGTCATTATTTCATTTCTCCATGACGTGGCACTCCCTAAACTAAGTGTTAATTTTAATCTTTACACATCCAATAAATCACCATTAAGCTTAAACCTTTCAACCTCAATAATACTCACTACCAAATTACATCGTCATTATCATATCAATATCACGAGGAGATATAGTACTAAATTTCAGTACATTTTTCTAATCAGTTGATCCTTAATTCGTTTAAGGTGAACCCTAATTAATATGAATTTTTATTAATATTAACAAATGATACTACATGATTGAAAGGATGCACTAAAGTTTAGTGATACTATAGTACTAAACTTTTATCCTAATATCACATCTATTAAATTAGATTAGTTCAAATGACAAACGACTTGATATTGCTTAAAAAATTTTAAATTTAAAATCTCACCTACAATAATAAGATATTAGGGAAAAAAAATCAAAATCACATATGAATAATTTCTCTCTATATAAATATTTAATATTTCTAATAATAATTCATATTAATTCCACAATATCCACCCCACACAAGAACAAAATACCAAACCAGAACAAATTATGTGAGAGGGAAACGAACTTTTGAGTTAGTTTCGATCACATGCACATCTCTATCAACCTATATAGCTTTTACCTTACATAATATCAAGCTCAAATAACAATTAAAACCCCAAAAATAAAATAAAAAAGAAGGAAATTTACATTAATTTCTTGTTTATTGTTTTGATTTCAAATTCTTCTTTTTTCTTAATTTATTTATTAAGTTTTTAAAAAAGAAAAAAAAATGTTTCGCTTTCAAATTTCAAGGTAGAGGAAAGAGAGTAGTAGGATTGTCTTGATTATTCCACTGGGTGTGATGAGTCCAGTAAGCCTGATCTACGGTGTTAGTTAGATCAAACAAACCTTGATCCGCCGTACTCGATTGCCAATCCAACGGCCCGAATTTACTCTGCATCGCCGACAATTCCGCCGCCACCGTCTGATCAATCGTCGTCGTCGTCGGCGGCGGCATCAAGTCCTGACCATGAGGGGGATGAGTGAACTGAAACGACGTCGTCGTCATCGTCGCATCGGGGATGCTTCCGTATCCAAACGCCATTGTCTCGTGGCTGGAGGTGGAGGATGCGATCAAGCTCGTTAGGTTCCCTATTTCGGAGAAAATCGCAGTTTCTCCGAAGCTAGGGTTCGAATCGGGATGGACGAAGAACGACGAGGAGTTATTATTGGACTCGTGAGGCGGAAGATTGCTGAGATTATCCATCGAGTTGTTGGACGACGGTGCCGCCGAGCTTTCGCTACTGGAATGAGAGTTCGATGTCGTCTTGAGCTGATCTTGATCCGGTTGAAACGACGTCGTTGTTGTTGTTGTTGTCGTCGTCGTCGCGGCGGCGGCGGAGGGTTCGGAGGGAGAGTGTTTGGGCTTGGAGCGCTTGGATTTGCGGCAACCACCGCCGACGGGGACGTTGCGGAGGACGCCGCCTTTGGTCCAGTATCTCCGGCAGCTCTTGCAGAAGTAGCGAGGCTGCGAGAGGTTGTAGTTGTTGTAGTAACAGAACTTGGTGTTGACGGAGTCGCACCTCGGGCACTTCAACGCCTGGTGGTGATTATTCTGGTTGCTCGCGGTGTTGCTGTTGTGGTGGTGGTGGTGGTGAGGTCTAAGCCTCCTGTCTCCACCGCCTCCACCGCCGCCGCCGAAAAATCTACCCCCTCCGATGGGATGTATTTCCTGCATTTCGCCCAAAACCGACCTCCCTCTCTCCAACTCCGGGAAGAAAAACCCCTCCAGAATTACGAATCCACAAGAATCGAGGGAAAACGGTTTCGAAATTCCGGCCTCGGAACTGTAAATTTCCGGGAAAATGAAGAAGAAGAATGGACTTTCCGGCGAGGTGTGTCAGTGATAGAAGAGAGTGTGAAGAAGAAGAAGAAGAATGAGGTTTGCTTCCAAAGTCTGACAAATATTCCTCACTGTACGTACTGTATCTTCCATTTCTAAGTATTTCTCCCCAAACGCGAAAAGACGAAAACAGCCCTATAAGAAGGCAAAAACTAGAGGGAGGCATGGGGCCTTGAGGAAAGTACAAAAGTACCCCTAGTGGGGGTGGATTGGATGTGATTGCAAATAGTTGCTATATGAATGTAGGAGTTGACGAGAGAGTAATGGAAGCCGTGGGATGAGGGGGACACGTGGACGGAGGTCATCATTATTCTCTCTTCAATTTTTTTAACTAAATTTAGATAAAATTTCTTGTATCTTTGTTATAAAATTTTTTAATATAAATATGATATATGTGAAAAAAGGTTTAAAAGATTAGAGAAAATATAAAATATCACAATTTTTTTAATATCATTTTTTATTTGATCATAAAAAAAATTGTGTAAATAAAACATATAATTAAAGAAACCGCAAAAATATAACAAATTTTACTTTAAGTTTTTTTTTTGACAAAAATACGTTTAATATCTCTAAATTTTAGGATTTTCTATGATCTTAAATTTTATTTGGTGTCGATTATACTTTTAAACCTTCAATTTTTAATAATTTTGTTATTCACACAAATTCGATGTAAATAACTAATAGGTGATTGGTTGGAGTGGTAGGTACTCCATTTCTCTTAAGCAATGTCTCGAGTTTGAGTCTTATATATGAAAAAAAAACTTCTACTGGGAGAGTTCTATCCCCGTTATGGGACATCAGCTAGCTCGAACAGGATTGCCTCAAATAAGAGGATACCTGTGGGAAACAAACAAATTTTCATGTAAATAATTGACGGTATGTACAAATGTAACTTTCCTTGGAGCATTTAATGTTGATTGCGATATTAAATCATATATTTAGCAACATTATTTCGTCAATTTAACCATAATTTTTATTGTGTCATTCCAAATTAAAGAATATTACTAAATATATGATTTAATACCACAGTCAATATTTGAGACTGCAGAGAGTTGGAGACATTAATTACATTTGTATATGACATTCACTATTTACATAAAATTTATATGGATGACAAAATTAGTTATAATTTAAAAATTTAGAAACAAAGTTTGGAAGTATAATTAATATAAACTTTAAGGTTTAAGGATATAAAATGTATTTTTAATATTTTTTAAATTCCTTTTTTTAATATGCAATTTAATTTAAAATTTTTAAAATATCATTTTCGCTGTCCATTTATTAGTACAAATATGGGATATTATAATACTTGGTTGGGAGAGTCACTATCTAAGAAATGAGAAGTACATGTGCATGGACTCTTTTGTTTGCTTCCTATCGTTAATTAAAATATAAATGTGTGTGCGAATCACAATTCTACTTTTTTACCAATCAGTTTACCACTCACAAGTTGTGTGGATACTAATCAACATTTCAAATATCATTTGTACAATTTTCTGACACAGAATGTTTTTGTTTTATTTTTTTATTTTTTTCCATCTGCATCATAAATGCCTTACATATCACGCTAAGTTCATTTAAAATTATTGTCATCACATAGTATTCTTAAAATGGACCGACAATAATTTAAGGGACGAGGTTGAGTGGAAGGAACTCATCTATTCTTAACTAAGTGTTAGGGGTTCGATTCCTGTCTTGGGTATGGAGCAGTTTTAAATCTTTGGACCAGCTGTTCCACCCTTCGAGGTGCCTACAATTCAGCGAGGGGATTAGTCATTGTACCCGACGGTGAATACACTGATCTAGACTAAAAAAAATGGACCGACATTAAATAGTCAGTCCGCGAACTAATTTTTTTTATTCTTTTAAAATATATTTTTTAAAATTAATTATATAATTATGTAATTACTTAATTAATATTTTATTATTTTTAATTATTTTTCATATATATATATATATATATATTATTAGAATAAAATTATTATTTAAGTATTTAACACATAAAATTATCTAAAATATATATTTATTTATACATATTTTAAACACTTTTTTTGTGGGCCAGCCCGCAGGCTTAAACAGGCCAACTTGTTTATGTCTATTTTTACTTACCTAAGACAGCCCATTTAGCGATCGGGTCGTACTAGCCGCGGGCTCAAGCCCATTTTGACACTACTAACAACACATGGAGGATCATATATATATATATATATATACACATAAAGAAAAATTTAGTTATTCGATAATATTAAATTTTAGTATATTCTTTTAATCACTTAGTAATAATACCATAATATTAAACTTTTATACACACATAATTGAAATAGAGGGTTATATACACACAATTTGTGTATCCACAATTCGGATAGTGTACTTTACAAATCAAACTTATTTTTAAGCAAAATTATTGAACTAAATCAAACTTTTGAACACAGAGTGTGTACATGGCTAATTTCTCTTAATGACACCGGTTAATTTTTTTATTTGATAAAATGAATAAAATAATAATTAATTTTTAACATTAAAAAAATTTATGAATTGAACCAACGAAATCTTAATTAATAAGGAAAATTGAATGGTGCACAAAGGAAATGAACATGAAAGACAATAATGGGGTAATAGTGTTTGGGCAAATGAAGAATAGTGATGTGGGTAGTGGCATCACAAGTCATAATGTGGTTTTGGCAATATATATATGGAGTTGGTAGTTTAGTTAGCTATAGATAATAGGCACCACCATCATTACCGTAAGCTGAAAATAGATCCTCTAGAATAATTTTTTATATTTTGTATAGAATTAGGAAAGAGATAAAGAGAAAAAAGAATTAAAAAAAAAATTTGTTCTATCTCTTTCATAACTCTACCAAAAAAATATAAAGAATTAATATAGATATCTATTTGCTATAGTTTATTCCACCATCAAATCCTTAAAGAAGAGCATGCACCCTATTATCATTCAAATCCCAACTAATTTGAACAAAATTTATTCACCTATGCCATCACCTAATTCCTCCTATTTTTGCCCTCAACCTCCCTCTAACCATATTTGCAGCCTCACTTGTACTTAATTGGCTATTAATTAATAGAGCTAATTCAATTTTGTGGAACTATATATTATTGTGTTATTATTATTATCACATATGGGTGTGTTTGTTTTTACTGTTTTTTTATTTTTGAAAATAGAAAATGATAATAGTGATAGAGTCTTACAGCAGTGAGATTGCCTTTAAGGAAGGGGTTTATAAGATCCTAAATTCTTTAACTCTAACAACTGGTTTTTGAAATGTGATTTTTTCAAAAATTTGTACTTTATCAATTGGTGTATATACACGGATAGAGTGACCTATAGGTTGGATTAAGGTGCGGTGCAATGCACTTGGAAGTTGAGTTGAGCCGCCAAATTGAAGGTAGAAAGAGTTATCAATGGACCAATGAATCAATGTCCAACTTCAACGACTGATTTATGAGATGTAATTCTCCCAAAAATTTATACTCAGATCAAATAACAAACACTTTATAATTAGATAACATTTTAAAAAATAGGTTGAACATAGAAACGTCTCAATATGCTTTTTAGCATTTTTCAAATAATTATCTATTTTATTATCTATTTTATTTTTTTTGTAATTTTTAGGGGAAATAAATTATTTCATCATATAAATATTATTATTTAATTATATTTAAACAGAAAAATAAAACTTATAGGTATTTAAGTTAGTTGACTTATAACTAATAAGAACACAAATTAATTGAAGTTTATATAACAAATGTATTTTACAAATATTGAAATCTTAAAAATAAAAACTAATTTTAAGAAACAAAAAATAAAATAAAAACTGTACATGTTTTTCCATTAAAAATGGGCCCTAATTTCATCATAATTTAATTGTATTGACTAAATTGATGAAAATTAATTGATTTTTTAACAAATCTAATTTAATCGATTGGATTGATAGGTATAGAAAACATTCAAATCAAGTTGATAAAATTAATTAAAATATAAACTATATATATATATATATATATATATATATATATATGCATTAATTATAAATATTGTTAAGCATAAATTATTATTTTTATCATTAGACTTATTTTAAAATGGTCTGGAATTAATTTTATATTTGTTAATTTTCTTATTGAAAAATATACTTTTAGGTTTGGAAATGAAAAGGATTTAATTCAATTAAACAAAAAAATTAAATCAAATCAAACTTAATTATCAAATCTAGTGCTAACCGTTATAAATGTCCATGTCCAAGAATCAACAAGATTGCTTCTTCTTCTTCTTTTCTTTTTTTTTTTCATTTTAAAGAACTGTACTTCACAGTTCACACAATACAATTCAAGGGAGACAAAAAGGAGTCTTTTCTCATTTATTAGCTTTGCTTTTATTTACAATTTTTCTAAGTTTATAGGGTAAAATTTCTCCAAAAAGTATTCAAATCCTAAGGATAAAACTTAATTTGAATATATTAGAGATCAACGGATTAAAAGAATGTACTAAAGTTTAATATTATTGTACTGCTGATAAAATTTTATTCCCATCAATAATATTAGATAATAATTTAGCCCTTGTTTCATTCAATGTAAGTCTATATTGAGAAATGATAATTAATTAATGTTAGGAATACTTAATACTCTTGTAGAATTGAACTCTTATCCAGTTATATATATCACAATAATATTGCATTGAAATGGCAAATGAGAGTTACCTTATTCGCTTACCTTTTGCTTATGACAATTTATTGGAGATATAAAGTCTCAAATCTTATAAAATGAAATACTCAATAGAATATTTAAATATTTTGATTCTTTCCCTTTAATAATTGGCTTTTGGGAGAGGGTTTTTAAGTCACTTGAGCATGATATCAGAACACAATAGTCTCATGGCTCATGAAGATTCAAAGTTCAAGATGTGAAGAAAAAAAATCCAATAAAAATATTTTAAAAAAATTCCTAAGGTTCAATGAAGTACAAGTTCAGATAAAAAAGATAGAGAAATGATTATACCTCTATATAAGACTCGAAAAGAACACAAATTTAAGATAGTGAAAAAAAAGAAAACAAGTCACAACTAGCAAAGACCGGTGTTAGACTTGAAAGAGAGTGTTGGAGATACATAATCTCACATCTGATAGGATGATATACACAACAAAGTACTTAGAGTAATTTAATTCTTCCCCCTTAACAGTTGGTTTTTTTTAAGGAGAGTTCTCGGCCCAAGTCACTTGTGTTTCAACACAATTAGGCGGCGTTTGGTAGAAGATGAGTGTTTTAATAGGAAAATGAAGTAGAAGTACGTGATAAAATGTGTGTTTGATATATAAGGAAATGAAAGTAGAAATAAAAAAGCAAAGTTATTTGGTATGATAAGAAGAAGACATAGAAATAAAAGATAAATTATAGAAAGACATTTTTGCTCCCATATGATGAAATTTTATGGAATTAACTAAGGGTATAATTGTAATTTCACAATCACTTCCCTTTCCCACCATCAACTCTCCTCTTTTCACGTGGCAACATTTCCTTCCTATTTAAAGGGAACCATTCTTCCCTTTTTCTCTTCAAAATAACATACCAAACATAATAAAATTTTGTTCCATTTCCCTTTCCCTTTCTCACTTCCTATAGCATATCAAACATGCCCTTGCATGGTTGAATTTGCTTCTAGGTGATCTCTCATTTAATGAATTATTTGTAAGAATCCATATAAGTACTTTTTAAACTCAAAACCTATTCTAACACTAAATTCAAAAAATATGGCGGCATTTCCTCACCTAATTTTTTTTCCTACCAAAAAAAAATATTGCATTGAAATAATGTTTGAATTTCTATATATGATTGTCTACTCCTAACAGGATTGTTGAATATTTCCACTAACTAAATTATTCAAAACTTCATGAGAGCTTTATTTCAAACTGTACTCCACAAATAATTTCAAGTCCCCTGCTTCTACATGCGCCTATAGAATGGAACAATACTAGCTAACTTTTAAAAAAAATCGGTTAAAACACTATTTTGGTCTTTTATATTTCATTCAAGTTTTATTTTGATCCTCTATATCTCAAAAGTTCAAAATCAATTCTCTATGTTTTTAAGTTGGTCCAAAATAGTCATTTTGCCTCATACCGTTAGCCTCTCTCGTTAAATGCTGACCTTGAATGTTGAGGAAAGTTTTAGTCAACGTCAACATTTAACAGAAGAGGCTAACAATGTGAGGCAAAAGGACCATTTTGGACCAACTTGAAAACATAAAAGATTGATTTTGAACTTTTAAAACATAGAGGACCAAAACAAAACTTGAGTGAAATGTAAAGGACCAAAATTATGTTTTGACCAAAATATAACTATATTTACAAGATTTGAATTTTAAAACTTTATTTAAATGATAACAAACTACTTACCATTTGAATCAATCTCTTGTTAATACATGAAACATTTGATTTTGCCTTTAAAAAAAATCTACACTTCGATGTGTATCGGTGTTTTAAAATTGAGACTATATAATCTTAACTAGTTTGATTATAAATATAAAAATTATAATAATAAATAAATATTTTTAATATCAATCTAATATATCTTTTTTATATAAATAATTATGTTTTTAAATATAACTATTAATTTATAGAAGTAAATTATATGTATGAAAATAATTAACATGTTTAAAATATAATAACTTAAGTATTAATAATAATATTGATAATATACACTATATCAGCTGTTTTATAATTATATAAAATTTTTTTCATGAATTTTTTTTAAAAGTTTTAAAATGTAAAATTCATGTGATATATATAATATAATCCAATTCAAAATTTTAAACCCAAACTTAAAACTATCAATCATAATATAAACTAGAGTTTCGCTATGTGCATGTAATTTATTCTTTAATTTTTTAAAAATATAATATAAAATTATTATTATTATATTTTTAAATAATTACATATTGGATATTTGATATATAATTTTTGAATTTTTAAAATACAATATAAAAATTATGATTATATTTTAAAAAATAAATTTAATAACTACCTTTTTTTAATAACTACGTGTCATATTTATTTTCTCTCTCCCACATTCTCCCACCATCATATATTTTTCTTATATTTTTTAATTAGAAAATGACTATTTTGTGACCCCAATCACTAAAAAGGATTACATCCATATTAATATAGATACTTGAACATTTTAATTAAAAATTGCGCGATTGTTGAGTAACTCTAATCGAGTTAAATCATTCCAAACGGTCATTTGCTTGTAAAGACAAATTAGACCGTTTAACTCATTGATTATCGTTTTAATCGATTAAATCGTTTAATTTAATCTGATTCTAACAATACTAATTAATGCAAAGAGACTTTAGGAAATGAGGGAGAGTTCATTGAGTGAGTCATTTTTTTTTTCACACACAAAAGTGTGTCTATGAACTCGGTGCTAAGCACAATGATTAATTTTACTAATTTATATGACATCTCACAGAGTGAAATAGTTGGCCCAATGATTTAAAATCAATGTTATTAGGACCGAATCGGATAAAGATTCGGACAAGTATTCAGCTCACGGTCTAATCGATTTAATCGGTCGAATCGGATGACGCAATAAATAATAAATATTAATTATTCTTAATATATAAAATGACAACAATATATATATATATATATATATATATATATATATTGTGGTTTAAGAGATGCATTTAGCATGCATTGAGTCGATTGCTAAATGCATCTCTCGAGGCAATAAAAATTAATACAATCTTTCTCTCCATTGCCAGAGCATCTCTTCCGACAAATAAATGGACTAAATGCATCTCTTAAACAAGATCTCATAATAATCAGACTCAACATTTCAACTCTCAAGTTTCAACACACATAATTTTTTTTATTTAAAACCTGAATCAGTGAATTGGGATGCCAAGAAAAAAAAAAGTTGAACCGCAGGTTGGACCTCGGTTAAATCCAATCCAACTGCTAGTTTAATTTTTTGGGTTTGACAAACTCGCTCTAGTGTCTTTTTCATGATTGGACCGTCCAGTCCAGTCCAAACAACATTATTTAAAATTGAGTAAAACATCATTTTGGTCCTTTTCAGATAGCACACTTCTCAATTTGGTCCTTCTTAGATGGCCTTTTTTAATTTAGTCCTTTTTAGATTAATCCAATATCAATTTGGTCCTTACCGTTAAAATTACTAACGGAGTTAGCTGAGTTGGATAATTTGGGGTAAATTTATAACTTTTAAATAATAGTAGGGCTTTTTAATGTAATTATTTTGGGACAATTTTGTAATTTTTACAAATTGAAAAAGAAACACAATAACATTTTCAATTTGTGAAAATTATAAAATTTCCCAAAATAATTACATTAAAAAACCCTCTTAATATTTAAAAATTATAAAGTTACCCCAAATTATCCACCTCAGCTAACTCCGTTAGTAGTTTTAACGGTAAGGACCAAATTGATAACTGATTAATCTAAAAAGGATTAAATTGAGAAAGACCATCTAAGAAGGATCAAATTGAGAAAGGTGCTATCTAAAAAGGACAAAAATAATATTTTACTCATTTAAAATTATTCCATATCCAAAATTAAAAATTAAACTTTCGACACACCGAAAACAAAACCACCAAATTGGTAGTGTAATTAATATATGTATATAATTAATAGGGGGTTTAGGTAAGGGGTCAGTGTAGTGGGAGTGTTGGGTAGGAATTGTATGGATATGGAGCGTGAAAAGAAGTGTGTGGGTGTGCGCGTGCGAGGTGGCACTCACACTTCACAAAATGGGAAGTGGGAAGTGGGAAGTGGAATTTGGAACCTATACATATAATTTTCATTGATGCCAACATCTTCACATGCACATGGGACGGTGGTGGGTTCTATATATGCTTCTCTTCCTATTTTTGTCCACATCTCTCCATCTATTTCTTCTTAAGGACAAGGACCTCAGTGAAAGAAAAAAATGTTATCCCGGCATCTCGCCTGATAAATTCATTTTGAATTCGGTGTCCTGCAAAGGATTCGGCGCGATGTGGAGCTGGGTTTAGAAAGTGGCCGGCGGCTTTATCTATTTAGGTAGTCTTAGCAGTTAACGACTCAAAGACTAATTGATTGACCGCTAGGGTCTTTTAGGGGCTAAAAAAATATGTTTGTTTTTTTAAGAGCCGAACAATACATTCGGTTGGAAGAGTTTTGTCATTGATCATCACGTGGTCCTGTCAGTCCAAGTCAGCACTTCATGCGTTGAGATATTGTGACTTTCATACCTGCAGAAAGAAAACTTAATACAATTGTTTAAATACCCACAGGTAGTTTGTTTGAATGATAGGTAAAAATCTTTGCTGAAAGGGCACTATCGGGACTTAGCATATTCGTGTTAAATTAGTTAAAACCCAACAAACTTTTGAATACTTTGGCTAAAATGCACATACACCCCCTGAGTTTTAAAACGTTGCGCATAGACCCCTGAGTTTTCACTTTGGGGCAGAGACACCCCTTCTGTTAGAGTTCCATGAAAATTAGACGTTAAGTGCCACATTAGCAAAAATGTGTGAGGGCAATTTAGTATTTTCAAACCACCTGAGTTTTCACTTTAGGGGCACATACACCCCTGAGTTTTCACTTTGGGGCAGAGACACCCCACACACATGATTAATGACGTGGCAGTTAACGCCTAGTTTTCACGGAACCCTAACAGAAGGGATGTCTCTACCCCAAAGTAAAAACTCAGGGGGTCTATGTGAAACGTTTTAAAACTCAGCGAATGTATGTACCCCTGACCTAAAACTCAGGAGGTGTATCTACATTTTAGCCGAATACTTTTATAACCAAAAAAAAAATACTACTTACTAAATGGCAATGCGATTATTTATGGACATGGTTGTGAAAAATGTTGTAAGAAAGAAACAAGATGCTTCTCAATTACAACATCTCTACCTTGTTCCCAAGTGCAAGCAATATATATATATATATATAGGTCTCTCCATTGGAGTGCTTATAATGTAGTTTTTTTTTTTCACATTTGTACACGTACGGCCTTTCATAGTCCTTGAGATTGCAAAAGATATGGTGTTTCTTGGCTTCTCTTTGTTTTACCCTTTACTTGGGTGTCACTATCCCAAGCCCACCAACTAGGGCCCGGGCTGAGTCGGTTGGACTGAGGACACCTCTGGGCCCCACCTATCATGTGTTTGGGTGGGCCCCCACACGACCCAATTACCCATCACCCATGCTTCATTGTGTGAGTGGGAGTAAGCTAAAGCCGAATAGGATTTCACCATAGAGAAAAAGGCCTAATTTTCTTTTGATGTTGACATTTATTTCTTCACTATTTCTAGAGTAAAATTGTTTCTAGGTAGTTTATGAGTTAAGTTAAGATAGTAGATTATGAAAGGAAAAAAAAAATTAAGGTAAAGTATGGTTGTTCAATCGTATACTTTATTTATAATCTCTTGTTTTTTATGATTGGTTATGTAAAAAAGTAGTATTTCAACCGACGTGGTGTGACATAGATGGTAAGGGGTCTATGTTTCCTTAACTATTGCCTCCCAAGTTCGATGGAGGGTCACTCCAGTAACAGGTCCCATAATACCTAAAGAATTAGTCATCGGGCCCGCCACTGGTCTTCTTTGTATTGAGGAACTTCTTTAAAATTTAGTCTATTTGTAACTCAAATTTATCAAACTTATTCGGGCGAAGCTCATCAACCATCCATGAGTTCACCCGAATCACCAATAGTCCAATACTAATTAAAAATATACTCTTTTTTATAATTAACTTTTATATATATTAGAAAATACTTTGTACATTATAATGAATAATTATTATATATTCTTAGGCTTAACCACTTAAATCCAAACCTATATATGCAAAAAAAATAAGTGGAGCACAAAAATAGGCATAAGAAACCTTAAAAAGGAAGGAATAAGGGATTGATTGCCTAAATATGGTGCTTCTAGGCCTCCTTATGAAAATTTCCCCTTTTTAATTTTCTGATGTATATGGGAGAAAGGAAGCATCCAAAAGAAACGTTGGATTTAATGGGATTGAAGAGTCCATTTCATTAATTTTTTAGTGACAAGACCACCCTCCAACCCCCTCTAATCATAAACAAAGGTTGTTAATCAAGATTATTAATTTAATATTTAATAATAATTGTTATTGTTATTATTATTATTATTATTATAAGTAGTAGAAGTTAGAAAGAATGGTACTAGGTCACAATTTCCAAAAGTGATAGAACACTCCGAGTAGTGTACCTAATTTCTTGGGTTTTAAAAGTAAAAATATATTTTTTGTCATCTACATTTTAATTGAGATTTAATTTTGTTATATATATATATATATACATATTATCTTAATATCTCAAATAGTCACGTGGTCTTTTCGATTTCTCACAAATATCTTTTGATTGGAGGGATTTCTATTCGAGTTAATACAAATTTTATAACAAAGGTAAAATTCTCCAATAAAATTTTTTTCACGCATGTGGTCTTATAGATAAGAATATAGTATTTCAATTCAAGTTTAGATAGATCATACACCGATAAAATTTGTATAGAATTTATTAATAAATAACTAATAAGAGATGGGTCGAGTTATGAGGCACTCGATATCGAACGACTTTCTCTCTCTCATCTTATTTTAAAATTTCAAACATAAAATTTAAAAATAAAAATAAAATGTCTCGGGAAATTAGAGCTTGATCCCAAAAAACTCAACCTCTCTAAAATTTGTCTTATAAGAGATGACTTGAATTCAAAACATAAATAGGCCAACCTTTATTGACTTTTATTATTAAAAAAATTGTTATATATCTTAGCAAGTCCTTGCAATTAGATTTATAAAGAGTAAATTATTATTTTGGGAAAAAACTTACATCCATTTCTTTATATTAATTTTTTTAAGTTTGTCTATCAAAACATGATATGTGTAAATTTTTTCCTTAGCAGCAGGTTAATTAATAGAGTTAAGAAAAAAAAAATGCTCACATAGGTAAAATAACACATGTCATGTTTTGATAGGCAAACTTGAGAAAATTGATATAAAGAAATGAATGTAAGTTTTTTCCATTATTTTGGTCTATAAAAAATTGGACTAAACTTAAGTAAAGTTTTTTATATCTTTGTTTTAAGGTTCTCAAATATAAATAAGACACGTTACAAAAAGTGTTTGAATAATGACCAATCACAATATAGAAAAAATATAGAAGACCACTTTTTACACTACCAATCATAGAAGAAAGAGAGTGTAATGAAGCATATGATTAGAGGAATGACAAAGACAAAAATCTAAGGATAGTTGACAAAGTAAAAATTCAGGGACTAAACAATCTATTTTCATTATTCAAAAATTAAATAATATGTTAAGTAACAATTCAAGGACCAACAAATAAGTGTCCTCTAACTAAAAATACATAGGCGCGCGGCTTGTGAATAGTGTGTCCAACAAACCAGTCCGTGACTAAACGAGGTGGGTGAACAGCCTGTTTATTAAACGGGCTAAAATTTTAAAAAACAATATATTTAAATGAATGTATTTGTTTTAAAATTTGTATTATCTTTACTTTGACTTAATTTTTGTTTAACTATTTCATCACCTAATTTTTTTATGTACATTATATAATAAAAATAGTTCAATAACATACAAAATCAATCTAAAATGACGGGCTAAAATTTTAAAAAATAATATATTTAAATGAATGTATTTGTTTTAAAATTTGTATTATCTTTACTTTGACTTAATTTTTGTTTAACTATTTCATCACCTAATTTTTTTATGTACATTATATAATAAAAATAGTTCAATAACATACAAAATCAATCTAAAATTATATATTTATACTAGTTTTAAATTAATTAATATTAATGTCCGAATTTGTTTAATAATTTTATATTTTCACAAGCCGACTTATTTTGATTTATTTTTAAATGATTCTAACTTTTTATTCCAAACCCGCTTATTTAACAAGTAATATAAATCCACCCGCGAACAAAACCCATTTTGACAATAATACCCTTGGCTAAGGGTGACAGGGTGAGGACAGAGGATGCTGGAATTACATTGGTGGACTATGTGGTCCTCACATAGGCAATAGGTCAGAATAGGAGGCTAGGACCTTTTGGAATTGAATTGAAGTATGGGTCTCATGTTATCTTGTTCTTTGTTTAGAAAAATTCTTAGGTAAGTAATATATACCATCTTATTATTTATGCACCAATTAATTAATTTTAGTTAAATCATCAACTTTTTTATTCTCTCTCTTTTTTTGTGGGTCCCATTTGGCTGAAAAATTTTAAGTAATGTATAAATAAAGGGAAAAAACAATTTAGGTCCATTTCTTTATGTTTATTTCATCAAGTTCTACCAATCATATAATGTATTTACATTTTTTTTCTTTTATGATTGGTCATATAAAAGGTGGCCTTCTATATTCTCTCTCTATTGTGATTGGTCATTTAAACACTTTTTGCCACGTGTCATATTTATATTGAAAAACTTGATGAAATTGACATAATAAAATGAACTTAAGTTTTTTCCTAAATAAAGTGATACATATTATGTGTGTAAGTATTTTTGGTTTGTTTATTTTACCCATAGGTCGTATTTTTAACCACTAAATACCAATTATTTTAATCTTAAAAAAATAATTTGTTTTAATTTAAATTTTAAAAGAAGTAATTTATTTTAATTTAATTTTAAAAACTAAAAATATAAAATTTATTTACTAAAAGATACAATTTAATTAGTTAAATTAATTTTAAAATAAGTAATTTATTTCTATCAAGGGATAATCTTAAAAAAAATAGTTAATGTGTCGTTTTATTCTATTCAATTCTTTATAACTTCCAAACAAACTTAATAATTGTATTTTATTTTTTTTAAACTCTCAAACAAAATAATTACTCAAGTCATTCTACTTTATTCCATTCCATTTTATGTCATTTAATTAAAACAATCACTCTATTCTATCCTCCTTTAAACTTCCAAATATAGCTCTAAGAATTAAATTTGATAAGTTATCACAAAAAATTTAATTAAATTTGATAATTTTTTTAATAACTAAATTAAATATATCACATCTTTTAAGAATCAAAATAACTATTTACCTGTTGTTTTAATTTGTTTTATACTCAAAATCTGTAATGGTAGGCTGTAAACCTAGTGAAGAAGGATGAAGATAAGAATAAGATAATGATAATTGATGAGTTAAAAATTTAGAAGGCAAAAGTACTTCTATGTTTATAAATTTTACATCTATTTTCAGGAATTTCATCATTATTTTTTTTTTCAATTTTATTTCTAAAGTTTTGTATTATAATCAATTTGTCTTCAAAGTTTTAAATTTCATCCTAACACCTAAAATAATCTAAATTGTTAAGAATAAATGATGACATGATATTATACATATAATTTTAATATTAATTCGTTGCTCAATACGACATTATTTCGTTATATTTTATACTAATTGATAAATGACGTCGCTTATTCATTTTAGAAAGAAACAATACGAACAAATGACATAATCTTGAGCAATTATGTGTTAACTAACATTAATATTATACATGTAATGTTACGTTATGTTACTATTTATCGTTCGTAATTTGAACAAATTTAAGTGTAAAAAATACAATACTTTAGTAACAAAATTAACTGTAAAAAAAAAGTTTAGTGACAAAATTAAAAATTGATATATAGTTTGACAATTTAAATAGTACTTTCCTTAATTTAATTACCAATGAATACCATGCATAGCATGTGGATATGGTGGAATATAATATTATTAAAGTCCACGTGTACATTAATTTACCAATGAATACCATATATGCATCTAAATAAAATTCATCCTCTTCAACTTTGTTTAATTTCCTACCTCTTCTTCTCACTCACACTACTATTTGGTCCCCATCTATCCACATCACACCAACACATCCAATTACTTAGCCTATGTTTGCTACTTATAAATAATTTTTTATATATGGAATAGAAAAAGAAGGAAGAAATAGAATAAAATGGAGTCTTAGAAATATAGAAATAAAGCTTAGTATGCAAAAGTAATAGAATCTGTTATAGAGCTTCTATTATATAAACTTTTTTTTTACATATATCATTCTAATGAAGGTAATCTTGTTCGAACTAGCTAAGGTCTTATAATGAGGATAGAGTTCTCTTAGCAGAGATTTTTTCATATATAAAACTCGAACCCAAATCTTTATTTAAGGAGAATGGAATACCTACACTCATAATATATAAACTTTGGTTTAGGATAAACCCGTACAAACTATAATACTTGATTCATGTTGTGCCACACGTGTCCAGGTAAGTTTTTCATATTTGCACTCTTAACTCCTTATGTTTTGAAATTTGTACTCATATATCCTCCAAAATATTTATGAAAATAATTTTATTAAACCCTAAATCATGAACTCTAAACCCTAATCTCTTATATTCTCCCAAAAATATTTATGAAATTATTTTTACTAAATCCTAAATCGTAAACTCTTATATCCTTTCAAAAAATATTAACGAAATTATTTTTATTAAACCCTAAAACATAAACTTTAAACTCTTATATCCTTCTAAAAATATTTATAAAATTATTTTTACTAAACTCTAATCCCTTATAAATACCAAAAATATAATTATCATACAAAATTTTATTAGAACTTAGCTTGAGTGCAAATGTGAGAAACTTCCTAAACAAGTTTGTATGGAGCATAGTTTGTGATGACTACTTTATAAAGTAGGGCACCTTAGGTCACAGGGTAACCAGAGAACTTCTGTAGTAGTCAAGTCGTATTGGACCCTTGGTGGGTTAGGAGTTTATATAGGGGTGCCAGAGGAGGCAAAGTGGCAGTGATGGACTTGTTGGAGGCTGAAAGTCTGTACAGTACATCGGAAAGTGCACAATGTAATCGAGTAGTGAGCAATGTCAGGCGGTGGCATGTCCGTATGGAGTGATGGGACAAGGTGATGGCCGGACGATCGACTATGAAGCGATCGTCCGGCTAAGTATATTTGAGACCGTCCAATAGTGCCCCATCAATTTGTATATTAGAATTTTCCCGTGTTACAAAGCAAAAAGTAATTGAATGGAATCTTATTTAGAAATACTAAAAAAAATAAAATTATATTGTAAAGAAACATAATAGTAAAAAAAATACTTTCAAGTATTTTTAAATGTACTGTCAATAATATGTTGAAGCTATTCAATTAAATTTTAGGTCTAATTCAAAAGATTATTAGACATGTCTAAATCTTAAACAATTTAATTAAGTTGCAGCTAGTCAATTATAGCTTTCTGAGAGATGTTCTTAATTTATTTTAACTTTTATAAACCGAAATTATTAAGATCGTAATGTATAATTAATTAGGTTGAACTTTTGGAGTTTAAGCTTTAATTAATTAGCTTATGAAATCCACTTATATATATATATATATATAGGTCAAATGGTCTTTTATGTTTTCTAAAAATTTTATATTTGTCCATTAGGTTTTATTTAAGTTCTTTATTGGTCATTTATATTTCATTGAAGTTTTATATTAGTCATTTATGTTTTATTAGAGTTTCATATTAGTCCTCTCAGCATGGTTTTATTTTTGGCTTCGACACCGTTTTGGTGTTTTTGGTGTGTCTAAGGCCACGTCAACTATCTGATAAACGTAGGAGAGATTATGTGTCCTCCTCGGCACGCCACATCAGCAGTTAACTTAAGAAATTGACAGATTTGGACGGAAGGACCAATTTAGAACTTCTGAGAAACATAAAGGGTTAATTTAAAACTTTTAAAACATAAAGGACTAATTTAAAACTTGAATAGAACATAGAAGACCAAAATAAACTTTTGACCTATATATATATATGGTAACGGTTTAAAAGGAGAAGGAAATTAATAATAAAGGTCTTTAATCTAATTGGAAATTGAATTTTTAACATTAAAAATTAATTTTTAAAATTAATTTTCGTATATTTCAAGACATTAAATGCTCCACTCACAAATCAATAAAAATCTTAACATAATAATGACGTTATTTATTGTTTTAGATAAATATTGTGGAATTTTCTGACAATATCAACGACATGTTAGGAGCAGAAACTACGTACTAGAGTGTGAAGGTTGTCTGAGAGAAAGGGAAACAAAAATAATAATGGTGGTATTTTAATTATAAAATGGTCATCTTGTGACGCCAATTACCAAAGTACCCTTCTATTTATTATTATTTATAAAATCAAATATGTATTTGACTAGTATAAAATTTATTTTTTAAAAATTATAATGAAATAAAATAATTATTTATAACTCAAATAAATAATAAGGAAATAATCATTAGAATATTAAAAACTTTTTTTATAAATTATAGTTATTTAAAAAAATTAAGGGTAAAGTACCTTGCCGCCCTCAAACTTTGCTGCAATATTTATTCCTGCTCTCAAATTTTTTTTTTGTTCATGCCTACCCCCAAACTTTCAATTTTGTTCATGTCTGTCCTTCCGTCAACAAAGTTAACGGTGTTAGCAAAAATGACAGACATGAGCAAAACTGAAAGTTTGGAGGTAGGCAGAACCAAAAAAAAGTTTGGAGGCAGGAATGAACATTGCAGTAAAGTTTGAGGGCAACAAGGGTACTTTACCCAAAAAATAATTATATTATTAGAATTTTTAATTTTTTAAAGAAGAAGAGTGTATATTTTTTAAAGAGGCAAAATAATATTTAGTCCCTGAATTGTTGATCAAACTACTATTTAGTCCCCGAATTTATCAAAAATACTATTTATTCTCCAAAATGTTTAACTATGTCAACTATTTAGTCCCCGAATTTGTAACTATGTCAACTATTTAATCGTCAAACTTGGCAAAAATACTATTTAATCACCGACTTTGTAACTCTGATAACTATAATAGGTAACAGTCAGGAGACTAAATAGTATTTTGTCTTTTTTTTTAATAATAAAAGAAAAAAAGTATAATTTAGTGGATAATTAATGAGGAAGAAGAAGAGGTACTCAAATGCAGGCATCAATGTGTGCACATGCAGAAGATATAGACTGTTTCCTACTGTTGACAGCTTGGTGATGATGAGTCATAATTATATGTCAAAAATTAATTAATTAATTAATTAATAAAAATTGGTGGGTCACATTGCTATAAACACCAAATTCAATTTCACAGGGTCTACCACATGCTCAATTTTAAGTTGAGAAAGCAATTTTTTATTTTTTGGTTGTTGAATTCAACATACATAAATACATACATACATAACTTGATTTTGTTTTTGTAAACAAAAATAATAATGATGTTCACCAAATCATCATCATCATCACCACCACAAGAGGTGATATTTACATTTTGTTTTTCTATTCTTATATTCATTAAGGTCATAAGGTGGTATTGACGTATTTTGTGGGTCCTCTAACATTTGACTTATTTCGAGAAAAAATATCTTTTTTGAGGGCATTTTTAAGGTTAATCACTTGACCCTATAAACGCTCTCAGCGAAGATATTTTTCTTGTCAAATTTACAACAAAATACTTTCCGTAATGGTATTTTTTAGTGTGCATAGTAAAAATTATATATATCTGTAAATAATTTTAAAAGATAGCTTAATTTATATATATATATATATATATATATATATATATATATATATTGTATATACTTGTAAAAATCCCCTATAAAATTTCTTTTCTTTCTCTCACCTTACTTGACCATTTATTTTATTGGTGAATGCAAAGAATTCAATTTCCCTTAGAATACTCTCAAGACACAACCCATGTCGTAAAATAAAGGTCAAAACTTTAAATTTGTCTTTTATGTTTGCACGAAATTTTATATTGGTCCTTTATATTTTAAAAAGTTTAAATTTGTCCTTTATATTTGCAAGAAGTTTCATATTGGTCCTTCCGTCCACTTTCGTCAGTTTCTTAAATTAAGTGCTGACATGTCCATCTAAGATGACATGTCATTGCCACATCAATGCCATGTCATCACATATGATGGTATATGATGACGTGGCAATGACACGCCAGCTTAAATGGATACGTAGGAGAGATGATATGTCCACGTCAGCACTTAACATAAGAAATAAATGGACTTGGACAGAAGGACCAATTTGGAACTTCTTGCAAAATTAAAGGACCAATTTAATTTTTTAAAAACATAAATAATCAATATAAAATTTCGTGCAAACATAAGGGACCAATTTGAGATTTTGACCTAAAATAAATGAATTATTTATACATTAACATGCATATCGTCAAAGGTATATATATATATATATATATATACCAGAGGTATCGCATGCACGGTACGTGCATGTAATTTATTTTTAAAATTTTTTTAAAATATATATTATACAATTATGATTATTATATTTTAAATTAATAAAAAATAAAATATTAAATTATTTCAAAATTTTAAAATATAAAATAAAATAATTATTATATTTAAAATAATAAATGAAATTATGATAAATTATCACTATTCTTAATTTCTTATTTTCTCTCACCCATGATTTTCTCAAATCATATTTTTATTTTCTTTTTTAATTAACTAATTGACTATTTTAAAAGACCGTTGACGGGAAGACCCCACAGCCATATTAATATATATATATATATGACAACCAATTATCACACCACATAATGCAACTATGTCCTCGTCCACTTCCAGTCTTTAATTGGAGATATTACAAAATGTGTGTAAATTACTTTACGTTTTTTAAGTTTAATTCGTTAAATCGAATTTAATATTATTTTATATTTTAAAAAATTACATTTGATTTACTTTTAATTTATTTTTTATCAATGATTAAAAATTTTATGTACATATAAAACTCTGGTTATAACTTAAATATACTAATGAAGACGCAATTAAATTGATATTCGACTTTAGCATAAAATTTTAATGCGACAGTTAAATAATTGGACTAAACTAAGATAAAGTTCATTATTAGGTGCTTGCTATCAAGTTCTCCAATAAAAATTAAATATGTGGTAAAAAATTTTTGTATAACCAATCACTATAGAGAGAGAATATAAAAGACAATAAATTACACAACCAATCAAAGAAGAGAGAGAATAAAAATACAATTTATGATTGGTGAACTTTATAGCAAGCACCTAATGAACTTTACCTTAGTTTTTTCCTAAATAATTTTACTATTTTAAAAGAAACTTATATTATGATGAATATATAATTTTAAGACAAAAGTATCTTTTATATCTCTAAACTTTATACAAATTTTTAATTTTATTCCAAAACCTTTTTACAGTTAGTTTTTTGTTCCAAAAATTTTGAATTACAATCAATTTCGTCCCCAAAGTTTTAAATTTGGTCATAGCACTTTAAATCGTCCAAATTACTAACGACAAATGATGACATGACATCATACATATAATATTAATGCTAACTCATCACTCAAACGATGCCATTTTTCATATTCTTCTACTTATAATATGAAGAAGTGATGTCATTTTAAGTGATGAGTTGACATTAATTTAAAGAAATAACGTCATTTTGAGTTATGAGTTAGCATTAATATTATATGTATTGTGTTATATCATTTGCCGTTAATAATTTGGATAATAATAAGTTTTAAGACAAAATTCAAAATACGATTGCATTTCAAAATATTTGACCAAAAGTGATATTAGAAAAAGTTTAGTAACAGAAACTAAAAATTGGTGTACAATTTGGACATAAAAACTTAAAAAGTGGGTAACTAGTTAAGTGGTTAATTTTATTGATTGCAATTAAAATTTTTTTTATTAACATAAATTAAAAATGGGACTAAACTGAGGTAAAGTTACTTAGGTGCTTGTTATAAAGTTCACCAATATAATTAAAACACATGGCAAAAAAGTTTTGTATAACCAATCATGATAGAGAGAGAAAATGAAAAGCAATAAATTACATAACCAATCAAATAGGAGAGAGAATATAAATAAGATTTATGATTGGTGAACTTTATAGCAAGCACCTAAGCAACTTTACCTTAGTTTTTTCCTTAAAAATGTATGCATTTCCCCATCATCACTATTATATAACCAGCTAAGACTTAATTGGACTAAATAAATTTGAAAGTTATGCACATTAAATTGCTCTCTCTCTCTCTCTCTCTCTCTTTTTGGTTGAAATACGAAATTTTCTCATTAAATGTTTCAGATTAAATGAAGTGGTCCATTTAGTTCCTTTCTAATTACTAAGTTAGTATACAATTATATACTTTTAAATATCCAGTTAATATCTTGTGGCTCCTTTTGGGTCCATATTTTTAATTTTTTAAATTATTGATTTAATGCTTAAAGATATATGTAATTACTTATATTTTTGTTATAAGGGCATGTTCGGATGGATGGAAATAGGTAAAGAGAAGTGGATGGAAAAGAAAAAATATATGGGTCCCACATGTTACCTACATTTTAATTTTTATCTTGAAAAATGTGTATAATTAAAAAAAGAAAATACAAAATACAAAATATTTATTATACCCTTTGATTTGACACAATTATAACCATATTTTCTTTTTATTATTTTAATATAAGGGATAAAGTGGTTATTTTAATACATTTCCATTCTAAATTTTTACTACCAAACACATCAAATCCATTTCCTTTCCGTCTCCCTCTCCTTTTCCCTTTCCGTTTCTAGCTACCAAACGTGCCCTAAAGGTTTAGGGGGATTGAGATTGTTTCCATTTTTTGAAATTTTTAGTTTCACTTTCAACCTTATCTTCTTGGTGAAAACTCCAAATTAGTCTTTTATGTTTGCACGAAGTTTCATATTGGTCTTTTATGTTTCAAAAAGTCTAAATTGGTCCTTTATGTTTGCAAGAAGTTCCAAATTGGTCCTTCCGTCGACTTCCGTCAATTTCTTAAGTGCTGACGTGTCCATCTAAACTGACGTGTTATGCCACGTCATTGCCACATCAGCGCCACATCATCACATATGATATTAGATGATGGTGTGGCATGACACGTCAGCTTAAATGGGCACGTAGGAGAGATGATATGTCCACGTCAGCACGCCACATCAACACTTAACGGAAAAAATAAACGGACTTGGACGGAAAGACCAATTTGAAACTTCTTGCAAACATAAAGGATCAATTTAGATTTTTTGAAACATAAAGGACCAATATGAAACTTCGTGCAAATATAAAAGACCAATTTGAGATTTTGACCTTATCTTCTTTTACTTTTATTTATTCTATTTATTTGATGTTTTCTACTTAATTAGCTATTTTTCTTCTCTAGTCATTTTAAAAGTACAACTTTCTATATTCTAACTCTTATGTAAAATTTATGTTTGTGCTTCTCTTAGCAAAATAATATGTAATAAAAGGTATGGATGATGCAATAAACAAAAAAGTAACCTTTTATTATATTTTGATCCTAAATCTTTAGCTATTCTTTTTGCATGACTTTATTATGTACATTTTTTATTCAGTTCACTATTTTTCAATTGCTATAGTTAGATCAATAAAAAATGGAAAAATATTATAATTTATATTAAAATTTTAAAGAAGCTTTTAATCTTTTATTATAATTAAAGATAATATTAAAATTTTCAATTCAAACCACTTTACCAAACATAATAACATCCAAACACTGGAAAATATTTAACCCTTCTCTAAAAAAGTTATATTTAATGAAATAATTTGTTTAACCCACTCTGACTCTACTTCACTTCATAATTATATTTAATAAATGAAAAAAAAACATATAATCAATCCAGTGACTTTAGTTTCAACTAATCCATCCAAATTGATTGTGGCCTATTTATATTTATTTAGTCGGTTTCAATGAAAATTTCCATAAATTCAAATAGAAATTAAATAGATCCAATTAATTATTAGGAATGGCATTCCATCACAAAAATTAACCAAAAATAGAATTAAACAAGGAAGAGAATGGCCAACAATTTTGTTTGAAAAGGCCCAAATGTTAAATTTCGATATATCTCTCTAATTATATAGTATTATTTATTAATATTAATAAAAATTCACATTAATAAAGATATAACTTGAATGAAATTATCGTACTACTAAACATGCTCTCGTATAACCAAGCTTGGTTGGTCTAGTGGTTAACTCACTAGGTCGCTTAAGCAAGTGTTGGGGGTTCGAATCCCACCTTGTGTATGCAGCAACCAATTGGCCAACGGCAAACCCTTAAATGGAGCTCAGATCCGCGGAGAATTAGTCATTGACCTATCAGGCTGGAGAATACCTTAGGAAACCAAAAAAACATACTCTCGTATTTGTGTATGTGAAGTTATTAGGGTTTAGTTGTTTAATATTTTAATTGTTTAACATATTTTAATTTTACTTAATATATATAATTTAACTAATTAATACATAAACATTATAGTAATTAATTCAATGGAAACAAGAACAAATGTCATCCATTAACTAAACTGATATAATCAATTTTAACAAAATATCATCCAATTCATCCAATCAATGAATCAATCTAGATCCGGTCAAAGTAAATCGATCTATACTACATTGTCTCTGTTATAAGAAACTTATATATATCGTCTATGATAAGGGTATCTATCAGAGTGGACCTGATGATTAATCCCTCTGATATCGCGGGATTCATTACTGAAAATGATCTTCCCAACGAATGACACTCCATTTCCATATAAAAATACCATGCAATCTTAGCTGTGTAATAAAATATTTCTCAATATTACTATAACAACAATCAGAGTTTTTTTATTAGGTAAAATCGACTATACAGATCAAGCGACGCCAAGATGTAAAATTGGTTCAAACCACTATTCTTGATACCCATTTCACATTAAATACACCACAATTTTAGCTTTACATCTTTCCACTAAATTATTCTCTCTCACTTTGCATATATATTACTTTACTATTGACTACAACATTTTTGTAGAATTGTATATAGCATATGCTATTCTACTATCTCAATCCTTCACTCTCACTCTTTTTTTCTCATTTCTATTCTTTTTTCTTAAAAAAGAAGTCCACTTACAATGATCAACCTTACTTGAATATCAATACTACATAATATAACTATCCTTATACTGTATTTTTGTATAGACTAAAACATTATTTTGATCTCTCGTCGGTGAAAGTTTTCTCAATTTGATAACTTGCGAATTTTCTTTCTCAATTTTGTCCCTCCTAATTTGATTTGAAATGTCAACAATTTGGTCATTCCCTCAAGATGTTATCTAAATAATTAACGATTATGATTTTTTAGATGTTTGGTGTTAGGTGGATAACGTTAAAAGTTAATGAAGTTATGATTTTTTCTCATTTTTTTTAACTAGACAATGTTTAATATTGATGATCAAACACAACATTTAACGCGTATAATAGATCAAATTATGAAGGACTAAATTGAAAGTTGTAACTTATTTAGATGAAATTCAGATGAAGTCAACACTAAACATCCAAATTACTAAAGTTGTTACTTAAATAGATGAAATTCGGATGAAGGGCAACCGAATTGATAATTGATCAAATTGTGAGGGACTAAATTGAAAGAAAAAAAACTATTATATATGAGGAACCAAAACAATATTATAGTCTTCTTTGTATGCTAAAAAAATGATTAAAATGCTAAAAACCCTTTCCACTTCCCTTTCAATTATAAAAGTTAGTCTAAAACTTCCAAATTCTATAATTCAAGTAACCTCATAATTTTTTTTTGTGGCCAATTTAAGATCCTAACAAATTAATGGCACATAAAAAAAATTAGTCCATCATCATATATAATTATGGACTTAATAGTGATGGCTAGAAAGGGTAGTGGATGTGGATTATTAGAATAGAGGTTTAGGCCCAAATCATATTGCTTGTGACCACCTCATCAAATGCTGCCCAGCTATACACAAACACAGATTGATTATTATTTGAGTTTCTCCTCTAAATTACACCAAATTTAGGGTACTTTTGGTAAGCTTTGCACACAGTATAATATATATAATCTTACGATTTATAAAAAAATTTTACATCATATTTTATACATATCAAACACACTTTTTATCATACTTGTTCTCTTTATCTCTCTCCTCACTTTTCTCTACAATACTTACCTTTATTTTACAGTATTTTCTTTGCAGTATTTTACATCCGTACAGTTATACCAAACGTACCCTAAAAGAAGGGATTATAAGTAATTAGTGCTAAAAGAAGGGATCAATTTAAATATAAAGAGAATTATAAGTAATTAAACATGTGAGATGTGAAATAGTCTGTTGTCCTTTCATGATTGAAAGTGACTACACCAATACTAAAAGAGTTTGTTTATGTTGAAAGAAATAAGAACTTGAATGTTAAAAGGAATAAAAATATCATGTCAATATGATGTGAATAGAATAAAAAAGAATAAAATAATAATTTTGTCCTTATATTAAAAGTGAAAATGGAATAAAAGTTGATAAAAAAAATCAGAACAAAAATATAATTTCATCAGATTGCAAAAAGTAAAATTTGTTTGACAGAAAGAATGTTGGATTATCTCTAAGATTATATAGTTAATTCTTACTACAAAACATGACATAAATAAAGAGAATAGGAAGTCAAATCATACAAGATTTTAGTACTTCAAAAGAAAAAACTCCAATACTATATTTTTAAAATCTTTAAATTTTTTTATAATTTGTAACTCAATTCTTAAATTTTTTTTTTCTTTTAATTTCTTATATGAGATATTTGTGGATCTTTACTTTAATAAATTACTTAACATGATACATTATCTACTAATATAAGACATTATTTATTAATTGAATGCTTATTCATTAATTTTTTACACTAGATTTCAATTTTTTATAACCTTATTATCAAATTTTCAGTCCAAAAGAGGTGTAAAAAAAATTTAAAAAAGATTTACCTATGTAAAATAAAATGTAAAATCATACAAATATGCCTTTTTAACTAGACAAACAAAGAGATCAAACAATTGTGCCAGAGCAAAAATTAGTCAAAACAGGCAATTCAGCAAAGCAAGTATGAGAGTTTGTAAAGCAATAGGCCAAACAATATATGAAAGATTAATCATCAGACATGCTCCGGTTATTGGTGGATACCTAATCGAAGACCAAAAAATAAGGAAAAATGGAGGTTTTTTTTAGAAGAATGCCTTCAACCACAAGGCAACACAAAAAGAAGAATTCAAAATTGACAGATCATATCATACCATATTAGACAAGCCTTACATATACCAATACTTTACATAGATGAGAAAATACTGGCATACATATAGTAACTACAAGCTTAATCTAAGGTGTCACAACATAAGTATATGGGATTTACTAACCACTGGTTATGGTTTTTTGTTACATTTAATGATTTAAAATTTGAAAAATATCAACAAAAAGAATAATTTTCGACGTGAGAAAGCTTAATTAACCAATCAGAAGAAACCTTAGCCAGTGCAAATCCTAAAAATGTACTTAACAATGAGACAAGATTCTAAACTTGAAGTGAACAGGGGTTGAGGCATGATGAAGGCATATAAACTTGAACCTATGCTTGAGAATACAAACAAATCCTTCTTGGCTCAAATGAATTTGAAATCACACCAGTTACCAGCACACCGATTGTTATTAGGATATAAATACACATTGGATAAGAGATGCAACAACAACTCAAAGTTCACCATGTCCACTGTCCTAATAAAGAAAAGCACTCACCTTTGGAAACATTATTAACTCTCACTGAGAGATTTTGATGATAAGTTACAAGGAGGCAGGACACTGTTAAACTAACAGCATAATGATAATTTATATGCCTGCATACACAAGAGTAGGAAGAAACGAAACCGGATTCCCTAAAATTCTCCCGGTCATTCATCTTTTTGATGTTTTTAACTATCTTGTACATTTGTCTGCAAGTGGGTTAAAATTTAAGTGTAAGGGAAAATAATTGGTAATTGCAATTGATTGAGGACTAAACCAATGGCTATAAATGGGTGAATCACCGGAAAACTTCAATGGGGAGTTACACGGGATCCAAATTCAGAAGAAACATAGCCCTGTATATTGTTCCTATGTTTTCTGTCTTAAAAAAGAACTGCCTAGTGCACAAGGCTGACACTAAGGGGATCTGGACAGAATCAGATGTACGCAGCCTTATAAATGCAAGCAGAGAAGTTGTTTTCAGAATTTGAACCAATGACCTCCAGGCTACATGTCAAAGCTCAGTAGCTCACCCTCTTCTTAAGTTTAAAGAGCCCAAAAAAAAAACAATTGAAGCAGCTTTGGCCAGTCATTATCCTTAACCAGCAAAAAGATAAACAGATATCCATAATGTATCACAGAAAACAGCAATATAGTTGGAAATGCTATGATTTATTAAAAAGCGAAAAGGAAGTTAGCTAGTATGAACATACAGAAGTTTCAGACTCTGCCATGATGGTTTATTCACAAGCTGTTCCATGTTTCAACTCCACATGGATGACAAAGTTTCAAGAGTTAAAACTTAAAAGCCAGCCTAAAAGGAACTTACAGATGCGGAAACTATAAACACAGCACCCTTGTCTGTCTCGTGTGGAACCAGCGAAGGCAAAAACATGTTTAACATTATGATTCTATGTGCTTGTTTCTTTTAACTGTTGGATTGCAGCATATAACTTGCGTCGTGGCCCAACAGCATACACTCCCATCTCTTTCAGATCTTCAAGTGTAAGTAGTGGCAGTACTTCCTCATCTACCTCATGCATCTCAAACAAAGCAGCATACTTACCAAATCCTAGCTCCTCCAACCATCTCTTAACACCACTTACATCATCATCATCCTCTCCACTTCTCATTTCGTGCCATAGTCCATGAAATTCGCTGTTGTCTTCTTTAAAAGTATCCTCCTTCCCGAGGTCACGGCGATCAGCTTGTGGCCAGGTGGTTTCATGTGCATCATATTCATATCCATCTTTGCTGGTTTCTGGTGTTTCGTGATCAGATAAATCCTTAAATCCACAACTCATCGAATGATCATTGGATGTATCTGGAGTTAGCCGCGTGAACTCCTTCCCAGCAGAAACCCTCTCTTCATCACAACTCATTTCAGAGCTAAGTCTAGGACTCCAAGCACCACCAAAGAAACCACCACCATTGATTGTACTCCGACCTCTTCTTCTCATGACCCTACATTTTCGAGTTATATTGGGGAAATCCAAATTGGCTGTGGTCACATTCGTTTCATTGGAGTTCACAAAATCAAGCGCCGATTTTGATGAGTTAGGGTTCTTATTCTCACTGTTCTGATGAAACTCAGATGAAACCCTTGGAGAGACCTCGGGCTCTGAATCCATCAATTTCTTCGAAACCCCATTTATGTGCTTGATGAGTTCAGTTTGCTTAGGACTACTATCATCATCAACATCATGTTTCCATCTCTTAGTCCTCACATACTCCCTATGTTTCTGAGGAAATCCACAAGCAAATGCAGCAGGAACATCCCCAATTTCTCCTAACCTAACATTTGGTCGCCTTTGTCTCTTAGCATTCATACTTACCACTAGCATTCTATACAATCCCTCCTCCAAAACTCAAAAACCTGAACAAAAATTATAGAAAGCAAAGATCCCAAAATCAAAACACAGAAAACCCCAAAAGGCAATTAGACTGAAAAAAAACAGAATCAACTCAGAACACCCACAAATTAACAAGCAAAAAGTTCACACAAACAGCAAGAATCAAAGAACAATAACTACAAAATCACGATCAATGCAACGACTTATGATTAAAAAAAATGCCACAGAATCAAATAAACTACATAGCAAGCCAAATCAAAAGAGGAAAGGTAAGAAGGAAGGAAGGAAGGAAAAGAACCTTGAAGAACAGCGAGGGTTTCAGTTGGAGCAGGATTTCCCAAAATAGGGTTAGTTATTTGGAAGGAAATAGAAAATGATGAAAGAGGGAAAATGGGATTTTTGTTGTGTGGGTTCGATTGATTTGGGTAGGTTTCCCAATTAGGGGTATGAGAATGAGAGTATAGGAAGGAAGGAAGGAAGAAAGAAAGTGGAGGAACAAAGAGAAGACAAAAGGGGATGGGGACGTTCGTCCGCTCTTTCGTTGCTACTTGCTAGTCAACTTCAAAACTCCAAAATTTTATCCTTCTCTTTCAAATCAAGTCATCATAGAGGGGAAAGTTACGAGCTTTAGTAGTAATATTAATAGTAATACTAATTTTCTACTTTTGGGAAGAAAGAAAAATGATTAAACAAAAAGTCATGATGGTGAAGAAGAAGAAGAAGAAGGGACGAGAGGAAGCTTAGGGTGGTCTGGAATGATCTGGAAGAAGGAGAAAAATTTGTTCACCTGGAAATTGCAGAAAATAATCAATCAGCGTGACACCGAGACGATTCAGAATGGAAAAATTTTTTTTAAGAAAGAAGCAATATTCAATAATGAGGTTTTAATTATTATTTATTGATGGTATTTTAATCCCACGAAAAATGAAACTGTGGGCTTTCAGATTTATTGACGCATGTTTTTTAATTTTTAAGATTATAGAAACTGCTTTTTGAAAAAAAAAAATTTATAAAAATTCAACCTTTATCCTTATGAAATTGTCTTTTTCTTTTTCTTTTTAAATTGAAACAAAAAATATATATATTAGTCAAAACCCTAAATTGGTCCCTTGTATTTGCACGAAATTTTATATTGGTCATTTATGTTTCAAAAAGTTTAAAGTGGTCTTTTATGTTTGCAAGAAGTTCCAAATTGGTCCTTCCGTCCAAGTCCGTTTATTTCTTCTGTTAAGTGCTGACGTGGCGTGTTGAGGTGGATATATCATCTCTCCTATGTGTCCATTTAAGCCGATGTGTCATGTCACGCCAACGCCATGTCATCATCTACTATCATATGTGATGACGTGGCGTGTTGAGGTGGATATATCATCTCTCCTATGTGTCCATTTAAGTCGATGTGTCATGTCACGCCAACGCCATGTCATCATCTACTATCATATGTGATGATGTAGCATGACACGTCAGCACTTAACTTAAGAAATTGACAGAAATGGACGGAATGATCAATTTGAAACTTCTTGCAAACATAAAGAACCAATTTAAAATTTTTGAAACATAAATGACCAACATGAAACTTCGTACAAACATAAGGGACCAATTTGAGGTTTTGATCATATATTTTAGAACGAAATAAAAATACATTTTTTTAGTCTTTGAATTATTTGCTAACATACTATTTAGTCTCTGAATAATAGAGATAAATTATTTGGTCCCATAATCTTTATTTCTGTCAATTATTTAGCTTTCGAATTTTTACATCTATAAACTATTTAGTCTCTGAAACGTTAGCCGTTGTTTAACTAATCAAGTGATGTGACCATTAAATAATGACGTGTTATTGTTAATTTGTCACATGTGCTACTATGTCATATTGTCACATTATTTTGAGGAAAAAAGTTTGTATCTAATCTCGATTTGAATATGACATTTTTGACCAATTTATAATTTTTTTCTGGCAATATAGCATGAACCAGTACTAGTAACAAACTAACAGTGATAAATTAGGGTATGCTTGGTAAGGATACCAAATAATAAAATCATAGTGTTTTACGATTTTTTTAAAAAAACTTTACATAATATTTTATACATATCAAACATACTTTTTATCATAATTTTTCTCTTTATTTCTCTCCTCACTTTTTTCTACTGAACATTCTTTTATTCTACAATACTTTTTTTACAGTATTTTATATCCATTTATTTATATCAAGCGTACCCTTAATATTTAAGGACCACATAATAACTAATATATAAGAAACTAAATAATTGATAAAAGGAATAATAAGTTAACCAAGAGAAGAAAAAAAACTTGTTAAATTAACCATATGCATTTTACTTCCGAGTCCCAAAAAGAACAATTTATCATATGAAATCAATCATGAGAACTCAGAGGTACAAAAGGAACAATTCATCATGAAAAGTTTATTAATACAGAGAGATAAGGAAATTTAATCTCTTTTTTTTTTTATGGAAGGAAATTTAATATCCTTAAATTACACTTTTTTTAATTTTGAAAATTTAAGCGTTGTTACTTTAAAAAATTAAATAACTTACAAATTTATTTATTTTGATTAAAATATTTTTATATTAATATTAAAATATTTTAAAAGTTTTTTATATTTTTTTATAAAATTCCTCAATATAAATAAATCACTTTGCAAAAAGTGTCTCTATGATCAATTACCATAAAGAGAATATAGAAATTGACTTTTTACCTAATCAATCAAGAAAGTATGAATAAAAATTATGATTGAAAGAATTTATAGCAAACATATAAGAAAATTGAAATAATCAATCAAATTTGATTGGAGGAACCAATCACTTGAGTTGATTCACTATGGCAGAGTTATTCTTGTTAAGAGATTCTCTTATCATAATCAATGCATGATTCCAATTAGCTGGAACCAATCATTTGGGTTGGTTCATTATGGCTCAATTATTTCTCTTAAGAGACTCTCTTATTATAATTAGTGTGTAATTTCAATTAATCAGAAATAATCACTTGAATTAATCTATTATGACTCAACTATTCTTATTAAGAAATTCTCTTATTCGAAATAACCGTGACTTGAAACCTTAGAACAAATAAAAAATAAGAACAAAAGAACCTAGAAATGTATATATTGTTTGTGGAACAAGTCAAAATTCATTATATTTAACCAAAAAAAAATCAGAAATTATCACTTCAATCCTAGTTCCTCCTACTCTGTTCATAGCGTTCGTTATCTTCCCCTATTTGTCATTGTCAACGACGATCGACACACACAGAGGATTGCTTAAGCTTAAGCCAAGCCAAGCCATGGACTTCTGGAACAAAGCTCGAAGTTTCGCTGAGGAAGCCGCCAAGCGCACGCAGGACCTCACGAAGGAAGCCGCTAAGCGTTCACAGGACCTCTCCTTCGGGTCCTCCACTTTCTCGGACATCGTAGCCGAGACCACCAAACGCTCCAAGGAAATCGCCGCAGAAGCTTCCAAGCGAGCCGACCAGATCAGAATCGAAGCCATCAAGCGAGCCGATCAGATCAAACACTTAGCCGATGGGATTAATGCGCCTGCGCCGGCGCCGGCGGAGGCGGAATCCTATGTGGGCAGTGACACTCTAGAGAAGGATTTGGAGAGGTTTGGAATCACCGAAGAATTGAGAGAGTTCATTAAAGGGATCACTCCGACCACGTTTCGCGATTTTCCTCTTGAAGGTAATTTACTATGGTTATATGGGGTTTGAATTTTTACTTACTGAGGAACTTTTAAGTCTTTATGATTCAACCATTTGGTGATGTAAAGTAAGTGTACTTACAATTTTTTTGTACATATTCTTCGTATGCCAAATTTATCTGAATATGGTTCCTATTTGCAGATGATACTCGACTGTCTGATGTTCCTACAGTGTCGAATGTTAGGCAGGATCTAACTGAGTGGCAGGAAAAGCATGCCAATCTTGTTCTTTCTACTGTCAAGGTAGCATGGTTCTTATCACAGAACTCCTGACAATAAGGAGACCCAAGTATGTAGGGGATACGTAACCTTAAATGTTTGCCTATTAATCATTGGTTTTTGTGAATTAGATCAATAAGCGGTTCCCTAAAATTGGGAAAACCTTACACCTTGTTTGGTATGCCTTCCTCACAGGGAAAGTGAGGTGAGGTGAGGTGAACTTACTACATGTTTGGTATGCCTTCAGTACAGGGAAGGTGAGGTGAAGCTTCCCTCATGATGTGGAGGAAAGTGGAGGAAAGGTGAGGTGAGGTTTGGTTTAAAGACCAAAATGCCCTTAAAAATTTTGTGACTTTTAAAAAAGTAAGGGCAAAAAAGGTATTTAATACTTTTATCTTCTATTTCCCTATCTTCTTCTCACCATACCAAACAATATTACTTTTACATTCCACTTCCATTTCCCTGCATACCAAACATACTTTTTATCACATACTTTCACTTCCACTTCCCTTTACAACACTCACCGACTACCAAACGGCACCTTAAAGTTATGCATGGTCAAGAATGGAGTCAATTTTACAGGTCCTGAGATAAGGGCCAATTTATATGCAATCATTTCTTTTTGGCTATAATGTACATAACCCCGTGAGTTTTATTCATGGGCATAGAACCGCTAAGTTTTCAAACTTTGCACCCAAACCTCCTTGACTTTTAATTTTGGGCAAAAAATTCCCTTAGTGAAGAATTCGGTTCATTTTTAAACAGAATTCTGTTGTGTCAGCAAACACTTTATTACATCAGCATTTTTTATAGCTAATTGTAGAGTATTTCATTCATTTCACCCAAACTGCCAGGTTCATTCAATTAGCACCGAAATGATCGAAATGACCTTCAATTAGCTAAAAAAAGTACATACTTGACTAGGTGTTTGCTGGCGTGGTGGAACACTGTTAAAAAAATGAACGGAATTCTTAATAGAGGGGGTTCTGTGCCCAAAGTTGAAAGTTCAAGGGTTGAGTTCAAGGTTTGAAAATTCAGGACAGTTTTGTGCATTTTGGCCTTTCATTTTTTATTCATGTGTGAAACTTTTTTTTTTTTTCTAAAAGAGGAAAGAACTGTATTGGCTAATAAGCAAAAACTTTGCTGGTCTCATTGATTGTTGCATTCATTGGTTGTATTGTTCACTTGGTGAGTTATTCCCATTCAGCAATGAGAAAAGTCAATATAGTAAAAGTAGAACAGTTATTCCCAACTGGGTTTTGAAAAGGATGATGTATTTAGTTGTGTACTGTGTATTCTTTCCCTTAAGCATTTCTTCTAGCAGTACGGATCCAGATAGTTATGGGACATCTTTGACAATTAAATCCTTTTATTTAAAAGAAATAAAAAAAATCTTTTTGACTCTTTCTGTCATTTAACTCGGTTGGCCTACTTCCAAGTAGTACTGATAAAACATTAATGTATCCATAGCTTATGGGTAGGGAATTGAGTCAATTGACTAACATTTATCAACATTACAAAGTATGAGGAGCATTAGTTAACTAGTATACTCAGTAAATTGAAGTTGGTGAGCAAGAGCTAGCTAGTAGCTACTCCAAACTGCATCAAGGTGATGTTTGTTGAATCAAATTGTTGTAAATACAGGATACTGTGTTTGACTTATGAGATGTATGATGTTATGCTCTAATAGTTTATAGGTGGAGCAAATGATTGTGTCAAAGACATAGCATATAGTTGTGCTAATCTAACTTCTAACATGAAGATGCAATTAGATCTTTAACATAGATGTATAAGCCGTAGCTTGGTATTGCATAACATGTTGTCTTATATATTGATTACATTTTATTTTAATTACATGTATGAAACATTCTGCATTCTCACTATTCTTTTAATGCTTTGTTGTAGGAGATTTCAAAATTAAGGTATGAACTGTGTCCACGTGTCATGAAAGAGAGGAAGTTCTGGAGAATATATTTTATTCTTATGAACAGCCATGTTGCACCGTGAGTAGTTTCTCCTCTATATCCTCAAGGATTTTTTTACATTTAACCTTTTTATTGCTTTAGACTATGCTTCTGGCCTGGATCATTTTGTTACAAGCAAGTTTGATACATGATCAATTAGTCTTTATAGAATGAGAAAACTATATAATAAGTTAATAATGTACTTCAGACCTTGTTACTTGTCAAATAAAACTTCCATATGCATAAAATGGTTTCACATATTATAAATATAAAATATCACATATTCTAGTATAAGCAAGGGTGGGCACTAACAGTAATATGTATCATTAAATTGTTAGTTAAAATGTAGGAGTGTTTATACTGTCACCTAGGCGATTATCAAGTATTGTAAAAGAGGTTAGATGTGAGACTTGGGAAAAAAGAAGAATAAAACCTGATCAAGAGGTATTAGATGTGGAAGCCTGGAAAGAAGTTACTCCAACACTGATAGTTGAATGCTATTTATTATCCACTGATGCTGGTTGAGTTTTCTAAAAGATTAAGTGTTTCTACAGTCTATTACGGAAATTTTTTTAAAAAATGTTTATGTGTTCATAAAATTCAGTAGCATCAAATTTAGCAAAGCTTGTTGGTTTTCCTCATTGAAAAACCAGTGAGAAGAATCATGATAGGTTAATTATTATTGTACATTCTTTTTATGTGGGATTTTCTGAATTTCCTCACTATGCTGTACTTTTACCCAAGCAGGTTATAGTTGTATAATTTTGTGACTGTCCTTTCTTATGATTTCCCTTAGCTATGAGAAGCGCTACATGGAGGACGCTAAGCCAGAACCATCTGAACTAGTAGATAACAAAGCTATTGAACCACCAGAAGTTAGACCAACTACCAATAAAGGGGTGCAGGAATATGCTAAGCCAGAATCATCTGAACAAGTAGATAACAAGGAAATTGAATCATCAGAAGTTAGACCGACTTCCAGTAAAGGGGTCCAGGAATATGCTAAGCCAGAATCATCTGAACAAGTAGATAATAAGGCAGTTGAACCACCAGAAGTCAGACCGACTTCCAGTAAAGGGGTGCAGGAAGTTAAAAAGGAGAACAGACCTTCATCAGCTGAGCAAGACTTGGATGAATTTCTTTTGGGAGACAGTGATGAAGACCCAGGTATAGCTAAATTAATTAATCTGATTGAAATCTTTTTATTTCTGAAAAATACACTGCTCTATTGCATACCTAGGTTTGGTGCATATCCATTTATGATTATTAATCAATCTTTTTGAGTCCCATCATTTAGCACACTATTGTACAAAGAGATTGAGTTATGAGTCCTATGAAGCACAGACACTGACACGGACAGGACACCTCGACACGCCGATTCTTAAAATTACAGGACACGACACGGCATATATATATATATATATATATATATATATATATATATATATATTTTAATTTCAAGAGGATACAAAATATTTATAAATATTGATAAAAGCTTAAAAACTACAATATTCATGATGTCATATATATTAACAGAGTATATATATATATATACACGGTATATTATATATATATATTTATACCTTGAAGAGAAAAGTAGAGACAGTGTCACACGTGTGTCAGCGTGTCGGACACGCCTTAGAACTGGCGTGTCCGTGCTTCTTAGGACTTATGACCTGCAATTTATCTGTTGCATCTTTTGGTTTATGGTGGCAATCTGATCGATTTAGGAGATAAATCCTTTCATAAGACCACTCCAATAAGATGGAGTACAAAGTTCTTGCTTGTCTTTGTTACACCAGAGCCTAGACTGCAAATTTATTTAGAACAGGAAGGAGCATTTACTACCATTTCCAGTGATAGTGTGATCACAAGAGAATTTCGTGCTGAATCTATTTTATATGCTGTGGATGGTTTATATATATGTGTGTGTACAAAAGCATATTTAGTTATTTACCAACAACCTCTTTGGGCTTCCAGATGATGATGACGATGCAGCCTTTGATGATGATTTGGATAAAATGGTGGATAGTTCGGTAAGCACGATATGCATTATACTACCTCCAGACTGAATTTCTTTTTATTTATTCTTAGTGTTTTTCCCCAACTGTTATGTGTGGACAATTTTCTTGTTTTCTTTATCCAATACAAAGTCTCTAAAGACTTGCATATTAATTATAGCTAAAAGCTGAAGCTATGAAATAACAGGTGCTTTCCCGCTAAAGTAGAGAATGATTAACTGAGAGATAAATATTAAATTATTAATCAGTAAAAGCCTAATGCATTTAAGTCAGACACCCTTTTACCCCCACTCAGAAAATATACATCTTCTTGTGATATGTCTATGATTTTGACTTGGCTAAGTTGAAACCTGATTTTGGTCTGACTCAGTTATATTTGATCACTCTCCAAAATTGGCTTAGCATATAGTAACACTAATTTTATGTTAAAACTTACTTGAATCCACAGGATGATGACAAAGAGAAATAATAGCTGTTGGTCGAAAATTGCTGGCATTATAGTTATAGATGTTGTGGACATGTAATTATAAAATGCTGGAAGATGTTTATGATGAACTGTTGGAACATTGACACACAAATTAGCTGATTTGGAATTTATGTAAGTTCTTTCAGCCCAATTCTCCTCCGTTATTTTATATTCTTCTGTTTTTGTTTAGTAGTTTCTCTTTGGTTGGGAGCAGAAGGTTGGGAAATGGGAATGTGATTGTACATAATGTTTGTTTAGTTAGTGTTTAATTATGTCTAATTTTGTGACGTATTTATCTTTTTTGTGAATATTATTTAGAACATCCATATGTTGTATCTCCACAAAGAAACGTTTGTATTGCTGTATATGATATTAATATTTAGATTTAGATTTTATTTTTATTTTTATTTTTTATATTCAACTTGGATCCTGAACCCAAAAATATTAGAAAATTTGTGATACGTGGCAAAAGTGTGGGTACGAATCTGAATCCACAAGACAAGATTTGTGTGTTCCCAAGAAAGAGATAAGTAAAGATATTGTATATGTTGGGCTATATCATTTATACATAAAGAATTTGGATATGTTAAAGACGAGAGGGCAGTGTTTGGTACTAGAAAAAAAAAAGGAAAAAGGGAAGAAGAAATCTAAATCCTCATACATTTTTTGTACTATACAAATTTTATTTTTTGTAATGTGATGAAATTATGTTTTTGTCTTTATTTTTTATCTACTTTTATTCTATTCCTACTTTTAATGTAAGGGTAAAATTATTATTTTATTCACTTTTATTTCATTCACATCATATTGACATGATATTTCCATTCCTTCAATATTTCCATTCCCTCACTCATTTCACCTACCAAACACACCCGATGTTCTTGAAATGCATGATCTGGATCCTTAGATGAGAATTGAGATTCATGTCTGCACTGTAAGTCTATAATAGTCTCATTCAACGGTTTAAATTATGCACTAAATGCATAATACACTTTAGGAGTTCTAAGTCTGTATATCAATCAATAACATTCATCCATTCATTTATTTTTATTTTATTTATCATGTGAGTTTTTTAATCTTAAAAAAAATTAAATTAATATTATTAATCAATGCACAAAGTAATGTTATATAAGCAACTAGGAATTTCCGGATGTATGAAATCTACTTTTAGCAATGATTTTTCATCATTTAATTTTTTTAATTTGAAATAGGATTTATACTGCTCTTTTTTTTTAATTGTTTTTTTGTCAAATGCCCATTTTGGTCATTTATTTTTCACCCAAGTTTTATATTTGTTTTTTATCTTTCAGAAGTTTTAAATTGGTCTTTTATCTTTCCCAATAGTTCTATATTGGTCCTTCTGTCCATTTCTTATGTTAACTGCTGATGTGGCGTGTTGAGATGGATACAATATTTCTCCTACGTGTCCATTTAAGCTGACGTGTTACTCTATGTTAGTACCACGTCATCTTTTATTAGAACTCCTGAAAGATAAAAGACAAATATGGAACTTAGGTGAAAGATAAATTACCAAAATAGACATTTGGCCTTGTTTTTTATTTCTTCAAAAGTATATTATTTTGATTAAAAATTAATAAAATAAATGATATAAACTGCATACAAATACTTATTTGATGACCTACATCTCAATGCATTTACTTTAAAAAAAAAAAGAATATAAAATCTCCTTAATTTCCCCATGATACCTTCACAATTCTAGGAACCATTTTTTTTACTATTGTCTTGATGTCTTCTCATATTCTTTTATTTTTATTTTTATTTTTTAGGGGTCTTCTTTGTCCAAATTTGTGTCTTGCATTTTGCTTCTTCCTTTGGATATTTATGGGTTTCCTTAATTGTACCCAAATTTTAAACATTTGAATCCTTGTTTGACTCCATTGGATTCTCTTGCAGATTCTTTAGGCTTTTGTCTAATTTTGTAGCCCAACATTGTACACATTGCAAAATTATTTTGTCTACTTGCCTCCTCCTTTTCCTTTTTTTAAAACATATATTTTTTTATGAGCTGATATTCTCAAAATCGGCACGCGTCGGAAATAGGAGAAGAGGAAAGGACTTCGGATGGAAGTATAAAAGAAGTGGACTCGATCTATAGGTTCTCAACTTAGCGCTTACACACTCACAACAAGATCAGAGTTCACGTAGTTCGTTTGAAGTAAGTGCTCCTGTGTTATGGAGAACAACAGAGTCAAATGCTAGGCCACGTGAACTACTATGTGCATCAGTATGCTTAAGAGCAGAATGGATAGAGAGGATGAAGATACTCCTTTATATAGGCTCCATGAGTGAGTTTTGCAATGCGGAATAAGCAAAAAAGCTAGAAAATAGAATGAGGATTTTAGTCCAAGTTAAGGGGAAGTGGTGGTCCTATATAGTGTTAACAATTAAATATATAAGAAATATAGAATAATACATATATTGTATTGTTATAATTAACAATTTAAAATTTGAACTGTTAAATTATTTTTTAAGTCATATTATTGATTTTATTTTATTTACTAATTAAACTATTAATAAAAAAGACAGCTTCATATATAGTTTAATGAATTAAATTCGAGTTTGTGACAACATTTTTTTTAATGGAAAAATGTAGTAGTGAAGGGACAAGTTACACTCACATTCATCAATTTTATTATGGCTCTTATAGTTTGGTGATTTTAGTGTAGGAATTGATTACATAGGAACTAAAAAGTAAATAAAGATTCAATTATAGAGATTGAGGGCTTTTTAGGAATGCTACTAATTTAAAACTAGTTATTAAAAAAAATTTTGAATGTTGTTTTTTTAAAAAGGTATGTATTATTAATGTTATTAAATAAATAAATAAATGTGTATATTTTTATTATTGTTAACTTTTATTAAGTAAATAAATAGAAATTATTAATTAGTCTATTAGTTCAATAAATTATTAATTTTAATAATGAAATTTTGTTATTTGTGACTATTAATTATTTTCATTCAATAAATCTTTATTAATGTTTTAGTATAATAAATAAAAATACAATGAGAAATATAAAATTTTAGTAAGAATATTTAAATTTTAACCTTTATTAGAAGCAGAAGATCTACTACCTTAAAAAAACACTTCTCATCTAAAAGAAAACTTGCTCAAATACCTCAAAATTTTAAATAATTCATCAACTACGTTTTAAATATATGTAAAAATAAATAAAATGCATTCCTAGCTAGTTTACAAATATATATATATATATATATATATATATATATATATATATATATATATATATATAAGTAAATAAAAGAATAAAATATGTAATTCAAGCACCGCTTACTTTTCTTGTAAATGGCATCTTACTATTAATAATAGTTGAAAGTGACAATATTAATTGGGGACAAAATTAAACTTAGGGCATGTTTGGTATGATTATCAAATAGTACATTACATGTAATTTTACGATTCTCAAAAAAATTTACATCATATTTTATACATATCAAACACATTTTTTATCATACTTTTTCTCTCTCCTAATTTTCTTCTCTATCTCTCTCCTCACTTTTCTTTATAATACTTTTATTTATTCTACAGTAATTTACACCATTTACACCTGTGCGTGTCCTAATGTTAGGAGAAAGAGAAGTAAGAGAAAGAGGAGGAAGTTAGAGAGATAGTATGGAGTTTTCACTTTTCTACAATATCCTAATCACTATATTTACACTAACACTACTTTACCCTCAATCTTATTCAACTCTTTTCAATGAATTGAATGACATAAAATTTGTGTGATGTCTTCCTCAGCAATATATATATATTGTCGATCCTGAATATATTTAAGGTGAATCCTTATTAATTAATGTAAATTTCTATTAGGGGGTGTTTGGTTGCTAATTTTAATTGACGTAATCTAACATTCGTCATATTAAACATACTTTACTTTTTGTAATGTGATAAAATTATTTTTTACCCTTACTTTTTTGTCCACTTTTATTTCATTCCCACTTTTAATATAAGGATAAAATAACCATTCACATCGCATCACATCACTTTTACATTACTGTTATCATTCCCTCCTGCATTCTCATTCCCATTATATCCAACATTCACGTAACCAAACGTACCCTTAATATTCATAAATAATATTACATGATTAAAGAAATGTATCAAATTTAAGTAATATCATAATAGTAAACTTTTCTGCCATACTAACTATTTGGAAGGAATTCTTCCCTATACGTAATACAAAAAATAAAAGAGATAATGAACTTTTATCCCATACTAACTATTTGAAAGGAATCCTTTCCTATACGTAATACAAAAAACAAAAGAGATAAGGGATATCTCCAAATCATATATAATTTTATTTTTTTATCTTATTACTACTCTCTAAAGAAATTTCTAATCTTATGCAAAAATTGTCCAAATAGAAAGTTCTAAAATGAATGACGTATAATGAAACATAACAATAAGCAACAAGTCTAGCTCTTACAATGGCGTGACTTTTATGTCAAGTATTAATCCATTGACATTAATTACTTTTTCCAAAAATAATATAAAAAATCATTTATATAATTTTATCTCTTTCTCTCTCTTTTTTTTTCTGTTATAAATGAAGCACAAATTAAGCTTAAAATTAATGTCAATAGATAATAAATTTATGTACATTAAAACTTTGTGGCACTTATGTCTAGACCAAGAGAAGGTTGAATTAAGACTTTCTAATAATATTCTTTTATTTTAATTATGACTAATTGAGCCTCATAAATTAATTCTCCTAGCTAGAAGAATAAATAATCAATAGTTGCAATAAACAATAATAGTTTTATTATATAATGTCACTTTCCTCTATTATTATTTAAAGTTGTAGCTATCTATGAGAAGGACTAGAAATAGCCAATAGGCCAAAATTGACGAGTTCCTAGTGAGTCCAGTCCAATTCCATTAATATATATATATATATATATATATTTTAAAATGAATTCCATTAATATTATTGGTTAAAATAATGTTTGTATATTACTTGGTTCAATAGAACAAAACAAATGGTCCAAAAAAATACAATTTTTTACTCTAATTAAGGTGATAATAATCTTCCAAATAACGTATGATTCATTGCATAAAGTAATTTTTTTAGGTGAAATGCTTATTTTGATCATTTATCTTTTTTAGAAGTTTTCTTTTGGTGCTTCTCTCTATTTCTTTCGTTAATTGCTGACGTGGCATGCTGAGGTAAACAAATCATCTCTCCTACGTGTCCATTTAAATTGACATATCACTCCACGTCAGCACCACATCATTGCCACGTCATCTTCTATTTCACTGTCTGTGACGTGGCGTGACACGTCAGCTTAAATGGACACGTAGGAGAGGTTATGTGCCCACCTCAGCACGTCACGTCGGCAGTTAACTTAAGAAATAGACAGAAGGACCAATTTGAAACTTCTAAAAAAAATATAGGACCAATTTAGAGCTTCTAAAAAAAATAAAGTACAAACATATATATATAACTTGAGTGAAAAAATTTTTAAAAAAAAACAAAAAGAATATTTGACTTTATTTTTATTTCTCTAAATTTACATTTGAGAATTAATGATTAATAGGATACAAAGTTACAAACCATTACTATAGCAATTAAATTGCATTGGTCCGGAAGGTTTTTAATTCTTTACCTAAGAATTTGTATGGTGGAGCCTAAAGTGCCAAACCATTGACTTTCAAAAAAAATTTCACTAAAGAAGAAGAAAAATAACGATTGGACATTCATATATAGGTTAGGCCAAGCTCCAAAAGTAGCAAGGACAATTAAAATATGATATTTCCTTTTTGTTTGTTCCTAAAAAATTTTGTATTGATTAAATTAATTGTATTTAGGTTTTTTTTTTTGTTAATATGTCGATGACAACACAACGTACGTACGAGCCTAATTTTCAGATGATAGTAAATAGACAAAGAGTTCAAATTGATATCAACATGAAGAAAAAACACCCAAATTATAAACATTTTTTAAAATAAAATTAAGATAAGATACAAATTTAACTATTGAAGATTATTATTATTATTATATATAGTTTACTCCTCGAATTATTGGTCAAATTATTATTATTTTTTTTAGTTTGAAAAAAAATATTATTTAGTCTCCAAATTTATAATTATGCCAACTATTTAGTCCAATAAACATTACATGTTAAATAATCGAGTGACGTGGCGCCGTTAACGACGATGCGAGTGTCACTGTTGACATAAGAGAGAATTTTGTTATGAGGACGAGGCATGTGATATAGTCACCATAGCTGCACTTCAAGCAAAGCTTGGCTCTGGAAATAGGGGAAAGAGAATCATCGAGCTAATTTTTTACAACACGGGAGGAGAGGATTTCGATCACGCCAACCGTTAATAGCCATGTCACTTAGTTGTCTAACGAGTAACGTTTAGGAAACTAATTAAATAGTTGACAGAGTTACAAATTTAAAAACTAAATAGTAGTTTGGCTAACTATTCGGGGATTAAAAAGTACTTGTCTCTCGTGTGTGTGTGTGTATATATATATATCGAAACAATTCTTTTATTTTTTTTGTAATTCTCGTAAAATTTCTTTAAAATAATAAATTTGTGAAGTAATAATAAATTTTTAATAAGGACTCATACTAATAGAGACCTACCAAATTGTTATTAATATTACAAATAACATGTCAGTTATTCAATTCATAATGTTATTTGTCAATATTAATAACAATTTTAGTTCATAATCTATTCATGGTTTGTCTCTATTAATTAGTGTGATTTCCTGTTAAAAAATTATTATTATTTTACAAACAAAACATTTTGAAATTACATGAAAATCAATTGTTTTGAATCCAATTTCCCCGCAACAACCTCCACACCCTTAAAATTTAATTATAAAATTAAATTAATCATTATATTCTTTTTATATTCTTATTATCAACTCTATTTTTTTATAGATATTGACAACTCTATTTTTATCTTTTTATGTCGTACTAAATAATTTTAAACATTTTCATTCCCTCCCAATAAATTGAATAAGCAAAAGAGCCCGTTTAAATGTAAACATTAGAGGACTTTTGCTTGACAGAAAATAAAAGGATATAATGTATGTTATAATTTAACATTTCTTCCAACGATTTTTTTTTATTAAACATATCTTATTTTTTGTAATGTAATAAAATTATATTTTTTTATTCATTTTTATTCTATTCATATCACTTTCATATTATTATTCTCATTAGATTTAATATTTACATAATTAAAAGTAAGCCTAGTTAAGAGGTAAGACACGTAAGCATGGGTCCCACATGGTTGGATGAACCATTAATTAATGTTATTATGTTTATGACTTATGACTTATGACCACTAACTAATACAATGTACCCATTAATTTTTGGGGTATGTGATGGAAATAGACTTGATATCTCTTCTTCTTCACTTTTTGTGTGTTAAACTTATATAATTATTTTTTTTGTATAGTTTATTCACTATGTTTGTATAATGCTTATTTACTAAAAATATTAAAATATTGCCGCCCTCAAATTTATGAATTAAGAATGTAGTATTCCTCTCTCATGCATGTTATGAGTTTTAATATGAAAAAAAAAACTTGGCTTATAAAATTATTATATTTTTCTCATAAGATTTTTTTTATCTTAAATTGTATTTACACACTCTATTTTTTTTTTATGATTTGTAATGTAAAATATAATTTTTTATATTCTTTATTTACTATGATATTTATCAATATTTTGATATTGACTTCTTTTTTGCGAGAACTTTCCGGTTTCACTTTGATTTAACGTTTGGAAGTTTATTTACTTGAAAAAAAAAAGTAATGTTAGATAGATTGATATTAAATTTTGCAAATATAAAGTCTAACGATAATTTAGTAAAAGATTCATGGTATAAAAAATAATTTAGTAGTATAAAAATTATTTTAATTAACACTTATGCCATTTAATCCCTTCTCATATCTATTTTATAATAATAATAATTGTGGAATATTTTAGTCATTCGTCTTTGAAATCATATTTTTTTTGGGGGCCTGAAATCATATATGAATTCATAGAAAATAAATTACAATTTTGAAAAAATAGCACATTTTAAGTGAGAAGAGTTTAGAGAGAAAGGGACAAGAATAAAATAAAAAGTTAACATATACACAATAATGAAAAGTCAAATAATTAATTTCTCATTACTTAATTTTATCATTGTAAAATAATAATGATTTTATATCTTTTATTTTATATTTTAAGAACTAATTTAAAAAATGACAATATACACTTTAGTATAAGAATGTCAGAAGAATAACCAACAGGTGGTCGGGTATTTCATTCTCTCTAAGTAAAGTCTCGTGTTTGAGACTTGGGTATAAAAAAATCTCTGTTGAGAGAACTTTATCCTCACTATGAAACCTCAGCTAGCTCGAACAATATTATTTCCATTAAAAAGATACCTATGAAAAACCAGAAAAAAAAAATGCCAAACCACTAATATATATATATATATATATATATATATATATATATATATATATATATATCTCATTTTCATTTGAATTCCTTTTGAAAATGTTTTAAGTATGAATATCTCCAATAAAAAAATACTTGTGAGAAAAAAAATAACTCCTTTGCAAATTACTATTATTATTATTTTATTTTCTATTTTGGTGGTTTGAATAATTGATTGGTCTATATATTCAATGAAGGTTCAACCATTTTTTGGGTGAGAAAAAAGCTTCATTGATGGCAAAATTAATACATGTATATTTCATTCACATTCATATATGTGTGATTCCTTACCTACTCCAATTAGGGATAATTGATTTAGCACTACACAACCTATCTTAATTAATATCCACAAATTCCAAAATTTCCATATTCATGTAATGTAATGTAAATTAGGTTAAGTGCATACATTTATGTGACACACTATATTATACCAATCAAATACATTAAACTCTCCCAATTCACTTAATCATCAATGTCATTTTTTTTGGCTCACCAAATTAATAAAGCATTTGGAATTTTATGCAACATTCAGAGTTTCTCTCATATTTAATTTACAAGCATTTGAAATTTTAATTTGAATAGGATTGTTTTATTTTCTTTTAGCAAAATGAAAAAGAAAAGAAAAAATAAATTTTGCCTCATATGGCCATGACAAACTGTATTTTAAATATATAGCATATACCATATATATATATATCCTCCTATCATAATTTCATTCAGATTAAATAATACTAACAAAGTTTAGGGTTGGTATGGTTAATTAAGATCCTCATACCCACAAATTTTATCTATTATAATGTATGATTAATCGTAATGTACGCCGGATCGGTTTAATTCTTTTTTTTAGTTTAGATCAAAGTATTTATTGTTGAACATAATAATTAATTTTTTTATTAAATTGTGAGCACCTCAAAGAATAGGATAATTAATTCAAAGATTTAAAGCTGGTTAAACAATTCTAAAAATGATGTCGAAGTTTGTCCACACGTAAATAATTTGTCGATTAAACCGGTTTGTTTATTGGTTTTTTTTTTTAAAAAAAAAAATTGTTATTTGTAAAATTTTGGCACGTTTTAAAATTGTTTTTAATTAAAAAGTAAATCTAAATAAAAGTAATACTTCTTTTATTTATAATCTAATCAATAAAAACCAATTAAATTTAGTATGACAACAATATACCTAAATTAATGTATTTATTTTAATTATTAGTATTATGTTTACTTTAAATTGATATTTTATTCTAGGTCAAATACTCATTTTGGTCCTCTATGTTTCACCCAAGTTTTAAATTGGTCATTTATCTTTCAAAAGTTTTATATTGGTCCTTTATGTTCCAAAAAAATTTTATATTTGTCCCTCAGGTTTCATGAAAGTTCTATATTGATCCTTTATGTTTCATTGAAGTTCTATATTGGTCCTTTATGTTTCATTGAAGTTCTATATTGGTCCTTTATGTTTCATTAGAGTTTCATATTGATCCTCTCAGCATGGTTTTATTTTTTGCTTAAACGACGTCGTTTGGGTGTTTTTGGTGTGTCTAAGGCCACGTCAGCTATTTGATACACGTAGAAGAGATTATGTGTTCACCTCGGCAAGCCACATCAGCAGTTAACTTAAGAAATTGACGGATTTGGACGGAAGGACCAATTTAAAACTTCTAGGAAACATAAAGGATTAATTTAAAACTTCTGAAACATAAAGGACTAATTTGAAACTTGAGTGAAACATAGAGGACCAAAATGACCTTTATTCTATTTGTATCATTATTTAAATTTTCTATTCGCATGATTGTAAGAGTAAAATTATTGCATAAAACATAAATTCAATACACCAATTTTTCTATCAACAGGTGGGCTTAATGGAAGTCCCTCACAATGTAATAAACTTAAGTTTGAATTTTTGCTGGAAAAAGTGCCTACATTTAGTGTCCGAACCTTGAACAGGATTGCCTCCAATAGAAGAATACCTGTGAAAAATTTAAAAAAAATATACCAAATTTTCTTCTACAAAATAAAAAACTAATTTTCCTCCCCAAACCAATGCATCTCAGTTAATGAGTTGAATGAATCAACCAGAGTTCCATAAAACTTTTGGATCTCTGAATTTAAGAGCAGCTCCAAATTTCTTTTTTTTTTTTTTTTTTTTTACATTATGGGTAAAAATATCATTTTAATCCCCCTTTTTTATATTGATAATTAATTTTTAAAAAATTTTAAATCAATCATCTATCTTTGTAACTTGTTTTATATTAGTCATTTTAATTTGTGTAACACCATCAACTTAAACCGTCAAGTATCAATGTGACATTTTCCTTTTTTTGTTTTGTAGAGGGAGAAGAAATGACATCACCAGAGTAAAAATTTTCATGTAAGAGAGCAGCAAAACATCATATTAACATGTCATTTCATTAATCATTTAACGGTTTAAATTGATAGTGTTACGGGCTAATAGTTACAAAAATAAATGACCTGTTTAAAATTTTTTAAAGATTAAAGATTTCTATGGAAAAAAAAAGATTAAAGATTAATATAAAAAATATAAAAATAGAGTAATGAAATGTGGTTACTTTGAGACCCATTTATTTAATATAACCAAATATATATATTAGAGGCTTTACATGCATGTACTGTACATTTAATTTGTTTTTATTTTTAAAAAAAATTATAATATGACATTATTATTATGATTTTAAATAATAAAATATTAAATATTTGATAGTATTTTATCTTTTAAAATATAATATAATAATTATATTTTAAATAATATATTAAATCATGAGAAGTTATTTATTGAGAAGTTAGTGGGAAAGTTATTTTTTTGGTGTCATACTTTGCTTGTGTGACACCAAAAACTCCAAAGCCATATATATATATATATATATATATATAGTAAAATTATTAATAATAATTGAAAGAGAAGTAGAAGGAATATTTGTCCTCCAAAATGGAAAATCACTTGTGCAGATTTTCTGTTGTTTAAAGTTATGTTGTTTGATTTAGTCACGGTTATAATTATAGCTAACCGATTAAAAAATCGTGACTAAAAATTTGGTCATGGTTACTGATCGATTAGCCACGATTATAATCATAACTAAATCTAACATTTTATCTAATATTTTTTTTTGTCTAAATTAGGGTATCCACCGTTAAGCACAGTGATTAATCCCCTCGCTGAATTGTAGGCACCTCGAAGGGCGGGACAGCTGGCCCAAGGATATCTTACTTTTTGCAATATGATGAAATTATGTTTTTGCCCTTATTTTTTTACTTATTTTTTTTATTCTAATTTTACTTTTTATATAAGGATGAAATAATTATCTTATCCAACTTGTTACATCATGCAATGCAATTGAATCACATCAACGGCTGTAATTATGCCACATAACTCATTGCATCACATACTCACCCCATTCACGTAACTTCATATTATTTTCACGACACATTTCTATTCCCTCAAACATTCTCATTACATCCCCAAAACAAGTAAAGAAACGGAAATGACTTGAGATGCGGACACGTGGAGAGAAGCTACAATCGTATGGCCATAATCAGTCGACCGTTTGGAAGGCACCTCGTGGACTCCGTCATAACGGCGGGACCGACATTTAAACGGCGGGTTAACGGCGAAGGGGGTATACGAATAGTACATGTTAGGACAGTTGTCATGTCACTGTAGGGTTCTTGACGTCTTGTTGTCCACTTCTCCATACTTTTCAGTATAGATACCCTCGTCCCTCCCATTCAATCAAAATTTTATTTATTTTTTATTATGGAAAATATATTTTGTAATATAAAATGTTAAATAAATTATGTGATATAAAGAGGGACGGGAAGAGAAATTATAAAATATGAAAATTTACAATAAAAAAGGAGAATTAAATGACTTATTATTTTATATTATATTTTTTTAAAAATGATAATATGTATATTTTATGAGAAACTTTCAATGTATAATTCTTGGTTGCTTGATAAAAAAATTTGTTCGGATTAATTTGAATTTAATTTTTATCGTGTATTTTATTATGATGGTTGAGTTTTTCAATAAGAATAACTGTTGCATTTACAAAAGTAAATCATTTTATGCTAAACTTTCGATGTATATATATATTTTTTGCTTATTCAATCTTGAAAGTTGTACTTTAATTAATTTGGATTCGACCATTGTTGCGCACCTGACTATGATGTTAGAGTCTTCCAACAAAAATAACTACATTTACAAGGCTTCAAATTTGAGACCTTAGTTAAGTAAAATATTAAACCCGTTTACTTCATCAAAAAAAATATATTAAACCGTTTACCACTTAAACCAATCTCTCATTATACTTTCAATGTGCATATATATATATATATATATATATATTGTCTATGATTGGGGTATATCCACCAAAGCAGGTCCGATGAGATATTATGATTAATCTTTTGAGTATTACGAAGTTTATTACTGAAGGCGATTCTCAACAAATAATGCTCCATTTCTATCATTCTAAGGATAAATTTGAGAAGTGATAATTAAAAAAGTACAAAATCTTTTACTATATGTGATACACCATATTGTTAGTGAGGGGAAATGAAATGAGATCAATTGAAAATCTTATAAATGGATTGAATATTTAAAAAATAATGGGATTGGAATCATGATCATCCTAAATCATTAATCTCTTCAATAACGAAATCTATAAAATTAATAAATATAAATATGGAATCCTAATTTTAAATATTATATATGAATAAAAAACATAAAAAATCATTAACGTACGTTACTACGTTTTCTTAAATATAAAATGTTAGGAATTTGACCGGAACTTATTACATAACATAATTCATTTTGAATATTTTAAATAGGCTTTTGAGTATCCTAACTAACATTATTGGTTCTTAAAATATAAGATACTATCACCATCAATTTTGATTATTGAAATTTTATTTTTATGAGCTTAATTAAAAAAACTTAAATAATTATAATTCTCACATCAATTTCATTTTGGGGATTTTAATTTGGAAAAAACTTAGGTCCATTTTCTTATGTCCATTTCATCCAATTTTATCAATCAGATATTGTATTTACACTCTCTTTCTTCTATGATTAGTCATATAAAAGGTGGTCTTCTATATTCTCTCTCTACTGTGATCGGTCATTTAAACACTTTTTGCCACGTGTCATAATTATATTGGGGAATTGGATGAAATGGAAGGAAATGGACATAAATTTTTTCCTTTTAATTTTCCAAAATAACGTGAAATTGCCCGGTATTATCTGCCAAAATCTCGCGATATATTGTCGGCGTAGCTAAAACTGCAAAAAGGATTTAATAGCTGCGAAATCCAATCCAACGGCGAAAGCAAATGAATTCGTCTTGGAGCCTCCAATCATACCTCGCCACGTATCGTACCTCGCCTCCCCTCCGCCTGACACGTGTGGGAAGCCGAGTTTCCAGTGGGCCCCACACTTTCGAGAATATAGCTGGCTCGCATTTATTGGCTCGTTTATGATCCTGGCCCAACGTTCAACCCGGCAAGCCCTTCTCCGTACGGCTCCTCACGAACCGAACCGGCCTCTTGCATCCGCGGCCGAGCCGACATACGTCTCTCTCTGACTCTCTCTCTTTCTATCTTTCTTTCTCACGACGCGTTTCAGTATCTCTCTTTCTCTTTCTGAGTCACGCAGGAAATCTCTCTATAATTATTGTACTTTCGCTAATTTCACTCGCCGGCTGGCTTCTTCAGGGCAAAAAAAGAGTGTCCGGCGATTAGTGAAGAAAGCTCAACCATCGCTAGTTTTAGATTTTCTCTCTTTTTTCTCGGTGTGGTTTCCCGAATTGGAAGATTCTTTCTATCGGCTTTTTGTTGTGCGGTTCCGATTTAGATAAGCGGTTTTGGCTTTTCTGCTTACACGCTCGCTCGTTCGTTCGTTCGTCGCTGGAGAGGCAAGGCCAAGTGAGTGTGGTGTGAGGATTAAGGTCTATATCTATATATATATATATATATATATATAGTGCTTCCTGAACTAGAAAGTTTTTTCTTACTTCGGAGTTGTCTTTGCTTGTATTAACGGTTATAAAGTGTCCTAGATATATAGATTTGATCTGGTACCGTTTTTTATAGGGTAGGATCTTGGAGATTCTGGCAGTTGGAAGGTGGAAGAGGCTAATGAACAACAATGTTTGCTTTCATTTAAGCTGCATTTAGGGTTTTTATGTTTCATTTCGATCTTTTTTGTGTTTCTGCGTTGATCCAATTGGGAGTGTAATTGAATATAGTATGTTGTAGAATAAGTAGTGAGGGTTGGTAATTAGGGTGGGTTTGGTGCGTGGGGTTGATGAGCGTGGATGCATTGGTCTGAGGAGTGAGAAGAAGTTCATAGAGCAGAGAGAGACGCGGAGTAAAGGCTGATGGGGTTGAAGACGTTAGGGGAGAGCAAGGTGGAGAAGCTGAGGAATTCAATGGCGGCATCCTCGAGGTCGAGAATGAAATTGTGGCTGATACGTGCTACGACGTCGGTTTTGCTATGGACATGTATCGTCCAGTTAACGGCTTTGGGTGATATGTGGGGGCCTAGAGTTTTGAAAGGCTGGCCATCTTGTTTTACTCACGAGTCTGCGGCTAGGGCTTTGGATATTGAGTTGCCTTCTGCTCGCCCAGTAGTTCTTCCACCCAAGAGTAAGTTTTCTGTGTCTAAGCGCACACTTTGAATATTTGTATGAATTCTTGTTTTATATAACTGTAATCATTCTGGTGGTTCGTTTTAAGTTTTATAATTTCTGTGGTTTATAGTTTATACTATATTTGCAGTTCGGATGAGCGTAATGTAAAAACAGTTGTTATTGGTATTTTAATCTCTAACCTCCTCGTATGCAGTTGGTCAATAGACCTATGCCAGTTTGATAGATTTTGTGGTCCCGTGAATTTGATTTCTTTTCAGTAATTTGATTTCTTCATTTGTTTTCTCTCTTTATTTTTATCTAAAATCTTTCTTGAAAACTTGCTTATCATCAGGAGTTTATAAAAACAATGGTTACCTGATGGTCTCATGCAATGGAGGACTGAACCAAATGAGAGCAGCGGTGAGTGGTTGACGGCTTGACGCATCTGTTTTCATATAGCTTTTCTTTGCTCTTGTTGCAACTAAGCTATGTTAGTCCATTTGCTTTTCTTAACATTTAATATGTATGATGTACAGATATGTGACATGGTAACCATCGCAAGATATTTAAATGTCACCCTTATAGTACCTGAACTGGATAAAGTCTCCTTCTGGGCTGATCCTAGGTGTGTACTTGATTCTGTCTTGGTTTATGTTTAAGCAAAAGCCTTATCTATCTATAAGGGTGGACAGCTTTTCTTCCCCTTATTTTTGAGCTGGGATGACCCCCTCAATGACTGGTTACTATTTTTTCTGTCACAGTGAGTTTCAAGATATATTTGATTTGGATCATTTTATTACATCCTTGAGAGATGAGGTGCGGGTATTGAAAGAGTTGCCTCCTAGACTCAAGCTGAAAGTGGAACATGGGATGCTTTACAGCATGCCACCAATTAGTTGGTCTGATATATCTTACTATAAGAACCAGGTCATTTTCAATTACTCTCAGGCCAATAAGTTCAACAGATAATGACCTTTAATCATGCTATATCTTAAGATTTTTAACAACCTTCCTAGCTTGTTTTGTAATCTTTATGTTATGTCTATTGGTTATGTTGTGTTTAATTTCTTGTTTGCTAATTAAAAGTAATTGATATACTGTTTTGTACAGATTCTACCTCTGATACAAAAGTACAAAGTTGTCCATCTTAATCGAACTGATGCTCGACTGGCCAATAATGGGCTACCTTTGGAGATTCAGAAGCTGCGTTGCCGAGTTAATTTTGGTGCTCTTAGGTTTACTTCTCAGATAGAGGAGTTGGGCAGAAAGGTTATCAGGCTTCTAAGGCAAAATGGTCCATTTCTGGTACTTCACCTAAGGTATGAGATGGACATGCTGGCATTTTCCGGCTGCACTCAAGGTTGTAATAGTGATGAGGTGGAAGAGTTGACAAGAATGAGGTGATGAGATATCTGAATACTCTGGTCTGTTTTAAATTCCAAAATTTGGCAATCACGGTGTTGGTTTTAAAAGAAGTCTCTTGTTGTGGTTCAATTTATTATGTATTGGCAGATACGCTTATCCATGGTGGAAAGAAAAAATCATCAATTCTGATTTGAAAAGGAAAGATGGTTTGTGTCCTTTAACACCTGAGGAGACTGCCCTTACACTTAGCGCTCTTGGCATTGATCGAAACATTCAGATCTACATTGCAGCTGGGGAAATATATGGTGGTGAAAGGAGAATGGCAAGCCTTGCAAAGGAGTACCCAAAATTGGTAACTACTCAAAAATGCATGGCACTTATGCAACTGTGAATTTTCCATACTTATTGTTTGACTTTGGCCTTGTTGAAACAGGTCAGGAAGGAGACACTATTAGAACCATCTGACCTTCAATTCTTCCAAAACCATTCCTCTCAGATGGCTGCATTGGATTATCTAGTCTCATTAGAGAGTGATATCTTTGTCCCCACATATGATGGAAATATGGCTAAAGTAGTTGAAGGCCATCGCAGGTACAGTTATGCTAATTTGTTTTTTTACAATCAGATATGTTTTATTTATTTACTTGATTTACTGCCCTTCTCCTTCTCCTTACCTTTGGAAATTTTGCATGATTCTAAATCTTGAAACATTAGTTTTTTTTACTGAAACATCTTTTGTATCCTCATCTTCAGAGAGGCCACTTGGTTATTATTGTTAGAATGTTAGATAATTGATTAGATAAACATCCACACAGGCAGTTTCTGTCATTGTTTAAAATTAGTAAATTACAGTTCTGAATGTTATTAGTATTATTATTGATACTTCAGGGTAATGTAAAATGAATTGTATCACCATTGTTTCTGCAGATATCTTGGATTTAAGAAGACAATATTATTGAACAGAAAGCTTCTAGTTGATTTGATAGATCAGTTCAACAATGGAGTACTGAACTGGGATGAATTCTCATCAGCTGTGAAGGAATCTCATGCTGATCGTATGGGTAACCCAACTAAAAGGTTGGTAATTGCTGACAAGCCCAAGGAAGAGGATTATTTCTATTCCAATCCAGAGGAGTGTTTAGAACCATCAGATGAACATTTGAGTAGTACATGAGTGTTGTGTTTGGAAGATAGTGGAATTACTTGTTCCCTCCCTCGCCTGGTGCCACTTGGTTTTTCACCAGAAATTAAGTTTGTTCTCTGCACAGTATTAGCAAAGATGGCAGCTTGTTTTGAAATTGAAGAGGCAGTCAGTGGTTACTGTCAAGGAGGATAGAGTTACCGAAAGCTCGGGAGGTCAGGCAAAGCAGCTGGGGGATACTTTATATAATATATATGCAAATAATTCATCACATTCCTGTATAGAAGCTACCCTGCCATTACAGGGTGAGAGCAGATCATACTGCATTGTACACGGAGGAAACCGTACACGAATTTGGATTCCTGGAACTGCGGTTCGTCCTCGAAAGCTTAATTCCTTGGTACTTAAAATTTTCTTTTACATACATCTATATATAAATTTTGTTTTCTTTTTTGTAATTCACCACGGTCTTTGTTTTTTCAGGCATATATACACGATATAAACTTTGTGTTTTGGTAGATTATTGCTTCTCAATTTCTTTCTAGTTTTTGGTCAATTATTCAGGGAATGGGTGGGTTGGATGATCAATTATTAATCATGTATTGGCGTTAATTAAGTTGTAGTGACTTCATTACTAGTTCATTTCTCCATTATTTTAATTTTTTAAGTGCTGTCTTATTCATCAATAAACCCCACTGGTTCTTCAAATCTATAGTGAAACACTTCTGAAGGCAAGTGGAGCTTATCAAGTTAGAATGGGTTTGGCTTTTCTTAATCTTAAGCTTGTGTTGTGTGGTAGAGAGATCATAAACACAAACATGACCCCATGAAAGAAAGGCAGGCAGGCAGAAGTGGTCCATTATAGCTTGAATGCTTTGGTTAATGATATATGTGATCATTATTATGTGGTCCTTGATATATGTGAGCAAGAGGAATGTGTTTTGCATGTTTGGCTACAGCCAACTTGGTCTTATTTAGAATTTTGCGGATTTTGGTTGTTCCTTGTCGTTTGATGAAGGAAATGCCATTTGGTATTATAAATGAAGTTTTTTAGTTTAACTTCATCAAGATTTTCTCGGATCAAAATAGTTGGTGTGTTGGATTAATTTATTTTACTTAAAAGTAAGGAGCTTATATAGTAATTAATTAAATTATAATACTTGTTTAAGTGATAAGTTTTAAAAATAGGGTGTCCTTTTAATGTATTTTTATTCAAATTTGAGTCATTTTAACAATAATTTGACTTTGTAATTTTTTTTTCAAATAATGTTGTTTAATGTACAAATATCACTTGAAAAAGTTTACTCTGTGAACTAATGGTTTGGTAAGTTTTTATTTATTAATTGAGAAAGTTGTTTAATGCAAGACAATTTTGTTTGAAAAAAAATTAAGAGGACTAGATTAAAAGAGTTTATGTTTAGAAGATTAAATTAAATAGATAACATTTTAGTTTCTCAAAAAGAAAAAGGATAACTTTTTAAGAATTGGATTATTAATTAATTTACTCTTAAAATTTTGTATATTTGAACTTATTGGAGACTAAGGAAATTTTTTTAGAATTCTTAAAATTAGAAGAATCCTTTTATGGATTTTTATGTTTCTTTTTAAGGAAATTTGATGAACATTGTGACCCAAATTAGGTACCGTGGTTTTAATCCAAAGTGATTTTATTTTGGAAGTACTGAGAGAGTGAGATGTTTCGGAACATAGAAGTAATGTTACCCATTTGATTTGACATTTTTTTTACTATAAATGGAACTTAGAAAACAATTTTATAATTTTTCAAAAAATGAGGCAGAAAGGAAAAAAAAGAAACGCCTGTTCTTCTTACATAGGAATAGGATTAGGGTTATGAATTATAATGTTGGGTGATTGAAGCATAAATTGTTGGAGTGCCTTGTGTTGTGAGTTCTGAATAAGCATTGCCTATTTTATTATTGTGAGAAAAATGGTAAGGTTAAAAAGCACGTTGATGTTGTGCCATTTTAAGTCATAATAATTTTTGGTTGTGCAGTAAAGTACAGACAGTGTGGCGTTGAAAGCTTCAACTTTTACAAAAGGAAAAAACTTATTTCCATTTCCTCCAATTCCACTAATCATATATTGTATTTACACTCTCTTTCTTTTATGATTGGTCATCTAAAAGGTGGTCTTCTATATTCTCTCTCTACTGTGATTGATCATTTAAACACTTTTTGCCACGTGTCATAATTATATTGGAGAATTGGATGAAATGGACATAAGGAAATGGACATAAGTTTTGTCCTTTACAAAAGTGGAAGACCTCACCAACCCACACCCAATGTTGTAAGAATCGAACTGGACAAAGACTCGGATAAGTGTTCGGTTTATGGTTTGATCGGTTTAACCGGTCGAACCGTCAATCGAACCGGATGACGCAATAAATAATAAATATTCTTAATATATAAAATGACATCACTCAAATTTTAGGTTTCAATATACATAATTTTGAAGTTTTAAATTACATGACTTCTCAAAGTTTTAATTTTTAAGACTTGTCAAGCTTTGAAAGAACTTAATCAAACCAAATATGAAATTATTGATAATCATGACTTTTAAATTTAAATTTTTAAGACTTTTCTAATTTTAATTTTTAAGATTTCTCTAATTTCTTTTTTATGTTATTTTTCCTTTTTATTTTTTAATTTTTTTTTAAAAAAATAAAAATTGGACCGATTGGACCACCGGTTGACTGGTCCAACTGAAAAAACGAGTTTTTGGTCCAACCGACTCGCCTTTGTATTCGGTTGGCGGTTGAACCGGTCAGACCGTCCGGTCCGGTCCGGTTCTTACAACATTGCCCACACCTCATCTGCCAATTCATCACTTCCCAAGTGCCATAGTTAACCAGCGCTCTAAAAATTGAATCAGCATTACTTGGTATCCGGTGAGTATTTTAATGGAAAGTGAAAGTGGAAATGGAAGTGGAAGTAAGTGATAAAAAGTATGTTTGGTATGCAGGAAAATGAAAGTGGAATGTAAAAGTAATATTGTTTGGTATGGTGGGAAGAAGATAAAAAAATAGAAGATAAAAGTATGAAATACATTTTTTGTCCTTACTTTTTTAAAAGTCACAATTTTTTTAAGGATATTTTGATATTTAAACATCAACTCACCTCACTCACGTCATCACAACTTCCCTCCTCACACACAAGCAACCTTACTCACCTCTCATGAAGGAAGTTTCTTCCCTTTCCTACTCACCTCACCCACCTACCAAACATATCAAAACCTCACCTCACCTCACATATACTCACTCCCTACCAAACATGCCATAAGTGTGTTTTTTTCACTTTTTTGAAAGATAACAATACTCCTTATATGAGCCGGTTTGGATAAGCTCGTAAAAAAATTGGTTTTATTTATTAAATTTTTTTAAAAAATATCTTTTAACAGAATGAATTCTATTTTATGTTTGGATATTATAATAGAAAAGTAATTTTAAATTATAAAAGTTATTTGGATACAAAATAACAAAAGTACTTGTAATTAATCAAATTGACTAAAAAAGGACATGGTTTGGCATAGGGAGAGAGAGAGGGAATCGTACAAAGGTTTGGCGCTAATTATCTTCATTTTGACGCAGTAAAGGAATTTAGCGTGTGTTTTTTATAGCAATAGTAATAAATATGTCATTTTATAATTTCATTAAGAATAAAATAGTCAATAAAATTTAAAGTGAATAATTTTTACAAGTACTTTAAGTTGAAGCTTCATTCTTTAACTTCTTAAAAAATATCTGTTTTAATTTCTACTTTTTTTAGAAAAATCTACCCAAACAAGATTTTATGTTTATAAAAGATTTTTTAATTAAAAAATACTTTTTAATTTTTTTTAAAAAAAAAGTTTATTCAAAGAGGCTCTAAATCTTCTTAACATTCATTATTTTATTTTTCATTTAATTACAGTAATTTTATATAGGTTTCAAACATTAAATATATATTAGCCAATAATTTTAGAAATAAATTTTAGCAAAACCCTATATTATTAACCCACCATTTTCAGCAAGCATAGATTAGGGGATCCAATGGGTATGGTAATATTTTGACAATAAATAACTGTACACTGAGAAATTAAAAAATTTTAGATAAATGATAAGGGTGTTATTTCTTTTAAAATATTTAATTTTTGTTTATGTTTTAGCTAAAAATAGAAAATTTTAATTTTCAACTTTTGTTTCAAAGTTAAAAAATTATTTCGCATACTACTCAAAATATTTATCAATTTAGATTTAATATACAGAAGGTATAAAAGTAACAACTTTGTTGTGACATCAAGAACGATGAAGTTTATTATCCCTACTGAACTTTTATTTTTTTTTCTAGTTCAACAGTGTTGTTCACAATTTACTCTTTAGTATTCTTAGAACAGTATTGTCATCTGATCTATTGTAAGTGCCGTTGAATTTTTTTATAATTTGATTAAATATGTTTTTCTTAAAAAATTTGCCCAAATATCTCAAAATTTTAAACTACATATTTTTTAATATTACAAAAGCGAAGTGGATCCCAAAGTAATTCTCATGAATCTTCCTAGATTAATACGTAGTTATTTCATTTTAGTATTTTTGAAAGATCCAAGATCCACTTTGTATTTTAGCACTTGAATTGGAGAGTGGAAACTCTATATTGTGAAGTAAAGTGTTTATTAAAGTAAAGAGAGAGATAGAGAGAATAACTAAGAGAGAGAAATTGTGATAATATAGAGCCCACAATTTTTTCTTTTTATCTCTCTCCTCACTTTAAATAGCATTTCAATTTATAATATAGAAGATCCATTCTCCTTGAATTGCTTCCTTGCTTTTCCACCACGTTAGGATCGGCCATTGTAAATTTGTAATTCAGAATTACCAATTTGAAATTTTTTTTTGGGACTAATACCAATTTGAATTTTTTAAAACAATATTATTTGGTTCAAACACTATAAAAATTTGCTGTATTTTGTTGTGTTGAGTCAAACGCTTAGCTTAAGAGTTAAGATTATTTATGAACACTTCAAAGCATATAGGTGTTAGAGGTTTGATTTGGGACAATTTGAAGAAAATTTTTCACTTTAGATTCTCTAAATTTTAAAAATGATACATTTTTTTAAAAAAAATATGAAAGAGATAGACATAGAAAAATTAAAGACTCTACACCAATTGGAATCTATTATGAATAATTTAGAGACCAATATTTTTGTGTGTCTATCTCTCTTATACTTTAGAGAAATGTATCATTTCTTAAATTTAGTGGACGCGGATTCATCAAAATATTAATGATTGGTTTGTTTTGGGTGGTTTAAATTATTTAATCTTTTGTCAAATTTATACATTTAAATTTATCAATCAAAAAAAAATAAAATAATTATTTTCAATATATAAATACGAAGAAATAATATGAAAAAACAACCAAAAAAATATTCTATTCCTTAAAAATAAAATTATAGATATTCTTAACTAATTTATAATCAAACCATATTACAAAATTATAACCAGTGCTGCAGTTTCACAAAATTGTCACTGAACTCTAAAAAAATGCATGATTAACTTGATTTATTTTCCCCATTAAAAAAATTGCGTTATTTTCTTTTGTTTCCATGTATACATACAGTACACTTGTCAATTAGAGTGGTAGATATTCTCCTTAAGCAAGATTTTGGGATCGAGATTTGTGTATGAAAAAACCTCTGTTGGGAGAGCTCTCCCCGTTATGGGACCTCCGCTAGCTCAAACATGGATTGCTTCCAATTAAAAGATAACTGTGAAAAACTAAAAAAAAAATACAATACACATCAGATCACACAAGAACTCATGTGTAATTGTCCAAGAATGTTGAGACACGAGCGAGCGTTATCATCGTGACTCATGAGTAAAGTGCTATTTAATATCTATTTATCTCAATTTAATTCATGAATTATAAAATTATCACATTTAGTCCTTAAAAAAATTTATTTATCTCAATTTAGTTCACTTATGTTAAAAATACCCAATATAATACCTAAAAGATACTCCCGTGTTTCACAATTTTGTCCATGTCAAAAAAAGCAAAAATATGAAATACAAAGACGAAATTGTAGCACAAAATATCTTTTAAAATTTGAATTTGGTATTTTCATGATTCAGAACCTATATTGAGACAAGTAGAATCTTTCACAGACCAAAATAATAATTTAGTCTAATTATAATTAAGCACCTAGCGGCTTGCTAAAGAAGTAGTAAAGTACGAATATTGTGAGAGTAAAATTGGCAAAAACACATGCTAAATTTTCTCCCAATCATAAACAGAATAGTCTTTCAGCTTCAACATACAAAACCAGTGTTAAATATAATATATGTAAATGTAATAATAACCAAAGAAAGGACCAATGAGTTTACAAACTATACAAGGATGGAATGGAAGCCTTCTTAAAAAACCAGCTTCTCCATTATAATGGAAGCCCATTAAAGTACATAACTTAGAAACATAATTCATATTATTCTTTTGGGGGAAATTTAAAGGATCCCAACTAGGGAAGAAGAAGACACTGCATCTACATGTACAGTCAATATCGCCCTTGCTGCATTAATAAGCCAGCAAGAGACTGAATAAAATTAATATGAAAAGAAACTCAAAAGATTGAATGAAATTACGATATATATAAGAATGAATATATGAGTCACAATTAGCTTCTTCGTGTTTTTGGCTTCTTTGCTGCGTGGTTAGAGTCTTCAGCGTTGGCAACTCTAGGGCGTGCCATCCCTTGATTCCCAGAAACGAGCTCATTATCCTTGAGCAAAATCGTTGATGAATTAGCTAATAGGCCACAATTCTACAATATGGAACTTTAAGTATTATGGTTATAAACTAATAGGCAAAAAGTAATTTTTCGGTCCGAAAACTAGATGATCTTTATCAACTTTGTCCCTAAACTTTGTTTGCTATGAATTGCATCCCCGAACTTTCAATTCAGAAACAATTTTGTCATTTACTCTAAATCCGTCTAAATAATTAGATAGATACAAATGTGGTTGTTCAGGTGATCTCCAATGCTGGGATGTCAAGTCATATTTAGCTGCGTTGTTTTGTTAATTTAGTCACAGTTATTACTGTAACACTACAAAATAAAGGGCGTTATCATGGTTAAATTGACGGAACACTATAGCTAAATATGACTTGGCATCACATTTAGCATTAGAAGCCATGTGGACAACCATATACTGATAATTATTTAGACGGAATTAAAGTGAAAGGCAAAGTTAATTGCAAACTAAAAGTTTAGAGACGGAGAGAATAATTTTGTCTAAACTAAAAAATAAAACCAGCCAAAAGGCTATTGCAGTTTCAATATACCTGAGCACCTGACGTTGGCACTGAATGTCTGATGTTTGCTTGCTTACCTAGCTCAATTTGCACTGAGATGCTAGCTCGTGATAAATCCACTCCAGAACTTTGAAGTGCTTGTGTTAGTGTATTTAACAACCTGCTCAAAAATAATAGATTTTCTTTAATAAAATCACAGTCTAAATGCTCCAATAAGTCAATGTTGCTATAACCTAATTATAAAAGAATCTACATGGAAGCATTTAGGGAGAAGCCGGTTAGCCAGCAGGCTTCCAAAATCACAAAGGACGGCATTCTGGATTAAACCAAGTATAGACAAGCACAAAAGCAACTTAGAACTTAGCACACTATATAGTTCAAATTTTGTGCAAAGATTGACAAGTTCAATCCATATACTAGAAACTTTATTTGAAAAAATGCAGTACTGTACTACTATCATCTTACCAAAAAGGTAATAGCACTGATACAAGCATGTGAGATCATTATGCATTAGATTCATATTTCTTAAGGTGCAAACAGCACAGTTCAATGACTTTGCTGCAAATCATTCCTTAGGCCTCATACGTCAGGGCCATGGAAAAAATGCTATGATCTGATCCACTAAACAATTTGGATGATTAATGAAAATGCCAAGTGGTTTTAAGAAAATGAAAAGATGAACCCAGTTTTATGTACAACATATTTCAAGAGTTTGAAAGAAATAAAACCTTTTTCATTAGCAAATAGCAACAAGCAAAAATATCAACTAATTCTCACCCTCTTGAGTACACACTTGATATGCTAATGGCACCACCTTCAATAGTGACCTCTTTCTCCTTCGGCTTATCATTGGTGGGAGTCACCTCTGTAGGAAAAGAGTAAGTCTGACACTGCGCAGAAGGTTGATATATGTTGTTTTCTGCAACCAATGGCAATCTATCTGAGAGCTGAGACACTACTCCATCTGGACTACCATTTTGGGCAGGTGCAATGAGATTTGGCTGTGAAGCAACAGGATTTGGCATGGCTTTATTTGTTGTTGCAGGGTTGATGCCAGATTCTACATTCTGAGTGCACCCAGGAAATGCTGGGATGATGGTAATATTTTTCTCATCAAGCTTGGAATCAAAAATCGATGTTGGAGGTAGACCAGCCCCACCATTTGACCCACAAGATTGATCGATATAACTTTCAGCAGGCCTGTAATTTTTTCTCTGTTTTGAATAATAAGATTGATAGTCATTTATTGGGTAATTAAAGAGGTCACAATCATTATGGTTGTTTCTAAATACAAATGTAGTTACCCAAAACAATATGATTGATTAACATAATTTTCAGCAGGCTAGTAATAGTTTCTCTCTTTCAATTAAAGATGGGTAGTTATTTATTGGTAAATAGGTGAAAATCATTATGGTTATTTCTAAACACAAATATAGTTTAAGCCAAACTGTATGAATTATGATACATATTTATGTATCCCTTTTTTTTTACCATAAACAATGTATTATCCAATTGAACAACGCGATAAATTTCAATTCACACTAACATATAACCTTGCTTGGTCTGTTCCAACAAGGAGAACACGTGATATATCATATAGATATGGTAATTCCATAAGAAAACTCTTTTTTGTTTACTTCTTCAAATTATGCACAAGTTATGAAAGACGGGTATAGTAATTACCCAAGGCATCAATTTTTCTGCCTCATGATTCCATTCTTGGTATGATCCTTCATACTTGTGCACCTTCTCTTGTAAAAAATGAATATACTCAATGACCTGCAAGACATTCAAATAAATCAACATTAAAAGATTACAATACAAATAAAATGAGAATCTTATCATATGAGATTGTACCTCTAACAAAAAAGATGCCTTATCCCTCTTCTGGTCACTATGTGGAATAAGATCTCTTAGCATCTGAAATCTGCATTGCATAATACAAATGAATCTGATGATTATCATCAATAAAATCAATCTTTATTGAGGATCTATCAACTAGGTGCACCCAATAACAAGATCTACTGAAAGCATGAAATGCCCGTACTATGACAATTTTACACTAAAAGAACGAGTGATAAGAAGGACAAAAGAAAATCTCTCATCGTTATGGAACATTAGAAGTATAGTTGTCAATAATTCATAACTTCAAACTTTAAAAAGGATAAGACTTATGTGCTGCACATCTGTGCAACCGCATTCATTGCCATATAATCATATACTACAATAGGTGTTGAGAATATTCTAGATTTATGTTGTAAATCAATTAGAATCATTAGGATATGATTTAGTCCATCAATTAGGAATCAATTGTATTTATTCTTATTTCTTAGAATAGGTTTTTCCCTCTTGTATAAATACCTACACTATTTTCATAATAATACATGGTAGCCTACCGATCCTCCGGTAGCTTCTTTCTCGGATTTTTTCTTCCTTCCGGCTCTAAAACCTTAAACCTTTCGCTTCCCTCCTGGCTGTGTTTTCTCCTTCCAGCTCTAAAACCTAAAGTCCTTAGTGCTCATCTCGGGTCTCTCTTTCCCGACCTTTTCCCGGAATTATCCCGAAACACACGCCCCACCACCGTGTTCAGAGGGCACCGATTGGCCAAACCCCGGAGTCCGGTCATTAGATTCGCCGCCACGCGCCGCCACCGGAAAACAGCGTTTTTCCACGCGCCAAGAAAAGTTGAAGCTAGCAATTATGCAACAATTGGCTAAAATAATTTATTTGATTAAGGTCGTGAAAGTCTCTTATTTAGACATGCACTCTGAAATAGAGATAGTCTTCAAAGTTCAGATTCAATGAGTTCCAGAAACTGGAGAAGAATCTTCAAATAAAATGTCCTGGCTTGAGAAGGCAGAGATGGTGACAGACATCTCAGAGGACAGGACAAAATTATATATTTGCCAATTGTGCAGGGATAACTAAGTGGGGAGAGTCTCTCTTTCTCCCTACCTAGCACACTAGACTAGAAGACAACCGCAACTAATCAAACGCTATTGTAGAGACCAAGAATCGACATGGCACTAATTAATCAAGCAAAATTAATTGCAAAGCATGGTAGGTAATACTTGCCTGTCATTGATTTTGCTTCTTCTACGCTGCTCTGTGGCAGAATGTTTTGATCGTGGCGTGTTAGGCTTTTGATCAGTGCTCTTCCCATCAACTTTCACTCTCATTTCCCCTGTATACAATAGTCCATCTTATCCCTTTGTCAGAACATTTCAAACAAGTAATTTTCCACTACGATAAATTACTAAAATGAATGCAAAGACAAGAAGACAATCAATTTTTCAGACAACGACAATCTTCTTGTTTAGACAAGGACTTTTTTTTTTTTGGTAAATATAAGTTTAGGTAAGGGAAGCTTCACTAGACGAAGGCCAGGGCAAACCACCGATCTGGTTACAGTGGATTTGCAGAATGTCTACCAATGGAATATAGATTGGGCTGAAGGTTTACCCTCTTCAAAGATAGATCACAATAGATAAAGAAAGAAAAATCAAAGCTGTTATAAATATACCAGAATGCATTACAGAAAACCTAACGAGTAATTAGCAATTTAGCATTAACTGAACCTGTCCCTACAATTCTAAAATTCCCGATAAGAGAATTATGGCCTTGCTGCAGCCTTTTTCAGCAAAGAAATGTTAAGGAGCAAAATTGAGCATTTGAGCTTATTTACCTATTTGGGCATTGCAGCATTCTTTCTTGAGAATGAATGCTTCTTCATTGTCAGGCTCCTCATCCTGGATACAATCGCCCTTTGCGGATTTTATCATTTCAATCACACTCTGTTTCTTCTGCCCACTTGTCCTGTTCAATTCCCGCAAATCCCAGCACAAACCCGTGAATAACTCACCTTGCAAAACATGCACACCCATAAAAACACAAAGCAAAAGAGTCAGAACTACTAACTGAGAGGAAGGGAGAGAGTTGAAGTTGTTGTGACGAGTGTTGGAATACGACTGTGACGTTCGCTCCGCTAACGCCCACTGCCCTAGCTTAGCGGCAGAATCTGCCATGCATGAAGATGCAAGCGTTGCAAAACGTTGTTACTTATTACCGTTGCAGATAGTTATGTGAATAGATACTATTATTAGTATTAAACAATTATCCAGAGCCCACTATCATTTTTCGGCCTGTATCCAGCCCACTATCAAGGGCCACTTTTGCAGGCAATTCTATGAAAGTTGAAAGGTTTAATTCTAAAATTTAATACCGAATTTGATAGCTTCCAAAAACTTATTTACGCATATTTATTAATTCACACGATTTAACATTCAATTCAATTAATTATTTAAACTTTAAATAAAAATATGATAAAAAAAGTAAATTTTTACAAAAGAAGATAGAATTTTGTAACTTGAGAATAATTTTCACGGAAAAAAGAACGAGAGAATAATAACATTTATAAATAATAACTCAGGTCAGTCAGGTGAATTTATTGGGATCTAATATTGAGAATTTCAATAAAAATATAACATGTATTTAAAAAAACACAAATCGATTACATATTTACATGATGTCGGCTTTATGTCTTATATAATATTTATCTTCATTAGCAAAAAAAAAAAATTATCATTTTTCTATCTTATTAAAATTTTGTCCAAAAACTGTAGTCTCTCCAAAGGAGTCGGATAATCCTCTGTTTGATATTTATTTTTACATAATTGACTGATTTTAAAAAAAAAATATAATCGACGTAAATATATAATTTAAGGATTCATGATAATGATAAGTATAAACATTAATTTAAACGCAAAATCTATATTATTACCTCCTGAAATGGGTTTCTCAACCACAGTATTCTCCTTCCTTGTCTTTCCCTTGTTAACTGCAGACTCTTCCCACAGACTGAAACCGCTTCCACCGGTATAAGAACTGCAGTTGGAGTTGTCATCATTTATTATGTCCGTACTACTTGCCTGAGCCACCGCAAAAACAGGTGCCTCCGCCTTTGGAATATTCATTTGGTTATTAAAATAATTAGAAATGTGGCTGATACTGTAAGTCCCAATCCCTCCAGGTAGCACGTGCTCCATGGTAGGTGGTGATGCCTTTTGAATCCCCCATGATCTCTCCTCTCCTGCTTCTTCCTTTGCATTAGCATTACTGCTTAATTTCTTTTCTTTGCGTTCCAGTGGTTGCAAGAAATCCTGGGTTTTGAGGTAACTTCCTGCACAAGGAAGGATGCTGCTGATAAAGACAAGAGACTCGAGGGAAGAAAAACAAAGCTAGTTAATGCAGCTAAAGAAATGAAATGTAATGAGTAAACTTTTATTAAGCTAATTATTTCACAAATTAGTTTTTAAAAATAATAAATTTTCTATTCTACTATAGTTTATTTTAGCTAGAGATAATGGGTTATTTGGCTGAAATATTAATATGATGAGTTTGCTAATTTTTAAAAACTAATATATGCACTCATTAATTTTTCTTTTTTGCTAAAAAAATGGACTTATTAATAATAATCAAATTTAATTTAATCAAATCAAAAAGAAAAAGAACAAAACAGAGTGTATGAATCATATATAAAGAGCTAATAAGGTAGCTAGGAGCTTTCTGAGAAGAGCTCTATAGATATCGTTGTTATTTTTAGCTATGATGCTGGAAGCTGGACCACATGCGAAACAGAAACTTAATAAGTGTTTGATTTCTTTTTACATTTGGGAAGAGTAACAAAATAGTGACGTACATAAATTTACTCAAATATTTTTCCCATCGCAAAACAACACAATTGACAATACTATACATATTTTCCATTTAAAGTTCCTCAATAAATAACACATTTATTAACCATTATAAATAAGGAAAGAAAATAAGAATTGAGAATGGGTATGAAACCAAAAACAAAGTTTGAGAAAGGCCAGAGATCAAAGAAGCCCAAGCAGGGAAAGGCATGGGCAAGCTATATATATGCCAAAACCAAAACCATCCATTTCACCTAAAAAGCCGAAGAAGTACGCCAAAGTAACAGTAACATGTATACTATATGCAAACGAATCTTTCATTTTCATTTTTCTTTCAATCTCTGTTAAATGTTGTGAATTTGGGCTGGAAGCTCATTAATGAAAAGAAAATGTAGTACTGAGTCTCTCAAGGACACCATTCCCATCCCTGCATGAGCACGAGGCCTCATTTGAAACGTCAAACATCTGCGAGTGGGTCCTGCCCACCCCTACTCTACTCTACTCTCACTATGCCCGAATATTAATTTGAACAAGGGTAATACTGTAAAGAGATACCGAGTCAAAGTTCAAGGTTAAATTTGTTTGTAAATTTGTGTCAAATTTTTTAAAAAAATTTAAGATATTATAAATTTTGAGATAAATGTAATGACCTATGAGCTCTCAATATAGTCTATAGTTTAAAATACTTACCCTTTCAATAAATATTAGAAAACTCATATATAAAATTAAAGATTTATTTAAGGTTGTTATTTGATTGTGTAGAGATAATTTATTACTTTAAAATTAATAAAAATAGTTTTTTAAGCTCACCTATTAGTTGAAATAAATTTTTAACTAATATTCTAAAGATATTGATTAACAAAACCTTAAAAATTACATCGAAAACTTCATTCATCGTAGAAAAATTTAGAGGATAAATAAAGTTCAGCATCAGAGAAATTGACTATTTTTTTCTCTATTTTTCTTATAATCTTTTTCTTATTTAATTTTTTAAAAAGTAAAAGCAAAAAGAAGAAAAAGATAGACTCAAAATTTTAACTAATTGAAAAGTTGAACACTCTGTAAAAAAATTTAAGGAGTGCATATATTAGTTTTTAAAAATTAACAAACTCATCATATTAATCTGCGTGTGGGTCCTGCCTACCATGCATAAATATGCTCTAAAATGGTGTGACATAATAACTTTAGATATATTTTAGTAGACTTCTAATACTATACGTACACTGTTTTATTTCATTTGATCATTTTATGTGTTTTGATTAAGAGTTAATTCCATCTTAGTTTATAAATAATTTTCTGCCAATACCTCATGCTATCTAAATTCCCAACAAAAGAAATAGTAACCTAATGTACAAGAATTCACCGTTAAATGTCTAACTAGATTGTATTTTTTTAACAACTTAAAAATATCTCATCATGGTAGTAGGGTACTCTAGAGTCTCAATTCTCAAACTTGGATCTCTCGTTTACTTGGAAAAAAAAAATCGAAATGAGTTTTTTTTTTCTTCAAATCATGAAGAAAAATAATGAATGCAAGTTACATCAATTATATTTATAAAATTAAAGCAAATAACAATTTAGACATATATTTTTAATAAATTAAAATAAATTAAATAAATATATTTATAATATAAAAATACTATTTAAATAATTCATATAGATTATATCTGAATATGGGTTGGGTATCACAATTCTCATATCCAAAGCCGGACTCAGTTTATTTAATTCCTAGACTCAACCTAGATAAATCTTGCGGGTATCCATAAAATATATATATATTTGTATTATTCTTTTTATCCTTAAGCATAGTAAAGTTTTTTGTCAAAATGTAAAGACAGGTCAAAATATTTCATTAGAAATTAGGACAATGTGAGAATTGAGATATTAAATTATATTAAGTCGTTTTTAAGAACAAAATAAAATTGACTTAAAAAAATATGAAAAAATTAAATTAAATATAGTCCATATATGAGGAATGAAAATAATATTTTCTTCCTGTACATTTTCATTATTAGTGTTAAAAATATTAGGACAAAATGACCATTTTCTGAAAATTTGAAAACTATCTTGAATAAAATAATTTTTTAATATCAAAAAGATTAATTTAAATGAAGTTACTCAGGTGTTTGTTATAAAAAAAATTAATATAAATATTTGTATAATCAATTATAAATAAAAAAATATAAATAACTAAATTTTACATAACTAATTATTAAAAAAATGTATAAATAAATTTCGTGATCAGATAAATTTTATAATAAAGAACAAAGTAATTTCATTTTTTTATATCAAAATTCAAAAGGAAACTTAGGTAAATCTTAAGAACTAAAAAAAGAATTAATTGAAAAAATAAATAAAAGGTGGCCCAGTAGATTCATGGCCCAGATCCATGATTCGGTTGCAGTCACGTGCAGGAACAACGGTGACGAAGGATAATTACGACATTTACAGGATGACGATGATCTCACGGCCAAACGGCACATAGAGTAGACCCCAAATTGGATAAAAATGACCAAATGAGAAAGAAAGAAGAAAACATACCTTGAGAAGATGGCCTTGGAGGATCTTGTTGGGCACTAGAGTGAGTACTGTACAGTGAAAGAAAGTCGTGCGTGGTTTTTCTTCTTCCGGAGGCTCCTGCTCCACACACACCTCACTCAATATCAGAATTCAGAAAATCTACCTTCCCTCACCGAATCACGTGAATGTAAATTAAACAAGCGAATGAACTAAACAATACGAAGATCCGTTTCAGGAATTAGTATAATTAATTAAATTGAATTTAAACCACCTTGAGTTCCAAACGGACGCGCTTGAGGAAGCTCCATCCTCGACTTTTCCCTTTCCCCTGTAATTCAACTGAATTTCGAATTTTATTTACTTTTCCAGAATCGGATGAATTGATTGAATTCCCTTCCAAAAATTTGAATCCTAAGCGGAATTGACTACCGCACGAAGATCAATATCTCACTAGCGAGTAGCGACTACTCTCGGATCCGATCCGAATTCCGTACAATCACACTCTCTGATTCATATCTGAAGCATCATTTAATTGACAAGCAGTTCAGAGCTTCCAATCAGAGATCTCAAAGAATCTGAAACCGGAATTACACATAACGATTTAGAATTTTCCAGAATCATACACAGTATATATAGACAGAAAGTAACTCACACTATCGAAATCGAGCTTCAAATAATCACGAAAACACATCTACAACGCGAAACCAGCGAGATTTTCCGAAATTCAGCAACACAACCAAATGAAAAAGATCCAGACGACAAAGATAAAAAGTACGAGCTAGAAATTGCATATATATATATATATATAGACGAGAAAAAGAAAAAAAAAAGTATACCGTGTACATGGACGTGAATAAGGATAGTGATAACTGATAAATGCTCAGTGGAATTGGATGGCGGAAACTGGAGTGGGGAAGAGAAAAATGGAAGAGCAGAAGAAGAATCTGAGAATTTGAAGGTGGACCATATATATATATATATATATATATATATATATTTGTTTCTTTTATTCGCCTTGGCTTTCCTTTTCGAATCCCTTGCTCTGAAAACGAACAGCGCGGCGAAAGATGTGGCTTCAGGTCCGACTCTCTCACTTTCTCTGTGTCTGGTGGGATGAAATGAAAGAGATCTTTTTATATAGCTTTGTTCTTACATGCTGTGTGTTTTTTTTCACCCCGTTCAATGAACTCCGTTTGATTACTGCCTTTGCGGCGGCTAACGGCGTTATCAAGCTGTTAATTTCTGTGTAAGACGTCCGCCTTGTTCTTTAACAAGACACGAAGATGGTGTGGAGGAAGGAATGGATGGGGTTCATTGGGTCTTATTTATTTTTTATTTTTTATTTTTATCAAATTTTTTTAAAAAATACAAAATATTTATTATACCTTTTGATTTGATACAATCATAAGTTTCTTTTCTTTTTATTATTTTAATATTAAGGGGTAAAGTAGTAATTTTAATACATTCCCATTCTATTTCCATTCCAAACTTTTACTAACAAACACAGTAAACGCATTACGTTTCCCTTTCCATTTCTATTTCTGTGTAAAGAACGTGCTCATCGCCTTTTACTGTTAAATCATAGGGAATTATGTTATGTTTGGAAGTAAAAAATGATGATGGAAAAGAGATTAGATCATATGTTGTCTAGCATAAAAAGTAAGGAGAGAGTGACACATAAGTGGGTCTCACACATAGTAGATCCCACATGTAAGACCCATTTATGTGTCACTCTCCTTATTTTTCTATGTTGGGCAGTATAGAATCCATTCTCGATGGGAAAAGAGAGAGAGAATCATTCTTTCTTTCCTACCAAACAAATATCATTTTTTGTAATCTGATGAAATTATGTTTTTGTCTTTATTTTTTTATTCACTTTAATTCCATTCACATCAAATCATATCACATTTATATGACATTCCCATTACCTTTTTTTAAGAAGTTATCTAAAACAAAAAAGATATTGAATTTGCTAATTACAATTTATAAAAATATAAATTAAAGTTTGTATTTTGATTCATTTGTAAATACGATATATGTGTGTAATATAAATAGAATTTAATTCGTTATTAAACTTTTTCTTTTTATTCCCTCAAAAAAAAACTTTTTCTTTTTATTGATATCACTCTCAAATTAATTAATTACAAATTAAGTTAAGGTAAATTAATTTTAAGAAATTATATTAAGATAAATTCTTTTTAATAAGTTATCTAAAATTTATTGAGTTTATCTAATTAATGCCTCTAGAGCACTTTTTAAGATTTTGAGAAAAATACAAATAACTCCTCCAACTATTTCTTATTTGTAAATACCTTTTTCAATTATAATTTGTGTCAAATGCCCCTTTGTACTTTAATATGCTTAAAATATTCCGTTAAACACTTTTTCACTATAACACTATTAAGTATTTCTTTGGAGAAAATATCATATACCCCTTCCATTTAAGTTAGTTACAAATACCTCATAAAATATAAAATCTTACAAATATCCACCAAACTATAAAATCTTGCAAGTAGTCCAAACTGTAGAATGTAAGAAATAAACCTTTACTTTCACATAATTAAATTCAACTTAAATCCTATCGCTATAAATTTTACTTAGAGATTTTTTTTTTTAATATTGTTTCTTAAATTATTTTAATTTTTGAAAAACTCTAAATAAACTACAATTTTTTTCATTCTTCAATTTCATTTTAATATCCATGTAGAATAAACTATGGGATGTAAAGTACTGTAGAGAAAAGTGTTTGGTATGAAAAATATGATGTAAAGTTTGTAAAGTAAAATACGAGAAAAATGCCCTTAGTAATATTAAATTATAAAAAATATTTATCATTTGTAAAAATAATTAGAGTGAGTAGGTGGAGTTAGGTGTGCCTTTACCATCATCATCATCCAACGAATCTCTTTCTTCTTCGTCGTGTGCTCTGCTTCTTCTCTCGACGACAATGCCAACGATCAGCAACGGCGGCAAACAACGCCAACAATCTGCAAAGAAAGTGAAGCGAGAGATGAGAGCTAGTGAAGAGTTCAAAGAGTGGAAAGAGAGTGAAGAGAAAGACGAGACCAACACATCAGAGTGAAGAGACTAAATAGCAAGGGTAGTTTCGTCTTTTTCATTTAGAGACCAGAGTCAAACCAAGATTCAAACCTCAACTGTGTTTTCCATATGATTCCATACCAAACACATAATTTTTTTGAGAAATGTAAAAATACATATATTTTTCTATTTTGCAATCACACCAAACGTAGCCTAAATTTGAAGAATAAGCATGGTATATCAAAATTAAAATGATAATAATGTAACTGATCATACCCAACTAGGGCAACACGTGTCACATACCTAAGAACACCTATGATAACCTCGTATTGGTCCTCGACCCAAAGCTGTCGTGAGGCTATAAAAGCACCTCCGATCCTTTACCTAACCCTACCTACGTTGATACCTACACAAGATCACACTTCCCACGATCTCTCCCTATCTTGTAACCCTTTTGTGAGACCTTGCCTCTTGGGTAAACAGTCCACACCTTGTGAGTACTTCCTACCACCATGGTACCTCGCTTTTCTAGACCCTATTACATCTCTCTCTCTCTCGGCAACTTGCTCACCAGCGTCCTTGTCTTAGTTGCATGCGGATCACCTACACTGATAACACTCCTACCTAACTGCCATCATGAACATAATGCCCTAATTTCGAACTATGTAAAATTTGATCCTTCTGCAGGGCATGTAGACACGCACCCAGGTCCTCACCTAGAATTTGATAAAAAAATTATTGTTTTAAATGAGATGAAAATTCATCAATAATATTTTTGTAAACTCAATTTTATTTTTATAAAATATAACTGTTTGTATTTTGGTTACCTCAATAATGTATGGTTTCGGCAATCCCGATAGTCAATTTTTTATAGTATATTCTTCTGCAATCCCAATTTCGCCCATTAATATCTCTTGAATTGTGGGGCTAGTGGCTTCACTTCCCAAATTGTCCCTATGTCCTTTTTTTTTTTCCTCTACAAAAATTGTATATTTAACAAAATTAAATGTTTCCAATTAAGACCAAATTTTGGTGCGATTACAAATATATATAAGATTAATAATGTTTGTGTTTTAAAATAGACACACTACTTAAACTAGTAATATTACTGACACAAGATAAATTAAAATAATATCAAATTTTGAATGTTATAAATATTTTTTAAAAATTTAAAAATAAATATATTTTATTATATTTTAAGATCGAGAAGATAATATAATTCACTAGAGGGAAAAAAAAAAAGGTAAATGCTGTTGGTGGCAAGGGAGGAAAGATCACGTGCAGCGCCACCTCCAGTCCTTCATATACCGAATATCTTTTTCGCTGTACCGGGAAACGCGGGACTTGTTTTTTTATTTCTTTTTAATTTTTCATTTTTAAATGTGTATTATTTTATTAGACAAAACTATCTTGGTCAAAACCTCCAATTGGTCCTTTATGTTTGCACGAAATTTTATATTGGTCTTTTATGTTTCAAACAGTTTAAATTTGTCGTTACGTTTGGAAGAAGTTTCAAATTGGTCATTTCGTCCACTTCCGTCAATTTAAGTTAAGTGCTGACATCTCCATCTAAGCTGACATGTCATGACATGTCATTGCCACATCATCACATGTGATATTAGGCGATGACGTGGCATGACACGTCAGCTTAAATGGACACGCAGGAGAGATGTTATGTCTACGTTAGCAATTAACGGAAGAAATAAATGAACTTAGACGGAATGATCAATTTGGAACTTCTTGCAAACATAAAGGACCAATTTACACAACATAAAGGACCAATATGAAACTTCGTGTAAACATAAGGGACCAATTTGGAGTTATGACCAACTATCTTTTATCGCCGGAAGATTTATTTAAATAGTAAAAGACTTGGTATCATTAAAATATGGTCTTAATTTGAGATATTCTGAATGTAACTATTTCTGTTAGTTGAGTGACTCACCCACCATAGTTAAGTGCGTTATACGGGTCAAAGCCGATTTAGTCGCGGCAAAGATTCAAAGACTAGGAGAATAACCAAAAAAAGAAAAAAAAAGGTATCTTTTTGGTCTATAAATTATAGGTTAAATTGTACATATATGGCCTTGAGTTATGAAACCTTGCACTTAAACCCGAAGGGACTTTTAATTTTGGACACAAAATCCCCTCTGTCAAGAATTTCGTATATTTTTTAATAGACTTTCACCAAGTGAATAAATACTTTTTTTATGTCAACAATTTTTAACTAATTAAAGGATATTATAATTTATAGTCATTTCATAATAAAAATTTCAATCAAAATTACTACAAAGTTCATTCAATTAACATTGCAATTATCAAAATGTCTTTAATAATTAATTAACTTAAAAAAGGACGTGACAAAATATTTGTTGACGCATAATGGAAATCTGTTAAAAATTTGACAAATTTTTATCATGAATGGAGTTCTATGCTCAAAATTGATCCGTTTAACCCTACTTATTAGGCGAGCTAGATTAAGAGCATTTAGACTCATTTATGAGTGAGCTAAATAAATAACATGATTCACTTAACTCGTGAGTTAGGCAAGCTAACTTATGAGTTAGTGGGTTGGTCCATTTAATTTTTTATATTTACTTTATTTTTTTAATCAATTACTTATTTTAAAAGAAGACCTAAACTTTCTTCAAATGTAATTCTAAATATTAACATTTGTAAATTAAACTTAATTAATACACATGGAACTACCACTTGAATTTGAAAAAAAATATAATTTTACTTGTTATTTTATTTAATTTAAGAAATGTATTATTATTTGATTGTTTTAATTATTTGTTTTGTTTTCTGATGCATTATTTATATACTTCTAATGTAATAATATTATTGTAATATATTACGTAGGAGCATTACTTATTATTTTTTTTAAAAATATATAATTTAAAATTTTAAAAGAAATTAAGAGGGTTAAGTGGATAAACTGACTCACAACCTAATATTTATAGGTTATCTAAAATTTCAACTTGTATAAATCATCGTATTTGACTTGCAATTCATGCGGGTTGGCTCACTTTAACAATTATACCTGAGTCTCGGGGCATTATGTGTATTTAAATTTAAATTATAAGATTTATGTCTATTTAATCTATAAAATTTGTTTGTTTCAATTATGTCAAGTATTTCCTCCCCTTCCATATTCTTCGTCTCTCTCTCACATGCACCCTCCACATCAATTATTTTCTATTTATGAAATATTAAGATAAAAATTAGTTGAGTAGCTGCGATTGGGTAAAACTGCTTGTGGTTTAGGTCTGTGCAGTAATTATTTGGGTTGGGCTTCTGTTGGTATCCCCAACATGTCACTGACACTCTGCCTGATAGTACTTGAGAGAGTGCCTTCTCTACTACCATTATTCTCAATAAAAAAATTAATAAGACCAAAAAAAAATGGTTACCTTACACATTATATTTTATCTTTGTGTAAGGAATTAATTAATTTTCAGCGCTTCAAATTATAATTCCATTTATAATTAATTAAATAACAATTGCACATGTGAGGCTTTAAATTAAAGTGTATTAAGAAAAAGGAGCTTATCTATTGATCACGTTACCCACGTACATATATTATACAAAAACTAGAAGACTAGATAAAAGATGATTGAATTAGCTAGATTAATGTTAATTTTGAATTAATCCATTAAAAATTTGCAAATAACAATATCCTATTTTCTAAAAGTATAATCAATTGAATCATATAATTCTAATATACTTCTTTACATATTTATCATTGTTTTGAAAACCGGTCAGACCGAAAAACCGGTAAACCGCCAGCCAGTCCGGTCCGGAATAACCAATGAACCGGTTAAGAACCGGTCAGAACCGGTGGTTTAGACGGTTCGACCGGTTGTTCATTTTTTTAAAAAAATTTGTGTTGTTTATGATTTAATATTTATTGAAAATTTGTTGTGACTTGTAGTTGTAAGGATTGTTCTATTTCAGTATTTATTGTTGGGTTTGTGATAAGATTTGAGACTTAAATATGTTGATCCTTGAACTTATTTGAAGAGTTTAATATGATATTGTGGTAATTTGCAACTTATTCTATTTCTTATCATGTTTAGATCGAGATGGAAACATATAATTATGAAATATATAATTTTTTTATGATATATTTTAGTATATTTAATTAAAAATATATATTTTCAATGCCACCGGTTCAACCACGGTTCGACCATTGAACCGTGAACCAGTGCCTCGACCGGTTCAATGACCGGTCCGATTTTTAAAACATTGATATTTATATATAAAACTTCACGTTGTTCAATTCAACTAAGCGAAATATGATTGTTCATACAATCATACATAATAATTTAGCAAAATGGATCTTCTTAATAAAAATAAACAATAAAAATACTTATGGTTTGCAAATTGAAGAGGGTATGACAATAGTAGCCCGTTTGCACGTGTATATATACTAGAAGTTTCACATGCACATACAGTACACATAATTTATTTTAAACATATAATATAAAATTATTTTTATTTCAATTAACAAAATATTAAATATTTGATAATTTTTTAATTTTTAAAATATAATATAAAAAGTTATTATTGTATTTTAAATAATATATTAAATCTTAGGAAATTATTTTTACCACCTTTAATTTATAATAATAATTTTATTGGGAAGTTACTCCTGAAGTTATTTATTATTTATTGTGTAGTCTTTTGAATTTTGAAGTTGGAAGTTTTTTCGGTGTTACACTTTATTCTTGTGATACCAAAAAGTTTAAAGCTATATTAATATATTAGAGGCTTCGCATGCACCTACGTGCATACATAGAGGTGTCAAAACGGCCCGGCCCGGCCCTAGCCCGTTTTGGGCCCTAATTATTTAGGGTCGGACCTAGTTTTCTTTAGCCCGACCTGGCCCTTTTAGGGCCTAGGGCCGGGCCGGGCTAGCCTTTTTTTCTTTTCTTTTTTTTTAAAATTGGTATTTTAATAATAATAATTATTATGTGTTTTATTTTATTTTTAATATTTTGTAAATTAATTAATACGAAAATTAAATGTTAGATATTATTTAAAAGTTTATGCAAAAAATGTTGAAATTTTTTTTTAGAATATCTTTTTCATTCTTTTTAAAATATCTCTAATCAAAATTAATTTAGTTGTGTAAATAATGTTTTTCAACATATTGTTGTTATGTGTTTTGTGTTTCTTCCTTTTTAATAAAAAAATGAATTAGTTTATTTACTTTAACAAAAAACAATGGTTGATTTATTAGTAGTGAGTGAATAGCTAATAAATGAGTAAATAACTAAGTAAGTATAGATTAAATATGTTAAGAATTTTTTATAAAAAAATATTAAGAATTTAGGCTAAATTAAATAATAATTTGAAAAATTAAATTAATTTTTTTTAAAACGGACTAGCCCGGCCCTAACCCGTTTTGGCCCTAATTGTTTTAGGGCCGGGCCGGGCCGTTTTTAAAACGGGCTCAAAATTTTTCAGCCTGGTCCTATATTTTTCTAGGGCCGGCCGGGCCAGCCCGTAGGGCCCAGCCCATATTGACACCTCTATGCATACATATAATAACTATTATATTTTAAAATCATTAAAAATTAGAAATTTTTAAATTTTTAAATAGAATTTTTATCATAATTTAAAATAAAAAATAAAAAATTGAGAAGTTATGCAATTCTCATTTTTTTAGTAACCACCTATGTGCATACATGTAATTTACTCTTAAATTTTTTTAAAATATAATATAAAATAGTTATTATAATTTAAAATTATTAAAAATTAAATATTTTTAAATTTTTAAATAGAGTTGTTATCATAATTTAAAATAAAAAAAATTAAAAAATGAGAAGTTATGCACTTCTCCATTTTCTTAATAACCACCTGTCATATTTCTTTCTCTCTCCCACATCCTCCAATCATATTATTTTTTATATTTTTTAATTATAAAAATATAGTTATTTTGTGAGAAGTTGGTTATTTATTGAGAAGTTGAGGGAGAAATTATTTTTTTGGTGTCACACTTTGCTTGTGTGACACCAAAAAGTCCAAAGCCATATATATATAGATATATAGATATAGATACTAGAGGCTTCGCATGCACCTACGTGCATACATATAATTTATTCTTAATTTTTTAAAAAATATAATATAAAATAGTTATTATATTTTAAAATCATTAAAAATTAAATATTGAAATATAATTTTTATCATAATTTAAAATTAAAAAAAATAAAAAATGAGAAGTTATGTACTTCTCTATTTTTTTAGTAACCACCTATCATACTTGGTTATTTATTGAGAAGTTGAGGGGGAAGTTATTTTTTTGGTGTCACACTTTGGTTGTGTGACATCAAAAAGTCGAAAATTGGATCCAATGCAATTCCCTTCCGTGCAATTCTGGTGCAATTCCTTCAAAATATATATTTTTACTTCATTTTTGAAGCGCTAATACGGATTTACTATAACAATAACTCACTATAAATGGACTAGAGACGAAATTATTATCAATTTTGACAAATATCATCACTAAATAGCCTTGTGAGACTATTTTTCAATATCAATAACAATTTGGTCCCTAATTCATTTAAGGTGATGATATTTGTCAATATTGATAATAATTTGGTCTCTTATCTATTCATGGTGGATTATTGTTAGTATGAGCCCATATTAGTACTTCAAAAATGAAATAAAATGTGCATTTTAAAGGAATTGCACCGCAATTGCACGGAAGGGAATTACACCGGATCCAATCTCCAAAAAGTCTAAAGCCATATATATATACCAGAGGCTTCGCTTTGGTGTATGCAATCATTTTTTTAATTTATTATAAAAATATTTTTATTATTATTATTTTTTAAATATAATAAATAATTCAATTACTACTTATATTTATAATTTCTCTTTCACCGCTTTTATTAACTACCTTACCCATGATCTCCTTTTCTCTCATATCTCCTCCAATCATATTTTTAAAAATTTTTTATTTTAGTATAAGAAAGTGGGGTTAGGGTAGTTATTTTTTTGGTGTCACACTTTGCTCTTGTGGCACCAAAAACTCCAAAGCCATATATATATACTAGAGGCTTCACATGCACCTACGTGCATACATATAATTTATTTTTAAATTTTTTAAAAATATAATATAAAATAGTTATTATATTTTAAAATTATTAAAAATTAAATATTTAAATAGAATTTTTATCATAATTTAAAATTAAAAAATTAAAAAATGAGAAGTTATGTACTTCTCTATTTTTTTAGTAACCACCTATCATACTTGGTTATTTATTGGGAAGTTGAGGGGGAAGTTATTTTTTTGGTGTGTGACACCAAAAAGTCCAAAATCATATATATATAGATATACTAGAGGCTTCGCATGCACTTACGTGCATACATGTAATTTATTCTTGAATTTTTTTTAAAATATAATATAAAATAGTTATTATATTTTTAAATCATTAAAAATTAAATATTTTAAAATTTTAAAATTTTTAAATAGAATTTTTATCATAATTTAAAAAAAAATTAAATGAGAAGTTATGCACTTCTGCATTTTTTAGTAACCACCTATCATACTTGTTTTATCTCTCCCACATCCTCCGATCATATTATTTTTTTTGTATTTTTAATTATAAAATATAGCTATAAATATAGATATAGATTTATTGAGAAGTTGGTATATTTATTGAGAATTTGAGGGGAAAGTTATTTTTTTGGTGTCACACTTTGGTTGTGTGACACCAAAAACTCCAAAGTCATATATATATATATATATACTAGAGACTTCGCATGCACCAAGGTGCATGCAATCAATTTTTTTAATTTAGTATAAAATTATTATTATTATTATATTTTTTTATGAACTATTATTATTATATTTTAAAATATAATAAATAATTCAATAACTATTTATATGTTTAATTTTTCTCTCACTACTTTTATTAACTACTTTACTCATGATCTCTTTATCTCTCATATCTCCTCCAATCATGTGAAGTTGAGGGAGAAGTTATTTTTTTGGTGTCACACTTTGCTTGTGTGACACCAAAAAGTCTAAAGCCATATATATATAGACTAGAGGCTTCGCATGCACCTACGTGCATACATGTAATTTTTTCTTAAATTTTTTTAAAATATAATATAAAAGAGTTATTATATTTTAAAATCATTAAAAATTAAATATTTTAAAATTTTTAAATAGAATTTTTATCATAATTTAAAATAAAAAAATAAAAAAAGAGAAGTTATGTATTTCTCCATTTTATTAGTAACCACCTATTGTTTTCTCTCTCTCACATCCTCCAATCATATATTTTTTTATATTTTTTAATTATAAAATATAACTATTTTGTGAGAAGTTGGTTATTTATTAGGAAGTTGAGGGGGAAGTTATTTTTTTGGTGTCACACTTTGCTTGTGTGACACCAAAAAGTCCAAAGCCATATATATATATATAGATATAGATACTAGAGGCTTCGCATGCACCTACGTGCATACATCAAATTTATTCTTAAATTTTTTTAAAATATAATATAAAATAGTTATTATATTTTAAAATCATTAAAAATTAAATATTTGATAATTTTTAAATTTTTAAATAGAATTTTTATCATAATTTAAAATTTAAAAAATGAGAAGTTATACACTTCTATATTTTTTTAGTAACCACTTATCATACTTGTTTTCTCTCTCCCGCATCCAATCATTTTATTTATTTATTTTTTAATTATAAAATGTAGTTATAAATATATATATATAAATTTATTGAGAAGTTGGTTATTTATTGAGAAGTTGAAGGGGAAGTTATTTTTTGGTGTCACACTTTGCTTGTGTAACACCAAAAACTCCAAAGCCATATATATATACTAGAGGCTTCGCATGCACCTACGTGCATACATGTAATTTATTCTTAATGTTTTTTAAAATATAATATAAAATAGTTATTATATTTTAAAATTATTAAAAAATAAATATTTGATAATTTTAAAATAAAAAAAATTAAAAATGAGAAGTTATACACTTCTCCATTTTTTTAGTAACCACCTATCATACTTGGTTATTTATTGAGAAGTTGAGGGGGAAGTTATTTTTTTGGTGTCACACTTTGCTTGTGTGACACAAAAAATTCCAAAGCCATATATATATAGATATATATATATATATATAAACGCAGATCCTCTACTGTCTCAATTATTATTGTGGTTAATCCAGACAGCAGAACCATTGATAATAGAAAATTTAAACTCATATATATATATATATATATATATATATATATATATACAGGTAGGGACGATCAAAATACCCAGATTCGGTGGGTACCCGCAAAATTTATCCAATAGATTTAGGTATGGGCATTAAAAAATGGGTATAGGTCTAGATATGAGAATTTTAGCAAGTAAAAATGCGGGTCCAGGGACGGGTAATGAGGTATTCAGCCCGACCCCACCCTGGTATAATATTATTAATATATATATATATATATATATATAATATTAAATTATCATGTGTATATATATAGATATATATATATATATATATATATATATATATATATTAATTATATTTAATAAAAGAAATAGCATTAAAAGAAAAAAAGTAATCTCAGCTCTCTCATTTTTCTCGCTTACAGACCCAAAGCACGTTTGGTATGATTATCAAACATTACATTACATGTAATTTTACGATTTTCAAAAAAAATTTACATTATATTTTATACATACCAAATACACATTTTATCATATTTTTTCTCTCTCATAATTTTTCTCTCTATCTCTCTCCTCACTTTTCTTTAAAGTACTTTCCTTTATTCTACAGTAATTTACTCTACGGTACTTTTTTACAGTACTTTACATCTATGCATTTATACCAAGTATGTCCGTCCTTCTTTTTCTCATTCTCCGTCGTTACTCATTAACCTAGCCGCAGGACGCACTCACACACAAATCTCTCATTCTTCCTCAACCTACCCACCATAGATTGGATTCGGTGCAATTCGCTTCCATGTAATTTCGGTGTAATTCTTTTAAAATGTACAATTTTACTTTATTTTTAAAGTACTAATAGGGACTCACACTAATAATAACTCACTATGAATAGATTAGAGACTAAATTATTATCAATATTGGCAAATATCATTAGTATTAGGGACCAAATTATTATTGATATTGAAAAATAGTCTCACAAGACTATTTACTATTTAGTGATGATATTTGTCAAAATTAATGCTAATTTCATCCTTAATTTATTCATAATGTGTTATTATTAGCTGGATGCCTAAAAATGTGCATTTTGCACAGAAATTTTTCATCCTTAATTTATTTCATAGTGTGTTATTATTAGCTGGATGCCTAAAAATGTACATTTTGCACAGAAATTTTTCATCCTTAATTTATTCATAGTATGTTATTACTAGCTGGATGCCTAAAAATGTACATTTTGCACAGAAATTACACGAAACCAAATTGGTATGATCCAATTTCACCCACCACACCCACAAATCCTACCTTGAGTGAGCACGACTGCACGAGAGAGAGAGCAAGGAGCAGCGACACTCTCCAAGCTGTGGACTAACACCGGAATAATTGAATTCCGGCCTGAACCGAACGCAACCTAAGATTGGTCAACAGTTCAAGGTGCGTTTGAATGTTTCCAGCAATTGTTTTTCCATTGAATAAAGCCTATGGTCAATTGAGATCAGTTTTGGTGTTCGAGCTCCTCGTTCCATTAGGATTAGGACATGGTAGTTGGCCACCATTTTCCTTAATCAGTCGGCAATTGTTTGCTTTTATCCATTCTGTTTAAAGTTTAACACTTAACTCAATTTAAGATGTTTAATGTGTTTTGTGGATCCAACTGCATCAGTTCCTTCATTTGAAAAGTCTTCGGAAGGGGATTAAAGCACCCATCGGAGGATGAGTAGCACTGGGAAGCTCAAATCTTCAAGCTCAGAGTTGGACCTAGATCGACCTAACATTGAAGATTACCTCCCTTCTGGAACCACCATTCAACAAGAACCACATGGAAAACTGAGCTTGTATGTCTTCACTTTTTGTAGCTTGCTCTTACCGTTTGTTTGAATGCTAGAGAGTAGCTTTAGTTTGATCTTATTGAAAGACAGAGACCTAGTTGACCTTGTCAAGTTCGAAAAACTATTGACAGCTCAAAGATTTATGGTTTTTGAAAACTATTCTTCAGGCGTGATTTGCTTGACATATCACCTACTTTATCTGAGGCAGCTGGTGCTATTGTAGATGTAAGCTTTCACCCTTGTCTTTTCTTTGTTATTTTCCTTTTTTTTTTCTGGTTTTGGTGTACCAATAGTTATCGCTAAGAGATGTGATTATGATGGAAACTATTGCAGAGATGATGAGTTAGCACTAAATATCAGGAATTTACTGTGTTCTAGAACTGAATCTTCATTTTTTTTTTTACAAAAGTGCCTCTTCTCTTCACTTTTCTATTTGATTCTCATGGATGATTCTGGGTTTTTTCTAAGAATCGGCAAATTTGTGTATAAATAATAAGCTCAATGTTTGTGTGTGGAAGCTGTTAGTCATCTCATCATTTTTTGAAATAAGTTTCTCTTCCTTATTTTGCACGTTGGCTAGGCTTTGTCAGTTTCTTACTAGCTGAGAATTTTTATGCTCAACAGGATTCATTCACAAGATGTTTCAAGTCAAATCCTCCAGAACCATGGAACTGGAATGTTTATTTGTTTCCTTTGTGGTGTTTTGGAGTTGTAGTTCGATATCTAATTCTGTTCCCTGCAAGGTTAGTTTATTCCTTTTCCATATTGACTTAAATAATGTCATGCATGATGTAATAACTATGAATCCTTTCTATTGTATAGTTTCCCTAGTTATTGTGAGATACTTCTTTTGCTTGGAGTCATATGAATTAAGATTTGACTGGATATTATGAATTAATTACAAGGAGATGATTTTAATGGAACCTTCATTTTATCCCATTGCCCATTTTATTTTGGCCTGTTAGTATCTCTTTGCTCCATTACATGTTAATGAGTTCCTTTACTGTCATTTTCTTTTGTCATGTGATGTGTTTTAGTTAAAACTGCAGGGTTCTAGTGTTGACAATAGGATGGATAATATTTCTTTCATCCTTCATCCCAGTGCACTTACTATTGAAGGCGAATGATAAATTAAGGAGAAAGATTGAGGTGCCTATTCAACTCATTCTTGCTTCAATCTTTTTGTCCCAATAGATAGTTTTTGTCATAGTTTCCTATTTTTATTTCCACATGCACTACAATTTGCTTTGGTTAATAACATTTGAGATGGACACTCTATGCAGAGGAGGGCATGGGACAGGTTATTTCCCGATCCTAGTTGATCACAACATTAATTGTATATAGGCTGTAACAAAATTACTTTCTTCCTTTGCTGTATTGCAACTCTTATGAATAGAATTTTTGTTCCTCATATTAAAAGCATTGCACTTGGGTGATTCCTTTCAGAGGTGTTTGGTGGAGATGATGTGCAGTTTCTTTGTTGCATCTTGGACTGGGGTTGTCAGGTATCATGGGCCACGGCCTAGTAGGCGTCCAAAACAGGTTTGTCTGATGTGTATATTGAAGTTGCTAGATGTATCCTTATATACTTGTCCAAGTAAGATTGAATGCTGTCGATTGATATTCTAATTCCCTTCATTTGATAAACAGGTTTTCGTGGCCAACCATACTTCAATGATTGATTTCATTATCTTAGAACAGATGACTGCATTTGCTGTTATTATGCAGAAGCATCCTGGATGGGTTGGTAAGAATATAACAGTATCATGGGTGTATGGATTGTAAGTTGGTAACATGGAGATCTTAGGGCTCGTTTGGTAGACGGAATGTGATGGGAATGGGAATGGGTTTACTATGTTTGATAGTAAGAAAGGGGAACGGAATAAAAGTGAGTAAAATGACCATTTTATTCTTATATTAAAATATTTAAAAGAGTAAGGGCAAAAACATAATTTCATCACATGCAGAAAGTAAGGTATGTTTGGTAGGATGAATTTACAAAGGAATGTGGATTACCTCCCAACATTCTTGCAACCAAATAAGCCCTTAGGTCTCCATCCTCAATAAGAAGCTATTTTTGTCATTCTTGTCTGTACAAGTACATGCAGTTGCTTAGACATCTTTGATATATTGTACAACACTCTGATCATGATGGAGCACCACACAAAATGAAAGAAAAACACTTATATTCACTGCCATATTGATAGAACCTCCCTGTAGATGATAGAAACAGTAGCACAGAATAGAACACAACAGAAGCAAAATTCCAGAACTGAATAATACGCAGCCAGTAGTAGTATTTCAGCAACCAAAACAATACATAATTGATGCAATATTCCCAGTACAGAAAATAGCAACAAGGAAATAGAAAGGAAGCAAAATGAAAGATATTCCCTGACGTTCGAGAGGTCAGGACTCTCCACCACAAGCCAAAACCACATTACCCTCCTCATTCATGCCTCAGCCCCCTAAAAGGTATGTCAGAGTAACTAACTCTGATTAATTTCCTTTTCTGTCTCTGTAATGGGCTCCTCGGTTGGCCCATTTCCCTTCTTCTTTCTTCTAGCATAGGTCACATATTCACCAGGCCCATCACATATCCACAGCCACAAGGTCTGTACAGAAGACTAAACCAGAGAATACAACACTGAACCAGAAAATACACCAACACAGCACTGCTACTATAACCAGATAAACTCTCACACAACTAATAGAGAGGAAACGAAAAGGAAACACAGCAACACACTCACAAGCACTCACGGAATTCAAATGCAGAAAATAACATAGATGAACACTAAAATACCACTCTAGTTCTTCGAGAGGCTAGTCTCTCCTTTCATTGCCCAAATTCTTGCCTTAAGGAGCCATGACACAGCTCTCCAACCATATATACCACATTTCTGCTCCATTATCCTACTGTTAGTTGGTTATGTCATTTCTTTTTTCGATAATTGCCCTTCTGCCCTCTGTTCCTTCTCTTTTCCCACTATAAAACTTCAGCCCATGATCATCCTTGGGCCCATCAGATCACAATAAAAGTTTGTTTCTCTAATTAGATTAAGTGAATAAGTCAGGCACTGTTGAGTGGATTTTATAATTTATCTTCACAATTTGTGATTCATGAATTTATTGGATGTTGTTTAGGATTATTGCAGAGCACCATTTTGGAGAGTGTAGGATGTATATGGTTCAATCGCACAGAGGCAAAGGATCGAGAAATTGTTGCAAAGAAGTGAGTATAAAAAAATGGAGGAAAATATATATCTCTGATTTCGTTCGTTTTTACTTACCTAAATTTTTCGAACTTCAGATTGAGGGATCATGTCCAGGGAGCTGACAATAACCCTCTTCTCATATTTCCTGAAGGAACTTGTGTAAATAATCATTATACTGTGATGTTTAAGAAGGTAATGTGAATCATTTGTAATTGCCGTAAATATAAAATGCAATGATATCCTCTTAATCTTACTAATGCAATAGACTTTCATTTTCTTTAAAGCTTCTAATTAAAGCCTTCTCTATCTTAACTGATGTTTAGGGGGCATTTGAACTTGGCTGCACCGTTTGCCCGGTAGCTATCAAGTACAATAAAATTTTTGTGGATGCTTTTTGGAATAGTCGAAAGTAAGAAGATGCTTGTCATGTGTTAATTATTTCAATATTTTCTTTGTCCATATTGCTGTACTAGAGGTGCAATGGCTGGATTTTATGATTTGCAGGCAATCTTTCACAATGCATCTGCTTCAGTTAATGACATCTTGGGCTGTTGTTTGTGATGTTTGGTACCTGGAGCCACAAAGTCTGAAGCCAGGAGAGACACCGATTGAGTTTGCTGAGAGGTAATTAATCATCTCCTAGATTTTAAGTAGTAAGTGATAGTGTACACTGTACATAAGTGTCTTTATGTTTGGCTTCTCTAAGGTGTTGAAAATTTCTGTACCTTATTTCAATGATGCAGGGTGAGAGACATAATATCACATCGTGCTGGCCTTAAAATGGTTCCTTGGGATGGATATCTGAAGTATTCTCGCCCTAGCCCAAAGCATAGAGAAAGAAAGTAAGTTCAACTTCCTCATTTCCCTTGAAGTCTACTATATCACATAACACTGCCATTTTAATTGCATCATACTGTTTATTTAGAGTTAAAGCAAAACCAAGGTTAGAATTAGAAAGATGCCCCATAAATGACAAATAAAATAACAGTATTGACAATGAAAAGTTACAAATTGACTTAGTGTTTAACTGGGATCATGCATGTAAGTTAGTTTGGATTTTATTTCTTTATGCATTCCTTTTAGTTGTTTTGGTCATCTTATGTCAGTGTAAGCATTATCTGCTGATTAGAGTACTTTTAAGCACTAAATTTTGTTAGAAAATTTCTCCATCTTTTGCATGATTTTGCCCATCATTAATAATTTATTAGGTGATATAAGTGTATATGACTAGAGTATTTTTAAGTACTACATTTCTGATTCTTGGGTGATTAAGTAACACTTTACACATTTTGCACTTTATTTCATCCTGTTCTGATTAAGTAATGTTACTTATTGTGTAGGCAACAGAACTTTGCTGAGTCAGTGCTGCGGCGCCTGGAGGAAAAATGATGTGTACAGCGTAATGTACCTTTTGTCATTTTGTCTTAAACACTTAAACTGACAAGTGCTAAATTTTATAATGCCGGAACATTTGGTTAGCAATTACTCCCTCTGTCTTTGAATATCTGCTTTTTAAGGTAAATACACACAGACTAAAGAAATTATTAATTTACCTAAAATGAAGAAAAATATGAGATAAAATCACTAAATTGTCCTCATTAAATTACTCCTAGTTACTCCCAGTAATTCAATACTTGGAAAATGTTTATTCAACTTTACTATTTGATAGGGATAGAATGGTAAAAAAATAATTAATGTTCCCTTGATTTTATATAACATCAAAAATTTTGGAACAAAAAAAATCCTCCAACAAAGCAGATATTCAAGGACGGAGGAAGTATTTATTAAGGGTGTGTTTGGGAGACCAAAAATAATGGAGGGGAAGGGGAAGGTTAGTAGATAACCTCTAATTTTGGAAGGGAAAGGATTGGAGTATTCTGTGCTAACCCTCCTCCTTCATTAATTCTAATTACCTCAATTTGGAGGAGATTGGGACAACTTCTCCTAAATTGACTATTATATCCTCTTAATTTAAATTTTTTTTATAACTTACAACTCTGTACACAACATTTTCATTTATTTCTAAAATTCACCTACCAGATTTTTAATTAAGACCTCCTCTATTAGGCAATCTCGTAAATTGTTCTTAGCAGAACTTGAACTAGGGCACTAATTTGGAATTCTTGGACATGAAAAGAAGAAAATGAATTTTGGTATTTAAGGACACGATTTAAGATTCAATTGCAACCCCGAATTTTCTGCGGACAATAATCAAGCAACGAGTTTGATTAAACATTAATTTTCAAATTGCATTTGATTATTTGTTTGTTATAAATGATATTATATTGTGTTATATTGAAAAAATATATATTTAACTTAATTGTGAGTCAATGCATAACCAGGGTAATGTTAATCATTTTTCACTATAGAATAGAAAATTTGGATTACAAATGATCTATAATGGAGTGTTTTTAATCACTAACGATTGGCGTCACTGTCAATCTGCCTCCAACGTTTTTTATTGTCAATTATACTCCTATTTTTTTTTTACCAATGATACTCTTTTTATTAACGCCGTTAAAGAATTAACGATTTGTTGATGTGGCATTACACGTGACAAAATGAGCTGACCAGTAAAAGTGAGAGCACAATGACATGATGCTTCAACTTGTTTGGTTACAAGATATATCTTAGAAGGATATTTGGTTCCTTGTTGTGATAGCTTGTTTGGTTGGAAGAAAATAGAGGAACAGCAAAGTTGACTTTTCTTGGGAAGTAAGTTGATGAAAAATTAAAGTGAAATGTTAATTTTGTTCTAAAAAACTTATTAAATTATTAATTTTAGAAGTGAAAATATGAACAAGGTTTTAGGCTATTTAGTAAGGGATAATTTTTTTTTACCGTCTTCATATTCTACTTCCTTATCTTTATTCCATCATATAGTATTAGTTAGTCTTGATTCCATAATTAGTTACAGCTCCTTGTATAAATACTTGTATTCCTTCTCTTCTAAATGCAATGCAATACATTCAGTTTCTCTTCATCTCTCTCTCTGATTCTTTCTATTTCCTGTTCACCAAACAAATATTTTTATTTTCTATTTTACTTTTTTCTCATTTTAGTTCTTATCAATGTTGTCAAGACCGAACCGGACAAAGACTCAAACAAGTATTCGGTTCATGGTTTGATCAGTTTAACCGGTCGAACTGGATGACACAATAAATAATAAATAATAAATATTTTTAATATATAAAATCACAACACTATATATATATATATATATATATATATATATATATATATATATATATATAATATTATTGTGGTTTAAGAGATGCATTTAGCATACATTCAGTCAATTGCTAAATGCATCTCTTGAGGCAATAATAATTAAAACAATATTTCTGTCCACTGCTAGAGCATCTCTTTAGGCAAGTATATGGACTAAATGCATCTCTTAAATAAGATCTCATCATAATCAAATTCAACATTTCAACTCTCAAGTTTCAACGCACATAATTTATGAAGACGTTGACGGCTAGGGCAAGGGAGAGTTGAGATCGATGAACTTATGAAGACGAGAGAAATGAGGGCTTCAATTTAACGAGTACAGGCTAAAACACAAATTCGTTTTCATTAAAAAAAATTTATTTAAAATCTGAATTAATAAATTGGGCAACAACAAAAAAGAGTTGGATCGTCGATTCTTAAGCGGCCCAGCGATTGGACTCTGATTAAATCCGGTCTAATTACTAATTTGATTTTTTGAATCTTACTAACTCACTCACTCTAGTATCTGATTCGTAATTAAATACCAATCAAACTGTCTGTTCCGGTCTAAAGAACATTGGTTCTCATCTTATTTTCTACCATAACAACTTGTACTCTACCAAACAGCAAGGAGGGAGAGAAATAATATAAAAGAAAAGAAGAAGGAAAGAAAGAGTAGGCGGGGTAGGGAGGGTGGATTGTAATCTAAACATAATGCATAAATCTATTGGAAAAAATTTATGTCCATTTTTTCCAATTTCCTAATATAATTATCACACGTGGCAAAAAATGTTTAAATAACCAATCGCAGTAGAGAGAATATAAAATACCACTTTTTATATGACCAATCATAAAAAAAAGAGAATGTAAATAGTAAATACAATATATAATTAATAGAATTGAAAGAGATGGACATAAGTTTTTCCCAAAATCTAAATGCACTTTCTCGTGAGGTGAGGGGACCCACAAAACGAACCCGTCGTTTATGAGTTAGTGGGGGCCATGTGCTCTCCCTTCTCTAATGACCTGTCGTTCAAGCCAAAACGGAAGAGAGATAGAGTGGTTGCTTCGTCTCTTCCAAATTCCAATCGCTCACGTCACGTGCGCCTTTTGTCTCTACGCCTCCTTCTTTCGCTGCAACGTGGACCCACTTTTTTCTAGGACAAGTGTCTCCATCCTATTTTTTCAAGAGGTAAAATATTATTTAATCTCAGAATTGTTGGTCAAACTGCTATTTAGTCCCCGAAATATTTAACTATGTCAACTATTTAGTCCCCAAATTTGACAAAAATATTATTTAATCCTCGAATTTGTAACAATATCAACTATTTAGTCCCTAAACTTGACAAAAATACTATTTAATCATCAAATTTACAACTCTGTCAACTATTTAGTCAATATAATATTAATATTATACACTTCTGTTCTAAAAAAAATCAATACACTTCTTTAATTAGTTAGCATTCAATTTATTTAATATAAATTACTATTAATATTAAAAAATAATCATAAATAATTAGACATATATATATATATATATATATATATATATGGAAAAAACTTAAGTCCATTTCCTTATGTCCATTCATTCAATTCCCCAATATAATTATGACACGTGGCAAAAAATGTTTAAATGACCAATCACAGTAGAGAGAGAATATAGGAGATCACATTTTATATGACCAATCATAGAAGAAAGAGAGTGCAAATACAATATATGATTAGTGAAATTGGATGAAATGGACATAAGAAAATGGACCTAAGTTTTTTCCTATATATATATATTAAAGTTCAGTGGAGTACTTAGGATTTCTAAAATATATAAATAAGGTCACACAATATGTATTTAAGAATTTTTGTTTAATAGATTCCCATCCACATTCATAATATTATTTCCATCATTTGCTCTTTCTATTCTAGTTCCATCATTGATTTGGGGAAAAGAAAAGTATCGACTAACGGGTTAATCAATTTAACTAATTAATTCCATAGTTAAATTATACATATATAAAAACTAATAATTAAACATTTTTAAAATAAATGAAATAGGGAAAAGTACCTTTCCTGTCCCCAACGATTGGGAGTCCTATCACTTTAGTCCCTAACATTTTTTCGCTATCAATTGTACCCCTAACGTTTTTTGTTTCTCCCAATGTCATGCTTTTAGTTAACAATGCCAATTTTTAGACGGTTTTTTATGACGTGGCATCCTATGTGGCCAACAATTCTGATTGGACTTAATTTTTTTTCACATCGGCAGTCAATAATACTAAGTTTTTGGGGTTCATTTTACTGATGTGATGAGTATTTTGGTGTACTGGATTACTGATGTACTGAGTTTTTGGGGTCCATTATACCCCTAAAATGGATTATTGATGTGAAAAAAAAATAAGTCCAGTCAGAATTGTTGGCCACATAGGATGCCACGTCATAAAAAACCATCAAAAAATTGACGGTGTTAGCTAAAAGTCTGACATTGGGAGAAACATAAAACGTTAGGGGTATAATTGACAACGAAAAAATGTTAGGGGCCAAAGTGACAAGACCCCCAAACATTGAGCGCAGGAAAAATACTTTTTGCCAATGAAATATAATATATTTTTTTCAATCATGTAAATGATCAAATATAAACATAGATTAGATTTATAAATAATAAATCATTAATATTTCTTAAGCATTAATACTCATCCACGTAATTATATACTATAACATTTGGATTCCAACCTAAATATATTAGGCTACTGGCCCAACGATTTTATATTTTGGACAAAAGTGATCCAACAAGGAAACTCCCCCAGAAGAAAAAAAAAAATCATTTATGTAGAAAAGTGAGGAGAGAGATAGAAAGAAAAATTAAGAGAGAAAAAAAATATGATAAAAAGTGTGTTTGATATGTATAAAATATAATCTAAATTTTTTTTAGAAGAGATTATATTTATTGTACTGTTTGGAAGTATACAAAATGTGTCCATAGTTTATGAGCCCAATGGGCCCACTATATATAACACCAATCATTTTTCTGATACAAAATTCCCATGTTCACTCTTACAAGAATGGGCCTTTGGGATGAAACTCAATCCACTTCCTTTCTATCTTGTAAGAGGGCCCTTTTCAATCCACAAAAGAGACCCACGTGTTAATATTTTATCTTTTATTTTTTTATTATTGTTTTACTATACAAAACAATATTAGCTTTATAATTAAATTTCAATTTCTTACCTACTAAATATATTTTCTTATATTATATTTCATTTTTTTTTCTCACATACTTTATTTTTTACTTTCCATTCCAATTTTCATCATATCACATTCTTTCAACCGAACGTCAACTTAATTGATGGATGATATATAACTAATATGTTACCTACTCAAATTGGATTTCAAATTCAAAAATTATAATACTCTATCCATAATGATTCTTTCTAAGACATGCATTTCCAGCCATTTTAGCCGCGTGCTTGTTAGCAATGTAAAATGAGGTTTGCAATGTAAACTCGTGATTTCCAATAAACACCATTGTTTGGTAAAATGTATATTCATATTGTATTGTGGAATTCTCCTTTTATTGTGAAAACTATGCCGATAATGAAAAAGACCATATTGCCCCTTCCATTACCCATCATTACCACCCATCGCCACCACTTTTTTTTTTCTTAATATAAAGTTCTTTATCTTTAAAAAAATAATATTTAGGATATTTTGGTATTTTGTCAACTTTACATTGCAAATTTTACATCATACTCTTTTACATACCAAACATACTTTTTATCTTTTACATAACATCCCTACACTTTTCCTCTATTTCTTTCCCTTTACATCTATCCAGCATACCAAACATACCTTAGATTGTTCCAAAAACCACCCAAAAACTACGATGAACTTAGAACCCGTTTAATTTGGTAGAATAAACCAGCAGGAAAGGTGAGGTTTAGGCTAGCACTTTCCACGTTTGGTATAACAATACACAGGAAAAGTGAGGTTAAGCTTCTCTCTGCAGAGATCTAGAGAAGCTTCCTTCCCTCATGTTGAGGAGGGAATGTGAGGTGATGTGAAGTTTAAAGATCAAAATGTCCTTAAAAAAATTTGTGACTCTTAAAAAAGTAAGGGCAAAAAATGTATTTCATACTCTAATCTTATATTTCCCTATCTTCTTCCCATCATACCAAACAATATTACTTTTACATTCTACTTTCATTTCCCTGCATACCAAAAATACTTTTTATCACTTACTTCTACTTTCATTTCCACTTTTACTTCTCAATAAAACACTCACCGAATACCAAACGCCAGGAACATGCAAAGAATTATTCAAATCTTATATAGCATATATATGTCAGAACTCCATCGCATATTTAATCCCATAAAATCATATATATATATATATATAATGCACTTTGATTTCACATTTCATTAATCTAAAACACTACAAAATCTGGTTTTTTTTTGCAATCTAATTAGAACAAACCCTTGAAAAAAAAAGAAGAGCTAAATATATATATATATATATATATATAGAGAGAGAGAGAGAGAGAGAGAGAGAGAGAGAGAGAGAGAGCCAAATTTTGGTATCCTAATTAATTAAGTAGTGGTGAGTAATTTAAAAAAAAAAAACAAATTAAATAAATAAAAATGAATGGTTTAGTTATTCTTAGGGGGATGAAGTCTTGGAACATGATAATCAGCATTCCAAGATACGAAACCACCAGAGGACATATTCTTGACACGCATGGAACGACGTCGTCTTGTTGTTCTTCTCTCATTAATATTCAAACCTCCTCTCATTATTATTTCAGCTTCACCATTATTATTACTACTTGAAGAAGCTTCTGCAATCTTCCAGTGCTTCCAGAATCTTCTAGACATCATCATTTTCCTATTTATTATCTCACCTACCCCTTGGTGCATCTGTATTCATTAATATTCACAATTCAGAAAATTATAAACTCATTTTCCTTCTTTCTCTCTTTCTTTTTTTTAATTCAGTTAAAAAAATTTGATGGCTTTGATATAGGTTTTATGAGTTTCAAAAGAAAGGGAAATATGAATTTAAAAAAATCTGTTATATATGTTTTTTAGAGAATGAATTCAGTGTTCGACTCTTCTATGCATTAGTATGTCAGGTCGATTTTTTTTTTATAGTTTCTTTTTTTTTATTTAAATTTGAGAAATTATTATAAACTTTTTCTGAAGAATATCTAAAGTATGAAAGATATAGATACAAAAAAAATTAAAACTTCACATAAATCGAGATTTACTATAAGTGGATTAGGGACTAACTTTTTAGTCCCTAATAAAGGTGATCCCTAAAACATTCACGGTGTAGGTCCTTATTTGTGTGAAATTTTTTATTTTTTTGTGCGTATAACTCTTATTCTTTAGAAAAAGTTTACAATTTTTCAAATGTAAAAAAAAAAGTGAAAGAAATTATAAAAAAAATCGACCTAATATACTAATGCATAGAAGAGCTAAGCACGGAATCTATTCTCAGACATTTTCGTGTGGTGGAAGTATGGAAGATAGAGATCTCCACCATTTTAGATTTGTTATATATATAATCACTGATTATTTTAACAAATTCAACGAAATCCTATAATTTCCATGAGATAATAAAATGCTCTATATATATATATACACACAGGGATTTTCAAAGAACAAACTACAACAAAACAACGGATTAACACAATTTTTTTCATGGTTAATTAATATGTGGCTAAATAATTAGTGACTAATATATATATATATATATATAAGACTTAATTAGTTACCTTCTCGTTCCTGTGCATTTGGAGGTGGATTCCAGAATCAATGGCGCTCTTATTTTCTGGGAAATGAAACCAAGAGAAAATGAAGAGATTAAAAGTGGGAGAAATTAAGAAAAGGAAGAAGAAGAAAAAAACTATAAGGGCCGGCCATAAGTGGAATATACAGAGAGATTAATATTGTAAATATTGTAGGTAGAAAGTATATATATATATATACCTTTGGAAGAATATGCAGTGGAGATTAGTGTGAGAAGCTGGAAAATCAAAAGAAGAAGAAGAAGAAAGTGATGAGTGAAGGTTAGCCACAACACCATTATGTTTGCCTTTAATTATCACAATGAAGAAGAAGAAGGGAGGGTATATCTATATATATATATATGGCTGTGACCCCTTCTGATTATTGGGGTCACAAAATAGTCATATTTTCAAATTAAAAAATACAAAGAATTTATATGATTGGAGGATGTGGGAGAGAGAAAACATGTATGAGGGGTAGTTACTTTGTGGAGAAGTGAATAACATAACTATTTAAAAATTAAAAAACTATAAAAATAATTAATTTTTAATCATTTTAAAATTAATTATTATATTTTAAAAAATTAAGATTAGATTGCATGCACGTAGGTACATGCAAAGCCTCTATATATATATATATATATCGTTGAGAATATATATATATATATACACACAAAAGGGTTCAACTCAAGGTCAAATATTCTAGCTAGCTTTGTCGATGTATGAAATACGATCTCGATCCCTTCTATGAATAAATTAAACTATATATATGTGTGTGCATGTTTTTCAATTCATATTATATATAAAAAAAATTAAAATGGTGCTTGGGAGAGTATGTTAAAAAAGACAAGTCACAAAAGGGGTAATGTTCAATTTATTTGAGGAGCATGCATGCATGCTTGAGAGTTGAAAAATAATGAGCATTAAAAATTAAATTGGCTAAAAATGTAAAAAAAAAAACCTCTTTTTTTTAATTTTTTACGGGCCATATAAAAGCGAGCTTAGCACTAACGTAGTGTAACACAGATAGCAATTAAGAGGTTTGTATATTTTTTAATTATCGTCTCTTGGATTCGATTCTTAGAGTGATGAGAATGGAATGTCATCCGCTGGGACTTGAGAGGATCGCCTCCAGAAATGAGCCTCACAATATCCGAAGAATTAGTCATGAGGCGTGCTCTAGTGGATCCTCAATTATAAAAAAAAGAGAGCCTAATGATTAAATTCTTCCGACACTGTTGAGCTTATTGGTAAAAAAACTTTCTCTACAGATGATGCTTCATCCCCTCTCCAGAGAGGCGATGATTAAAGTCATTTGCAAATAATCTTTTTCAACTCCTAAAAACTTTGTAATAAACTTCCTTTTCTTTGCATGAACCTTTTCGTCTAGCATTATAATAAAATAATAATATATTGATAAAATCAAGTCATATCAAAATTTTAAAAATCCTTTAAACTCTAGATTTAGTGCAAAGAATTCCCATAAACTTTTCAATTTATATATAAACAAACTTTTTAAATAATTTTACGTGTATATCAATCAGTATTTTGGATAAATTAAAGTTAACAAAAAAGAATTTTTTTTCCACATAAATATAACTTGGAAGGTACTATGTCAATTTTTTTATAATTGAATTAATTATATACCAATTGAGGGATTAATAAACTAACTCAAGAGGTATAGGTGAATGGTAGGAATCCATTGATTCTTAATTAAATATCAGAATCTTTGATATTGGATACAAAGCAGCTTTAAATTTTTGGTCTAGTTGTTCTACTCTTCGAGATGTTTAAAAGTCAGTGAAGTGATTAGTTATTGTACTCGACAGTGGATATCCTGACTTAAATAGAAAAAAAAATCAAAAAACACCATTTTGGTCCTTTATGTTTCACCTAAGTTCTGTTTTGGTCTTCTATGTTTCAAAAGTTCAAAATCAGTCCTCTATCTTTCTAATTTGGTCCAAAATGATCTTTTTGTCTCATACCGTTAGCCTCTTTCGTTAAATATAGACATAAAATGCTGACGTGGACCAAAACTCTCGTCAACATTCCATGTCCCCGTCAGCATTTCACAGAAGAGGTTAATGGTGTGAGACAAAATGACCATTTTTGATCAACTTAAAAATATAAATGACTGATTTTGAACTTTTAAAACAGAGAGGACCAGAACAAAATCGTGTTTTCACCCAAAAAAAAAAATTATTAGGGTTCAAGGAAATAGAGAAAAAGGTGTGTTCGCATGCAATGGAAGATACAAGAGTGTTCAGCGCCTGTCTGCCGTCATGCATGCAACGAGGAGAATTTTGTTTGGTCCACAATTCAACATTGGTAAATTATTTGGACTCAAATTAATTTCAAAACCCCATAATGTCTTCTATTTTAATCCCAAAGCTCTCATACCCATGATTTTCCATACACTTTTTTCTTCTTCATCACCTTAATTTAATCACTCTATCATATGCGGTGAATAAATTAAATCAAGCAAGTCATGAAAAAGTTGCTAGTTAGATTAAAAACAAAAAGAGGCTAATTAATCTTAGTCTTGCTTTGACCGAGCCTATATGTGTAGGGTGCTTAGGGAGAAGCGCTTTCTCATTTGACCATATATATGCATTACAATAATTAGGTCAAAATTCCAAATTAGTCATTTATGTTTCGAAAAGTTTAAATTAGTCTTTTATATTTGCAAGAAGTTTCAAATTGGTCCTTCTGTCCACTTCCGTCAATTTCTTAAGTTAAGTGCTGACGTGTCCATCTAAGTTGACACGTCATCGCCACGTCATCACACATGACTGTAGATGATAACGTGGCATGCCACGTCAGCTTAAATGGACACGAGCACGTTCATTAGGCAGAAATGGAAACGGAATGCATTTGATGTGTTTAGTGGTAAAAGTTTGGTAATGGAAATGGAAAGGGAATGTATTAAAATGACCATTTTATCCCTTATATTAAAATAATAAAAAGAAAATAGGGTTATAATTGTGTCAGATCATGTCAAATCAGAGGGGTATAATAGATATTTTATATTTTTTTTTCTTTTTTTTAAGTTGATGGAAATGAAAAAGTGAAAAAGTAGGTGAGGCCCAGTGGGTCCCACCATTTCCATTTACTTTTCCCTTGGCATTTCTTGCTAAAGAACATACCCGTATGAGAGATGGTATGTCCACCTCAGCACGTCACGTCAGTACTTAACGGAAGAAATAAACGGACTTGGACGAAATGACCAATTTGGAACTTCTTACAAACATAAAAGACCAATTTAAACTTTTTAAAACATAAAAGACCAATATAAAACTTTGTACAAACATAAGGAATCAATTTGGAGTTTTGACCTATAATTAATAAACGGACTTGGACGAAATGACCAATTTGGAACTTCTTGCAAACATATAAAGGACCAATTTAAACTTTTTAAAACATAAAATGACCAATATAAAACTTCGTGCAAACATAAGGGACCAATTTTGAGTTTTGACCTATAATTAATAAATATTTGTAATATAGTTGTGATCCTATAATTAAAAACCTAACACTGTGGGCTACCCCTATACATACCTATTAACTATATATAACATATAAGTTTGAATTAAGCTTGTTTAATTTGGCCTTGTGGTTTAAAAATGTTAATTTTGTTTGTCATTTGAGTCATGGAAAAGCAATTTCTGATGGCTAAGTTAGTAACTTGAGAGCAAGAGAAGATTAGAGAATGATATGACAGAGCTTATTAGGGCCTATTTGATTCATTTTGAGGAAGCGAAAATGAGAATACAAATTGAATGGAATATAATTAGATACCAATTATGTTTGATATGACATAAAAATGAATAAAATTATTTTAGTTGACAGCTAAGAATAAGATTGAGAAATGGGTATAAAACCAATTTGTCCTTGTAACTAACTCCGACGGTCGCAGTGTTAATGATGGTCAAGGAAAACTTATCAGGGGTTAAAGTGTAAAAGTACACCACATTCACACACAAATCCTTACTTTAATTTCTTTTCATAGGATGAGGTTTTGTGCTTTCTCTCAAACGTCAGAGACAACATTAACATGAAATTGGTAGTGTCACCATCCATATCCAACCAAACATGGAAATAATAATCTCACCTACTCATATCCTAAATCCACCAACACTAAGTAGAAAATTGCAAATTAACAATGAAATATAATTCCGTTTTCTAAAATTTGTCGGATAGGGCATTATATTGCTAAATTTGTCACAAAATTAATTTTATTTTTCTTTTAAAAAAATACTCAATTATAAAAGTATTTTTTTAGTAGTGCAACCGAATGAGCCTTTAGAATGCGCATACTTAAAAGAGGACATGACCTCCCTTATGTAGCCTTGGTGGCGTGGCCTTGACATGACTAATCGAGTCAATAGAAGTTGATTAATCGATCGTTTCATTCATGAAATTTCAGCAATTTATAATACGATAATATGTGTAATGCATGTATATTATGCTTATTTTGAATTTAGGCCCAACTTTACATTGTTGCAAGCCGAATATCTTAGCCTAAGTTGATCCAAACAAGCTAGATTATGGGCCCACATCTCCTAAAGAGCTTGGGCCCACTCGAGACATATTCTACAATAGTGTGGTTTTCCTCTTGATGTATTGTGAAGATCTACACTATTAATAAAGACTCCTACAAATTAATTAGTTAATTTGTTGATTGCTACTTCATTAAATTGTTTCTTTTCATCAAAAGTCAAAGTAATTACATTTTCATGCATATGGTCTAGTTGATCTCAATATAATGATCAAAATAAAATGAAATGGCCATCTTCTCTCTTATTTGAAGATAGGGGATTCATGATTCGTATTGGGACATAAAAAGTCTTATAGGATAAAACAAGTTTAGAAGCTATAATGTGTAAGAATTATATATATATATATATATATATATATATATATATATATATATATATTAAGGATTGCTTTAATCATTTTAAACATATATAAGATATCATTCACACTCAACTTGTACTCCTCACTAGTAATGCTATGATAATAGATTTGGTACTGTTCAGCACTTCTATATTGGATAAAGATAAATATGCAAATGAGACTCACTTTAATATTGACAATCTACTATTACTTGGACTCTATACTTATATGAAACTAAGCATTATTGAAAATATAAAGTCTCACATGAGAGATTGCAAGTCCAAATTGCTAGGCATTGGTGTTTTTAAGTACTTTAATCATATTAATTTAATGTTAAAATTAGAGATCAAGTGATTTTACTGGGTTTCCTATATTTTAAATTTTAATTACTCAGTTCATCTCAATTTCGTTACTATGGGAGTATTGAACTTAGTACTCTTTCTATTAATTACATGTCATATTTATCAATATTTTTATCAATTTAGTGCATAATCCATTCAAATGTATGTTCTTATTCAAGGTTGTCAAAGTCTGGATTTTAAGTAAAATCGTAGAGGGGGTGTAAAATCGTATCGTAGAATCGTAAGATTTTACCTATGATAAAATCATAAGAATTTTTTATGTATATATATAACATAAGTACCTAATTAATATAGTAAATCACATACAAAATTAAATATGAAATATAGTGATGCCGCTATGTAATACTCCTTGTTCATTTGCAACATATATATGTATGTTAGTTAAAACTTAAAACAATTCATTTATTGTAGAATGAATAAATTAAATTAGTAGTATAATGTAAGTAATTAATATACTTGAGCAACAATAGTAACGTCTAGAGTGGAATTCCCAAAGGGCAAAAAGCTGATACTTTGACGTAATGACATCCAATTTTTATGGTAATGACATCAAAAAATGGGTAGAGTTTGTGATTGGGCTAGGGCATGGGCTGGGGTATGGGCTGTAGATTATTTTTTTTAACATCAAACAGGCTTTTTTTTGGGCTGAGGTAAAATCGTAAAATCAAAGGTAAAATTGCTTATTCCACCGATTCCATCGCGATTTTACTCCAGCACGATTTTACTTACGATTCAACTCGATTTTAATAGGTAGAATCGTAAAATCGTACGATTTTATGATTTAAATCGTGATTTTGACAATCTTGTTCTTATTAGTATTGGTCCCTTATTAAGTATATTGACAAAATATATTGAATATTTGGATAGATGTATTGAAAGTTCAATACTCTTACAATCCACTTTTCTAATCATCGTATTAATCAAAATTGAAAGTTAATTCTTCAATGACCAAATTGATTATTTTATCTTTTTATGAATTGAATTGAGAGAACATAAATGTTTAGGGACTGAATTTTTAATTTACTCTGTTTTGTACACTCCCCTATGTGAGGTTATTAAATTTCACTCAAATTTTCATTTGTTTTTGAAAAATGACACCATCATATGTTGAGAGATAAGAAAACATATGCTTTGACTTTCACCCATTTTAAATTTTTAATAAAATACTCTTATGATTTCACTTTTTGGCATTTTCTAGTCGCTTATGAAGTTTGTAGTATGTTTATTATTATTTTTTGGTTTAAACTAGGATATTAAGTATTTATTGTTGAATATAATGATTAATCTTTTGAATAATTTGTAAGCATCTTTTTATGTTTATTATTGATATAATTAATTATGTTTAACTCAAAAAATAAATAATTCAGCCAAGAAAAAAATAATTGTGTAAAAATAATTATAAAAAATATTTTATATAATAAACTATAATTATTTTAAAAAACTAATAATACCATAAGAGTATTTTAATAAAAAATGAAATTGTAAGTATTTTAATATTTTAATAAAAGATAGTGTATGATTTCATAATCCAAAAAGAAAATGGTGTAATTTTGATATATATATATATATATATATATATATATTAATATATTAATATGGCTGTGGGGTCTTCCCGTTAACGTCTCCTAAAATAGTCAATTAGTTAATTAAAAAATTAAAATAAAAATATGATGTGAGAAGATCATGGGTGAGAAAAAAATAAGAATAATGATAACTTTTCAAGATTTCATTTATTATTTTAAATATAATAAATATTTTATTTTATATTTTAAAAATTTTGAAATAATTTAATATTTAATTTTTCATTAATTTAAAATATAATAATCATAATTTTATAATATATTTTTAAAAAAATTAAGAAAATAAATGGCATGCACGTGCATGCAAAGCCTCTAATATAGTGTGCACTCTCTAATGACACTACATAGATTTTCAGCCTCCAACACATTCATCACTACCACTTTGCCTGATTGCCTCCTCTGACACTCCTATATAAACCCCTATATTAAACACATAGGAAAAGCAGACAACGCGCACGGTAAAAATATATATTTTTATACGCGCACATATTTGAAGAACTAGATTATACACATAAGAAAAACAAAGAACACGCACAGAAGTGCGTGTTGTATGCTAGTTTATATATATATAAATAAAATAAAAGTATAATTTACTCTAATAATTAATAAATGGAAAAAACTTATGTCCATTTCCTCCATTTCCCCAATATAATTATAACACGTGGCAAAAAGTATTTAAATGACCAATCACAATAGAGAGAGAATATAGAAGATCACCTTTTATATGACCAATCATAGAAGAAAGAGAGTATAAATACAATATATGATTGGTGAAAATAGAAGAAATAGACATAAGGAAATAGACATAAGTTTTTTCCTTAATAAATTTACTCCAAGGCTACACGTAATGACTCGTGCGCCCTTCTCTCCCGCCAACCCCAAAACCCAAAATCACCGATTTCGCGCCAAGATCGAAAACGATTGGAATTCAAGTTCAGATCCATCCACCCTCTCTTCAAACCAAAAAAAAAAACCCTAACTTTTTTACATCTAACACTCCCATCCCAAAAATCTGACCTACCAAACCCATTCTTTCCCGATTTCGCCATGAAAGTCCGATCAGTGAAGCTGAGGGAAGCCCACAAGGCCGCCGGCAACGGCCGCGCTTCTTTCTGCTCCATCTTGTGGGACCAACAAGCTCAACACCTCGTCACCGCATGTGCTTCTGATGTCTCCATCTCAATTCATGACCCTCTCCTTCCTTCAACTCCCCCGAAGATTCTCAGCCACCATCGCGATGGGGTTACCGCTCTGGCTCTTAGCCCCAATTCTACTTGTCTTGCTTCTGGGTCCGTCGATCACTCCGTTAAGCTCTACAAGTTCCCGGGTATGGTTCCTTTTTACTAAATTGCTCTTGATTGGTTTGTAAGGGTGGAAATGATGGAAGTCTGGGTCGAAATTTGATCTCGAAGTAACAAATGCATTTTTTTGTTTAATTGATTTTGATTTTGACACGGTTTGTTAAGAATGATATTAATTGGTATTTACCTTTTATAAGTGTCATTCCTTGAAGTGTCCAAAATTGTAGGGTCTTTGGAGTATTATACATGTATTTTACACCTGTGGCAATAAGAAAATCGAAGTTTTGAAAATATGTTAAGATGAACTGAAATATTGTTAACCAAAGGAGTGAAGAATTGAGAGCTTGATTGCATTGGTGTATAAATTGTAATTAGATTTCCTTTCACTCTTTGAATTTGGCATCCAGTGTTATGATTTCAATGCATTTCATTGTTGCTCTGTCCACACACTGGATCTTCATTAACTTTTCCCTGCTTGTGCACTTTATGAAAAATTGAAGGCCTTAATAATAAGTAATTAAGGTTTATGCTTATTCAATCACTAAACTTTTACCTGTAATTCTGGAACTTAATTGGTGTTATGCTTTTGGTTTTTTATTTCGTAAGTATCTTAGTCAAGGCAAAGACGAGTTATAAGCCCTCACTGTGACTGCAATTATTTTTACTTATCAATGATTCTGATGTCTGTGAACATTGAACTTCAGTAATTCAAAGCATTTCATTTCTGATTCATTTCATCCAACAAGTTAACTACATTGTTTTCGACAAAACTTCCCAGGCTATACTCTTTTCTTTTGGGTTCTAAAAATTTGAATTTGAATTCTGCCAAAGTGCCAATTACCTAAAAGGATGAAATATAATCAAATTATATAATTTTATATTCGAATTCATCTCACTTTTAAATTTTATTATGTTCAGGTGGAGAGTTTCAGACTAATATTACCAGGTTTACCCTTCCAATACGTTCCCTAGCATTTAATAAGTCAGGGAGTATGTTGGCAGCAGCTGGTGATGATGAGGGCATTAAACTTATTAATACAATTGATGGCTCTATTGCAAGGGTTCTCAAAGGACATAAGGGGACTGTCACTGGATTAGCATTTGACCCCAATGGTGAATACTTAGCATCTATGGATTCAACTGGAACTGTTATTTATTGGGAACTTCACTCAGGAAGAATAGTTCATAACCTTAAAGGCATTGCTCCTGACATTAGAGCAGATGTTTCTACTATGAATGTTCTTTGCTGGAGTCCTGATGGTGAGACCTTGGCTGTCCCTGGGTTGAAAAATGATGTTGTACTATATGATAGAGATACTGCTGAAAAGTTGTTTTCATTGAGAGGCGAACATGTACAACCTATATGTTTCTTGTCTTGGTCACCCAATGGAAAGTACATGGCTACTTCTGGCTTAGATAGGCAGGTTCTGATATGGGATGTTAATAGGAAGCAGGATATTGATAGACAAAATTTCAATGAAAGAATCTGCTGCATGGCTTGGAAGCCAATTGGTAATGCTCTAGCTGTTATTGATGTAATGGGGAAGTATGGAATCTGGGAGTCTGTTATTCCTTCATCTATGAAGTCCCCAACAGAGGATATTCCTATGCAATCTAAAAACAGTAATGGGCTTCTTTTGTTTGATGAGGAGGATCCTGAGCCTTGTGCAAGTGGAAGCTTAAGTGATCTTGGTGAAGATTGCAATGCTGAATTTGAACCTCCTAGCAGGAAAAGATTACGGAAACAATCTCTAAGCGAGGAATATTTTGATGAGGATGCTGGCGACGAAACAGCTTTATATCCAAAGGTTGAATCTCATAAAAAACCAAATCGCATGCACAAAGAAAATTTTGATAGCGTGAATGTGGGACATAAAAGCTCAATGATAGCATGTAAGCCAAAGATGCAGGAAGCATTTCAACCAGGATCTACTCCTGTGCAGCTTGGTAAAAGGCGTTTTTTATGTTACAATATGCTTGGAAGTATAACCACAGTTGAACATGATGGATACTCCCACATAGAGGTGATGCATGGATTGGAGATAATATAAAATCGTTAGATTTCCTTCCTTTTGCAATAGATGGATATTCAATTGTGGATTCAAGTTAAAATATTTGCTTTTGCAATAGATCTCTAACATATGCTAATAGGTTCACATGTCTTGTCTACAGATTGATTTTCATGATACTGGAAGCAGTCCACGAATTCCATCAATGACTGATCATTTTGGATTTACTATGGCTGCCTTAAACGAGAATGGGAGTGTCTTTGCCAATCCTTGCAAGGGGGAAAAGAATATGAGCACTCTCATGTATCGTCCATTTAGTAGTTGGGCAAATAACAGTGAGGTCAGATTTTGTGCATAGCCATAAATAGTTACATTTATTAGTCATCTTTATGCGATCTATGTTTCACCGTGTGTTCACTTATTTTTAAAATGTGACAGTGGTCAATGCGCTTTGAAGGAGAAGAAGTGAAGGTTGTTGCTCTAGGTGCTGCTTGGGTTGCCGCAGTAACTAGTTTTAACTATCTTCGTATTTTTACTGATAGTGGTTTGCAGGTTTGTCACATCTAAAAGCTTTACTATTTCTGCATTTCCTAATTCCTTAACTATTTACTCTGAAGGCATTAAAGTTTCCCTCATATAAAAGCACATTGGATTTGAAGCATAACCTCCCTACATTTACTTGCAGAGACATATTATTTCAATGGATGGGCCAGTGGTGACTGCATCAGGATTCAAGGACAAACTTGCGGTTGTCACTCATGCTTCTGAGTGTGTTTCTTCAAATGATCAGGTTGGTTTAGTGTTCATGGTATCTGTTGCTTCAGGGATTCTTGGTGTGGTTCATAATTAATGTCGTGGGTCTGTATGATAAATTATCCTAAATTCTTCATTGTACTACTGCTTTATATACCCTAATAAAAAAGGTTACCCTCGTTGGAGAGCATGGTTCATCTGTCTAAATATCTATTTGATGATATTTCTAATTTCTTCATGCTGAAATGATATATATTCCTTTGGAAAATGCAGATGCTAGAGTTCAGACTATTTAATATACCTAACACAACCCAGATCCTTAAAGGCCGCTTGCCATTAACTCCTGGTTCATCTCTAACTTGGTTTGGATTTAGTGAAGAAGGCCAATTGAGTACCTATGATTCTAAGGTAATATCAGCTTGTTTCAATTAGTATCAATTACTTCCAATTATGTCATTCTTCCCTGTCTTCTTGACATACTAGCTGAGGTTTTGAGTGTAATATGTAGGGTGTTCTGAGAGTGTTTACGAACCAATATGGTGGTAGCTGGCTCCCACTTTTCAGGTTTGATATTAATTTATAAAAGCAAAACGAGTTAAAATTTTGTTATTCTTATGCCCAAGCTTGCAGATATGATTTGTTCTATTAAAATTTGAATGCAGTGCCAACAAAGAAAAATATGAAAACTATTGGGTAGTGGGATTGAATACAAGCAAGTTATTCTGTGTGATATGCAAGAAACCTGACGTCTTCCCACAGGTAGGAAAAATTGTGGTGAAGTATCCTATTTGTCTCCTTTGTCTATGACTAAACCATTATTAATTTTCATTTGGTTATCAGGTGACGCCTAAACCAGTCCTCACTCTACTGAATCTATCATTTCCTCTTGCATCCTCTGATCTGGGATCCGAAGCCCTTGAAAATGAGTTCTTGATGAACAGCATGCATCTCTTTGAGGTCCGTCCTTGTTAACCTTTTCCAGATTCAAATAAAGCTAGTTCTTCATTGAAGCCACTATAAAATGTTTTCTTATCAGTTTAGTTCTGATTTTTGTGTATCTTTTTGAAAGTTCCAGTATGTTGCTTTTATGCTGTTCAACAGTTAAATTAGATCTATACCATGCAGATTCAGAAAAGAATGGAAGAAATGGATACTGCTGGCTTGGACACCAGTTCTCTTGATGACGAAGCTTTCAATGTGGAAGCTGCACAAGATAGATGCATACTTAGGCTTATAGCATCCTGCTGCAATGGTGAGTTTCTGTAGTGGTTGACATAAAGAAAGAGTAATACTTTCTCGAAACATCCCTCTCCACTCTGCATAACCTGGATTCTCTATGTGAAATTGAAGTAGTCATGCTTTACATTTGTGAATTTCTCAGGAGACAAGCTAGTGAGGGCCACTGAACTTGTGAAGCTTTTGTCATTGGAAAAATCAATGAAAGGTGCAATAAAACTTGTTACTGCTCTGAAGCTTCCTAATTTGGCTGAAAGGTTCAGCAGCATATTAGAGGTAAATCTTCAGCATTCTAACGAGGCACTGTTCAGAAAGCATATGGCTTTTAGTTTTGAACTAAACTTTACACCAATTTTGAATTTCGTCCCCAAACTTTTTTTTTTTTCCATTTAATTTTGTTTCAAACGTTATGCATTGCACTCGATTTCGTTCCAACCTCTAACGTCATCCAAATTATTAACAACAAATGATGACATGAAAACACACATAACATTAATGATTCATCATCACTCATAATTTCTAAGACATACCAAAATGACATCTTTCTTCTTTTTATATGAAGAAGTGATGTCATTTTGAATGATGAAAAGTGATTTTTTGAGTAATGGATTAACATTAATATTATATATTTGATGTCACTTCATTATTTGCTATTAGTAATTTTGGCGATTTCTATTGTTGGGACGAAATTAAAAATTGGTGCAGAGTTTGGGGACGTAAAATGTGATTTTGGCATTTAGTTTTATACTGTCATCTGTTTTCTTTACCCTGTGATTCCTGTTGTGTCTTGAGCAGGAAAGGCTACTGCAGGATATGAAACATACTACAGTCGCCAACCTCCAAAGAAACCATACTGCATCCATTACAGCTGATGTTTCACATAGCAGAAGCAAGGTAACTCAGACTGAAGCATCATCGGCCACAGTGAGTATGTCATCATCACCAAAATTATGTGCTCCATTGTTCAAAAAGAAAGCAAAATCACAGGAGGAAGCCAAAGCTGGAATGGGCAAGACTGAAGTGGTGAATGAAACTGTGAAGGTGAAGAATACAGGGAATAATGATAGGGAGGGGAAGATGGAGGAAACACGTCAGATTCAACCTCATCATCCACAAGATTCATCTATGAAGTCATCGAATAAGCTGGAAGTAAAGAAGTTGGAGGCAAAACCAGCACAAGCAAGTCGCCCCTCCAATCCATTTTTGAAGTCACTGGTCAAGTGATGAAGTCTTTTTTATATTACACCTCTGATATTGAAAGAACAAAAAAGGAAAGAAAAGCATAATAGAGGTGTAGAAGTGATTCAGTAGAGAATGATTCATGAGATAGGTGGTTTAAAGAAAAGGGTTAATTGATTCTGACACATACCAAGTGCGAAATCTGGATCGTCCAACGAGCATTGAGATTCGTGACTATATTGTAGTACTTTCATCCGACGGTTCGGATTTCCACTTTATGCACTTTTAGGGATTCATACTTTAGTAGTTCTGTGTTATCAATTAATCCCAACAAAAAAGTAAGACTGACAATGTTTTGGTATTTGTAAAATCTTATTGTAATTATTCTTTGAATATAATTATTTTGGTTAAAGTACTATTTTGGTTTTTAATGTTTGCATGAAGTTTAATGTTGGTTTTCAATGTTTTTTTTTTATCGATTTTAGTCATCGAGCGTAACACCGTTAACTTTTGCTGTTAAATGATGATGTGGCATGTTTATGTGGCATATCTTCTCTTTTGTGTGTCATATTTTAATGAAGTGGCATGATACATCATTGTCACGTCACTCTATATTGTCACATCATCATCTTCTCTCCTTCATCATATTAAAATATGACACATAGGAGAGAGGGTGTGCCATATAAACATGTCACGTCATCATTTAACGGCAAAAGTTAACGGTGTTATGTTCGAGGACCAAAATCGACCAAAAAAAAACTTTGAGGACCAACATTAAACTTTTGGAACATTGAGGATCAACATTAAACTTTATGCAAACATTAAGGACCAAAATAGTACTTTAGGGAATTATTTTTCTTTGACATCATTGAGATTCATTTCCTCAAGAAGTAATCATATTTTTTTATGAGACTTGTTAGATACTCGATTCTAATTTCTAACCAAAACCCAAATGCGAAAATGAAACTTCACCTAGACAAAACATGCCTCTTAGTAGTTTTAAACTCTTTGAAAATATTATTTTTAAGCTTCACAAATTTATAATGCATGTGAATTAAGATTTTGTTTAATATAAATCAAAATGAAGAAAACAAGTTAACATGAACTAACTACAAAATTGATTTTCGTCTTTTAATTACTTATTCACTTTTTCGAATTTCCTTTGTGGATAGTTCTTGATTGAAGATGCATGCCAAATCCTGTCATTTACTATGCCAAATATATATTTAAATCGTATAAATTTAATCATTATATTTGAAAATTCATTAGTGAAAATATAATTTTTGTAATATATGATATGATATATTATTGATATTAAAATTATTTAATTATTACTTAATATATTTATGACATCATCCGATTCGACCACCAGTAAAATTACACCGACTTATCATTCCGTGACCCAACAAGTTTTTGTAACACAATTGTTTCGGAGAAGGTGCTGGGGATGCGAGGTGAATATGATTCTCTATGTCGATTTGTTTGGTGTGAGATGAGGGGAGAAAGAAGGGAGCTGAGGTTCGAGCAATGTACCAGCTTAGTAGCCCGGAAAGTGGGGAGAAAGACCTAGGAAATAAAATTTTCTAGAACCAAAATGTTCTTAAAAAAAGTTTCTTATCACTTTGTCCACATGGCACATAAAAAAGTAGGGATAAATATTTTTGTTAAAATAAATAAAATTATATGTTGAGTGTAAATCTGTAAAATAAAAAAAATAATTTTAAGAGAGAATTATTAATTTGGTCCCTAAAAGATACAGGTTGTTCAAATTTAATTCCTAAAAGATGAAATGTTTAATTCAGTCCCTAAACAATGTTTCTTTGTCTCAGTTTGATCCATTTAGTCTTTAAAAGAGACCACAAATACACAAACGCAAAAAATTAAAAGGACTAAATTGAAACAAAAAGTATCCTTCAGAGATTAAATTAAATATTTGTATATGCAAAGGATCAAATAAATAAATAATTCAGTGAAAGAGAGAGAGTTAGAAACGGGTTTTGAGTTGGGCCTTCTATTCCGGAGAAGCGTGTTAGGCATTACGCCAATTTTCATCGCACCAAACCCTAATCAATCGCCACGTCACGCGAAGTAAATTCCACAAATCCGCAGGGGCATTTTCGTCATTTCAGGCCCCCTGCGTTTATACCCTCCCGAGATCGTCACCATTTACTTTCTTCATCACCCAGAGAGATAGATAGATACCCGAAAACCTTCCTCAACGTCTCTCTCTCCCTCTCCGATGGCTGACGTCACCTACCTTCGCCTCCACGAACCGGACGACGATCCTCACCTTCCCGAGCAAACCCTAACTCTCGATTCCATCCCTTATTGGTCCCACAACGATTTCGATTTCTATGCTTCCGATCCCGAATTCCCGCCGGCTGATCATTCCCTCCGCGCACGTCGCCGCGGCGGCGGTCGTGAGGGTGGCTTCTCCCAGCAGCAATTTGAGTCCGCTATTTCCGTGCGAGGCGACGACCACTTCTCGGATCGTGGCTCGATGCCCGGGGCGGATCTGCTGGACCGCGAGAACCAGGTAAATTTTGTTATGGATCTGTTTCAGCAACGTGTTGAGCAATCGCAGGTCATGGGTCATAGCGATTTGGTCTCTGAGGTGTTGAATGATTCGGGTTTTGGTATTATTGACGGACACTGTGATGTGGGTATTGATGGTTTGGGTCTGGATTTGGGGTTGAGTTTAGGGTTTGGTGTCGATAGGGATTCTTTGCATGGTGATGATAATAGTGGGTTTATGGTTGAAAATTATGGTTCTGGTGGTGGTGGTGGTGGTGACGATTTCTTCATTGGAAGAAGGGTTTCTGGATCTGAATCTGCTGGAGCACCCTCTACGGCAAGCCGGAATAGGCCTTTTGAGAACTGTGTCCGGCTTGTGGGGTTTGGGTCAGATTCTGATGAGGAGGAGAATGAGGTTCTGGGTTTGTGTTTGCATTCAGAAGATGAGTATAATGTGCAGGACGAGAACGATGATATCGCAAGCATCCCTCTCTGTTGGGATTCACTTCAATTGGAGGATAACAGAGAGAATAACGAAGATTTCGAGTGGGAGGAAGTGGATGGCCGGGTTGACGAGAGGGAAGTTTTGAGCATGTTCACTGGTGAGGATGACAGGTCTGTATCTATACCTGTCTCACCAATTAATGGACTTGAGGAAGAAGGAAGCATTGTGAGGATGGGAGGTATGGAAAATTTGGGTTGGGAAGTTTTGTTGAATGCCAACAATTTGGACACCAACCCTGATTTGGATCATGATGCAGAACCTTATTTTGGTGATCATGATGACTATATTTATACTGCAGAGTATGAAATGATGTTCGGCCAATTCGCTGATAATGAGAATCCCTTAGTCGGTCGTCCTCCGGCTTCCATATCTGTTGTTCAGAATCTTCCATCAGTGACTGTGACCAAAGAAGATGTTGAGAACAATGATGCACTTTGTGCAGTTTGCAAGGATGAATTCAATGTTGAGGAACAAGCAAAACAGTTGCCCTGTTCTCATCGCTACCACGGCGAATGCATTATCCCATGGTTGGGAATTCGGAACACTTGCCCTGTCTGTCGATACGAGATTCCCACCGACGATGCCGATTATGAGCGTAGGAGGATACAAAGATCTGGCCGTAGCTTGTGATATGCTTATTTGTCAGATATGATTTTGATCATTTCTGAGCTTTAGGCTGTTAAAAAGTTGTAGATTTTTTGGTTGAGGAGAAATGCATGTCTTGTTAATTTTTGATACTTCATCCATGTTGTCTTGCTTTTGAGATTAAGTGTAAGAATGTCTCTCTGAATTGTAACTCAAGGCTACATAATATAAATGAAATTATTTGCAAAAACTTTGTACTTTTTTGTTAGATTTTTCGTAGTTATATTCTTACAACTTGAAAAGGATTTTTTGTTTACTTATTTTTCCTTTATATATTTTTTTCTACGTGTGATTATGTTATGTGTAAGTATATAACAACATGCATGCATCTGAATTGAAAGATTCAATTGAATTTACTTTTTGTGCTTGAGGCCAGATCTTCGTATTATAGTTTCATATTTATCAAAAACCCATGGTGATTTATATGCTCTGAAGTCTGAAGTTCGTCACAGTAATCTTAATTCTTAAATTGGAGTATGAATGGAAGCGAATGCTACATCTTTTGTGAATGTTACTGATAACTGGTTATACAAGGTGAAGACCGAAGAGCTAGAAAGATAGATATAAAACGCTGAAGGAACTTTTGCGAATTTAAACTTTATATCAATTTTTAATTTCGTTATTTAATTTTTTTGGGTAAATTTTGTCTTAAAAGTTTTGAATTACAATTTGTTCTCTGAGTTTCGAATTTGGTCTTAACACTTAATATTGTTCAAATTATGGTTAAAATGCACATAGACCTCCTGAGTTTTGGGTCAGAGGCACATATACCCCTGAGTTTTAAAACGTTGCACATAGACTCCCTGAGTTTTTATTTTGGGGCAGAGACACCCCTTCTGTTAGGGTTCTGTTAAAACTAGCTGTTAAGTGCCACGTCAGCAAGCATGTGGGAGGGGTGTCTCTGCCCCAAAGTGAAAAATCAGGGGGTGTATGTGCCCCTAAAGTGAAAACTTAGGGGTTGTATGTGCTCATAAAGTGAAAACTCAAGGGGTGTATGTGCCCTCACACATGTTTGCTGACGTGGCACTTAACGCCTAATTTTTACGGAACCCTAACAGAAGGGGTGTCTCTGTCCCAAAGTGAAAACTTAGGGGGTCTATGTGCAACGTTTTAAAACTCAAGGGGTGTATGTGCCCCTGACTCAAAACTCAGGGGGTGTATGTGCATTTTAGCCTCAAATTATTAATGGTAAATGATGATATGACATCATATGTATAATGTTAAATAATTACTCAAAATAATATTATTTTTTCATATTTTTCTTCTAACATAAGAAACAACACTATTTTGAATTATAAGTTGACATTAAAATATATAAAAAAATAACATCATTTTGAATGATAAGTAAACATTGTCATTTTGAGAATGAAATCGATTATAAATTTTGGGACAAAATTGAGGGCAAAGAAAAAAAAGGGGACAAAATTAAGAATTGATATAAAAAATTTAAGTTCATAAAATATGCTTTTGCCAATATAAAACTATATACTTGTTCCTTTGTGAAGTTTCTCTTTATTCTTGTCAAGATTTAAACCCTTGATCTCCATTTTACTAGCAAGCAATCATAATGTTGTTTTAAGGAACATCCTCAGTTACTAATGTGAATTGGTATAGATGGAATGGTCTATGTTTCTTAATTATCATCTTTCGTGTTTAAAGCCGGGAGAAATGAAAATAGAGAGAATTCACTTGGAAGGTCTCTCTCGTTATGAGCCCGATAATAGATCGGAGTGGTGAACCCACTTATCCACTATTTTCTATAAAAAAAAAAAATCATTGTCATATTCATTTAATGTAATAAAGATAAATGTTTTGAAAAATCTCACTTCATTCAAATAAAAATATTTTAACATCTAATTAGTAGTAAGTAGGATACTACTTTTTAAAATTAAACTTTAATCAATAGAGTATCTTATCTTTATTCATTTTACTCCATACCATAGCATCCAAAAAAAAAATTCTGTTATTTAAATTTGAGCACAATCCACAGATTTAACTGTAAAGTCAGAGACTTGATCACAACTACATTTATGGATTTGTCTCAAATGCTACTAGTGATCCACTAATCACTAGTGTGAACTGTGAAGGATTCCTTTCCTATCAAGGTTTATATTATTTTTGGTCCTCAAATTTATACTTTCGTCAACTATTTAATTCCTGAAACGTTACTCGTTAAGTCACTTTGTGACGTGGCTGTTATGTGCTAACGTGACGCCTGTTAATTTGTCACTATATTGTCACCTCACCTTGTCACATCATCTGAATATTTAAAAGTAATATTAAATAGTCTCTGTATTAGTTAAAAGTAATACTAAGTAGTCTCTGTATTAGTTAAAAGTAGCATCATAGTGACAAATACAGAGACTATTTAATGTTTCTTTTAAATATTTAAATGATGTGGTAAGGTGAGGAAGCAACATGATAGCAAACTAACAGAACACATAACGGCCACATCACGCGATGATTTAACGGACAACGTTGCAAGTACCAAATAGGTGATATAAATGTAACTAATAATTCAAGAATAAAAAAAAATAATTTAGCTAAAAAAAAAAAACAATAGCATTAGCATTAGCATATATACAATGCGTGCAAGTTAATCCCATATTGTGACCACCCCATCCACCTTGAAAAGGCAAGTTTTATGACATTAATTAATGCCAATAAATATTTTCACTACATTCCCTGTGGCATGTAATTCTTTAGGCCAAATTACTCTTTTGGTTTTCAACGTTTAAACGAAGTTTAATATTGGTCCTCAACGTTTTAAAAAGTTATTTTAGGTCCTCAACATTTTTTGTTGTTGTTAAAATTGGTCCTCTAGCGTAACATCCATATGGCTTTATCATTAAATGCTGATGAGAAAGGCTTATGTGGTACACCTTCTCTCCTACGTATCATATTTAAATGACATGACACCCTCTTTCACTCAAACTCAGCAAAATGACGCCGTTTTGATTCAAAACAGAACATTTAAATGAATCAAAACGGCGTCGTTTTATTGAATTTGAGTGAGAAAGGATGCCATGTCATTTAAATATGACACGTAGGAGAGAGGGTGTGCCACATAACATAAGCCTTTCACGTCAGCATTTAATGGCAAAATCAGACAGATGTTACGCTAGAGAACCAATTTTAATAAAAAAAACATTGAGAACCTAAAATAACTTTTTGAAACGTTGAGGACCAATATTAAACTTCGTGCAAACGTTGAGGACCAAAAGAGTAATTTAGCGTGGCTGGAATTTACTTAATCAATGAATTTCCTATATCTATATTTAGTCCTTGGGTTGAGTTTAAGTTGTTTTTTCTTCTTTTGAGTATCCTCAAGTTAGCTTCCACTAATCTAAATGGAGCTAATGTCATTTATGTCTCTTGAATAAACTTGTAATATATATATATATATATATATATATATATATATATATATATATATATATATAGAGGTGTGGAGAAGTCTTACATCCAATATAAGAAAGAGTAAATTATTAATTTACATGTTGATGAAAATGTCAAATTTAATACTTTTAGAAAGTAAAAGATGTAATTTGGCTCAATTTAATTATTTGAACATACAATTCGACTTAGTTTAGTCCGTGAAGATCTTTGTTAAAATAACCGATGGAACTTTTTCTGAGATTAAATTAAGATAATTGCATCTTTTGGTGGAGTAGATGTTCAATAGTACGGTAGTACTGGACTTCAGTACATCCATCCAATCAGTTGGTCCCTAATCTATTCAATGTGGGTCTTAATTAATGTGAGTTTTTATTAATATTAACAAATGACATTACATGATTGGAGGAATGCGTTCAGTAGTACGGTACTACTAAATTTTTATCCCCTTCGATGACCAAAATATGATAATTTAATCTGAAAAGATTCATTTTCTAGTATCTTAATAGAGTCTAAACATTAAACAATATATATTGAAGTAAAATTAATATAAAGAACACGTAACTAGTAAAGTTAATAATATAATTATATAATAAATTAAGTTGGCATCATGTAATTAATATAGTCGATCTCATTTAATGAGAGAAGATTTTGTTTTTTTTTTTACAGGTATTCTCTTATTGGAGGCAGTCATGTTTGAGTTAGCTGAGGTCCCACAATGGGGGTAAACTCTCCCATCAGAGGTTTTTCCATACACAAGACTCGAACCTGAGACCTTGCTTAAGGGAAATGGAGTACCTACCACTCTAACCAACTACCTGATGGTTGAGAGAAGATTTTGTTAATTGTTATGAAGGACATATTAATATAAATATTAAAGCTAATTTTTTTTTCCTGTTGATTTTCTTATAGCAAATCTCAAAACCCCGAATATTCTTCTTTTCAATTTTTTCTTTAAAAAAATTAAGTTCTTTTGATAATAAAAAGGTTAGATGGAATAAGTACCAGTATTCGTTAAGATTAAAAAAGACCTCCCAATATCTTCGAGAATTTAAGAATAAATTAAAATATCATCCATCGATAAGACACTTATATAATTTCAAATTCCGTCCTTATAAAATAAGTATTCGAATTTTAACCAATTATACGTGGTTAGAAAACAAAACAAAAACAAGTCGAATTATAGATATAGCAACTTAGAGAGGCATTTTACAGAAGTGGGTATGCGCATTTATGGCTTATTTTACTCTTTGCTTCCTTAATTTTACCATAAAAGGATGGAATTTTACTAATTCTAGTTTTGGAGTTATATGCATTATGTTGTTGTTATTGTGCCTTGTTTTAGGCATATTTCTTCAAAAAAGGTAACGTTGGTTTCTTCAGAAATTAAACCTCCTTAATTATTACCTCTTAATTTTTTTGTTGTCTATGTGTCAATTATTCCCCGACCATTTTTATGTCTTTTACCAAATACTCACATTGTTCATATTCTTTAATTACTATCCTAGTATTCACCTTAAGCATTCTCATCTACGGCACCAACTTATGTTTAAAACTTAATTACACTTTTTGATTCTTTTAATATTGCAAATATATCATTTTGGCTCTTCCAACATTTTATAAATAACACAATTAAGTCCTTTACCTTAATTCTTCCAGAGTAAGTAACTCTTTTGGTCCCTAAAAAGAATTCCATTTGTTTCAATTGAGTTCCTTAAATCTGAATCATAAAAACTGATACGGTGATGACCGATGGACCTCGCTCGCTCGGTCCGCACTTCACGTCACATCAACCAATTAATCATTACCTTTCTTACGACTAACCGAATTCGTACATTCGGTTACGACACGTCAGCCACGACGTGTCCAAGAACGAAAGACGCAAATATCCTCGACAAGCCAGTATATATACCCCACAACGTCTAGGTATGAACACACTGAATTCTTGTGGTTTTACTGTTATTCTGTTTGATTGGATTCTGACTTGAGCGTCGGAGTGCCATCGTGAGAGCCTCCTCTCGCCGCAGTTCTTCTCTTGCAAGTGATTATCGGACTAAACCCTGGGATTAATTTGGGGATTCACCGAAACACAAAATTTAGTCCCTGAAGATTCTACTTGTCTCACAATTTTGTTCCTGTATTTTCATATTTTTGTTTGGATTTGTATCCTCTTATGTACATGACAGTGCCATGTGATGAGAGAAAGACACAAAATTGATTGAGTGATAGGCCTCATTTATATAATAGAAATCATGAGTGAATGGTATATTTCATTCAGTGTCCCTCTCTCTTCACATGACACTATCATGATATTTTCTCACATGAGATGATAAAAGGATCTTCTAGGGACAAAATTGTGATATAAGGTATCTTCTAGGGACTAAATTCAATATTTTCATGACTAAGGGACTAATAAATTAAAACGACTGAAATCTTTCAAGGACTAAATTTGATATTTTTTTAATTCAGTGACTAAATTGAGACAAGTAAAATCTTTTAGGAACTAAAACAACAATTTATTCCTTCTTTCATTATAAAGACAAAAAATGATATTAAGGCACTCAATTCTCAAAGACAGAAAAACTCCTTCATCTACAATCATATATATATATATGTCACCTACATGAAATCACTCTCACCCACATGAAAAAATTTGAGACATGGAGACCAATAACACAACCTTAAACCATCATCCTCTTCTTCACAATATTCCTTATCCAACTCATAAAAAACCCATTTTGACCTCAAGCTTAGTGAATTCAAGTGAAGGCCATGAAGGTTCAATCTATCTTCCATTTTACTACTCTCAACTTCACCTTCCCAACAGTAATCCTCCAATTCACTTCATAGACAACAAAACCTCCCCAAACACATCATCTAACAGCAACAACAACAACAACATCAACAACAACCTTAATGATTGTGTTGGTGATCTAGCAGCAAAGGATGATGTTGTTGTGGTTGATGACAAGAAGAAGAAGAGGATGTTCTCCAACCGAGAATCGGCTCGGAGATCGAGGATGAGGAAGAAGCAGCAGATAGAGAATCTCCAGTACCAAGTGGATCATCTTCAGGACATGAATCATCAACTTTCTCAGAAGATCATTTACTTGTTGGAATGTAACCAGCAGATTATACAGCAGAATGGACAGCTAAAAGACAAAGTTTCTTCACTTCAAGGGGCAATCTCTGACTTGCTTCTTCCTCTGTCTCATCATCATCATCATCATCAAAATATCCCCATTAATGGTCTCTTCACTCAGCCTTCTTCAGCTCCACCAGTTACTTCTTCTGGAGCATAGCAATCTTCAAGCTAAAGGTTGTGATTTGTGACTTGTGAGGTACTTAATTAGACACTTTCATTGTATAGGATGGAACTTGTGGAGTATATATATATATATACATAAAGGCCCGTCCTGTACATGAGACTCCAACCAGAGTGGTATCTGGAGAAGGTCAAAAGTACGCAGTTTTACTACTGCAATCAGAGAGGCTGGTTCTAAGATTTGAGCCCGTGATCTCCAAGTCACATGGCAACAACCTTCTCGTTGTTTCAGGCTCATCTTCTAGTGTGTGTATATATATATGTTTTCAATTCCAAGTGGTTGTTCAGTAAAGAATTAAAATAGTTATATTTGATCTTTATCATAATTCCTCTTGCAAAAGTCCTTAAACCTATATAGACCTAACTATATCTTGCAATAATCACTTGATCATTTTAATTTAAATCTTGGAACAATGGTAAGGTTGTCTCCATGTGACTGGGAGGTCACAGATTCAAATTTTAAAAACAATCTCTTTACTCGTAAGAGTAAAACTGCATACATCTGATCTTTCTTAGAGCCCACCTGGTGGGAGCCTTGTACACTGGACTATCTTTTTTTTTTCTCTAACAAGAATTAGTTGAGCATGTTGGTCAATTAACTTATTTATAATGACTCGATCTCGATTTTGGTGCAGTATAAATATTTCTGAATTCTGTGATAATGAGAGGAAGATTCTTCACTTGTGGAATCCTAGAATTCTAGCTGTGAGGAAGAAGAAGAAGGTATTGAACTTCAAGAGCAAGCTGGACAAGAGAGATCAGAGGAAGAATCTTACTTTTTTACATACCACATTAATATTAGTGCTGATATATATATATATATATATATATATATATATATATATATATATATGCCTTATTAATTGACAATGACTAGATACATCACTCTGGGTTTATTACAAAATTATGAAATTTCTATTAATGATCTATCTATCTCTTAGTGGAAACTCTACCAAATAATATGCCATATATACAAACATTGCCTCCCAATCCCATCCATCATCACAAAAAAGAAGAGAGAAGAAAAAATTACACTCCTATCAACTTATGAAATTGCTACAATATATTTTGTCCCCATGCTACTTAAGACACAAGGTTCTTTTAGTCAAAAATGTGTTGTTGTAATTATTATTGTTCATTATAGTAAAGACAAAATCTCTATACAATACCCACAGAAGAATTATGACCAAGTCAGTTTCTTTCAGAGGAAAGGGGATTTGATTGGTTGAGATTTTCACTATCTGAGTTTGAGACGGAATTCTTACCATATCCCATAACTTTGAATCATCAATTATTACTAATTACTAAGTACTCCAAATTTATTCATAGCAGGATTTGGATACTACAAAAGTATTAAAAATTCAGTATTCTTTTTATTCTTTACTTGTCATTTGTTAATATTAATAATTTTTTTTAATCTATTCAAAGTGGGTCATATTATTAATAAATGACATTAAATAAATGGAAGGATGTAATAAAAATTCAATAGTCCTGTAATTTTATACCAGGAGAGCACACTTGTAAATTTCTTTGTGAAAATGACAGCTAAATTCGTTTTATCTATATAGCATTTCACTTAAAACTTGAATGTGTTTTAAAAGAAAGCAAGGTGAAGTAGGATAGGAGAATTAATGAAAGTAAAGAATGGTAATTACAGAGTCTTTCATGGCAAATTTGGTTTAAAAAGTAGAACCAAGGGATATCAGGTTTAGCGAAAAAACTAGTCTTACAGCAACATGACGAATTAATATTCAAATTTTTATTAAAAAAATATTTACATTTAATATTCGATATTGTCTCGAATAAATAGCTATGAAAAACCGAAGGTAGAGTTATATTAACTATTCTTAATAAATTATTTTACCAAATCCAATTTTTTTTATCACCTGTGTCTAAAAAAAAATGTTACCTTTAAGGCAGATGTAAAATGGATTAAATTGAGGGCAAAAAAAAAGGGGATTAAATTGGGATTCCAATCCTCCTTAATTCATTACATTCCATTTTGATCCATCATTTCAGTTAGGCTATAAGATCAAACCACAAAATTTATAAGTTTATATATATATATAAAGTACATATGGTCAAACCAATCTTCGTTGTCCTTTCCCTAACTGAGCTTGACCCAATATTAACTTAGTAGCTAAGATTCACATAGCCAAGATACTAAGATATGCTGTTTTGATCACTCAATCATTTAATCAATTAATTTGTATCCAAAAACAATAGGAGCCTTATTTCCTAATGCTATAGCTAAGTAATAAGCTAATTATGAACTGAGAAGGGATCAATAATGCATAACAAACCCATATTAAAGAGAAGCCGATTGATTATAATTTAAGGACCTTTGTTATATTTGTCTGTTAATTTATATGAAATGAGCAAACCATCATACATGATTATAACTAATAAGCATAATGTTAGTCACAGTTTCAACGAACTTCTGGTAACCTTTTTGTCATTTGAAATGGCATTTTTATGATGCCACAAGCTCAGATGCTTCTAAAAGCAAATGTACAATCAGTTGTTTTTCGCTGTGTGTTTCCCGTTCGACATATTAGGCGGCGTTTCGGATCCTGGTGTTGGTCCGTTGCTGCATGGCTCTTCAACTCCTACAATGGGATTCAGGTATGACTGGAAACAAGGCAACCTAGACAAAGATGACCTTGCACAGATTAGTTTCTTCAACAAAATCCATAAAATTTCAGTTCTTAGCACATGCTTTTAGTTTAATTTACCTGCTTGACTTAATAGTTTCATCATCTATTGTCACTTCCTCATCAAAAATGTTGCCTGCAAAAGGAGATGCTTACTGTCAACTGAAGATTTGGAATATTCTGTATATACGTCATACTACATCAAATGAAGAATCAAATTAGAAGAAAGCATGAAGTTCAGTTTGTGGTTTTACCTTGCTACCATTGCATTATTATAAACATGGCTTGACTATGTCTGAAGTCAATTGTATGCATAAAGTATGTCACTGACACAAATACGGTACATGATAAGACGGCAGAAGAAAATCTAAAGTGTCTAGGTGTTATTTGATGTGTTTCCTAATGTCTCATCTCATTTGAGTTTTTAACAAGTTGTGTCCGTGTAAGTGTTTGTGCTTCATAACTTCTTTTCCAAGTTCTAAATATTATATTGCTACTTTTCCTTTATGGCTATTTTGTGAAAAGTGTTCTGTGGTGGAGATTTCATAGAGTCTCAAAGGTCTAGGGGCTGTGAGCAATGGTTTGAAAGTTTTCTTGGTAAGGTAACTCTTTCCCTATTTTTTCTCAACTTATAATACCAAATCAGTATTATTTTCAGTTTGATTTCTATGGGTTCTATCAAATGGGTATTAGAGTAGGTCTCAAGAAGGGGATGGTTAACACTAGAATGGGTTAAACCTTGTTTTCCTTGGTTGTTTAAACTTAAACATTACTTCAGAGTGAATGGAGTGAAGGAGGATGAAAAAGGTGGCTGCTGCAGTCGTTGGGCTAGAAGGGAAAAGCACTAAGGAGGGATTCAAGAAGGAAATCATGGAGCACTTTTATCCAATGCAGCAAGGAGACAAGTATGAGGCACTGGTTACACTGAGATAGGAGGACTCGGTGACGGTGACCAACTACAAAGAGCAGTTTGAACTCCTCTCTGCGCCACTCACAGAGGTGTCCGACAAGCGGCTTGTGGGATTTTTTAAAAATGGGATAAAGCAAGAGATGGGGCCAAAGTTATAATGAATAAGGTGTCAAACCGAAAACAACTTGTGGATTTGGCCCAAAAGGTGGAAGAAAGAAATTGGGTTTTGGATTGGACCAAAAAGGCTAGATGGAGGTGTGGGCCTAAGCAACTTCGGGAGAAGTTTAATGGGGTCTATTCCAGGTATATAGCATTCAGGATCCGACCCAAATCAGCAACCCAATTCACCTGCACAAGGGAGCATTGTCCACGAATGCTGAATTGCACAAGAACTCCTCCACGGCTTCTATGACAGTCTCCAATAAGGCACAGAAGGGAAGTCAAAAACTAACTGATGCAAAAAAAACTAGCAGAGAGCTGGGTCTTTGTTTTTCTGGTGAAGAAAAATTTGGGTTCAATGACCAGAACTAACCTTAACATATTGATACTGTCTGAAGAATATGACACCGAAAATGCTAGGGAAGCATGTAAAACAGTCAAGAAATAAAAAGAATTATGGGATGATGGGAAAGCGGAAATATCTATGAATTTGGTAGGCTTCACAACAGTAAACACAATGAAACTCAAAGAAAAAATTCAAGGGCAAGAAGTCTTAGTTTGGGGCTACCCACAATTTTATTTCAAAAGAACTTGTGAAGAAACTGAAGATAGCACTAACTCAAACAAAGAGATTCAGAGTCACAGTGGGGATGGCCATAAAGTAAGGGATCACCATTACATATTCATTAATTTCCTTTTCCTTGAGTGGCACGGATGTGGTCCTTGGCATGGTATAATAATTGCAACCCTTTGGAGAAATGAAGATAAATTGGAGAAATCTTACCATGACATTCAAAGTAGGGGATCAACAAATATGTTTAAGCCCACCCTCCGAACATCTCTAGTTTCCCACAAAGCAATTTTGAGATCAGTTCCGAAAGAGAAGCAAGGGCTCTTCGCGGAGTTAAGAGCTTTGGAAAAGCATCAAGGTACAGGAGAAGGACCAAAACTTCAGCAAAAAGAATACTCGGTAGAAGTGCATAAGCTACTGGACGAATTTGCATCCCTTTTTCACAGGCTATCCTGTGAAAAGTGTTTAATGGTGGAGATTTTCAAGAGTCTCGAAGATCTAGGGCTTGTGAGGTGTGAGCACTGGTTTGGAAGTTTTCTCTCTAAGGTAACTCTTTGCCCATTTTTTCTCAGCTTATAATACCATATCAGAGTATGTTTTCAGTCTGATTTCTCTGGGTTCTATCAATCTATCCGCATGAAATTAAGAGATGATAAGATATTCTAATTTCCTAGCAACATCACATGCCATTCACACAAAGTTACAATATATCATTTCGTCTGTCTAATACTACATTGGTCACCAATGATTGATGGCACTTGAGAAATAAATAACACATTCACGCATTAACAGAACCAGATGTTGAGAACCAAAGTGAGAGTGGTCATGAGCACAAAGAGCAATCAATAGTTGTTTCAAGCACATCGTTAGTCACAAAGTTATGCTAGCCTAATATAAACAACTCCAAGGAAATATTATATTCACTGTTGCAAAATATTCATAAGTGTATGCACAATGAGTTCTTATTGCTGAAATCCAAGAAATCCATCATAGCAGTCACAAACCTATAAGGCAAAGAAGGAACCTTAAATTTGACTAGTCAACATATACAGAAAGAGAGAAATACACATATCTGTTTCAAAAGCTATTGTTGCATACCTCCATTAAGGGTTTTTCCAGAGAAATACTTTCCTATCAAGCGACGAGTGTAGTCAGCCTCATACTTCTTAAACCTTTCAATATACTGCGGGCTGTCCAGGTGACTATAAAATGAAGAACAATACAAAATAATTATCTCCATTTGGACAAGAAACTAGAAGAAATTTACTGCCTCTATCCAAAGATATGTTTCATCTAAAATACAAGGCACATAATATATATGAACCATCATGATTGCATTTTTAGATTTAAGTTTATTCTGAAACATACTCTTTGTGAACAAAAAAATCAAGAAAATGAAGTAGAAAATAGAAATTGATTCAGAATAGAAGCATATTGGGGAAAGTCACCCGTTTTTGGAATATGTTCTGAGGGAGGGGTATGTGGCTTGTGCATATTGGGGATAATTATTTGTAAGTTGTAACTAAAAATGAAGTCATATGATTAACTGAGCAAATTTAATCCATTTTAAACATATTCCTGAAAATTTCGTTCTGTATACTAGGTTTGAAAATGACACTAATTTCTCAATCACAGTTGTATAAAGAGGAATTCTAGCTAATTATATATGCAGGACAAGAAGATAACACAGAAGCAGATAACTTCTCCTTGTGGAATACCAAAAACTGAAAACAAATGGAGAAAAAATGAATTCTCAGGTTTATGCTACAAAACCAAACAGGATCAGTAATTTTCATGAATATTCTCATTTGTGACTCTCAAGTCTCAACCATGCCACGTTTTTTACTCCTACTTCTATATTCAGCTCAACAAATTTGTTGACTTTGTCTCTCTGCTTTTATTATTGTCACTTAGTTTGGTCTTACTATGGTGTTCAATTAAATAATCTCTGGTAATGGTGTTCGATATGTCTCAGCAAAGCATCTATTTTTTCTATGCATCCATATCACATAAACTAAGAAAATTCAGTCAAAACATTGTGAGACATTGTTTCCTAGCAATTGTGCATAGCTAACAAAATTATCAAAATCAGAAAAATTTTAGTCATATAAGACAGATACATAGTTGCAATTTCTCAAACTTACCATGTCATACCCCTGAAGAGAACTTAAAAACTTCAATCATTAGCAGTTCTTATTGTTCTTTTGAACAACTAACATCTGACAATTACATGACTTTTCTTTTAGCTCAAAAATCAGAAAGGATGCAAGGTAGGCCTACAGCATGCCCATTGTCATCCTTTATCAAATACCAATCCATTCAACACTGGGATGTCAAATTCTCAGGGAATCCAAAAACAATGAAGTGTTTATACGAATTCATTCAACATTGGGATGTCAAATTTTCAGGGCATCCAAAAAAAAATTGAAGTGTTTATTTATTTTTTCAATCTACAGAGAAGAACAGCTCACTCCTGTTTCATTCTCCTCTTTGTTAGAGAATATCAATATAGCAGTAGAAGGAGAACTACACAGGATCCGTACTCGAGATTTCTCTTCCTCCCTCCATTTTTCAATACACTTAATTTTCACTCAAAAAACATCTCAGTTCAAGATCACAAAGACAAAAAATCTAAACAAGAAGCCCATAAGTTTAATCAGGGTAAATAAAAAGTAAAGAGAGAGAGAGAAAGAACTACAAAAACAAAAAAACTTACTCAAGACCATCGGAAAAGTCAGGCAATTTCTCATCCCCATGGAAAACCCCATTGTTCTCAGCACTTTCCACCTTGCAAATAGGAATAAAAACCCTAGAAATAATTAGCAACAATAACACCTACAAGCGTTCGCGCGAGAGAGAGAGAGAGAGAGAGAGAGAGAGAGAGAGAGAGAGAGAGGGGTCACCTGATTCTTAGGAGGAGCGTTTGAGAGAGACGGGGATTGAGCGGCGGCGTTGCTGGAATTGGAGGCCGAGGGAGGCGTGGGTTGAGGTGAAGAAGAAGGAAGTGTCGCCATTTTCTTCACAAGTTGAAATTTTTCACACACACACAGAATGAACAGAAGAGAGCAAATTGTGGTGCGTTAGTAGATGTTTTGATCGCTTTTTGCATTTTCAATAAATCAAACGAATTAATGCTCAATTTCAGTTTCACTCTTGTAACTTCCGAAAATTTAAGAGACCCAAGAGAGGATTTGCTTGGGAAGTAAGAATTGGAGGGAAGAGAAAAGAAATAAAAAGTTTTTATTTTGGCAGATTTCGAATAATTTTTTTTTCTTTTATTATTGTTTGGAATTTGGATTGAAAAGAGGAATGAACTTCATATATTTACCAATGACAAAAATTCTATTTTGATCCCTCACGTTTAGCATTTTTCTTGATTGAGTCCCTAACGTTTGTTCAATATCAATTTGGTCTCCCACATTTGTAACTAGTATCAATTTGATCCCTTCATTATCTAGATGTTAAAATAGTTAAAAGAATGCTGGTTTAGATAATTAAATACTAAGTGTATACTTAGATTACAAATGTGTCACCTAAATACACATATGAGCAATTCAGCATGCACACTTAATGTTTAATTGTCCACGTCAGCATTTTGTGAACTATTTAAACACTTGGATAATGGAAGGACCAAATTAATACTAATTGAAAACTTAAGGGATCAGATTGAGATTGATGAAATGTCAAGAACTAAATTGATATCAACTGTAAACGTGGGGGGCTAAATTAAAACTTAGCAAATGTTAGGGACAAAATTAAAGAAAATACTAAAAGTCAGGGACCAAAATAAAGTTTTGTCATTTACTAACTAGTATAAAATTTCCCTCAACGAAATGCAGTTTGTATGTAGCACAAATCTTATATATAGGAGAGAGAGTAGGCACCAACTCACATAAGAACTTATATGAAATAGTCCCTCTTCATAGAACAATATGAAAGTCTCTACCACTTACTTTCTCAAATTGAAAGTATGGATCTTAGAAAAATTGTTCAATATCACACAATAACATATATATATATATATATATATATATATATATATATATATATTGACATGCAAGAAATGAGAAAAATTAAACTACATAAAGAAGACAATCACAAAAATAAAATTGTTTACAAGACATACTTATCTACAATAAGAGCCTAGGGCCTATAAATGTACTTAGTGATGATTAAGAACAAAATCCAACTAGTTTGAAATAAAAAGGCCATATTAATTTGTTAGTCTTTTGATTCATTTGAAAAGAGAAAGGAATAGGTGACTAATATGATTTTACAACAAAATTAAATGAAGTCTTTTTACATTAGGTGAAGTTGACTATATAGAATAAGTGACACTGATGTTTTTTTTTTTTTGGTTTATTTATATAATTAGATTGTTAATAATTAGATCTTTATCTTGATATTTTGTTCTTGTATATTGCTTTCTTTGATCTCTATATACATTCTTTAGTTAGGTTATATATATGCCACCTAACCTAGTCTTAGATAAAATTTTTCCTCAAGTTCGAGTGGCATTTTCTATAACAAATGACACATGAGACATTCCTCCATTTCATCACTTCAGTTTGAACCCTATATATGGTTTAGTCCCCCCCTCCCCTACTATCTCGCCGTTATTCTGTACGATAATCGTCAATACTTAAAACTTGTGACTTATATTATATGGAATGATCTTCATGTTTCACTTCTACCTTAGAATCAGTGTATTATCTCCCACTAAAATTACATTTCATATGTTCAATTTTATTTCAACTTATATGAAAACCTTATATTTCCAAAGCTTGCCTCTCTAGTTATTCATTTACCTCTTCTTTCTAATCTCCTCTAAGGACTATATTGTGAGGCAAAAAACATGCAACATGGATGGCATTCTCTCTTGGATAGATTCATTAAGCACATCCAATATATCAAGTTAAAAAGGTAAGGGCCTAAAGCTAAATCTTGGTGCAGTCCTATATAGTTATAGGAAAAAATTTCGTGACTCCACTTTCGGGTCTCGCCCTAATTGTGACTCCATCATACATATTGGATATTTTTTATTGTTCGAATATAAGCCACACATATTCTTTTCTTTTTGAAACACTTTCCACAATCCATCTCTCGTACACAATCATTAGTCTTTTTCAAATCAATGAAAACTATATAGAGGTTTTTTTGTGTGTGTTCTCCGATAGCTTCCCATTGATCTTTTTAATAAGTATATTGTCTTTATGGTTAACCTTCTTTGTATGAAATCAAATTGGTTCTCTGTAAGCTGGGTGTACAGCCTTAATCTCTACTCAGTGACTTATATGAGCTTGATTCCCCCTATAATTTGCACAATTTTATATGTTTTTCCTTGTTCTTATACAAAAGGATTAAAATACTTTTCCTCTATTCATTTGGCATTTTCTTTGATCTCATTATCTCATTAAATAAGTTTATTAGCCAACTTCATAAACTCTTCCACGCGTCAATGAGGTATATTATCTGGTTATATTGCTTTGTCTTTATCCATTCTCTTAAAAACTAGCACTACTTCAAACTCCTAGATTCATTGTAAAAAGTATAATATAAGCTTCCTATTTTGCCTAGCTACCATCCATCATGACAAGGAAAAATGCCTCCTTCATTCAAAAGTTTGCAGAAATAATTCTTCTATCGTTCTTGAATATCTTGTTCCCTTACTGGGATATATATTATCCCCATCTTCATCCTTAATACATTTACTTTTCCAATGTTGTATCCTCAACGGAAACCTTCTTATCCTCTAGTTAGCTTCACTCTCGCTCCACATGACTATTTAGACCTCCTCTTAGAAAAATTTTCTATCCTAAGATATATTTGAATTGAGTATTAGGGAGAGAAATAAAACATCTTCAATTCCCCTTGTTTAAAAAGTTAAAAATTATCTAATACAAACTTTAGAACTATTATCCTATTTCTATTCTTATCTACTATGATATATATATATATATATATATATATATATGTGCTCCATTTCTAGCTTTTAACTTATCAATGTACCAAAAGCTTAAAACCCAAAGTGTCCTATTCTCTTGCCTTCTCTCTTACACTTATCATTCTTTCTAATCATAATGTCTACTATTTTCATTGATTACCTATAAGTGTATGTGTTAAAATTCCAAGTACCAAAATGGATCCTACAATCTTATGGAATAGCTTCTTTAATTTCCATAATATTTAACTTTTGAAACTTGTTTTCATTTTCTCAAAGAAAGCATATAAATTAATAACAAGATAATATTCTAACATTTACCAAACCAAATAGCTCACTTGAAAAAATTGTCAACGGCGAAAAACCAATAATGTAGAAAAGCAAAAAATACAAATAAAAATAAAAATTGTGTGAACCGGATAATTGTTTTTTTTTTAAGTTGAATAATGGCAAAATTACAAATACCTAATCCGACGGAAAATTGTCAACAATATTAAAGAATTATCATGAAAATTATATTAATATCTACTGTCACCCTAATAAGTAGCTCAATTGGCAAATATTGTGATGAAATTGAGAATAAAAAAATGGGATAAAGATATAGGAAGCTTGCTTAAGCTTTATTAAAGATTTGACCTCCTTAGATTTTTTTTTAATGTCTTATAGCTTTCTTATTTTTTATTCGCTAGATTTGACACATAGAAGAGAGAAAAAGTCGGGTTCGAAATAACTCGATCTTTCTATAACAAATCCCATGAAAAAATCAATATTCATAGATAAAAATTTTAGTTTAAATCCAAACCCTAGTATTTAGGGAAACCAAAGAAAATCAAACTAAAATCAATAGGATAAACTAAGAAAAAGATGAAAGTTTTTCATACCTTGGAACTAATTATTCGTAGCTTGAGTTGTTTCTTCATGTTCTCCAGACGGATTAAACTACACAACAAACGAAACTGAAATCTTTCAAAACAAAGTAGGGTTTTCGCTCTGCGACGACTCAAAAGTTTAAATATATAACCTCTAGTAAATGACTTGATTTATAATTAGTGAATTATATTTAGTGTCATGACAAGATAGAAAATTAATAACAAACTTTTTTGGGTTAACTTACACTTTTGGACCCTATATTTTTATAACAATTGTAATTTAGTCCCTATATTTTTACTTTGTGCATTTCAGTCCCTCTAATTTCTACTCATTTGTAAGATGGTCCTTGTTGTTAAATCTAGTTAAAACTCTGTTATATACTTGCAAATGTGGCAAAAATAATTCCGAGTTAGATGCCATGGTAGCCACATGTATTTCTTCAACAGAAATAAGCCTTAATTTTTTTTAAAAAATCAAATTAATTAAAAAATAAAAAGGTTGGGAAATAGTATCAATAAAATTGTACTAAAAATGCAAACATGACTTTCCATAGGAAAAGAAGATTATTCTCAATCCAAATTAAAGAAATGAATCTGGAGCCACGTTGATTTGTTTATTACCTTACTGTTTTATCTAGTTTCAATTTTTCTTTCTGGTTTTTAATTTGTTGTAACTCATAATTCAACGAGGCTACACAAAGTTGGATAGGATAGGATTTATAAATAAATATATTAAAAAATGTTGATAAACTTGATTTTATCGTTTTAAAACTACATGCAGAAAGTTATAAAAAAAAAAATATGCACAATCGAATAAAAAATAAGTTATAAATTTAGTACATTTTAAATTACAAAAAAATTAAAAAAATTTTTAAAGTTTGTCTTAAATTTATTTATCCTCATTTTAAATTTATTTTATCCTATTTTATTTAAAAATAAACATGAAATAAATAATTAAATACTAAACAAGTGTTTTTTTTTAAATTAATACTAAACCAGTGTTAAAGCTACCATTACTTATATTATTTACTTATTTATTAGGTATAAAATGAACCATTCACAAAATCATAAAAAATCATTAATAATTAAGCCTTACAAGTAATTGTTACACAATGACTCAATGAGCACTAAACAAAAATTAGAGACAACCAAATAAATTCAATATTATATAAATATAATATTGTGATTCATTGATACTAGGGAAGTGAATTGATGTCGGGTCGCTAGGTTAAAAAGGTTAGCCCAAACTGATCTAAATAGTTTACTTAGACAGATTTAATAATTCCTTGGTTCATCAATCAACTAGTTGAACTGAGGGATTTCGATGCAGTGAATTATAAATGCATGAAGTGTACAATCTAGACCGTCAAATGGAAATCGAGATTCGTGTTCGTGTCAACACTCTCATCGAACGGCTCAAATTGTGTAATTTATGCACTTTATCAAATCTGCACTTTAACAAATCCGACCTGGGTCAAAAGAAAGAAGGGTTAAACTCAAATGGAGCCATGGGTTACAAAATTGAAAAGTAGCAACATAACTAGACAAGTCTATAATGCCTAAATAAGACTGTTACCTATTTCCTTACTCATATATCTATCTCTTTGCCTAAAAGGAAAAGTAAAGAATAATTTGTAGTAGAACAAAGATGATTAAATTGATTACCTATAACAGCTATAGACCAAGAAAATCTTTCATCAGTTTCAAAATGGGTTTGGAGCAAGGATATCCTGTCAATCTCTCAAACATAATTCCATCCATTCGTGCTTGAACTCCATCAGAAGAAGTCAAGTCCTGAAGCAGTTCCTTCAATGTTCTATCTACACCAACTATGGTTTGCCCTATTTCACTTATCATCTCTCGTAAGGAAGGCCGGGAGAGCTCCACAAGGGTAACCTGCCACAGCCCAAGCACATTCACCAAGTAAACTTGCAATTCTCAGAGAGTAAATTACAGTTTTTTGATCCCTAAAAGATTCTACTTGTCTCAATTTAGTCTCTGAATCATGAAAATATCAAATTTAATCCCTAAAAGATTTCAATTGTCTCAATTTAGTCCCTGAAAGATAGCTTGTATCACAATTTCATCCTTGTATTTTATATTTTTGCTTTCTACTGCAGTGAAACAAGATATCTTTCAGGGGTTAAATTTGATATTTTCATGATTTAGGGACTAAATCGAGATGAATGGAATCTTTCAGGAGCTAAATTTGATATTTTCATGCTTTAGGGACTAAATTGAGACGAGTGAAATCTTCCGGGCCCAAAACAGTAATTTACTCATTCTCAGATATAAACAAAGCAAACACACTGCTAACAAAACGGCATAGTTAATACTCACCTGTCTGTCTTTAGGAATATTGGCCTTCAATTTGGCTATGGCGATAGCTCGAGAAATCCCACCGATAGCATCGACCAAACCATGTGAAGCTGCATCTTTGCCAGTCCAAACTCTCCCCTGTGCAACCTGCTCCATCTTTTCTACCTGATCACAAATATTGAAGCTTTAGCTTAGTCATAGGATGACGAAAGATGCGTGGGAATTTTATATTGAACTAAAACGTACAGTCATTGATCTGGAAAGAGCTGCTTTATCTCGAAATTGCTTATAAATATGCTGCGCAAACTTGGCAAATAGCTCTGCTTCGTCTGGTCTGTTAAAAAAGAAATGGTTATGTCTGTTCCAGAAATCATATATAACTGATACCATAAAAAGTAAAATCCCTGGATATTATACCAGGCATTGAAAAAATGAAAGGGAAAGGGTAGAATTTGCAACCTAAGACACATTAAAGTCATACACAGTATACTACATTTCTGCAATCCCTCTGCATACTCAGGGTGACCTTTTAGTGCCTACAGCTAGACAACAAGATTGCTCCATAGATTTTCTCTTTCCACAATCCACTAGCCAAGACCAACCTGATCCTTTTCCAAACATCCTGAATAGGCACCCTGTAGTGCCACCCCCAATTCCAACTAAACACAAGTACGATGTATCTATGCTAGAGTGAGCAACTGTTCAGCACACTTCTATTTCTCATCCTGATACCTGGATTTAAGAATCAAGGATATTTTCAACTAGGGATCTAGGTTGGGGAGTAACTTCTGGGAATGAAGAAAATCAAAAAGTGGACCAACCACAAATGAATTTGACGTTATGTAATTTTAAGCGTCCCCAAGTTTTTTCTATCTGCCTTCAATTCCCAAAGATGCCTACTCAAGTCCACACATACGTGAAAGTTGAAACAGGGACTTCCTAATAATAATAATAATAACATGTTCACTTCGTTGATCCATATTCATAAGATTCGACAAAGTTTTACGCTAGTTGTCGACTACCTAACACAACCCTCCTCTTTCTGATAATAATGTGCTGGGAAAATTATCTAGGCATATTAACTTATTGGAGGTGAACTTCCCTTCTCAAAGGGAGAGTGCTACTAACAGTTGACATATCAGATGGCAAACTACACTTTTAAGTATTCAGTCTTGTTCCTCCAGAACTTCAAACCTCGAATACAACAAATCCTATTACCTAAAAGGACGTTGGTTAGCAGCAAGGAGCTCCGCATATTTTCCCCTTGATATGATTTCCTTGTTGAAGCCGATCTTCTCATAAAGTTTCCCCAGGTTAAGTTTACCTACGAGAATTTAAAGTCAATCATCAAATTAACAGATTACAATGAACTCAAGTACTTCTGTTTTCATGAAGTCTCCCTTGTCATTTCAGAACTCAAATTAATACTTTCCCTTCAGCCACAATTTCCTTTGGTTGCTTTTAATTAATATAAATTATATAAGTCTCCCTGCATATTCCTTCTTATTCCTCTCAAAATCAATTTTGTAGACAAGATAAATAAAGCAGGAGATATTTCAAACAACAGCACAACAATTCCTTAGTAGTCTTTAGTAAATAGTTTTTGTATCTTACGTGAGCTATGGGAAAGGAAATACAAAGATTATCTTTGCTTTCTTCCTACATTCCCAATTGAGCAACACCATTTCAAATTTCAAAAAGGATAAATTAGTTTTCTTACATGGATATTTTTTGTCAACTTTACTTTGTTACAATTATTACTTCTTTTCAAAATTTAGGATCAAACATTATTATCTTCCTCTCTAGTCTCTATGTCCCTCTCCTTTCACCTACTAATACACCACAACTTACTTGAGACCACCCCAATTGATCCAGTTAAGGAAAGACTTTCTGCTACAATAGTTCCTGCTCCCATTGCCATGTAGTAGCCTCCACTTGCTGCCACATCAGACAATGAAGCAATGACTGGTTTTGAGGAAGCCAAAAGTCTGATTTCCCTCCACATCCTGCACATTATGATGCCAGAATGATCAGCCATTTGTATAGATTTCCTTTCTTTCCTTCATCCGTTCTTCCTTGCATTTATCACCAAAATACTTGGCTTTCTATCCATAACCAATATCACAGCTGTATTTCAAATTTAGCTAGATCATTAAAGATATGATTAAAATATTCACTGGAAAAATTCTTTAATAAAAAATGTCTAAATGAAGTTCAAGTACTCATAAAGAATACAAATTGGTAAATATTCATTCTAGTTGTATTCAACCAACAATTTCAAAACAACAACAACAATCAAAGCATTTTCCCACTAGGTGAGGTTATTAATAGATAAATCCATCCTACTAGTTAGGTTATTAATAGATAAAGCCATCCTAATAGTTTCTCCTATTCTTTTCTTTAGTCTTTCCCTACCGCTAGTTATTGGGCTATCTTCCATCTTATCAACTCTAAGTATATAAGCCTCTAACGGCCTTCTTTGAACAATTTCAAAACAATTTTAAGAAATGTGTATATTCATTTATCAACTCCAACTGTAATTTTAACACAACATAGAAGGAAATTTTCAGCACTTACAAATCAGAAGCAAGGGCATCACCACCAGGACTGTCAATTCGGATAATAGCAGCCTTATATTGTTTTGACACTGAAAGGCCAAGGAAAAAAACCAATGTAACCTGATGATAAACTATCAAATGCATATAGCTAGCGAACAAATATTGAAGCATGGGACTTGATAAAGTGGATTGAATTTAGCTAGAGGTGTATCACTCATTAAAGACCTTTTCAAAACATCAATCACCACTTGGAACAAGAAGCCTGCCTTCACTTGGTCATTTTGTTATTTGGTTGTGATAAAATCCCAATGGACAATTCTCTTATTGCTGAAAAACTTCCCACTCAAAATAGTGCTACAAAACAACAACTTAAGGCTGGAAACCAGCTATATATCCTAATTTCATGTCAGTCCAGTGTACCTCTTACTTTGCGAATCTTCTGAATGAACTGCTCAGCAATTACACCTGAGCTAGATGCACTCGATCGACTCTTGATGCGACTAATGCTTCCTGAGGCTCGGATGATGGCTATCAAGTCTTTACCACCTGATATTCCAACATTCCATTTCCTAACTCCAGAGTATTTCCTATATTTAATCAAGAAAAAGAAACAGCTTCAGATGGTTAATACAATTTATTAAAGATGATTTAAATTTAAGAGCATCTGTAACAATAAAAGGCAGTTCAGAGACAGGAATTTTAGTAACATAAAAAGTGTAATTTACAAAAAAAAAAAAAAAAAAAAACTCCACAACTTAAGGGAATAAAGGGCTGTCTATGGGTAAAAATTACAAACTTTCAGAATTCTACAAAAATAGGTAAGCAAATTATGTCAAAATAAAGTCCATGAACATCATAATAGTTTCCAAGTTGAAGAAAGAAGTGCAAGTATAAAGCCCGGAAGAATGTAAATTCCAAATCCTTCTATTAGGAACGGTTGAAGCACGAAAAGGAGCTAGAATTTCTAGCGACGATGCAATATTATCAACAAGTCTCTCATTAAGATTTCTAAACAAAATGAAAATTCCAAGAAGTATGTTCACCATGATCTCCATTAAAAACTCAGAAATTGGCACATTATGTAAAGATGATAAACAATAGAGATGAGGAAAAAGCCCAAGAAAAGAAGATTCACCAATCCAGGGATCTTCCTAAAAACGAAAACGAGTACCATCTCCAACACAAAGAGAAAGAATTGAAGAAAAGGAATGATATACTTGAGTCTTGATAGATAAATTTCCTGGGACTTGCTTGTGTACACCAATCCCAAGGTTAGCATCCCAACCATTCTTTTGAACACCATATTAACTTTTGATTATCCTATCCCACAAGGAAGTAGGCTCTAAAGGAAAACGCCAATACCATTTAGCCACTGGAGAGATGATTTAAGACACCAAATTACCTAGACCCAACCCACCATCCTCCCTTGATCTACAAGGCTACAACACACCTCCCAACTAACCAATTGGTCTTTCTTAGACTCGCCCTTTCCGGACCACAAAAAGTCCATCATAATCACTCTTAGCTATAAGCTTATAACACCTCGTACTCCTTAAAGCATAAATGTGAAGGGAAACTATAATTGTATAATATATTAATACCCAAGCAGGAAATAAAACCAAAGAAGAAAGCAACCAACGAAGTTATTGAAGATATCTTTAAATGGGGGAATTTGATTGTAGTTATTTGAATGTGAAAAACATTACAATCATTGAAAATAGTCGGATGATAAATATAGAAGGTTAAACTTTTAACAACTTCAGTGAAATCAAGGATCGAGAAGAAACTTTTAAGATAATAAATTTTACAAGGTAAAGGATTTGTTCAGAGTTTCTTCCTTAGACATTCCTAAATTTGACTTTCATTTACGCCAAGGAAATAGCATAATTTATTATAAACCCAAAAAGAAATTGGTGACCTGTAATCAACCATAGGCAGATATTCATTTCTTTTCACCCCAAGTCTCTTCATCAATGCGGAAGTAACCTGCAAAACATTAACATTGCAGATCCTTTTTACCTCTGTTGATATTGCTTTCTTCAAATCCTCAAAACAATATATGAACCAGCATTGATGGTCAATATATATTAACAAAGTTAATTGTAGCAGAGTAAACTCCACAAGATATTAGAAGCCAAATAAAACCAACATACTCTGAAAGGGAAGGAAAGAGAAACTCCCAGTCAGAATGTCTCAATTTAAAACCTAAAAAGAATGCTACAATTTAAATTTGACATCCATCACCAAATCAAATTCTACATATGATTATATACAAACAGGAGAGAGCTAGCACATAAAGACAGTGTTATGCATAAAATAGTTCTTAAAATTTTGTACCTCATCATCATACATTATGTTTGTTATGAAGCCCTCTTCTTTCAACCTGTCTACTCGATAGACTCCTTCATTTATGAAATTTTCAACCTCTTCTCTTTTTTTACCTGCATAAAAATTTGCAGAAGCGGTTTTGATTCATTACTTCAATATTTAACAACTAATTCACATGTAAATGCACCTCTGGAAGAAGAGACTTTATCCAGCCAATTTGTGTAGATATTATCAAGCAATTGAGTCAGCATCTCAGAAGTTTCTTCAGACATGGTTTTACAGGCTAGTTGATCTCCTGCACTTTTGTATTTCCCAATCCTTTCAACTTGTGGTTCAATTCCTATGTTATCTAAAACACCTGACAATAAATGATAAATGACATAAAAATAAACAGTAGTGTCAAGCTTAGATACCTAAGTATGAGATGATGCAAAAAGCATTTAAAGAACTTTTGTGGAATTAATATAGCAAGGATTATATTAGTAAATTTATTGGAAAGACATATTAGCAACAAATATCTGAGCACACTATATAGTAGAAAGAACACATCGGAGCCAAATTTCAATTCAAACTATATAAACCTGCAGGCTGAAAGACATATAATAGCTGCAAGCGTGAATAATTGCATGAAGAAGAAATATACCAAGTAAATTCCAGAAAAGAATCTGTCTACATACGACATGTGAACACAATTTTTCTAAAGAACCATATTGCAGAAAGCACCTTAAAAACTCTGATTATATACACAGAGAAGTTTTAAGATTTGTCACCCCCTCAATCAGGGAATACATGAGAGTTGAGACTATGCATTATATTATAATACATTAAATTATATGTGCTTAATAAGTTAATAATAGGAAGCTGTGAGTATTTCCCAAATACAAAATAGATCCACAATGCTACTAATCCATACAGAAAAAGCTATAACCAAAATTAAAAATAACAGAATAAACATCCTTTTATCATGCTTGAGACCTCATCCCAAACCACCCATCCCACCACCCCCCCCCCTCTCCAAAAAAAAAAAAAGAAAAGGAACTATGAAAGAACATAAATTCGTGGTCGGCTTACCTCTGATGAATGATGCTTGAACAGTGAAGCCAAACAATGAAAAATAGGCACTTGGAGGGGCATATATCTCTTCACAAGCACACGCTAGGTAATATTCTTTTTCTCGACATGAAGGGACATAAGCCACAACAAATTTCCCTACAAAAGTTATCAACTATCAAAGCTTTTCATAAGCAACCAGGATTATTTTTATGGGTCAAATTTTTAGTTGAGAAGAAGAGGAACATTATAAATAAATATGAAAATCAGTAGAGCATGATATATTACTTAAACATAAAAACTCTTGACATTAATAATAGCTTAAGATTTTGGGATGAAATGGCCATTAACATGGTTTGGAAGCCTCTTTGACCAAATATTTAGAATTGAGCCTTGCCGCTAGGGATGATCATGGGTAGGGTACTATAATCCCCAGACCCGGATCCGGACTTGAACGGGTATCAAAATCAATCCCCATCCCCGGACCCTACGGGTAGTTAAATCCCCATACCCGGACACAGACCCATAAAAATTTGAAATAAATTATTATTTTATTAATATAAAATTTATTTTTATCAATTTTTTTCATCTATAATCACAAAAAATAAAAAAATTAATCATAAATATAAATGTACAATTAAATTAATTTAATATCTATAAAATATTTAACATTTTTCTTAGAATTATATATTTTCTCAACACAAAAAAAATTTAAAAATAATACTTTATATATATAAAAATAAATACTTACTATTGCGGGTAGGGTGCGGGTAGGGTACCTCCTTACCCGGACCCGTTGACTTTGTACCCGGACCCATACCCAGACCCACAGGGTAAATTTTCAGGGTACCCAATGGGTATGGGTATTTTGATCATACCTAAGCCTTGCCAACAACATTTGGCATTGTAAAGTTAGAATTCAGCACAAGGAATGGTAGGCATGGGTTTTGCCCTGTTTCAAGCTGAAGGGACTTTCAAGTGATGGAGTGTGTTAAATATATTAATGAATCAATCTAGTGTAGGCTTGTGCTTTGTCCATATTTCAAGTTCAAAGAGCTTTTGCATCAGGGTATGTGTTAGATATATTAGGTAAATCAATCTTGGAGCTTCTCCTATTAGCTTAGACTTTTAAGACAAGTTGATCATCCAATCATTATAACTACGCATAGGCAAGGCAACCATGCTGGGGTATACCAAATGTAGCCAGTCCTTACAACCTAGAGTGTCATGAGCAACTTGACTTGTGAGATATTTAACCCCTAGAATGCCATGATCCAGCTTACTATCATGTGAGATATCACCCTCATTCATTCTTTGCACTTCTCATGAAACTCAATTTTTGGACAAGAAGCCATCATCACAAAGATCAAACTAAATAAGTTTCACACAGATTGGAACTAGATACCTTTTCATCATCACCCAAAATCAATGCAATAGAATTTCCAAATACAAATCAAAAACTCTTTTTAGATTGAAAGAATCTTCCATTATTTGAGAATGAGAAATTTGGCCTGAAAGTTGAGTAAATTTTGCTTCAAAATTTACATCAGTTTCATTTGATCTAACCTATCATCTTTAACAAACCGTACCAGTCCAGTTAAAGTACCTGATTTTCTAAAATTCAGTATGTTCCTTCGAATTTCTTCAACTTTACCCCATCCGCAATTCAAATTATCAATTTGTAGATGGATACCAGAAATACGAGGATCATAAGCTGCTTTCAAAAAGTTCTCACAAATTTGAGGTAGAGACAGTCCTCTAGAAAAAGGACCCTTTAGCTGATCAGATATCTGGTAATGTAAAACAACAAAGCATTATAAAACGATTGCAGCAAAGAGAAATCATAAACGCCCAATCCAATCCCCAAAGTACAAACAACAACAACAATGCTCTAAACATAAGACGAAGGATAAGAACCAAACCCGGCCCCGCAACCTCATTCTGAGAACACTGCCCTTCCGGATGCGCCCCATAGGGTCCCCAACGAACATCTTCATCTTCAGAACAAATTTTCTCCACCCAGTAATCGGCGCAAATTCGAAATCACCACTCGGATAGTCCTCATCAGCAATTCGAGCATTCTGATTACTAATGCCGCCGTCAGGTCCGGACTTGGCGTTTGAGTCGACAGAGGAAGAAGAGTGGAAGGAAAGAAGCGGTAGATATCCGTAGGACGGCGGAAAAGGTGGGAGAGGTTGGGAATGAGACGGAAGAGGAAGGGGGAAGCGGCATTGGAATCGGAGAGGAGAAAGAGAAGCGGAAGAGGAAGAGGAAGAGGAGAGAGATGCGATGAAGGTATTGAAACGGCGAATGGAACAGCGACGCGAGTAGTGTAGGAGCAGCTTCGACATTTTTGCGATCACTCGTCATTACTGTGGGAAGGTAGGTGCAGTCAATTCTTAAAACCTACAACACTTGACTTAGGGTACATACATTTTAAAACTTTGTACACAGAAATGATGTATTTTCAATTTGGGACAGAGACACGGGAAAATTATGTTATAAATAACACGTTAGCAAATATGTGTGAAGGTAATTTAGTATTTTGGTTAAAATGCATATACACTCTCTGAGTTTTGAGTCAGGGGCACATACACCCCCTGAGTTTTAAAACGTTACACATAGACCCCTGAGTTTTCATTTTGGGCAGAGACACCCCTCCTGTTATGGTTCCGTAAAAATTAGATGTTAAGTGCCACGTCAGCAAACATGTGTGAGGGCACATACACCCCTTGAGTTTTCACTTTATGAGCACATACACCCCCTAAGTTTTCACTTTAGGGGCACATATATCCCCTGAATTTTCACTTTGGGGCAGAGACACCCATCACACTTGCTTGCTGACGTGGCATTTAACGACTAGTTTTAATAGAACCCTAACAGAAGGGGTGTCTCTGCCCCAAAGTAAAAACTCAGGGGTCTATGTGCAACTTTTTAAAACTCAGGGGGTCTATGTGCCCCTTACCCAAAACTCAAGGGGTCTATGTGCATTTTAGCCTAGTAGTTTCAAACCCCTGAGTTTTCACTATGGGGCAGAGACACTCCTCACACATGCTTGCTGACGTGGCACTTAACGCCTAGTTCTCACGGAACCCTAATAGAAAGGGTGTCTCTGCCCCAAAGTAAAAACTCAAAAGATTTATGTGCAACGTTTTAAAACTCAGGAGATGTGCGTGCTCCTGACTCAAAACTCAGAGATGTATGTGCATTTTAGCCTTCTTGAAGCTTCAACGTGAGTGTTTTTGTGTTTGAGTATAAGAAAAAAAATATTATTTTCCTATATTTCACCTAACATTTAAATTAGTTATTTATATTTTAAAAGTTTTAAATTAATTATATGTGTTTAGAAATTGTTTAATATAAATCATTTTATCTAATATTTTTTCGTTAAATAATGATAGAGATAATTAATATAGATAAAATTTTTCTTTGAAGCAAAATACTATTTAGTCCTTGAATTGTTGGTCAAACTACTATTTAGTCCCCGAATTTATAAAAATACTATTTAGTCCCCAAATTTCTTAATTATATCAACTATTTAGTCCTCGAATTTATCAAAAATACTATTTAGTCCCTGAATTTGTAACTATGTCAACTATTTAGTCCCCAAATTTGAAAAAATATTATTTAATCGCCGAATTTGCAACTCTGTCAACTATTTAGTCTCCTAACTGTTACCCGTTATAGTTGACAGAGTTGCAAATTCGGTGATTGAATAGTATTTTTGTCAAGTTTGGGGACTAAATAGTTGACATAGTTACAAATTCAGGGACTAAATAGTATTTTTGATAAATTCGGGGACTAAATAGTTGACATAGTTAAGAAATTCGGGGACTAAATAGTAGTTTGACCAACAATTCAGGGACTAAATAGTATTTTGCCTCTTTTTCTTTTGTGTATTTTTAAAATAATGTAAACTAACTCATTCATAGACCATAAACCAACTATAGAGTATCAAAGAAACTTAAGAAAAATAAAAGAAATGGTACATTTGAGAAAGAGAACCAAGGGTCCATGAACGTGTCTTTTTCTCAATTATATATATATAAATTCGAGGAGTGTGGTTAAATGGAATGAATTCATCTATCCTTAATTAAGTATCAAAGTTGGATCATTGATCTTGGATATAGAACAACTTTAAATCTTTGAACGAGTTGTTTCACCCTTCAAGATGCATACAATTCAACAATAAAAATTTATTAAGGTAATTGACCAAAACTCACACTTTTCATACATATGACTTTCAAATCACATTTCAGCGGTTAACAAAACATCTAACAAAATAATCAAATTTGTATACATGCATACATACAAAATCTTGGCCATATATTGAAGAAAGAGTACTAATTTACTAAATATAAATTGCAGCTATATATATATATATATATATATATATATATATATATATATATATATATATGTGTGTGTGTGTGTGTGTGTTTGTAGTAGTAATTGAAATGATACATATACATATACATACCTCTAATTACTTAATTCCTTTTCCTGATCATCCACTGATTTTTTCTCCTCACTTTCCCATCATCATCTTGAAACTTACCTTTATTATTATTATTATTATCCATGAATAATGCCTTCTTTTTCTTGAGTAGATATTCAGTGATACGGTAGTACTGAACTTCAGTACATCCCTCCAATCAGATAGTCCCTAAACCATTCAAGGTGGGTCCTAATTAATGTGAATTTTTATTAATATTAACAAATGGCACTACATGATTGGATGGATGCACTGAAGTTTAGTGGTACGGTACCATTGAACTTTTATTCCTTTTTCTTCTTCTTCTCTTTCTCTTCCTCCTTTATTTTCTTCTCTGCATTATTAATTTCCTTTCCTTCTTCTTCTTCTTCCACATGGCTAGTAATCCCCCATGGATATCCATATGGGCCAGAGGAAGCATCAGAAGCCATAGAATCACCATCATCATCATCATCACTTTCATTATCTTCTGGGTCATCATAAAAACCTTTCTTTTCTTCTTCTTCTTCTTCTTCTTCTTCTTCTTCTTCTTCTTCTTCTTCTTCTTCTTCTTCTTCTTCTTCTTCTTCTTCTTCTTCTTCTTCTTCTTCCTCCTCCTTATAATCATCTATGGGAGACCCAAGATACATTGTCCATCCAGATTCACTGCTGTGACATTCCTCTGCTCCTCCATGAGATGGTTCCATCATCTGAAACCAATTGAGAAAGTGAAGTAGCTAGAAGTTGGTTTGATCAGATTAATGCAGAAAATAATTATGTATGTATGTGTGTGTGTATATATATATATATAATATAATATAATAAGCAGCTTTTTTCTAGACACCCTGAAATTTTATTTATCCCTTTCATTTTCTCTGATCCCAAACAGAACAGATCATACATGCATTCATTTACATACAAAGTCGCAATCTCTCTTTAATGGTACCCACCTGGAAAATGGGAATTCATATACATACATGCCCCCCCATCAATTAATTCTCACGTTAAAACTTATATCCAATTTCTTATATTTTTTACTTTTAGGTTTTCTAAATTAAAATAAAAAGGCCAAAATGGATAGAAATGCCTCAAATTTTAGACCATGGACACACAAGTCACAACCATCCTAAGTTTTTAAATTTTACACCCAACTCTCTTAAACCTTCAATTTAGATTTCTTAACTGAATTATTATGTCACGTCAATATTTTTCTTAGTTAATTGAAGGATTTTCGATCATTTTATAAATGGTTCAAATGGAAATCGTTTTTTTATTGGAGATCGAACTTATTACAAAGACATAGGACATGCATGATTGACAACTATTTTTGTTTCGTATTTTTAAAAATAATTCTGAAAATTGTTTTGAAAAACAAGTTTTTGGAAGAATAAAAATGATAAAACTTTTTTGATTAAATGGAGGGTTCAAGGCATTGTCGAGCAATAAGGGCACGCTTGGCATAAATGCACAGATGTAAAGTACTGTAGAATAAAGGAAAGTACTGTAGAAAAAAGTGAGGAGAGAGATAGAGAGAAAAATTAGGAGAGATAAAAAGTATGATAAAAGTATGTTTGGTATATATAAAATATGATGTAAAGTTTTTTTGGGAATCGTGAGATTATATGTAATGCACTGTTTGGTAAGTATACCAAACGTGCCCTAACGTGAGCAACTCTCCCATCGAGAATTCAAATCCGAGTTCATCACATTACGAGGAACGACTAATCCTTTCCACTAAACTCAACCATCCGGCGTTCCATTAATTCTCTGACTAAATCATAATGAGTGAGCAGCCCATAGCTAGCTAGCTAGCAAGCAGAAGACAGCTAGAAGGTGTGAATGAAAGTGAAAGAAGTGATGGATATAGCAAAAAGCAAGCAAAGAAAGCATTGCATCACTAAGAATTTGAAATTGAAGGACATTAGGACATGGGGGTGTTCCCTGGGTCATTGGGTTTCTCTTACACAGAAGATGCATAGCCTCATTAAGATCACATAAAAGGACATGCATGCTAGCTTTAAATGCAAATACCAGATATTGTCACACCCTATTCTATACCTAACTAAGGAGAATATAACACCCATGATAGTTTTTATATATATATATATATATATAGGAGTAGGACATGGATCTTGATTACCTGATTTAGTTTTCACACCTTTTAATTCCTTTGTCCTTCCATGGAAAACACAATGCAAGCTGGCTTTGGCTTCTGGTCCTGGATTTCTGCTTAAGCCCACATCGGATGAAGAAGAGTTTCTGGCTTTGTTTATAAAACCCATTGTTTCTCTCACTAGGGAATAGATCTTGTGTTTTGCCTCGTGATATAGTATGAAGAGAGAGAACTAATAGAGACGCGTGAGACCCATCACTCCTATTAGTTCTCTCTCCTTGTGCTGTATCATGAGGCACTGCATTGGATCCAAAGAGCTATTGTTGACTCATTTGATCATTTTTTTCTCACGTAGTTCATTTCGGTTTACTTCAACTCAAATGATAGGTTATTTTTAAGTCTTATGTGAGTGTTTTTCAAGACCGAGAATCTGTGCCATTGGAGCACTATCCCCTCATTTATATTTTTATATATAAAAAAAAAGTTTCAAAAATATTAAAAATATGTGTAAGATCTATTAAAATTATTTAAAATAGATAATGATTGGAACTTATGTGGCGTGACACGTAGTAAAAAAAATCTGACCGGTTCATGTATGTGACACCATGTTTTACTCTTATGCTTAAGTGGCATGATACGTGACAAGAAAATCTTATTGGACCATCACGCTCGAAGCATTTTATGATATGTAAAATGGACAAAATGATATCATGGAGGATGAAGGAAAATATAGCGTGACATACATGAACCAAGTCATATTTTATTGCCACATAAGTCGTAACCGTGATTTATTTTAACAATATTAGTGACAAGGGTAAGATTGCTCAAAAAATAAAAAATTGAGGACATAACTAATCGTAATTAAACTTTAAGAAGATATTTAATCGAAAGTTGAAATCTTGAAGATATCAAAAGATAGTTGGTAATTGTATATATCTCATCTTCCCAATTCAAGTAGACCACGTATCTCACCTCTTTCTTCTTCCATTTTCATACTGACTAAGCCAATAATTGTTGTTTGTTTTACTTTCTTTCTCAGAAAAGAAATATTTTCAAGTTGATAAAGCATTTACCTAACAATTTTTTTTACCTGGTTTGAATTTTAAAATTTTAAAAGACAAAAAAACTTGTAAGATTTTGTACTACTACTATACTAACTCTCTTTAACATCCCTCCTTCATTAATTTTAGACTAAATTATTACTTTTTGTCTCTAAAATACAATGTCTCAATTTAATCTTTAAAAATAAAAAATTAAAATTTAATCCCTAAAATATATAATTTATTACAATTTAATCACTAAAAAAAAAATTCCGTCAATTATATTAATAAGAATTCTCAAATATTAAATTGAAATAATTTGCATCTTAAGAATTAAAATGATAAGATAATGTACTCTTCATTGAATTACTCTACATTCTCATAAAGTTTGACTAATTCAAACAAAGAGAAATAAATCATCACTTAACCTTAATTTTCCTCACATTTCCTTTTCTTTTAATTCCTTCACTTTCCCTCTTCATTTCCAAATGAATCCTTTTAGGGTTTGTAGAAACAATTGAGGATTCAAAAATTAGTCCTCTATATATCATCTTTCTCTTCGATTTTTAACTTCCCAAATAAGTAAAAGATATCTTACTTCTCTCCTCTTTTCTTTCTTTTGTTTGGATTTATAAATTGTGAAGCAAACAAAATTAGAGAATTTGATCTAACCTCTTGAACATTTTGATCTTCTTCATTATTGATTTAATTTTAATTACATTAAATTAAAATTTTTTGAAAGATCCAAATAAAAACAGAAAAATCATCACTTAATATTTTGTTCTCTTTCCCTTCTCATTCTCAAACACACCCTTAGCTTGGGGTGCTTTTGGATGGGGTAGAATGGAAGAAAAAGCCAAAGGGAAGGGAAAAGAATTTAGAAAGAAAAAAAATCTCTTATTTGAAATTCTAAAGTTTGAGGGGAAAGAAAATAAAGGGTTATGCAATAAATCTCCTTAATCTCCATTCTTCATTATTAATTTCAATTACTTTAAATTGGGAGATTTTGAAGGCACTCTATGAACCTATTTACTCAAACCTGGCCTATTGTTACGTTATTAACGTTAACATAAAAATTAAATTGAGTAAACATATTTTTTTGAAGGTATACTAGATCAAATTAATATGTTTATTTAAAAGGAAAGTAAATTGCAATGCACCAAAATAATAATTTGCTGCATTTTTTTTCTACCAAAAATGGTGTTAATTATATTGAGTGAGTGAAGCATTATATTGATTATATTTATTGCCCATGTCACAAGTGAAGGAAATAAAAGAGGAGCCACACCCTGGCTAGCTACAATAATGCATGCCTTGCATAATTTTGCATGGAGAGGATGGGGCCCTTTTTTATTAATAAGGCACAAACAAAATGGATACAATTAATTAATAATAAATGAATGTAAACATTTTTATGGGAATATATTTAATAAATTTAATTAGTATTTTATTTTATGGTCAAATACTCATTTTGGTCTCTTATTATATTAATCCTTTATCAGTTTTTACAATTTGTTGTAAATCAGTCATTTTGTGAAGAAGAAGAAGAGAATGAAGAGATTAAGTTGGTGTAAAAAGAGAGAGAAAATAATATAATGGAGATAGAGTATACTAGTATAGGGATTGAAATAAAAATGTTGAGGTTGAAGAAGGGTAAAAATATAATTTTTGAAAAGTTTCAGCAAGTCATGTCATCATTTAACTGAAAAAAATAGATTTTATTGCACAAAAGAATTGATTTGAAACAAATTGTAAAGATAGAGGACTAATTACTCTTAAAAAATAAAGGACTAATATAGAATTAATAAAAAATATAAGGGCTACCCTATTTAACTGCATGAAATTTTGAAGAGGAAAAAGTGAGTGATATGAGATATCTCACTTTATTAATTAGAAGTTTAATAAAAAAAATAGTTTTCTAATTACTTTTCTAAAAAAATTGTTAACATATCAATAAAGGTTGATTATAGTAAAAAAAAAAAAAAGGATTGATATTTCACATTATATCATATCAATTATCAAGTTCAAATCTTCACTAAAAAAAAATGTCTACACTAATATCCACAAGTATCCAACTTGTCTAACACATATTGAACCAAAAAGATACCTAGATTAGATCAAAAAAAAGATACCTAAGTTAATAGATTTTTTTTTTTGTGTTAAGGGAAACAAAAAAAAACACACACACACACAATCTATGGGCGAAAAAATCGAATCTTGCAATATCAGCAAAAAGATGCGTAGTTGGGAGGCTCTTCCCAAATGGTAAGTTTAGCACGACCTTGAACACCCATCTTTTCAAGCGAGCCGGCACAAAAGTTCAAGTAACTAATATTAGCCAACTTTAACAAAAAAAAAATACTAATATTAGCCAACCCATGATTGAGGGATTTAATTATGCAATGAGATTAGGTTTGTAAAAAGGAAAAAAAAAGTTCAAAACTTGAAAGGACATAGCATGCCCCATAATGGGCTAGGCAAGACTTTTGGGTGTTCCCTACTTGAGTACATTCCCCTTAGCTCAAAATGGTGTGTTTACAAGACAAGGCAAGGCCCATTCATTATTCAAGCATTCATTATTCTTCCTGCTTCATTGTCGGATCCATGAAGATAACAATGGACATTTGTCAATGATTTCAAAGCTAGAAAGATATACACCAAGTTTGGTTCATTTAATGGTTAGTTCATTAGGTCGTTTAAGCAAGTGTTGGGGGTTCGAATCCCACCTTGTGTATGCAGCAACCAATTGGCCAGCGGTAAATCCTTAAATGGAGCTCAGGTCTGCAGAGGATTAGTCCTTGGCCTATTGGGCTGGGGATACTTTGAAAAACAAAAAAAAAGCTAGATAGATATACCCTTCTCTTCTTTCTTTCTTTCTTTTTTAAGTTTAGGTGGGATAAGCATCAAACTCCAATAAAGTTAAAGAAGATCTCCTAACTTCTTTTTGAGAGTTTATAACAAAATTTATATATTACTTACAAATTCTTATATCGATCAAAGAGTTCAAATTCTCGTTCTTAGAAAAATAAGTGTATCAAGTACTTTATCTTTTCTTTTACCACGTATATGTATGGCTAAGCAAAGACAGAAGTAAACAAATATAAACAAATATATATATATATATATATATATATATATATATATATATATGTGTGTGTGTGTGTGTGTGTGTGTGTGTGTTGTAGTTGTAGCATCTTATCATCTTTAATTTGATACACCTTACCACAAACTCTCTTTTTGTTGCTTGTAGGGTTAAGCTACTTGATGAAAACTTTAAGGTAAGTAGGATGCTTATACGTTAGAGATTCATGTGGTGCTCAATAATTATTGTCATGTTTGGCAGCAAGAATTAATTAAGTAATCTTGGAGGTAATCCAACATTTCCTTTAATATTTTTTCTACCAACAGATCTTACTTTTTACAATTTGGTGAAATTATGTTTTTGTCCTTACTTTTTTTACCCACTTTTATTCCATTTTCACTTTTAATATAAGGGTAAAATGGTCAATTTACCAACTTTTATTCCATTCACATCACATTGACATGATATTATCATTCCCTCTAACATTTTCATTCTCATTTCCTCGCTAAATAAACAAACTCCTAAGATTCAAGTACAATGTGACGTGGGTTAAGTCTAATAAAAAGGAATTGAAAATGTTTATAGCAAACCTATTTTTTTTCTAAATATTCAAACGAGATAAATTTTGTCCATTATATTTGTTGTTTGCCCGAAATTTTGTCAATTATAAATTTAATATAGTTTTTTTTATCAAGTATTTTTTTTATTGAAAGAAATCTTACTTGAGATCCGGCTGGCAAAGATACTAAAGTGGCGTTTGGTAGCCGGTGAGTGTTTTAGTAGGAAGTGGAAATAAATGATAAAAAGTATATTTGGTATACAAGGAAATGAAAGTAAAATGTAAAAGTAATTTTGTTTGGTATGGTGGGAAGAAGATAGGGAAATAGAAGATAAAAGTATGAAATACCTTTTTACCCTTACTTTTTTAAAAGCCACAAATTTTTTAAGGGCATTTTGATCTTTAAACTTCACCTCACCTCACCTTCCCTCTACTTCCCTCCACATCAGAAGGGAAGCAAGGTTCTCTCTGCAGAGGGAACCTTCACCTCACATTTCCTGTGTTGAAAGCATACCAAACGTGCAGCAACTCACCTTCACCTCACTTTCCTGTACAGAAGTGCTTTTGACAGAGATTAAAAAGGCACGTTCATTAGGCAGAAATGGAAACGGAATGCATTTAATGTGTTTAGTAGTAAAAGTTTGGTAATGGAAATGGAAAGAGAATGTATTAAAATGACCATTTTACCCCTTATATTAAAATAATAAAAAGAAAATAGGGTTATAATTGTGTCAAATCAAAAGGGTATAATAGATATTTTATATTTTTTTTTTTAAAGTTAATAGAAATAAAAAAATGAAAAAATAAGTGGGGTCCAGTAGACCCCACCATTTCCATTGACATTTCCATTAGCATTTCTTGCTAATGAAAGTTCAATCTACATCATGAGAGAACTACCTACTCTCTCTCAATTTCCAACTAGATCCAATAAATATATTTAGTTATTTAATTTTGATCATCATCTTTTCTTTGTCCCTTCCATTTTTTTCCTCACAAACTTATCCTAAAGAGAATGACGCTGTAGTATGTATGTTTTAAATTTATCATTTGTAAGCATATTCACAATTATTCACATTAATTAACGTCAGATAATGGATCTGGTAACCAAATTTTAACTACTCCCCACAATATATATATATATATATATATATATATATATATATATATATATTGGAGGTGTTGAAGGGATTGGGTCAATTCAATTTGGATAATTTATCTAATTGAACTATTCTGATTGGATGAAGTAAAAAGTCATTCAAACTTTTTAATTTAAGAGTTCCAACTAAACCAATTGGTTTTCTATGTTAAAAATTTAAAAATAATTTTTTTTAATATGAAGGACACTTGCACTCAAATTCATTGTAATCCAAACATAGAAAATTAATTTTATCATGTGATATATATAATATTAAATTAAACTATAATTAAATTGATTGAATTGATCGGTTTGGTGTGATAGCATCCAAGCACATCTTTTTTTTTTATGGATATATCATATCCATGCATATGAATCCAAGATTGAACAATCCTCACCCATATATATATATATATGTTCAATTCCAATATCTTATATTCATTCCCACCATTCATCTTCTGCTTCTTTAATCCTTAATTCACTCTTGTCCTTCAAATATGAGTACTAAAGATCCAAACCAAGCTCAAGGTATAGCAATTTTTTTTCCCTTTTTCAATTTCCAATCCTTTGCTAATTATTTGCTCTGAAAATTCTAATGCCATATTAATTATAAGCCAAATTACTCTTTTGGTCCTCAACGTTTGCACGAAGTTTAATATTGGTCTTTAACGTTTCAAAAAGTTATTTTAGGTCCTTAACGTTTTTTTTTTTTGTTAAAATTAGTCCTCTAGCGTAACATCCGTTTGGTTTTGCCATTAAATGCTGACGTGGAAGGCTTATGTGGTACACCCTCTCTCCTACGTGTCATATTTAAATGACATGTCACCCTCTCTCACTCCAATTCAGCAAAACGACGCCGTTTTGATTCAAAAAACATTTAAATGAATCAAAACGGCATCATTTTGCTGAATTTGAGTGAGAGAGGGTGTCATGTCATTTAAATATGACATATAGGAGAGAGTGTGCCACATAAGCCTTCCACGTCAACATTTAATGGCAAAATCAGAGAGATGTTACGCTAGAGGACCAATTTTAACAAAAAAAACGTTGAGGACCTAAAATAACATTTTGAAACGTTGAGGACCAATATTAAATTTCGTGCAAACGTTGAGGACCAAAAGAGTAATTTGACCATAATTATAAAATTGTTAAAAAAAACTATGTAAGTTTTGAGATATATAATTTAATTTGGAGTACTTAGTTTTATAGCTTGTGCAGAAGTAAATGATTGGAAAGAAAGGGGAAGAGATGGTGTATATCCAGTAGTTCCACCACTTGCTGTTACAATTCATCAAAGTCACCATGATCACCAAGTTCCTCCAACCACCTACCACCAAACTAAATCCAAGGGTGATGGTTTCTGGAGAGGATGGTAATTCTCTTTTTCTCTGTTTAATTGAATCTTTAGGTTTTGTTTGGCAAATTAAGAGGGAGAGAGAAAAGCGAAGATATTGAAGGGGAAAAAAGAATAAAGTACATTTAGTATAGCTTCCACCGTTTCAGTTTTCAGTTAAATATGTCCTCCAAACTTTTATTTTTCTACAATTTTGCCTTCTTCATAAATATTGTTAAAATAGATAACGATTCTCACTTGTGATTTTGCGGTTAGCTTGGGACGAAGAAGCAATTCTAGCATTTGATTTGTTGTCGACTAGAACAAAGAACTAGGTGAAAATAAAATATAAGGAGGAAAGGTGGGTTGTTAGGCTTTTAGAAGAAGAAAGCGTTTTATGATATGTAAATGGACAAAATAATGATAAGGAGGATAGAGGAAAATATGATGTTACATCAATCTAGTCAAATTTTTTGTCACGTTTCACGCTATGTAAGCTCCAATTGTTATATATTTTAACAGTGTTAGTAAAAAAAGGGTAATATTGCTTGAACATTAAAAGTTTGGGGGCATAATTGCCCACAATCAAATTTTAGGGGCGTATTTGACCAAAGGTCCAAATGTCGGGATACCAAAGATAATTTAGCCTAAAAAAATAAGAGACTTGCGGTCATAGTAGCGACCCTTTGGTTGGTAGCTTTATTTTGTGGGATTGAGAAAAGGGAGTAGAAAGAGGAATAAGAATGAGAATGAGAATAGGAATAAGTTATGTTTGGTATAAGATAAAATAGAATGTGGGAAAGGAATGAAATTGAAGTAAAATAACAATTTTACCCTTCTTTAAAAAAAATCAAAATTTACTCCATGAAAGGACAATACTTTTGTCTTTTCATATAATAATCCCTCCCAAACCCTTGTTTCATAGAGAGTTTGGACATTTTCTTGTTAAAGGGCTATGTTCAAACCCTTCAATCCATGAAACTTGTACCAAACATGGGTAGAACATTCTCTTTCCCATCCTCTTTCACAAAAAATGCCAACCAAACGTGACCTAAATAAGTTATAATTTATGTTAATAAGTAATATTTATTCCTTTAATGTTAATATGTATAATAAATTATATTTTTGTAGTTCAGTCTAATTTGTAAAATTCATTGAACATATGTTAATTTATAAAATAAATTATATCAAATAATTTTTTTAATCACTATTTTTATAAGTCAAATTATAAAATTAGTTACTGTGTTAATATTCAATAAAATAAAAAAATTTAAAGAAATTAAAAAAATATATATCAATAAGGCAAACCAACCCATAACTTTTAAGGGTTCGGTTAGTCTAACATTTTAGGGTGTTTTTTTAAAAAAGAAATTGAAAAATTCATTCATCACAAATTAAAACAAAGTACATCAGCAAGAAAGGATGGCAGATAATCCACCCATAAATTGTCATTTTAGGGTGGATTAAATCATACAACTATTCATATTAATAGAAAATATTGGATTTTTTTAGAAGTTATTAAATTTTGTAATAATTCTAAAAAAAGATATTGTATTGCAATATTAATTTATAATAAATTCCGAATATATAAAATCATCACTTATTCTTACCATTGTTTGCTCCTCTTTTTGGCAGTTGTGCTGGATTATGTTGCTACTGTTGTTTGGACATGTGCTTTTGATGAAAGGTCTATATTATAAAGAATATAATTATGTTCACCATATAAATCATTGTATTTTTATGAGTAATATGAATTTAAAAATATTTGTAGATCCTATGTAGTAGTGATTATATATGGATTCTAGATGTATGATATTTTTTTTTCATTAAAAGTGATAGAAATAAAAAAGTTGCCTACTCTAGGGTATGTTTGGACTATAAGAATTAAGGAGGAGAAGAGAAAGGAAAGAGAGACTTTTAAGATATATTTCTCTTATTTGGGAAGATAAAAATTAGAAAGTAAGATAATAGAAGATCAATCTTTAATCTTCAATTATCCTTCCCTTTACAAATTTTTTTTTTTTTTTGGCCTGGCTTCCCTTCACAAATTGAGATATTTTGGAGGGCTTATTAATACCCAAACAAGGGAATGAGTGAATGACATATGAGAGGTTAGGAAGATGATCAAATGAAGTGCAAAATGTGTAAAAGTGTATGAAGCGCATCATCCAGACTGTTAAATAAAAATCAAAATTCGTGTCCATACTGTAATAGTTCCATCCAACGGCTCATGTTGTGCACTTTACCGGATCTACAACATGAGAGGTTAACCTTCCCTTCCCCTCCCATCATTTCTCCTCTAATCACTTCCCTTCCCCTCTTAATTCCTAAATATATCCTAAAATATCTTTATGTTTAATTAAAATGGTGGTGGGAGGGGTAATTTGGTTAAATTATTCTTAATTACATTAGTAAATAAATTTTATTTAACTACCGTGAAGTAATCTAAATACAAGTATAAAAAATACAGACTATATTGCAATCCAGATTACCATACATTTGAACCTAACAAACAATGCAATTCCTTAAATTTTGGAATTTTACATTGCAATGCATGTAAGGCATACCAAAGGCAGCCATAATATTTTATTTTGTATCATGCATTGGCCAAAAAAAAAAAGTGATATTTGCATCATATTTATAGACAAGTAAACCAAAAATTAAACTATCTTTGTCAAATTATGTTTCATTAATAACATTTAAAATACTTTTATAAAAAAAATAATATTTAAAATACTCACTGACTATTATGTGTGGGCTGAACCAATGATATATTTTTTGCTGTTCAGGGTGATCATAGTGGTTAGTTAGCTCTATCTTGCTATTGGGCCTTTGCCCTTGGGCCCTCATGGCCCGGACTTACACAAAAAAATAAAAATATAAGATGTTGACTAAGATGGTTAAATGATAAGTTTGGATCCTAAAAAACAATTACGCTTGGTATAAATGTACGGATGTAAAGTAGTGTAGAGTAAAGTACTGTAGAATAAAAGAAAGTACTGTAGAGAAAAGTGAGGAGAGAGATAGAGAGAAAAATTAAGAGAGAGAAAAAGTATGATAAAAAGTGTATTTAGTATGTATAAAATATAATGTAAAGTTTTTTTGGGAATCGTGAAACACTGCGATTTTACTGTTTGGATTTTACACCAAACATACCCTAAGATCTCGTTGCAAAAAAGGATGTAATCTTTTTGTAATCTAACATGGTAACATTTTCTCTAACATTTTTTCTGTCAAACATTCCTTAATTTTTGTAATATGATGAAATTATATTTTTGTCCTTACTTTTTTATTTACTTTTATTCTATTACCACTTTACCCCTTATATTAAAATATTAAAAAAAAAGTTATGGTTGTATCAAATTCAAGGACATAATGGACATTTCACTTTCGTATTTTTTCCCGTCACTCTTTCACAAGATCCAAAAAGAATGCTGCAGTCCCATGACATATGGGTTACAACCTTTCTATCATTTTTTTCCTTCTCCAATTTGCGTATGAATAGGCTCAAAGCCTCATATTTAACTTTTTATCATTTTTTATTGACAAAAAAAAATTCTTTATCGTTTTTGTGTGTGAATGTGCATTGAGAACAAGAAAAGCCAAGAGAACGTAAGTGTTATTTTAACTTATATATAATTATTATTATTTAATCAAAGTTTAATAGACAAGAAGAAAAAGAAAGAAAATCAAAATCAAGAAAAGAGTACTGCGAAAGTAAATGTTCGATAAAGACAAAAAAAACAAAAAACAAAACCATCTTCTCTATTTGTATTTAATCAAAGTCTAAAAGACAAAAATAAAAAAAGTAAAGTCAAAATCAAGAGAAAGAATTTAGAAGAAATAAAAGTCAGAAAGACAAAAAGAAAAACTAATTAACATTCTATATATGAAGAATAAGGAAGAGAGAATAGTTTAAATGATGAATAATAATTAGGTTAAGACCAATTTAGTAAAATTATGTAATTAAAAATAATTTTATTCTATGAGCTTATTAGAATTTCACTCCTTATGTAGGAATAAAAATGTGAAGAAACATGAAAATACAAGATTATCGGGTTTTAACTCTTATATCAAACGCGAAATTATAAGATTCCAAAAAAATAATCTCGAGATTAATTTTTTTAACTTAGATACCAAACAACTCCTAAAATTCTTCAAAAAAAAAAAATATGGTGGGAAGAGATTTATCACTATAATATTGATAATTAACAGATATCCTTGCCTCACCAAAAAATTTGCCTTAAAGGTGGAAAAGTAGCATAGAGGTTAATTCCCTTAGTTAAACACATTAATGGGAGTAGTAGGGTTTAGTAAATAGGGACCAATTTCTCACGATGGATAAAAAAGTTCACTACGGTACTAATAAATTTCAGTACGGTACATCTCTTTAATTATGTAGTGTCATTTATTAATATTTATAGAAACTCACATTAATAAGGATTCACCTTGAATGAATTAGGGACCAACTGATTTGAGATATATACTAAAATTTAGTACTATCGTACTATCAAATTGAATATCTTCTCCACAATGACGAAGTAAGATTTAAATCTTTATTAAAAGAGATTATCACATTTAGTATCCAATAATATTTTAAACTTAATTAGTTCTAATTAATAATATGAAATGTGTGAGAGATAATCATTTAAACTAAAAAAAAAAAACTTTCATACTAGGTATCCTTCTATTGAAAATAATTATATTCGAGGTACAATCGTAATGTTAAATGTGAGCGCCTCTCTCAATAAGGATTCAAACCTTCGTACTATCAAACATCTTTTCTACAATGACGAACTAAGATTTAAATCTTTATTAAAAGAGGTTCTCACGTTTAGTATCCAATAATATTTTAAACATAATCAGCTCTAATTAATAATACGAAACGTGTGAGAAATCATCTAATTTTTTTTTTTTAAAAAAACCTTCATACACACAGGATGGATGGACCATTTTACTTTTTTTATAGATATCATTCTATTGAAAATAATTATGTTCGAGGCACAGTCATAATACTAAATATGAGCGCCTCTCTTCAAACTCAAATTCATCACACAGTATTGACCGAAGGAATTTATTATTTGACTACTTATAGCATCTTGTACAAGATAGCAGCTGTTTCTAAACTCAGATAGAGTATGAGGATATATGTAACTCTAGAGTGATAGAGAAATAGTAGTTGTTTAAAATTTATAGTAGCAATTTTAACAATTGCTGGTTGATATAAACGTTAATAGCACTTAGCACTTTTTAGTACTTTTAACGACAATTTAAGCCGCTATACCTTATATAACCTTATTTTCTAATGGTGTGTGTGGACACATGCATTCCCTTTATTCCTCTCATAATCAATCGATCTCCAAGGAAGCCATCATCCAAATCAATAGTTTAAAATTAATATAAAACTATTAATATAAAAATTTTAAAAATATTATTATGCATGATTTATCATTAATTACTGCGATAATTTTAGATTTTATTTTATTATTTTTAGAATAATTTTAGATATTATTAATTAATTTTGTAATTTAATGATACCTAATTTTTACTCTCACATGATAATTTTAGATTACAACTCTTCTGTTTTTCTCTGCAATAAATTAATTAACTTATTATACATGCATGTATGTCATGCATGTATGTTATTTATGCGCAGATATTTATTTAAACATTACTGTTTTAAATCTTTAAATAACAATTAATATTTTAAAAGTAATTTAAAACATGAAAATATTTTTTTTGTGTCATTTATGAAAAATATAATTTCATAGATTATTTTTAAGGTAAACTACTCTTTATCTCCTGTATTGTTGGTCTAACTATTTTGTAGTCCCTAAATTTTGAATATGGACTATTTGATCCCTGAATTTATACTCTTGTCAACTATTTATGAGTCCCTTAAATTAAACATTATTTGTTAAGTCATCGCGTGACTATTATGTGCAGACGTAATACCGTTAATTTTTTACCATGTTACCAATGACATTGTCTCATTATTTAAATATTTAAAAGTAATAATAAATAGTCTTTGTATATAGTATATACTACCATGTTGTCACTTTTAATTAATATGGAGATTACTTAGTATTATTTTTAACTAATTATAATACAGATCAGAGACTATTTAGTATTACTTTTAAATATTCAGATGATGTGGCAAGATGAGGTGGTAACATGGTGACAAATTAATAGTGTCATGTCAGCACATAATGGCTACGTCACACGGTAATTTAACGGGTAACAGCTATGGACTAAATAGTTGACGGGAGTGTAAATTTAAGAATCAATTAGTTTATTTTCAAAATTCAGGGACTAAATATACAATTATTTGATCAATAATTTAAGAACTAAAAATTAGTTTATCTCATTATTTTTTATTCATTAATATTTTAAGGACAACTAATTATGAGAGAACTGTCATTGGCATGATTAAAATATTTAGGGCTTGTTTGGCTCTGCTTATTTTAGGATTAAATGTGCTTATTTTATTTAAAAGCGTTTATTTTTAAAAATGAGATGTTTGGCAAATTATTCAAAAGTGCTTTTAAATTATAGCATAAGCAATTTTTCAGATTTAAGCAGAAGTTAGAGGTTGAAGCTTCTGCTACTAGCCAAAAGCAGAAGCTAAAATTAATTATTTTAAAAAAAAAAATCCTTACTAACATTTTAAAATTCTCATTTAATTAATAAAGAGAATAAATTTTTTTCAATAAAAAATAAAGACAATAATAATAATAAATATTTATAAAAAAATTTATTTGTCTAAAATTAAAAGATATTTAATTAAAAATAATAATCATAAAAAATAATACTAATTATTAAAATTAATACTTTTTTTATAACAATTTATTAAATTAAATAAACTAATTAACATTTTAGATTTATTTGTGTAATAAAAATTAACAATATTAAATATTTATACAACTTATCTATTTAATAATATTAATAACATTTAAATATATATGGCTTTGGAATTTTTGGTGTCACACAAGCAAAGTGTGACACCAAAAAAATAACTTCCCCCTCAACTTCCCAATAAATAGCCAACTTTTCACAAAATAGATATATTTTATAATTAAAAAATACAAAAATATAATATGATTGGAGGATGTGGGAGAGAGAAAACAAGCATAATTTCTTATTTTTTAATTTTAAATTATGATAACAATTTTATTTTAAAATTTTAAAATTTTAAAATATTTAATTTTTAATAACTTTAAAATATAATAACTATTTTATATTATATTTTAAAAAAAATTAAGAATAAATTACATATATGCACGTAGGTGCATGCGAAGCCTCTAGTCTATATATATATGGCTTTGGAGTTTTTGGTGTCACACAAGCAAAGTGTGACACCAAAAAAATAACTTCCCCCTCAACTTCCCAATAAATAATCAAGTATGATAGGTGGTTACTAAAAAAATGGAGAAATACATAACTTCTCATTTTTTAATTTTTTTTAATTTTAAATTATGATAAAAATTTTATTTCAATATTTAATTTTTAATGATTTTAAAATATAATAACTATTTTATATTATATTTTTAAAAAATTTAAGAATAAATTACATGTATGCACGTAGGTGCATGCGAAGCCTCTAGTATATATATATGGCTTTGGAGTTTTTGGTGTCACACAAGCAAAGTGTGACACCGAAAAAATAATTTCCCCCTCAACTTCACGATAAATAACCAACTTCTCAATAAATCTATATCTATATTTATAGCTATATTTTATAATTAAAAAATAAAAAAATAATATGATTGGAGGGTGTGGGAGAGAGAAAACAAGTATGATAGGTGGTTACTAAAAAAATGGAGAAGTGCATAACTTCTCATTTTATAATTTTTTTATTTTAAATTATGATAAAAATTCTATTTAAAAATTTTAAAATTATCAAATATTTAATTTTTAATCATTTTAAAATATAATAACTACTTTATATTATATTTTTAAAAAAATTAAGAATAAATTACATGTATGCACGTAGGTGCATGAGAAGCCTCTATTATATCTATATTAATATGGCTTTGGAGTTTTTGGTGTCACACTTTGCTTGTGTGACACCAAAAAAAATAACTTCCCCCTCAACTTCCCAATAAATAACCAACTTCTCACAAAATAGTTATTTTATAATTAAAAAATACAAAAAAAAATATGATTGGAGAATGTGGGAGAGAGTAAACAAGTATGATAGGTGGTTACTAATAAAATAGAGAAGTGCATAACTTCTCATTTTTTTAATTTTTTTATTTTAAATTATGATAAAAATTCTATTTAAAATTTTTAAAATTATGAAATATTTAATTTTTAATGATTTTAAAATATAATAACTATTTTATATTATATTTTTAAAAAATTTAAGAATAAATTACATGTATGCACGTAGGTGCATGCGAAGCCTCTAGTAGTCTAGTATATCTATATATATATGGCTTTGGACTTTTTGATGTCACACAAGCAAATGTGACACCAAAAAAATAACTTCCCCTTCAACTTATCAATAAATAACCAAGTATGATAGGTGGTTACTAAAAAAATGGAGAAGTGCATAACTTCTCATTTTTTAATTTTTTAATTTTAAATTATGATAAAAATTCTATTTAAAAATTTAAAATTTTTTAATTTTTAATGATTTTAAAATATAATAACTATTTTATATTTTATTTTTAAAAAATTTTAGAATAAATTACATGTATGCACGTAGATGCATGCGAAGCCTCTAATCTATATATATATGGCTTTGGGGTTTTTGGTGTTACACAAGCAAAGTGTGACACCAAAAAAATAACTTCCCCCTCAACTTCCCAATAAATAACCAAGTATAATAGGTGGTTACTAAAAAAATAGAGAAGTGCATAACTTCACATTTTTAATTTTTTTTAAATTATGATAAAAATTCTATTTAAAAATTTAAAAAAATTTAATTTTTAATGATTGTAAAATATAATAACTATTTTATATTATATTTTAAAAAAATTTAAGAATAAATTACATGTATGCACGTAGGTTTTTATTGGGAAGTTGAGGGGGAAGTTATTTTTTTGGTGTAATACTACTAAAAAAACTAATCAATAAATAATTTCTTATGAATAACTTCTTAATAAATAACTTCCCATGATTTAATATATTAACAAATATTTTAAAAGTTAAAAAATTAACAAATATTTTATATTTTATTATTTTAAATCATAATAATAATTTTATCTTATATATTTTTTTAAAAAATAAAAATAAATTACATGCATGGTACCGTGCATGCGAAGCCTCTAATATATATATATGCCCTTCTTGGTAATTTTACAATAAAAAATACTTAATACAAATTTATCAAACACAAATTATTTTTTGAAAGTACTTTTCAACTGAATTTGACAAATACAAATTGCTTATCTTTCACAGCACTTTTTCTCAAACTCTAAACAAAAAAGAAATTTAAAAATAAGTAATTTTTTAAAACTATCCAAACGGGCCCTTATACACTATGAATACGTGTAAAATCTAACCGTTAAAATCCGGGCCCAAGTACTAAATAGGCGGATATGATGAGCGGATCCATTTACAAGTTAAAAGCTGAAGTCCAAATTAGTCAACATATTAAATAGTAGATATACTACATTACTTTTTAGTAAGATCTCATGCTTTTTTTAATGAATATTCTTTAAGAGAGAATCATATTTAAGGTACCATTCAATTTATATATATATATAAACTATAGTTCACTATATTATGGAAGATATAAGCATCTTTTGCTAAACCTACGTGTTGATAATTATTGTCTCAATTTTTTTTTTTTATGATTAGAGTATCTACCACTATCAAAATAGATATGATGACTAATATTTTTGAATATTGTAAGGCCTATTATTGGAGGCGACTCTTTCAACAAATAACGCTTCATTCTCATTCCTTTAGTGATCAAACTCAGAATGTGATAATTAAAGAAACACAGATCCTGTTACACTATAATGGAGATTAGTTAATTAATTCATGCAGCCTATTCATCCTTCTTGAGGGAAAAAAAACACATATTTCTCATTAAATATATCTTAAATTAAATACTCGGCACAATATTAATATGACTTAATCATACTTTTAGTACGTCCACTAATTTTATAAAAGTTTTAGGTTATCTTTGGTAGCAATAAAAAATTATGGAAAAGAGGAGGGAGAAGACTTCTCCCTACTCTTTTCTTCCTACCAAACAAACCTCACTTTTTACAATGTGATGAAGTTATGTTTTTGCCCTTACTTTTTTTCCACATTTATCCCATTCTTACTTTTAAAGTAAGGGCAAAATGGTCATTTTACCCACTTTTATTCCATTCATATCACATCACATCATATTGACATTACATTTTCATTCCCTCTTTTTTTTTTTTCATTTTCATTCTCATTCCTTCCTCTTTTCTCTTTACCAAACACACCCTTAATTTGATCCGCCTATTAGTTTAGAAATAGAAAGTCATCTTATTTTGTAAAATAATTCAAACTTATCCTTTTATCATATAATTAATCTCAAATTTAGTGTCAAATTTGACAATTTATTAGTTTAGCTGTTAATTATTTACAAACAAAAATTAATTCACACTTAAATTTGGCATCTAAGTCAATTTATTGTTAAATTTGACATCAAATTTAATTTGAATAGATCGAAAAGTGATAGAGAGGGCAAAATTGGATCATTTTGCCATCAAATTGTCTATGTTTAAACTAATAGGACCGTTCTAAAAAAAAAAAGCTAATAGGACCAAATGAAAGAAACTTTTATAAAATTACAGGAACTAGATGTGCATTAAAAAAATAGGTAATTTTTTTTATATATTTTTGTTATAAAATTCTTTCAATCATATGTTTCATTAACCTCTCTCTTTTATGATTGATCATGTCAAAATTTTTTGTCAGATACATATTTTATATGTATTGTAAAATCTTTTAACAAATATATAAGAAGTGTTACCTATATTTTTATATGGCCATTTAAATCAAGTGTATATACATACACACATATATATAAAGTATCCTAATTATGAATATCCTGTATTTAATTACTTGCTATTTTATATTCAGCCAAACATGGTAGCTCTAATAAATATATTGAGAAAAATAATGTAATATAATAAGGATTTAATACATGGCCTAAAATATTATTTCAACCAATGAGAGAGAGTGGATTCTTTGTCAGTGAGCCATTCCATGTTATTAGAAAAAAATAAAAATAGGGGGAACCACTGTATTAGAGAGATAAAAAAGGATAAAAATTAGAGATAAAAGGTGATATCCGCTTTCTTATAGAGTCATAGAGACAAAGGGTGGAAGTGGAACCCCCTTCTACTAATGAGATAGAAAAAACAATGAGAGAGGGGATCCATTTCACAGAGAAAAGAGTTTAAAATTATGGGCATATTTACTATCAAGATATTATTTCTATGAAAATCAAAATGTAAGTGGGGTATACTGAGGTTCACTTATTTTTTTCATTTTTTTATTTTCATCAACTTAAAAAAAATATAAAATATCTATTATATACCTTTGATTTGACATGATTTGACACAATTATAACATTATTTTCTTTTTATTATTTTAATATAAAGGGTAAAATAGTCATTTTAATACATTTTAATTCCATTTCCAATTCCAAATTTTTACTACTAAATACTTCAAATACATTCCGTTTACATTTCTGTTCTCATTTCCATTTTTATTTCTACCTAATAAACTTCCCCCGTATATTCATCAAATTATATTATTCTCTCTCACCTTAAAAAGTACCCTAGATGATGCTAGCTTGTTAGATTTATATGAACCGTAAAATAATATATATATCCCTGGCTCTTTAATCTTGATCGCTAAATTAATTAACCATCAGAAAATTAATAAAGCTAATTAATTAAGCATTGCAACAAGAAAATAACAACTTTTTTAAAAAAAGTCATTTTTGCCAAAGTGGGTTGACACAAATGGTTAAGGATTTAGAGAAAAAAAAGTTCTCGCCTCACCCATGGGCGAGGGTTCAAATCCCCCTGAAGCCATCCAAAATCCTGTTTTGGTGAGCATCTCTCCTCAGGGAAATCCCCTGCCCCCTGGCACCCAAGGGCTAATTGGGTAGCTGCGACTGGGTAGAACTGCTTGCGGTTTAAGCCTGTGCAGTAATCCTTTGGGTTGGGCCTCTGTTGATCTCCCCAACATATCACTGGCGTCCTGTCCGATAGTACTTGATCAGAGTGCCTTCCCTTACTAGTTACTACTCTTTTTAAGCACACAAAAAAAAATAGTCATTTTTCTATTATTTATTTATTTATTTAATTATTCTATCATTGAGTAGTGTTTTTGTGTGTCTACTATGCTAAAGGTAAATTCCAGTATAAATATATATATATAGACAGTTATAAACTCCACACACACACACATATATATATAGGTTGGATATTCTAATCATCCCATTGACACAAAGTGGAAGAAAGAAAGAAACAAGGGGAAGAGTCTCCTTATATCCGCACACAAAGTACAATTCACATTCACAATCACAATTCACAACCTCTCTCTCTCTCTCTCTCTCTCTCTCTCTCTCTCTCACTTCCTCAATCCCCCCTCTCTCTTATAATACTATAAAATCCCTAACTCACACACCTAGAAATTTAATTTATTATATATATATATTGTGATTGTGAGAGGAAGTATGAATAACAACGATGTAGTGATGAAGAAGAGGAAATACCGCAGAACGACGTCGTCCTCGTCGGAAGGCACTTCCTCTTCCTGCCGGTCTTCTAGAAGGTTCAAGAACAACGAGGGCGGAGGAGAAGGAGAAGGAGGAGGAGGCGGGTCGGGAGGGGTGTCGACGACGCTCCGGCTGTACGAGGATCCCTGGAAGATAAAGAAGACGCTGACGGAGAGCGATCTGGGGATCCTGAGCCGCCTCCTGCTGGCGGCCGACCTGGTCAAGAGGCACATGCTGCCGATGCTGGGCCCGGCCCAGGCCCGGTCCGCCGAGGCCGAGGAAGGGGCCGCCCTTAGGGTTTGGGACATGGACACCGCCTCCATGCACCACCTCCTCCTCAAGCGCTGGTCCTCCTCCAAGAGCTACGTCCTCATCGGGAAATGGAACCAGGACTTCGTCCGCCGCCGCGATCTCAAGAAAGGCGACCAGATCGGCTTCTATTGGGACCCCTTCGCCTCCGTCTTCAACTTCTGCGTCCTCAAACGCGCTACCTAATAATCATACGTATCTTCGATCTTAAAATGAGATTAGTCTTCGGCTAGACTACTCTAAAAAGTACTAATCGTAAAATTACTACTCTTTCATTTCATGTTGCCTATTATGTATATTATATTTAGTAACGTATGTTTAATTCTGAGTTAATTGTATTTGTTGTACTTGTACCTATATATATGAAATTCTATTTCTATATATACACTATTGTTGTACTTTTGGGGCTTCTGAATTATGAAACAGCTTAATTACACTATCTAGCATTCTAGCTTAATTATATATATAAATACACTTGTGTAGTGTCATTATTGAATATATATATATTTTGTCATAATGAATTAATGAAATGTGTTTAATGGTGTCGATTGATCTGAAGGAGGACGAGGGTAAGTAAGATATATATATATATGGTTTTGAATCAAATTTCATCAGATATTGTATGGTATGATCTTCTTGATGATGATGAGGAGAATGATTCATATATATGATTATTATATTGTTGATGAAATAATCAGTTTGATCAAACAAATATATATATATATATATATATATATATATATATATATATATATATAATTATATATAAGGGCTAGTTTGTGAGGATGAGTTTCAAAATTGAACATAATTGAGTGAGTTTGGCCTCGTAGTTGCAATTAGCGCAGGAAGGGTCATTTATATATATATTCGAGTGTAGTAAAATCATAAATTATTTGATCAGTGTCATTTATATATATATACACACACAGTACTGAGATTACTATAATACAGTGACACTACTGTTGAACTTGCATATATATATATATATATATATATTGCTAATTAATGAATTATTTTACTCCTCATGTACGTTTCTCGTAATTATACTAATAAGCTCGCGCGCACACACACACATATATATATATATGCACATTATTGTTCTCTACCACTAATGGTCTTCTGTTATAGACCCACAGTGTACCTCTCATCTGAGTATCTGTATTAGTTGTTTCGCATGAAATTAATATATTTAAAATTCATCTATCTAGATGAATGACATCTTTCAGGTTCATAATTAAGAAAGTTACAATATATATATATAACATTAATGTATTGATTAATTACTCTATTTAATTCAGGCCAGGAGATATTCACTGTATATATATATATATATATATTAGTTTTTTAATTATAAGTATTTTTTTATTAGAGATAATTATGTTTAAAGCACTATCAAATACTTCTTTCAACAAAAATTCAAACTTGAATTCCTCATATTGGTGAACTTTCCACAAGACTTAATCCCATTGATATATTGACAATATATATAATTAATGTCACTTTAATTACATGTACAATATAATTCCTCTCCTTCATTAATTTAGCATTTTTCATATAATGTTAATGAAGAGGGTAGCTAGGGTGAATATATATATATACCCTTTTAATTAGGTCTTCACTTCATAACCCTAGGAAAAAAGATGAGTATGGATAGACTAAAAAGCCAAGCTTTTCACAGGAAAGAGTACAAATAGAAAAACCACACAAAATTGCTTGATTAAATGCAAGGTATAGAAATTTCATAGCCATATATATGAAAAGTGTCAAGTTCAAATTTCGAAAAATGTACTGGTCAATCGGAAGATGGCGTAGTTCTACCTTCTAATTAGCTAACTTGATCACTGCTATAAAAAATATATATTAAGTTCGAATTTTGAAAAGAGCAGTACTTGTTGTCAGACAAGTGCATGCAGTATTTTCTTAACAGTACTTTCGACCTCATAAGATATACTTGAGGAGTAGGTTAATTAGAATTTTGTTCATGGTGAAAAATGTGACATATATGCAGAACAAGAATGCTTTTTTATTTTTGTTATGGGAATTAGATATAGATACAAGTGGCTAGAGTTGGAAGACTAGTCACCAACAATGTGAGAATCAAGAATTGAGAAACTTTAGTGAGTGGAGATACGCAAGCCAAAGGCAAAGCCAATGGAATGGAAGTAATAGATACTTAGAGTGAAGAGTGGAAAAATCTTGAGGTCAAAAATAAACCCTCCTCCATATCATATAAATATAAATATATATATTTTAATTTCTTCTTCCGATCCATGGTATTAAGTTGAAGAGAGGTCACGGCCAAAAACCAAAAGAATCCAAAGTTATTTTATATCACTACAAGAAAAAACAGGATTAGCTAGGGAAAAATCCGTAGCTAATCCGTAGCTAATCCCTAGCTAATCGGATTAGCTAGGGATTAGCTACGGATTAGCTACGGATTTTTCCCTAGCTAATATTTGGACGCTAATTGCTAGGGATTTTTTTCGTAGCTAATCCCTAACTAATCCGTAGCTAATCCTTAGCTAATCCCTAGCTAATCCCTAGCTAAATTCCCTAGCTAATCCTTAGCTAATCCTTAGCTAAATTCCCTAGCTAATCCGTAGCTAATCCCTAGCTAAAATTCCCTAGCTAATCCGTAGCTAATCCCTAGCTAAATTCCCTAGCTAAGCCGTAGCTAATCCCTAGCTAAATTCCCTAGCTAATCCGTAGCTAATCCCTAGCTAACTCACCACCTCCAAAAATTGTCGCCGGCGACCTCCTCCACCGGCCTCCGGTGGCCCCTCCGGCGACCCCCTCCGATGACGGCCGGCGACCACCTCCGACGACGGCCGCCGGTGACCTCCTCCACCGCCGGCCGGCGGCCCCCTCCGACGACGGCCTCCGGCGACCTCCTCCGACGACGGCCTCCGGCGACCTCCTCCGGCAACCACTTTATATTTTTGAAAAATGGTCCTAGGAGGCCTCGAAGACGGAACATCATGAATGGTAACATTTAGACCAACCACTAGGCCATTTATCACTTTTTGATTTATTAATGTAAAACATTTTATATATACACATATAATAAATTAGCTAGGGATTTTTTCCCTAGCTAATTCGTAGCTATTAGCTACGGATTAGCTAGGGATTTTTTTCCCTAGCTAATTAGCTAGGGATTAGCTTGGAAAAATCCGTAGCTAATCCCTAGGTAATTTCCTTAGCTAATTAGCTAGGGATTAGCTAGGGTTTTTTTTCCCTAGCTAATTAGCTAGGGAAATTCGTAGCAAATCCCTAGCTAATTAGCTAGGGATTAGCTAGGGATTTTTTCCCTAGCTAATTAGCTACGGTTTTTTTTCCCTAGCTAAATTCCTTAGCTAATTAGCTAGGGATTAGCTACGGTTTTTTTCCCTAGCTAAATTCCCTAGCTAATCCGTAGCAAATCCCTAGCTAAATTTTCCCGCCTTTTCGCGCCAAATTTTTTTACCAAATTAGCTAGGGATTTTATCCCTAGCTAATCCGTAGCTAATTAGCTAGGGATTAGCTAGGGATTTTTTTCCCTAGCTAATCCGTAGCTAATTAGCTAGGGATTAGCTAGGGAAATTTTCCCTAGCTAATTTCCGTAGCTAAATCAGTTTTTTTTTGTAGTGTATATAACACACAAGATAGTATAGTATAGCTTTTTGTGAGTGGAGAGAGATACATGTAATTGAAGAGCAAACCAATAAGTAAATAGAAATAGATATCTATAGAATATGCGTAGTTTGTGAATCCAACCAAAAGGGAACTCCCACTCAACAGGATAAGACAGTACCTTCTAGCTAGGGTATATAGGCCACTACTCTCCTTAATTCCCATCCCAATGTGTGGCTGAGTTTCGTTTATTCCTTATGAAATTTAGGACATCTATATATATGGACGGGTCTATGATGCAACTTGTTGCATGCATGCAATGTAATTTCGGCCGATAGGATAGTGACATGTGGGTAGGATGACTTGAGATGCAATGCAATTTCCTACATGTCACAATCATATCGGCCGAAATTACATTGCATGCATCATAGACTTACCCCATCTATATATATATATATATATATATATAAGGATTGGTTCGATCTGATCAATTAGACGAATTTGACCATCCGATTGATTCACTCGACTCAACCGATTATATTAGACGGTTGAAACATTTATTCAAATTAACAATCATGTGTTATGAGGGTGAATCGATTGATCAATTCAAATCGACCACGCAATCGGTTGGATCATCAGTTGGTTGGTTTTCATTTTTCGTTAAGAAAATTAATGCTATAAATAATTATGAACAAAATTTGAACTTTAACCATCTTTTTTAGTTTTAACTATAACAAAAATTTCTAATCATAATTAAGCTTACACTAAATTTACTTTAAGACAAATGTAAAGCTCTAGATATAATCACAATTATTAGTACAAATTAAATGCTCAATCCAATATAATCTAATATAACATTATAATCCATTAAAAAAATCCAACATCAACATTAAAAATGAAGCATAATTTTTTTTAACAATCATGGTTAGGGTTCATTGCTTAATCTTTTTATTTTTTTTAATCTATTTCAATTTTAATGATATATAAAATATAATCAATAAGTAAATAAAAAAATAAATATAATAATTAAATTGATTCTATTTGATTTGGATGAAAACTAATGTTATCCAGTAATTGAATTGATTTAATTAATCTGATCTCTTTTGATCGGATCACATTAATTAGATCAGTTCTGTTGAGTTTTGATTGGTTTGAATATACACACTTCTATGTAGATAAAAGTTCAGTACAGTACTATCGAACTTTGGTACATCCTTCCAACTATGTAGTGCCATTTATTAATATTAATATAAACTCACATTAATAAGATATCAATTAGAGAGAGGAATATACTGAAATTCAATGCTACCGTATACTATTGAACATTTTCTCACTCTATGTATGTGTTGGGTGCATGGATTAATTATTTAAACTTGATTTCAATTAATTAATATTAATTAATACTACATGGTATTATACCTAGGAGGAATTAATTAGCACACATAACATATATTGGGTGTTGGTAATGACAAAAATGACATTGTGTGGTTTCAATTCCTCACATTTCGAAAAAGTGACAAGGAATTATCTTTGAAGCCAACTAAAAGCGAAAAAGTGATGTTGGGGATAACGATTATAACTCATATTTGGACTCATCTTGCTATGGATGTCAATAACCGAAAAAGTTTATTGGATTCTGACTAATTAATCTCGTACAAGTTAGTTGAGATTTTTTATAGAGCTATATATTTTAATAGGGATTTTTTTTTATACACAATACTCAGCTCAAACTCGAGACCTTATTTAAAAAGAATGAAGTACCTGTTACTTCAACCAATCACTTGGTTGAAAGCCTAGCTCCCTTCCTGTTTATCATGATCAATAATGCTCTTATGGACTTGAGTCTGTATAAATTATATATACATGAACTCAACGTGTGTTAAGAGTTCAATAAAAACAAAAGAGAAAAATACAAGTGCAATTATAGTTGACGGTTTAAAAAAAATTTAAATTATATTTAACTATATTTTAAATCATATTATTTTTAATTTTAATTATTTAATTGTTAACACGTGACAAATTCACATAAAATTAAACGAACTCGAGTTCGTGGGAATATTTTCCTTTGAGTGTATATTACCTCTTCTCCCATGGCTTGTTGCTTGTTATTTCACAATCTAGATTATGACATATTGCTTCTTGGGTCCCTTAACCTTTATATATTTCTATCTTAGGGAAAATAATTACCAGGTCACAATACTAATTAATTATGTTATCCATAATTTATATAGTAGGTTTCATACATTTTAGTGAATTATCTATAAATTTTATTTTATTTTTCTCAATCTAACTTTATGATGCAAAATTTTGTTAGGAGATCTACATCTAAAACATGTTTTTTTAACTAATTAACTACTAAAAGCCAATGATAGGTAGATATAATTAACTTAGGTTAAATTATGGTCTGATCTCTGCTCTTACTTAATTTAATTTTTAATTAGATCCCTATATTTTAAAATGTTGTAATTAAGTCCGTATAGGTTAACATAATTTTAATTTAGCATAAGTTGACAATTTTTTTGTTAAAATTATGTTAAATTTTATTAAATTGCCAACATATATTATATTCACACTTTAATATGCTTGATTTATGTCAACAAAATAGAAAAAAAAATGATGTAAAAATAACTTACATATAAAATATGAATATATAGATTGATTTGAATTAAGTGAATTCATATATTTTATAATGATATATAATAATTAACATATATATATATATCAAAAGAATTAGTTTAATAAAATGTTAACAAAAATTAAAGTTAGGGGTTTTTTTTGTTAAGATAAAGATATTTAATTACAAACTATAATTTATTAATTAATTATAAAATTGTTGCAACAAGGCTAAAAATGAAAATGTTGGTCATGGTTTTATGCTTGTTAAGGAAACATCACTTGTCGAGTTCTCGATTTGTAAATATTATATGTTTTCTCTTTTTGTCTTATACATACAATCGGAAATATTATTTTTTTTTTCTGAAAATAAATAAATAAATAATGAGATTGGTCCATATATATATTACTCCATCTCCATTTGACACAGAAGCTTTAAAGGGACACAATGGGACCAATGACATAGAAGCTTTTAATATATGGGAAAACATGACTTTCATTGAACCCACATCATTTTAGGTACCTAGCTAGTTTGGACTCTTCCTTATATTTTAAAATATTTTTTTAAGTACAATAATTTCAAACAAAAAAAAAAGTTCAAGATGTTTGATGAATTCAATCAAAAAAAAAAATTGATTAAGTTATCATTTTTATCATTCAAAGATGCAATCTGTATGAAAATATTAAATTTAATTTTTAAAAAATACAATTAATTTTAATTTAGTTATTGAGAAATTTTATGTAAGTTTTGTTAATGGAGATTTTATTCCTATGGATTGATTGAAAAAATTACATGTAAATTTAATATTTTCATCTTTCAAGAATTAAATTGAATCAAATTGCATCTTTTTAAGGACTAAAATGATAATTTAGTCAAAATATTTTTTTTCAGTATTTTAAAAAATGTTCATAAATATTTATTATTACTAATTTTTATTATGTTGTTATTATCAATTAATTAGACTATAAAATATCACATAATATTTAAGAAAAACACAAATTAATATTTAAAAATATGTTTCCCTAAAATATTTAATTTTGATTTTCTTACTTTGACTAAAAGAATAAGTTATAGTATGCCATCAACGCTCTATCCGATAATACTTAAAAGTGCATTTTTTTACTATCTTTTTGTTAATACAAAAGGTAATATTTGATTACTACAAAAAAAGGTAATATTTGATTGTCAGAAAAGAATAAAAAATGAGAGGTAATAATATAAAATAATCGAAGTACTTCCATTAAAAAAATAAAATAAAATTTATATGAGGGAATTTTTATCCATAAAAGGACATTTCATATAATGTTAAACATTCCATAAATTTTTTTGAAGGAAAGTTGGTTTGCATATGAGGTGTCTTTCATGCAATTAAACATGGGAGTAGAAATATTTTTCTCTCCCATTCCTATTCTTTCAACTATAATTTCTTGTAAAACTAAAATACATGTAGTACAGGGGATAAAAATTTATTAGAGTTACTGAATTTCAGTATATTCTTTTAATTATTTAATGGTATTTTTTAACATTTATAAAGACTCACATTGACTAACAAGAATTGGGTCTAATGGAACGGATTAGTCCCTTGATGAACACGGGTTCAAATCCATTTTGAGAGAGATGCTCACATTTAGTGTTCGTCAGTACCTTGAACAGAATTGCCTCCAATAATAAGATATTTGTGAAAAAAAAAGACTCACATTAATTGATAAAGACTTACCTTAAATAAATTAGCAAATAATTGAAAGAGTGTTATGAGTATAATACACCACTTCAAAAAGAATAAGATGCAAATTAAGTCCGACTAGATTTACTTAAAAAAGTGTCACCACTCACCACTTCAGACTACATTAAAGTGTCATGAGTTCGAGACTTTGTAAATGCAACTATCTCCGTTGAAAGACTCACTCACCTATAGTTAAGTGCGCGATTCGGGTCGAGTTATCAAATTAAACTTTTTTTATATTTATATAAATTGATTTACTATCATTATTATTGTTATATATAAATCTCAAAATAGTCTAATTTATTTGATTTCTTAGGAAGTAACAACACCTTCTATAATGAAACAATATATTATATATGTTGATCTATCATCCGTATATTGTCCATATGTTTTTAGGGGTAGAAATGGGTACTCATTTCTGTATGGGCTAACTTCTATCATGGCATGTATGGCCTATCCCATTCCCATCCATCCATCTTTCTAAGCCTTGTTTGTTTAGTAGAATTTGTAAAGAAATGTTGAAAAGATTCTAAACATGTCTTATTTTTTGTCTGTTATGTTTGACTAATTATATTTTTGTTCTTATTTTTTTTAATATTTTAATATAAGGGTAAAATGATTATTTTATCAACTTTTATTCCTTTTTCATTTTCATTTCATTCCCATTTCCTACTATCAAACATACTATAAGCAATCTCATTCCTATTCCCATTCACACCACATTATCACTACTAAAAAGAGCCATTAATTTCTTTATCTTATACTTCAAATCATTACATAAATTGATGGAGAACCTATAACATTTACATTTGTTCAGAACATAACTTTTCTAGTATGCAGAAAGTGTAATGGTAAATATTTTGTTGACAACACCAAGATCGACTGATAAGGATTTTTATCCTAAAGTTATTTTACTTATAGTATCAGTTGTGCTTTTATTTTACTTTTTTAGTTCAATACTGTTTAGGGTTTACAAATGATTCATCTTCTCTATTATTGGGTTGGAGTTGTCCAAACAATTGTAAATTTTTATGTGTCATTTAACTTTTCTATAATATAATTTGGTTTTTTGGTCGATTTTAGTCCTCGAGCGTAACACCGTTAACTTTTTGCCATTAAATGATGACGTTGCATGCTTATGTGGCACACCCTCCTACGTGTCATATTTTAATGATATACCATGACACATTACTGCCACATCACCCCACATTGCCACATCATCATCTTCTCTCCTTCATCATCATCATTAATTCATTATCATCATCATCTGGGGTGAATTCGATCGTTGTTGTACATTGAACAGCATGGAACCTACCTCTGTATTTTTTTTAAAAAATTGTCTGATGCTGTACAACACCGAATATCTCATGTTGTGTGGTGGGCAAGGATTAATTAAAGGAATTCAATATAGCAACCTTAATGATATAAACTTGTGGATGAGGATGGATGGTACTAACTAATTAATAATGAACTTGCACATGCATCATATTATAGTGAGGGAGAGATGAACATTGAATCGAAAGAATTAAGAACCTTTTGAAAAATCGCTGCATGGTGTACACGTGTTTGACTGTAATGACTATTTTACCCCTCAAGGCACTTATTCTCAGCCTTTTAGGGTTTGGGGATGGAATATAGAATTAGCAATCACAAACACCAACTTGCGGTTTAGGCCTAAGGTTTAGAGGTCGAGGATCCCATCCAAATATTATAGTGGTCCAATCCACGATCATGCATGGTGGGTTTGAACACCGATCAAATTGCAGAAACTGATGCTCCACGTGATAGGGTTTGGACCAGCACCAAGATACCAATGCAATGTGTGTCACACAGACACACAGTAAGGGTCTGTGCACTCTTAACTATCATCTACTGGGTTTGATCCTTGCAAGAATGGGAATGAAGCATTATCTACAGAGAGGATCGCCCCAGCAATGAACCTAACAATACCCAAGAGATTTAGTCAGTCATTATGTACGCTCTGGTTAAAGTTAATACCCTGATCGATCGTCGTGGATGTTGTGAATCCCCTAATTGGATAATTATCATCTTCTGGGTTTGATCTATGGAGAGATGGGAATGTTGAAAGGGTTGCCTCCAGCAATCAGTCTGAAACACGGTACCTAAGAGATTAGTCATTATGTACGCTTCAGTTGATAGAGTGGTTGATCCATGTCGTGAAGCTCTTGTTGGGTTTTCTTTTTTAATTAAATAATTTTTGTGGGTGATATTCATTCTTGTGCGAGAACATTTCCGTTCTCAAAAGTGAAAAGTGCAATCTGCTTTCCATAAAGATCACTATGGATATAGGTAGTGAGACGATTCTTTTATATATTATTGCTTTGTTGATTCCATTTGTGCCATCTACTAGTTTCGTGTATAAAGGAGAAGAACTTGATGATATAGACATCATCCTAAACCATTTATCCTTGTTAATTAATAAAAAGAATGACTAAAATATATATCATTTTAATTAGTTACTCATATATAAATGATGATTTTCTTAATTTGATTTCTCGTAAATATTTTTTTTAAATTTAATTTGTTATCAATTTGGTTCCTTTGTGTTTCGAGAGCTGGATGTTGCTTAAATACATATGAATTTTGATGACGACATACATTTGGTGCTAATTATATTATTAGGCAAACGTTAGAGGTTAGTTAAATTTTAATTTTTCTTAAGGAAAGAAAAAAAAATGTGCATCCCATTCTATCAATTTTTTCTCTTTCTCTCTCCTCACTTGAGCAATTTATCATCTTGCTTAATTCAGAGGATCCATTCTCATTTTGTTTATCTTTCTTTAATTTCTAGTTGGTTACTCCCTCTTATTCACAATATCTGCATGAGTGGAGAAATTCCAAAGTTTTAAAATATCTGTTATTTTACAAAATCAAGACAGCATTAATTATTTTTTTTACAATTTTATCCCTACCTAATCTCTCTTAGACTTTCCAAATTTAATGAACAAGTAATAAGTATCCTTTGAAAATAGGAAAGAATAAATACGGGTAATTCAGTTTTTTTATTTTATATTTTTTTAAGTTTAAAGTAAACTAATCTTTTCCTTGGTCTGTGTGCACATACCCAATAAAACAGATATTGTGAATCGTAGGGAATATAAAATATTGCATTTAGTCACCAATAATAAATGCTGCTAAAAAAAGAGAAGAAAAATTGGAACTTGTGGTTGGATTTTAATGTTGCTCAGTCCGCCAAATGTCTAAGACAAATTGATTAAAAAAAGAGAAGAAAAATTGGAACTTGTACTTGTTTAAAAGATATTCGAACAAAATGATTAAATTTATAACATGACTTTTCTATGGTACAAACAAGTTAGGGTATAAATACATACAAATACCTATGTGTCGCATTTGTATTGGTCCAATTATAAAAATATAATTTTTTTAGAAAAATATTTTTACAACTCGACCAATACAAACACGCTATATAAGCGTTTATATGGGTTTGTACCCTAGACTTATAACATATCAAATTATTATGATGAATTAAATTAAGAATCTACAAGGGATCAAATTAAAAAAATAAACCATAAATAATCTATGAAGATTAAAAATGATATTTTAGCCTAAAAGAATCCAATCATTTCTTAAAATTTGAAAGTTTTAGTTTACTTGTTGATTTTGAAAGTTAATGAGTTATATTTGTAAGCCTTTTGCATTTTTTTCTCAGTTCTTTAATTTTATAAAGCAAAGTTAGATTTAGTTAGTTATAGATTAGGAAAATATGTAAATATCATTGGATAAATTTCCATAATCAAATAAAAATAAGTAAATTTTATGAAGCTTAATTGGATCCCTTACTAAAAGAGAAATAAATGCAACAAATTTATATGCAATCCACTGATAAAATTCTCTAGAGTAATCTTTTACATCTTTTGGTGGAATTTATGAGAGAAACAGAAAGAAAGAAAATTGTCTCTTTCTTAATTCTTCTCTCTCTTAATTTTCTTTCTCTCTATCTCTCTCATAACTCCACAAAAAATATAGAGAATTACTCTATAGGATCAATTTCTCTTTTGATAAAGAGAGAAGTATATAATTAGTAGTTAATTACTAAGAATACTTAGAGCCTCTAATTAGTTTAAAATAAAAAAGTAGAAGAATAAAATTAATTTTTTCACACAATTGTACCTATAATATAAGTATATAACTAAAGAATTAAAATGTATATGGATCAATTTAGCCTAGGTAAAAATATACAACATACAATAGCATTACCATGATGGCAAAAAAAAAAAAAAAACAAAAACAATAACAATTTCACAATGATAAAGTCTCAAACTCAATAACATAACAAAATCCAAATTAAATTATTAAACTAAACAACTTAAACAATCATAAAATAGACAACTATTTTGTTAAATCAATAATTAAGCAGTATTATAAGATAATCATAGAATCTTTGAAGAAGTTTATAGAAGAGACATGAATAAATAAAATAGTAATCGGGCCATCAATTGTTGTTGAAAACGTCATTTAAAGTCCACTTGGGTATAAATGACGTTTTCAACAATAATTGATGGTCCGATTGCTATTTTATTTGTCCATATCTTTTTTTATAAGCTCCTTCAAAGATTTTATAATTATTTTAGTTCTAGTTGCGCCTCCTCTGCTCGTATCACGTACAGTATTACAACTTACAAGTTATTATATTCACAAAACAATTTTATGAGATATATATATATATATATATATATATGTTAGTTTCACATCATGAGAAAAAGTTGTTTTAGCTTTAGTTTGTTTGATTAAGGAAATAAAATTGGTTCTAAATAAACCAAATAACACGAAATCTTTTTCCAACAATAAAATTCAATGAATAATATCAAAATTTGTGTGGACGTTCGTACGTACAAGGATAAATTCATTTTCACGTTACTTCTTGTTTTTTCAATCTGCTTGGTTCAATATGTGTGTGTATATATATATAGATTATACTTCATTTTATTTTAGTATATAAATCAAAATAGAAGACACAATACTAAATATTTCAGCCGTTGTATGTAGAGTAGAGTTCATACAAAAAAGGAACATTGATTGTAAATTAATTAACCATTAAGAGAATATAATAATATAGCATTCTCTTAGACTCTTCTTACTCAACTAGCTAGCTAACGTAACCTACATGTAAGGATGTGTTTGGATTGAGGAGAATAGATTAAAAAAATGAAAATTTTGTTTTGACACTTTCTTCTCATGTATTGTTTATACTTATCAATGGATATAATGTTATATTTAATTAATTTAAGAGTAAATTATGTTTCTCATTGAGAGATCCTTAAATAATTACGTCTCCTTCCTTCTATTTAACTTGAAAACTTACACTCTTTTTCCTTGTTGAAAAACTTACAATTTCACTTTTTTTCTTACTAAAATGGCCTTAATAACATAATTAATTTTTTAAAAAAAATAACTAAAATTTATTAAAAATATATATATATTCAACTTATTATTTCACTATAAATTTTTTTATGTTATAGTCAAATACATATTTAATTATATAAATAATAAAGGAGTGAAATTGTGGATTTTCTTATCTTGTAATGAAAGTAATTAAGTGTGTAGATAATTAAATAATTAAAACAGAGCGGAATAGAACGTAATTTAAAAATCTCTCAAAGGAAAAAAATGTAATTTACTCTTAAATTAAAGATCGAAAATGTCAAATTCAAAATTTCACTTCTGAATATTGTCTTAAGAGTGTGAGGTTAGGTCTTGTGTTTTTACAAACCTGCCCTTAACTCTAGGACGTTTCTCAGCGTAGGCTTTCCTATAAGCATATCTTATTCTCTTCTCAAACTTTCTTGATTTCTTCTTCTCTCTGTATTTTAGGACTCCTTCCTTCCTCTTCATCATCATATGGGGCTGCATTAATAATGAAGAAACTGAAGGACCATTTGGAAATATCTGGATTCCTCTACCAAACTTGTAGCTTGAGATGTCAAAGGGCAGAGGGACCTGATTGTAAATAAACCCACATTTCAAAATCATCATCAGCAATATATATATATGTGGAAAATAATATTTCACTGATCACGTACTTGTTAATTAATTTGAATTATATAATCTAGTTAGAGATCAGGTACATGCATGGTTGCATGCAATGTTATTTGTTTTTTAAAATTTAAAATATTATATAAAAAAAATAATTGTTAAGTAACTTGACTCACTATTCTGATTTTCTATAACATACTGTTTTATATTTCAATTTAATAATTATTATAAATAATTATTTTCTGATATCAATGATCAGAAATGTATAGAGCATTAGAGCCATTGATATAGATCAGTGGAATTATATAGTTAATTCAATCATTTCCAATTTTGAATTATGGTCCATATATGGTGGTCAATTATATATATATATATCCACACAAAAACTTTTTATTGATTAAAATAAAATTTATTATTTTAAATTTAATAAAAATACTTTTGTTATCGATTAAAAAGAATCCTTATTTGCAATATCCAATATTGCATTTTTTTTTATCATAAAATCCAATATTACATTCAAGAAAAGCACCAAAATATACATGGTTTATTCTGATCACTTCTGATCTCTCTAGGTATAGCATCAAGGAGCATCACTTTAGATGCATATAGTGCTGAGAGAATATTTTAGCATATTTTTTTCTATTATTGGTACTGTACGTAATAATAATTTTTGCAGGAAAAAAAAGATTGAATTGCATGTTTTGAAATGAAAACAACAAATTATTTAAGGGACATTTATATATATACTAAAAAAAGATCATTAATTGGAGTACTGACAATTAACCTCTTCTACTACACTTAATAAATAAATATATATATATATATATATATATATATATATATATATATATTAATATGACTGTAATTATTTTATTTTAAAAATTTTAAAATTTATTGTTTTTATTTCAAAATATAATTATAATTTTATATCATGTTTTTTAAAAAAATTAAAAAATAAATTATATACACTCTACATACGAATCCTCTAGTGTATATATATATATATATATTGAAGAATTACTTGACCAAAACTCAACTAGCCAAAAATCAAGTAAAACAAGCTAAGTACATACTTAATTATCATGCAAAATGTATATTAATTAGTATATGCATAAATAAACCTACCTGAAGAAAAATAAAAAGTAAAACGTGTGTATATATATACACTCTTCTTTTCCCCTTATATTTATATATATAATCTTTTTTTTTGGGGGAATTTATATATATACTCTATTAATTGATGACAATTACCCCTCTAATAAACTTAGGTTGTGTTTGGTGGAAAAAGGAAATATAATTTATTCATTTCTTATTGTTTAATTTTTAGAAAGATTTTATACTAACACACTTCTCGTACCTTTTTATTTTGTTAATTTGAATTACTCCAAATTTAAAAAAAAAAAATTGGAGGATTCAAATAGGAAATAGTATAATTTCACCTTAAAAAAATGAAATTGTATCCAGTGCAATTCGCTTCTTTGCAATTCCTTCAAAATATACAATTTTACTTCATTTTTGAAGCACTAATACAGACTTACTCTAACAATAACTCACTATGAATGGATTAGGGACGAAATTATTATTAATTTTGACAAATAGAATCACTAAACAGCCTCATGAGACTATTTTTTAATATCAATAGCAATTTGGTCCCTAATCCATTTAAGGTGATGATATTTGTCAAAATTTATAATAATTTCGTCCCTAATCCATTCATAGTGGATAATTGTTAGAGTAAGTCTGTATTAGTACTTAAAAAATGAAGTAAAATTGTACATTTTAAAGGAATTGCACTGAAATTGTACGAAAGCGAATTGCACTGTATCCAATTTCTAAAAAAATATGAAGGAAAAAAAAGAGAGAGCAGTAATTAATAAATAATCTTACACTCATCCGTAAATAAGAGGGATGGTAATTAATAAGGGGCGGTTTGTGATGCTCCATCATCATCATCATCATCATCCTATTCTGCTGGTCACGTGCCTCCGATATAGTTGGCACAACACTATTATGATCAGTATCATCTTCCGTAGTCGTAGCAGTACTACTACTGTTTCCTAATAATACGGAAGATTGCTTGGTGACGTCATCAATATCGTCGTCGTCGTCGCCGCCGTCGCCGTTGAGCATCAACCACGAATCAATTTCCCGCTCCACCTCCGCCTGATCTGCCGCCTCGGGGAGGGGAGGGACGGGGAGGCGGCGGTGGCGGCCGGCGATGGAGTTGGCGGCGTGAACGTGGAAGTCGCATGTGACGCAGAGGGAGGCGGCGTCGGCGTTGCACGTGAACGCGGAAGGCGCGTGCTCGCACGCTTCACAGAGGGGGACGCGATGGTGGTGACGGTGGTGGTGGCGGTGGGGCGCGTGGGAGTGGGCATCGCAAGGAGAGCAGAGGAAGGCGGAGTGGGTGTGGCAGTAAACGGCGGAAGGAGAGAGCTTGCACGTGTCGCACGCTCGCATTCTGATGGATGGATGAATGAATGAATTGGGTGGGAGAGTATAATATAAAGTAGAAGTATAAGCCTATGAGGTGTGTGGAAGAGATATAGAGAGAGAGAGAGAGAGAGAGAGAGAGAAGGGTTTAAAAGTGAAAAAGTGTTGAGGATTTATTGGTTTGGTGAATGGTGATGGAGAGTTTGTGGAGACCGGAGAGATTAATTGGAATCTTTCATCAACATATATATATATATGCACACGCTTCTCACACCTCAAAGGTTATCTTCGGTAGAAATACACGGATAAAAAAAAAATTAAAGTATTATAGAGTAAAGTACTATAAAAAAAGTGTGTTAAGAATTAAAAAATAGGCCAAAGTACTATTTTGATCCTTAATGTTTGCATAAAGTTTAATGTTGGTCTTCAAAGTTTTTGTTTTTGGTCGATTTTGGTCATCGAGCATAACACCGTCAACTTTTTTCCATTAAATGATGACGTGGCATGCTTATATGGCACACCTTCTCTCCTACATGTCATATTTTAATGACGTGGCATGACACATCACTGCCACGTCACCCCAGATGATGATGATAATGATACTAATGAAGGAGAGAAGGTGATGATGTGTCACTCTGGGGTGATGTGTCATGCCATGTCATTAAAATATGACATGTAGGAGAGAGAGTGTGCCATATAAGCATGCCACGTCATCATTTAACGACAAAAAGTTAACGGTGTTATGCTCAAGGATCAAAATCGACCAAAAACAAAAACTTTGAGGATCAACATTAAACTTTTGAAACATTGAGGACCAACATTAAACTTCATGCAAACATTGAGGACCAAAATAGACCTTTAGCCTAAAAAATATGATAAGAAGTGTGTTTGGTATGTCAAAAATATGATGTAATGTTTATTAGAAATTGTGAGATTATATCCCTTCCCTTAAGATGCAAAGATACCAAACACAACCCAAGGCTGCGTTTGATAGAAATGCACAGATGGGAAGGGATGTAAAGTACTGTAAAGTAAAAGAATATACGGTAGAGAAAAATGAGGAGAGAGAAAGTATGATGAGAAGTGTGTTTGGTATATAAAAGATATGATGTAAAATTTTTTGAAAAATCGTGAGAATATAGGAAAAGTACTGTTTGGTTTTTGTACCTTTGTACCAAACCTACCCCAAGAGCACGCTTGGTATACATGCACGGATGTAAAGTATTGTAATGAAAGTACTGTAGAGAACAGTACTATAGAATAAATGAAAGTACTGTATGTGTGTTTGATATGTATGAAATATGATATAAATTTTTTTTCGAGAATCGTGAGATTACATGTATTGCACTATTTTGAAAAGTACACCAAAAGTTCCCCAAGTGTGTCATGCAAAAACACACAGTTAGGTGGTCAGGTGGCATGTTGAGTTAGTGGATTTATTTTGGGATGAGAATGAGAATGGCTTGATTGAAAAGGTAAAGGAAATGATAAAATTATATTTGGTATGATATAAAATTGAGAATGAAAAAGAATTGATATTGAAATAAAATGATAATTTTATAGCATTAGAAAAACATAAAATTTAAAAATTAAGAGAGGGAATGACTTTATTAGAAAATGATATAACTACAATTGCTATAATATAAAATTGGGAGTGACGTTATTATATGTTGACGTAGCGTTGTTAATTTGTCAATATGTTACTTTCTCACTTTATTGTATCATCTAAATATTTAAAAGTAATATTAAATCGTCTCTATATTTGCCACTATATGTTGTTACTTTTAACTGCTATAGAGACTACTTAGTATTATTTTTAAAATATATGGATTATTTAGTATTACTTTTAAATATTAAGATGATATAACAAGATGGTGTGGCAACATGGTGACAAATTAACAGTATCACGTCAGCACATAATGGTCACGTTAAGCGGTAACTTAACGGGTAATGTTTCAGGGACTAAATAGTTGACGAGAGTGTAAATTCAAGGACCAAATAGTCTATTTTTAAAATTGAGGAGCTAAATAGTAGTCTGACCAATAATTTAAATATCAAAAAGTAATTACCTCTTAATTTTATTAGTTAAAATATTTAAATTTCTTTTATTAATTTCTTCAATCACAATCTTTTAAATTAGTTATAAAAGAAGTTTCAATAAAAAAAAGTAATAGATTCAAAATTAATATTAGGTATTTCAATAGGTGGAGTTGGAGGAAAATGGTGTGATTAGTGATCTTGTGATCTGCTATCATGTAGCTGCAGCTTGGGAGAAGATGTTTAATATTACGATAATTTTAATATATTCTTTAAATTAATTAATATTTAATTTATTTAAAGTAGATTTTTACTAGTATATTTATTTATTAATATAAAAAATATTATTAAGTAATTAAAAATATATATATATATTGAAATTTAATATTTTTGTAATACTACTTCTATCGCACACGTGTTGGTTCCCAATTTGACATTTAACTAGATTGTCACCCGTGCTTTGTACGGGATGTTTAGGGTTTAGAATTTAAATTTAAATTGCTTAAAGAATTTATCAACTAATAATTATATTTAATTTTCATTTATATGAATACAAAAAAAAAAAAAGAATATAAACAATATCTTTATCAAATTTGTGGTATGATCTAATTGAAAAGAAAATTATTAATAAGAATGTAATAATATAATTTGCATTAAAGAAGAAAATAAAAATGAAAGTGTAAGGAAACGGTCGCAATAAGAGATATATCTTATTTTCTATAAAAAAAAAAAGAGAGATATATTTTATTTGTAATCTTGTTTTTTGGACATTATATATATTGTGGGACAAAATTGGATAATTTGTCCTAATGTTTTAAAAATCGAATCAGATAATGACTCAAACATGCTTTCGAGTGACGACTGGTTTAATCGATTCAATAATTGATTAGACTGGATGATATCATAAATAATTAAAAATAAATTATATAAAATATATAATACATTTTTTCTAACCATTTTAAGTTTTTCCTGTAATTACATGATTCATTATAAATAGTAAAAATTTAAAGATATTTTCAAATACTAATAAATAGTTAAACATTTAAAAAAAAACTTTTAAAATTGTTAAAGTTTATAAACATTATCATTCTATCATACAAAATATATTTAATCATTTAGTTAAATTTCAACTTCTCCTTCACTATCATCTTGATATTTCTCTTTTTACTAAGTAGATTTGGCTAAATTTTCACTAAATCCCAATGATAAATAAAAATGTTTTTATTTCTTCAAGTAAATATAACCTAGAGTAACAAATGAATAAACATAAAAATTTAAAATCTTAAAACAAAGAGAACTCAAATGTTAATTTTAAATAAAGTATAAAAAAACACATTTAATGAATAAAAAGTACACAGAATGAATTTTGAAGATAATTAAAATACAAATAGGGAGACAAAAGAAGCTATAATGCTCCAATAATAGAACTCCAATAATTATAGTAGGCTAAAGTACTATTTTGGTCCTCAATGTTTGCATGAAGTTTAATGTTGGTCCTCAATGTTTCAAAAGTTTAATGTTGGTCCTCAAAGTTTTTTTTTGGTCGATTTTGGTCATCGAGTGTAACACCGTTAACTTTTTGTCGTTAAATGATGACGTGACATGCTTATATGGCATACCCTCACTCCTACATGTCATATTTTAATGACGTGACATGACACATCACTGCCACATCACCCCAGATGATGATGATAATGATGCTGATGAAGGAGAGAAGATGATGATGTGGCAATCTGGGGTGACGTGGCAGTGATATGTCATGTCACGTCACTAAAATATGACATATAGAAGAGAGGGTGTACTATATAAATATGCCACGTCATCATTTAACGGCAAAAAGTTAACGGTGTTACACTCGATGACCAAAATCGACCCAAAGAAAAACTTTGAGGACCAACATTAAACTTTTGAAACATTGAGGACCAACATTAAACTTCATGCAAACATTGAGGACCAAAATAGACCTTTAGCCATTATAGTATAAGGTTAAGAAAATTAAATAAAAAGATAAATAAATTGTTAAAATGAACTAACTAAAAGTTAATTATTATATGCTAATTTGAATTAATTATAATATGTAATGAAAGATAATATTGTAAATTGAATAGAAATTTTTTTTTCTCCGGTAACAATTACAAAGGCTGAAAAGTTAACAACAATAAAATATAGCACGAATTTCAAAAATATATAATTTATTAATAAAATTTTTAATTTTAATAATGTATAAATGAAAGATAAAAATTAATTTATAAAAAAGAAAATTATTTTAGAGCTGACACGTGGCAAATGTAGTTATTGTTTTATAGTATATAATAGATAGAGGGACCTGGAGACGAGGACCATGCAGAACAAAATTCCACAAAACTTTTTAAATCGTTGTCTCTGGCAGTAATTCTATAGACTTGAATTCTTGAATATCTCACTGCATATATAAATTATATTTTTTTAATATATTATTTATTTTTTAGACATTAGACTCATTAAAATTTTATTTTGAATAAATTTTAGGAATTTTTAGAAAAATCATAACTTTAAGATCCAACTCTATTACTCGATTTGGAGATTTTGGTTAGCACATTATAAATCACAAAATGATTTCTCAAATCCAAGAAGTAAGAACCCTATACATTCATACAAGCAATTGTCGGAATTATGTACATATTATAGTTTAAGCTCTTAGACTAGTGTCTCCATTCAGAAATAATTCATTGTAGTGACTGTACTACATTGTAGTTTACATTTTGTTTTTGAGCTTTCTACCGTCGATAATAATGAGTAGTGACTAATTTTTTTGGACCATAGACTTTTCGAAAGGGTTAGTGCTACCCACATAAACCCTCTCTATCTACACACTATTTAAAATTGAACTCTTAACTGAATGCTTGAAAAACTCAACTAAATATTAACTATACAAATTCTCGTGATTTATATTTTTCACAATACTTTAACCGCTTCCTCTCTTCTATATATTTTATTGCAGTCAAATATATGGGTCGTTTGGACCGGGTTTTTTTAAAAAATACTTTTCAAGGTGACCTTTTTTTTTTCTTTTCAAAATTACACTTCTCTTTCCTTGAATTTTTCAAAATTAGACTTCTTTCCCTTGAAAGATAAGAAAAAACTATAACTTTCCTTGGAAACAATTTTATTATTTATATAATTAGAGTAAGTTATGCAATCTCTCTCTCGAGGTTTGATGAAATCATAAAAACCAACCTTTTACTTGCAATACTGACCGACAAATACTCGATGAAAATGATGGGGAAATGGTAAGCTGAGCAGAACATAAACAAGAAATATGAATAAATAAATCCAATGCCATTTATGTGCTTTAATTGGGAGCAAGACACAGGGAGATTGGCCATTTTATAAATTACAAGAGAAAAAAATATATGAAGAAATGACAGAAACAATATACTGCCTAGACTACCACAAAAAGGGGTTAACTGTGCAAGGCAAGGAGGAAGTGCAATTGCTTTTCATCATCAATATATATATATAAATTGTGGGAACGAAAATTTCAAAACGACTTCAATATGGATAAACTAACCATGCCTCCACTGTTCCCTCCCTCTGTAACTCACTGAGAGAATTTGGCAATCAACTTGTCAACGTGGATAACAATATCGTCTATCCGGGGTCGCACGGCTGCCTGAGGCTGAAGCATCCATGTCACAAATTGATGAAGAGCTTCTGGATATGGAGACTTAGGTCCAGTAGGCCATTTGATTTGAGCATTTACAATGGCCAATTGCAGGCTTCCTCCAGATTCTCCAAGTGCATATTCAAATGGAGATACCCCATACCTAAAATATTTAGCCAGGTGATGAATGATGATGATGATAAGCAAGTGTACTATGGCTTGCATAAGATATTGAAAACAAAACAATTATAGGAAATTAGGAAACTACATTACGAATATGAGGAAATATAATGATACTTGGTGGGTATGGTTGGTGACCTTACATAGTAGAAAACAATGCTGAGAAAGCCATGTACAATAATAATATTAGAACATACCACAGCTTTGAAGTTTGAACAAGTTGCTTCCCTCAGGCCCACTAAACCTAATGGTCACTAGTCACACTAGTCTCCTTATTATGACAAAATGTGATCAGCGAAACTACCAACAAAACTTTTCTCCCACATCCCCTCCCTTTTCTTTTCTTCCATACGTTCCACTTCCACCCAAGAAACAATCAATGGAATTTAGATCCTCTTTATTTTCTCTCTTCTGGAGACAAACTAGACATAAAGTAATTGTTAAATTTAAACCAGAATCACCATAAACAAAATCATACCAACAACCTACATAGCAAATGTATTTATTCATACATGCCATTCAACCATAGGGGAAAAAATCCTACATAGTTTTGAAACACTGATAGACCCCAGGTCACCCAAAAAAAAAAACAAAACAAAACAAAATGGGCTGGAAGGAAAGGAGGGAGAAAATATCCTAACGGCTTAATCAGGTGGGGGACTACAGTATCAAATTCGGTGATTTTTCCTTATTGGGACTAGTAATATACAGAGTATTATTCAGATTATTTCAATGGGTTCTATCAAGCAGTTATAAAGAAATCTTGATAATGACACCAGGCTAAAAATAAAACCTGCAAGTTCTTCAGAATTTCTAATCCCTCTGTCAATCTATGGTAGTGTGATTCTATCTGATTCTATCAATGAAAAAAAAATTAAGATACAAAATATATAATGACCAAATTCAAACAATGTAATTATTATGGCATGAAAAGGCACCGCTAACAGAAGTTAACATAAAAATTAAGATAACCACATATGAATTAGGACTTATCCTCACATTATTGCATACAGTGTGCATCCTAGTGACCAAATATCAGTCCTCTCATCTATATCAGCATTGCTTGGGCAATCCCATAGCTCAGGAGCTCGGAAAGGAGCAGAGCAATGTTCAGATGCCCATTCCTACAAAATAAAATAAATAAATAAATAAATAAATAAACAACCAGTAGCATAAAAAAATACAGTCAAATAACTGAAAAATAACATTCAGTTCCTTTATATTTGAAATACCTGATTAAAACAGCATTCTAAGGTTATTGAAAAACAATCATTAGTGCAAGCAATAGAACTACTGATGGGTGAGGAACCTTTAATGCAAACACACCTATTTTAAAAAGAGTCAACTCGCTACTGAGACATAGACACTATCAAGACATGTCCATATGTCAGAATTAAAAAAAATAAAATAAACTTGGACATAGGTGACAAGAAATGAAAAATTTTAATACAACAGTAAAGACAGTAAAGTAAATGTTAAACTCCAGCATAAAATTCTTAACAAATTAACTTCATTGACAAAAAATAAATTAGAAGGGAGGTTTCTGCAACATCATATCAAATGTCAAGGGAGACAAATGTAATTTTTTAAACAAAAAAGGTATCGAGTCTAATTTAAACCTCTAGGGAAGGATAGTGTAATTTGCACAATAAATAAAAGGTAGACCAAACCAATCATGGTAAACATGTAATAATGTCAGAGATGGGTCTTGCCAAAAAGGGTACCTAACATGCTTAGATGTCTATTCAGGATTGACTTGGTTTGTCTATTTTTTATAGACTAGGTCTACCTTAAAATTTTATAGAATGAGATACTAGAAACTCCATCTTGATGAATTGTAGGAGTTCTTTCTTTATTATTATTATTATTTTTGGTATAGTTTAACATCCTTTTATTTAGTATTTATTTCAAAAGATAATATTCTAAGGCATTTAGAAACAGAAATTTAGGATGGAGCCAACTGTTTTTTCTTCTTTGGAGAATCTCATTGAATGGGAAGTTTGAAAACTAGGATATTGATGACATATATTCCAGGATAATGCAAACCTAAACCTGAATATATATATATATAGCCCGGTTGTGCCTATATGTTCTGTCAAGTTCGATGTTATTAATGTGGAACCTAAAAACCACAAAGAATAAACTTTAGGAGGGGAAGTATGAAAATAGTGATGAATATACCCACCTGTAACTGTAGTGCCTCTGATCGAGTGCGAATTTGCCTCCTGGCAGGTCGCGCACTGCCAAAATCCATCAGTATGGCAAGTGGTGGTTGTCCTTTTCTGTTTGTTATAACAACATTACCAGGTTTGACATCATTATGTGCATGTGGAGGATCTAAACTGTGCATGTGCTTGAGTCCTGCAGCAAGCTGATAAGTTGATTTTACACCGTTAAATGCTTTTAGCACATAAGCAATTACTTTCAGTTTACAAAAAATGCTAAACTCTAAGATATCACGACATGCATCTAAAATGAAGAGAAAAGATTAAACATATTAGAGCCCTCGGGGATTGAAGACCAGCAAAATCCATATTTTTACTTTCTCAATGTGATTCTGAAGACTACTAACCTAGATCAGTAGATCCCTGAAATTCTCTGGTTGATATTAAAAGAAAAATGTTTTCACGAAAACCCAAAAATGGATGTTATAAATTCTGAACAAAAATTTCCATCTCAGCCATTTTTATTTAACACCTTCTGATTATCTGCAAATAATTCAATTGTAAACAAGCTGCAATATGCTACACTTTTGAATTGCTTAGTATCACTTTAGAGTTTAAAGATGCCTCCAATAAAAGACACAAGACAAATGCATAATCATAAGATAATTCTTTTTACCTGCCGAAATATTTGAAGCACATCTGATGTAGAAAAGAACTCTTTCTTTGCTTTCATAGTTTGGGCTATGTCTAGCAATGTTCCATCCAAATGAACAGGAAATAACAAGTATGCTTCATGGTTCCAAGATGTTTCTTTGGTAGGCTGCCAACAAAAAAACACATTTTTTGCATAAATATAAAGCACTAGAATAGACCGAAGTGAAATAAACCCCCAAAATAGCAAAGGAAGGAAAAAGAATAATGTTAGACACTTCTGAATTAAGAAAATACAAATTTTCTGAGCTAGAAGGTGCATATGATGATAGCTATACCGTAATAGCATAATCACCTTCCAGAATGCAATTGGGAGAGTACACTACCCGTGGAAGTAAACACAACGTAAAATATATAGTTTAAGGATAATTTAAAGCAATATTTCTTTGTTGTACAACTCAGACTAAGGATTGAATTCCAACCAAACCAACAGTTACTGTTTTAATGAATTTGTGAATGCTAAACTTTGATATAAAAAGGATACGAGAAAATGTTGGCGGGAATTATTTTATTACCTTAACAGAAATGATTGCATGATCAAGAAGTGGAAGCAGATTTGGATGACTGAACAGTGATGAAACACGGATTTCCTCCTTCACCAACTCCAGCTGTTCATTGTTTTGAATGAGGACCTTTTTCATAGCATAAGTCCCATCATCTGCAGAACAGTGTGCAACAAATAAGAAGATACAAACTCTTCTTTCTCAATCGTTGTGACCAAGAAAAAAAAAAATATTCTATGACTTCAAAAATGAAAATAGGATATCATAGCCCGAGAGAGAAACATCATGGCATAATTATCACCATCGTTTCATCAAAAGGATAATCATACATTGCACAGCAACTACAGAACACAATAATTAAGAAGAAATCACCACAGATCTCATTCTTGAGAGTATAATGTTCATACAATTATAGATCTAAGCTGAAATATCATAAAGGATACACTAAATCTTAATCAGATTGGGACTACATATGCTGACAATCCAATCCTATACAAAACAAAATGTCATAGCTCAAGAATCAAAAACGTCACATAGATCACGCATTCACATGACCGAACAAGGCTCAATTGAGAAAATAAACTCACAATCTAGAGCAAAGGCATCGGAATAAGACAATGTAGTTTGAAATTCGAATAAAAAAGAATCCAGATCAGGAATCGAACCAGAGAGAAGGGAGGAGTCTTTGAGCTTCTTGGAGAGGCCACCGTCAGGAGAGTCGGTGGGCACCTCCTTGACCAAGTAGACGTAGGAGAAGCCACCTTCGCCGAGCTGCCTGACGACGCGGAATCGGTTCTCGTTGATCCACACATCTGCTGCCGCATTGACATTGTCGTACAGTGCATTCAAACCAGAGAATGAGCACCCCATCTTCTTCTTCTCCTTCTTCTTCTTTCTTCGTTTGTTTCTCGCGCTCTTGGCCTCTCTCTCTCTCTCCTGTGTGGAAAAGAAAGAAATGAAATCAGGCGTTCAAAGAGACCTGATTTCACGTCAATTGTGTGTGTTATGATACTTTTTTTATTTATTTTCCTTTTTCTATTCGGGTTTCTTACGATTTCCTTTCGTTCTTGGATCGCGCAATTTTTAACCGAACACATGTTTCGTTTTCGCACTTCGCCATTATAATTCACACGCTATTTTGTTATACTTAATAAAGGTCAATTCAATTGGCCCACTCAAACTATTTCTTTTCGCCATTAACTGCTCGGCACGACTCTTTGATAGTTGAATTATATAATTAGTGTATATGATTTTAGATATATTTTTTAATATAATGAAAATTTTTAATTAAATGTTTAGCATTAAGAGCACGTTTGGCAGGTAGAAAGGGAGAAGAAAAGGAAATGGGTTTGATGTGTTTGGTAGCAAAAATTTGGAATGTGAATATATTAAAATTACCACTTTACCCCTTATATTAAAATAATAAAAAGAAAAAAAGATTAAGATTGTGTCAAATCAAAAGGTATAATAGACATTTTATATTTTATTTTATGTTTTTAATTTTATGTGAAGGAAAGAAAAGAGTAAATGGGCCCCACCCACTTTTTGAATTCCTCTTCATTGACAATGCTTGTAAGCGAACGGGCTCTAAGGTCACGTTTGGTATCCGGTAAGTATTTTAGTGGGAAGTGGAAGTGAAAGTGGAAGGGGAAGTAAGTGATAAAAAGTATGTTTGGTATGCAGGGAAATGGAAGTGGAATATAAAAGTAATTTTGTTTGGTATGGTGGAAAGAAGATAGAGAAATAGAAGATAAAAGTATGAAATATCTTTTTTGCCCTTACTTTTTAAAAAGCCACAAAATTTTGAAGGGCATTTTGGTCTTTAAACCTAACCTCACCTCATCTCATCACAACTTCCCTCTCCTCACCCATGGCATCTACCCTCCTATGATGGAACTTGGCTCACCATGAAAGAAGCCTCACCATGTAACAAACAAACTCATAAGTGGTGAGAACACTCACCTATCCTAACTTCCATCCTACCAAACAAGGCCTAAATTTTCATTTCATCTCCATTAAAATATGTGCTGAGTTGAGACTTGAGAGAAGACACAACCAAACATGAGGAGAAATCTCATTCTCGTAATATTTTTAAGTCCACAGACCATGAATTACCAATATGGTGTAGTACGGATTTATGTTTCTTTAAGGATAAAACTTATGTCCATTTCCTTATGTCCATTTCATCCAATTCTCCAATATAATTATGACACATGGCAAAAAGTGTTTAAATGACCAATCACAGTAGAGAGAGAATATAGAAGACCACCTTTTATATGACCAATCATAGAAGAAAGAGAGTGTAAATACAATATATGATTGGTGGAATTGGAGGAAATGGACATAAGGAAATGGACATAAGTTTTTTCCTTTCTTTAATTATCGTCTCTCAAGTTCGATTTTTGGAAGGATGGAAATAGAGCGTCATCTGTTAAGAAGTCGCCTCTAATAATAAATCCTATAATACTCAAGGGATCAATCATCAAGTCCATTCTGATAGATATCTTGATCATAGATCATAAAAAATCCACATGAGTTGCGCATTTTTCTCTCGGCCACGGCTACTTGGCTAGCGAAAGTTCGAGCGTGGAAGTGCTTGTTTTATTATCCGATGCCTTCTTGACTATGTGTTATTTTAAATATATTTGGTATAATATACAATAATTTATTACTACTTGTTAATATGAAATTATGTGTTTTTATTTTTTTTTTAAAAAACAAGGTAACGCAAGTAGTGCATAAATAAAAATAGGGGTAAATTAGTAGAGAATGTTTCAATTTTCTTATTCATTAAAACTATTTTTTTAATTTAGTTATGAGAATAATTGTGGTTAAAATTTTACTATCAAACTCTTGTGTGTTTACATTTACATAGAAGTAAAATGAGTTCCTACCAAAAAAAAAAAGAAAGTAAAATGAGTTAACTTGTGCTGAATTTGATAAATTTAATGGTGAACACGTGGAAATAACTCTTTTCAGCCATATATTTTTTTAGTAACTTCTTGATTTAGGTAAACTCATTTGCGAGTCAAATTTAACTTTATTTAAATTCTCGAATTGACAACTTTGATAAAAATTCATATTAGTATTATTTTTATATATTTATTTGCATGAAATTTATCCAAGATGTTTTTTGGACAGAATCATCCAAAGATGATTTTAATGTCAAGAAAATTTTAAAATTCTGGAATTATTAACATTAGTTTAAGAAAAAGCATGTCCTTCCTACTTTATAAACATTCAATATTGTATTTCTATTTTGTAAAATAATCCAAATATGCCTTCCCAACATACGGAACCAAGGTTTAAATTTCCACAAAAAATATTTAGTGTCTAGTAGTATATGGAGCAAAAACATCTCTGAACAAAAATATATATACGAGGAAAAAAAAAGACAAAATGAACTTTTTTTTGGCCCTACTAATTTGAAATCCCCACTAAAAATATTTAGTGTCGAGTAGTAAATTGACCCAAGTTTGACGTTAAATTTTGGATGCACAAGACAATTTTTTTTTTTTTAATTAGGAAGATGAAATTTTAACTTTCATTAAACTAAAGTGAACAAAAGTGCATTGAAATTTAACAAACTAAGAGGAAATGTAATTCTGGTCCAAGACCTGGCAAGCTTACAGTCCAATTATTCAAAACAACAAAAACCAACATTTCAGTCACCACTGTGCAACTTCGACTTCACAAAAAGGGGTATCCACCCGATTAGTCTCCTCGCACCATAAACTTTTCAAAAAGGGATTTTAGTGCTAGTCACGAAACTCTCTCCATACATATTGCTCATGCTTAAAGAACTCAGCTAAGTATCAACTGCGCTAGACCTTGTGGTTTGTAAAACGGTGATTTATTTTATACATAAACTCCTAAGCGAGTTATTGTGTAAAAACAACGCACTTCACTAAAAACGCAATCCAAAGGATCCGTTCTCATGGATACTGATGACATCAATCAACTTTCATAGTACTGTTTAGAATGGCTGGTTGCTGCTGAGTAATGCAGTGTATATTTCCACCCCCCAAAACAATCTCCCTTGCACCTTCAATTACCACAATCTAGGGACAAGCAAAATTTGAAATGTGTTTAGTAACCAAGGAAAATCATAATAACCAACAAAAAAAGAAGACTGAACCCAAATTTCACACTTCACAAACCACTTCAATTCAAAGTACTTGTTCATAGAACAGAAAATCAACAGCATTTGGTTACATATTATAGCTTTCAGGCATGGTGATGAGCATTCATTGTCCAATCTCCATGATTGATGCATCTATCATTTATGCTGACAAATGGAATACATTCAAGAACCTATCTTGACTTCATTGATAGAGACAATTCATTATCTAGCAATTGCTTCTAAACCATGTTTTAAACATGGTACTTGTAAAGTTCTAAAATATGTTTTACTTCAATTAATTATGGTTGGATGGAACTACACAAGTTCAGCCAAATACCCAATCTTAAATAGTTTCAATTCCCAGCCCCTCAGTAGATATTATTTCCACTTAAGAGTAATTATTGTTCCAAAAAAATTCACAATTCCACTTATAGTTACTTCATTTAGATTCATTTTAGTACCAAAAGTATAATTTTGTTCAATATAATACCCAAAAGTTTCAAAAAAGGTTCAATATCACTTTTTTTCCTAATGTTAACTCCACTAACATAACTAACATGGCATCATACATGGCTCTACCAGCTAAATAAGATGTTGACGTAAGCTCAAATTGAACCTCTTTTGAAACTGAGAATTCTTTGAATCAAAATGAACTTCTGAAACAAACAAAACCTAAGTGAAACTTAAAAGACTAAAAGTAGACTTTTGGCTAAATTATTTATATCAATTCAGAATATTACAATTATACATCTTTGAGGGATAGTTAATTTTGCTAAAAGATACTGCAACTGAATTAAAAAACATTTTAACAATAAGTTTTTTCTTACCTCATATTGAGGAAAGGCCTTTGATAGAACTTGCACAGCTTCATCATCCCATTTTTTATCTCCAAATTGTGGTACAATGATAGCTCCATTTGCAATGTAGAAGTTTACATACGAAGCAGCAAGTCTGGTAAACGGAGGTCTGGGTTTCGCCTCGCCATCCTGAAAGATAAAAGGAATACACCAGAAAAGCTTTTAATGGAAGTCTGTCTATTCCCATGATCAAATCATAACTCATTAGTGCATCAACAGTAATACTTTAAATTTGAGTTAGTCGTTATTGCATTACCACAAGTAAATGATAGAGGTAGTAAGAAGCGACCAATCAGAAGCTAATGTTATTAGTAATAATTGCAATCTCTGTCCTGTTTATAGCCACAAACCAGAACAGAAGCGAATAACAGCACACTGGACACCAAAAAAACAAAGAGAAAAGAGAAACCAAGCTAGCTTTCAAGAGGCTTGCACTCTCCCACAATTCCCTCAGAATTCCTTGCCTTACATACTGACCTCAGCTGCCAAATGATCATTCTCTCGTCCAAAAATGCCCATACTCTGCTAAGTTAGAAGATTCTCCTCTCGCTCCTTCGAGCCCACTATTCCTTCTAGAGTACACTTTTAGGTCAGTGGGTAAAGATTTCCCTGGCCCATTTTCTCCCACATGTTTCTTCCCTCTCCTTTGGTATTATTAAGTGACCCAAGGCCCATCACTTGGACACTCGCTAAGTAAAATATTCTGATTTATCCAAATTACTTGCTTCATAGGCTTAATATCCAAATAGAATTCCATTCCATTTTCTGTTTCCTTTCATGGTATAAGGTTTCAATCAGGTTATAGATAAATAAAAAAGAAAATCCATTGTGTTAAAGGTTCAGGAACTAACAAGATTTTGAATGCCTGTAATTTTTTTTATGTTCCACCCAATCTAACAAAAATGGTTTTACAGAATCTTTGAAACCAACATTTCAAACTCAGAACTGACCAGTAACCACAATATAAGAAGTTAAGAATATTGAAGTATAAAGGAAATCAGATTGCTACCAGATGAGAGTGACCTCAAAATATGACATCTGAGTCTGACAGTCCTAAAACTAGTACTATACAGCATCAAACTATGAACTGAATAACTTAAAGCTACACTGCACTGGTTATTGAGGTTGATTAATATAATACTTCAGAAATTATGTCTCCTGCTGGTGAACAGAATGCAATAATCATGATAAATCAAATTTTTAACATTATATTTCAAATTTCAAGTGACCTGGAGGTCACAGATTCTCTGCTTACAAGGGTAAGATTGCATACATCTGACTCTCCCCAAATCCCACTTGGTGGAAGCCTCTTGCACTAGGCCACACTTTTATATTTCAAATTTCAGTTATGCTAAAAGAAGAGTCTAAATAGAGACAAGATATACAAACTTGGATATTTACCTGAACGACCCCAGCAGACTCTTCCTCTGTCATATAAAGTGGGCCAGGTACATGTAATTTGATTATTTCAAATTTCCTACCATTGGCATCAGTTACACTTGAAAGCACAGAATATGCCTCTACAGATCGTTCATACTGCGGATCAGTTTCATCATCAGTCCAGGACAGGAGAACTACACCAGGCTTCACAAAACAGCACATGTTGTCGATATGACCATTAGTATCATCATCTCCTGTAATAAGCCATCATAAATAAAGGCTAAGTGGTTAACTACCTTTTTTTAACTTCCATGTATCAAGATATACCTAGATCAGACATACAGAAGTGCTAATACTACCAAACTGGAAATTTATCTAGAAATATAGATACTGCCCTGGCCATTTTAGACTGTTTGGATTGTCCTACACTCTTAAAAGCCACAAATCAGCAGAAGGATTCCCATTTTGTAATAAGTTACAGCAAAAGAAAATCACTACCAAGATCTTTTTCTCCTTCTATTTTCTTAGAGAAACAAAATATCTAAATGGTAGTACTGATTAACTTAATAAGGCACCCGATGTATCTATTTTAGTTGTAAATTAGGTAAAGTACCAAAGGTAGTAGTACAATCCCAAGCTCACTAACCCTTAACACACTTGATTTGATTTAACCTAGCGAACACACTTACTATTCTAATACTCTCCAAGACACAAACATGGACTAGTTGACAAATCTAGCTTTTAAAAAAAAATGAAATATGAAATGATATGACACACACACATATATATATATATATTAAAATTTTTAGTTATATACTTCTAGCGAGAAACATAACCGACGTTATTCCATATTTTAAGTATCTTAATTCTTACACTATTATTTTCAATATTAAATCTACTAAATCAAAATTGTTACTCTATATTATTCAAATTACTCATGAACTTTGATTATCTCATCAACTTGTATTTATATAAATTAAATATTTGTATTCATAATATTAAAAAATAATATTTAAATAATTTTATATAAAGCGGGTCTAGATCTAGGTCAGGTACCACTCTCCCCAAACCCAAACCCGGCGAGTAAATTTGGCAGGTACTATAGGTTATGGTATTTTGATCATCCCAATATAAAACCTTTAATTACTGAAAGTTAAGTAGCCAGAGCAAAATGCTACCAATTCAAAGGAAATTAAAAGCTCTTAAATATTAAGTCCATATACCATACAGTCCACGAGGCAACCATATAATCTTTCTGACTCCAAGATATGCCTTAAGTTGATCCTCTATTTGGTTTTTATTCAAGTTCGGGTTCCTGTTTTTGTTCAAGAGACACTCCTCAGTGGTAAGGCAAGTCCCTGAATGAAAAAGTGTTGATATAAGCAGCAGAACTATAAAATTTAATAAGAAAATGGCATATTACATTCAGTAGTGAATCCAAGCATAAACTTGTAAATCTAATCAATTTGGTTTGATCAATCAGGAAAAAGAGAAATACAAGCAATGAAATAAACTTAATGAATCATGACAAACTCATGAACATAAGCAGGAAAAATAGTTATGCAGATGCCACTTATTCTTGCTCATGAATGAACCAAAACTATAAAACCACATGTTCAAGAGACGTTTAAGTGTCAATTAACTAACATTTTTTAAGCAATTTTACTCTCTTGCAAAACCAGCTTTAGTACACTTTAAAAGACCAAACTTGAAAATGTATTCTCTTTTTTGGGAAAAAAAAGTATTCAAAATTGCAAAAGTAATCTTGATATGGCCAACAAACGGATGCATAAATCTTACCCTCTCCGTCCACATGGATGCTTCCACCTTCAAGAACAATTGTTTGGGGAAATCTAGGAATCTTCTCAATCTCCAGAATCTAGCAAAAATATGATGCTAAGATCATTACATAAGCAGTTTACACAAAATATTTACTTTTTACTCAAACAATAGTAAAATATTTAACTACACTAACCTTCCTTGCAACTTGTATGTCAAGACTCCAATCACTGTAACAACCATCCTCTAAACCTAAACATATTCTAAAATTTATTAGTTGAAAAATCCAATAACAAGGTAATATGATAATCTACATAATGTCAAAGACCGGTTTGAGTAACTCTGCCTATATGCTGAGACTGAGACGTGAACAAGGCAATAAGCTACACTTCCCAAAGATTGTCTATAAACTAAACATAAACAAAATCTCACAATCCATTTCCTTTAACCATTATTCAAATTATGCAGCCTGAAAATCCTTATATCAATACAAAGGATTTTTGTATATATTACCTACAAATGAAACTGATCATTGGGTGTCTAAATGCTTACCTCCCCAACTGTTAAAAACCCAATCAATTCCTGCAATCTTTTGCTCTGTAGAACCAGCTTTTGAGGGATTTCTATTCACAACAAACTATTAAACAAAACAAACCATAAAATTAAACATAAAAGAAACAATTTGTCAATCTCCATGTTTATACATTTGAGAAAGTTTATTTAATAAAAAATTAATTACTAATAAGAGAGAAACTCACTGTGGGCCCAGTGTCACGAAACCAAGAATCATTCATGCTCATCTCAACGACCCTAATATTTGAAGGTAGCATACTTCGTGCATTGGCCCACTAAAGTTACGAATATATTTCAGCACCAAGGTCAGCAATAGCACAAAACATTATTTCTGAAAACATTTATCAATATCTTATATCTTCGACTAACCTGAGTGGAACTTGCACATACAGTCACAGGCTCAAACTTGGAGATTGCAGATGCTACCTTTGCAAATACATTTTGAGCATGAACAGCCTTGTCTCTCCAATTATCTGGGCGTTCCTGTCACTCAATATCATTATTCACGCTTGTTATGAATGGTGGTGGATGAATAAAAAAATTGGGTTTTGCTACAACCAGGAAAGTTAACATCATTGTTGTCAATAGCATATTGCAGTAAATGGCAGCAAGCCAAAAAACTGCCATGGCACCATGGAAGATGCCATGGACGCCACCTTATACATGCAAGGAAGCCAACCACGGAAAAAAAAAATTCGAGAAGACGAGAACATTGAAAAATCAAAGAAGAGCAGAGAAGAAATGACTTCTCTTTGGTTATTTGCCTGTGCATTTTAGCTTCAAGCTTTATTTTCTTTTTTTTGGACCGAGTCCATCCCTGTCTTCCATATACTGAATACGTCGGCTGGCTTTTCAAATTCTAAACTCTTCTTCTTTTTCATTTTCTAAATATATATTTCCTCGATGTCCCAACTACTACTCAGTTCTCACCTTGAAATGCCAATAACTATAAATTTAAACTCTCATAAATTATTAGAAATCCCAACTTCTTCTCACTTCAGAAAACCAATAGGTTTAGGCTGTGCAGCCTTTGGTTGGGTTTTTGTTGGTCTCCCCAACATGGAGCCCTACCCGTGGTCCTTGGAGGGGCTTCCTTGTTACTATTTTGTTTACCAAAAAAGAAAACCAATAGTTTTCTTTGATAGAAATTAGAAATTAAATAAAAGCATTTAATATGTCAAAAACGCTTCCATGGCACTCTTGTAAGAATCTGCCAAGCCATGGCTGGCGGCTGCCATTGTCAAAAAAATTGCTTGATTCAACCAGATAACTAGGGTCTCATTTCAAGAAGAATAAGCTCACTATCAAGTAAAACTTACAAATCATCAAATCAAAGGAAGGCATAGACACAAGACTCCAGAATCCAGATTAGAAGTTGTGTGGGTTTTCAGTGAACCCTTTCAACGATGAGAAAAACGGAGAGAGTAGTGATATATATACTTACAGGCCAACCTAGCCAACAGTGTGAGTGGGTTTCCCACTCTGCAGGCATATGGAAGCCGAGAGAATCCGGCGTGCCTTGCAATTCCATCGCGTTACCTCTCACTTCCTCCTCGGAGCTACGCTAACGCTAGCACCGTCTTGTGACAAATTTATTGATTCTTGTTCCTGGCGGTTACTCTAGAAAGTACAAAATCGGTGGGGGTAAAATTGTCAACTTGGCCTAGACATAACACATGCCTAGTACAATGATTAAATTTTAAGTAGTAATTATTTAGGCAACGTTTTAAATGAATGTCTGAGTGTGTTCGGTACAAAGTTTAGAAAAATCATTTTAAGATTATTTTTTCGACATCTTGTAATTCTGTGTTTGATACAAGGTTTAAAAAATTAATTATGAGAATCTTATTCTTATTCCATGTTTCTTTATGTTTTTAATCTCACCTAAGGGGTGGGATTATTTTTCAATACCAACTTTTACTAAATTACCCTTGCCCTATTTATTAATCATTTTGTAAAATAATCCCAAGATTATGGAAGTTGAACCAAATAGTTATTCTAACTCTTGTAGCAAATGCACCCCTTAATGGGAATGAGAATATCGATGTCAAAATGATGTGATGTGAATGAAATAAAAACGAATAAAATAACCATTTTACGTTTATATTAAAAGTGATGTGACATAACACATGCCTAGTACATGCCTAGTACAATGATTAAATTTTAAGTAGTAATTATTTAGGCCGCGTTTTAAATGAATGTCAGGGGTGTGTTCGATACAAGGTTTATAAAAATAATTTTGGCATTATTTCTCGGACATCTTGTAATTCTGTGTTTGATACTAGGTTTAAAAAATTAATTATGAGAATCTTAATCTTATTCCATGTTTCTTTATGTTTTTAATCTCACCTAAGGGGTGAGATTATTTTTCAATACCAACTTTTACTAAATTACCCTTGCTCTATTTATTAACCATTTTGTAAAATAATCCCAAGATTATGGAAGTTGAACCAAATAGTTATTCTAACTCTCGTAGCAAATGCACCCTTTAATGGGAATGAGAATATCGATGTCAAAATGATGTGATATGAATGAAATAAAAGCGAATAAAATAACCATTTTACGTTTATATTAAAAGTGATGTGACATAACACATGCCTAGTACAAGCCTAGTACAATGATTAAATTTTAAGTAGTAATTATTTAGGCCACGTTTTAAATGAATGTCAGGGGTGTGTTCGGTACAAGGTTTATAAAAATAATTTTGGCATTATTTCTCTGACATCTTGTAATTCTGTGTTTGATACAAGGTTTAAAAAATTAATTATGAGAATCTTATTCTTATTCCATGTTTCTTTATGTTTTTAATCTCACCTAAGGGGTGGGATTATTTTTCAATACCAACTTTTACTAAATTACCCTTGCCCTATTTATTAACCATTTTGTAAAATAATCCCAAGATTATGGAAGTTGAACCAAATAGTTATTCTAACTCTTGTAGCAAATGCACCCCTTAATGGGAATGAGAATATCGATGTCAAAATGATGTGATGTGAATGAAATAAAAGCGAATAAAATGACAATTTTACGCTTATATTAAAAGTGATGTGACATAACACATGCCTAGTACAATGATTAAATTTTAAGTAGTAATTATTTAGGCAACGTTTTAAATGAATGTCTGGGTTTGTTCGGTACAAAGTTTAGAAAAATAATATTAAGATTATTTTTCCGACATTTTGTAATTCTGTGTTTGAAACAAGGTTTAAAAAATTAATTCTGAGAATCTTATTCTTATTCCATGTTTCTTTATGTTTTTAATCTCACCTAAGGGGTGGGATTATTTTTCAATACCAACTTTTACTAAATCACCCTTGCCCTATTTATTAACCATTTTGTAAAATAATCCCAAGATTATGGAAGTTGAACCAAACAGTTATTCTAACTCTCGTAGAACCCCTTAATGGGAATGAGAATATCGATGTCAAAATGATGTGATGTGAATGAAATAAAAGCGAATAAAATGACCATTTTACGCTTATATTAAAAGTGATGTGACATAACACATGCCTAGTACAATGATTAAATTTTAAGTAGTAATATATTTAGGCAACGTTTTAAATGAATGTCTGGGTGTGTTCGGTACAAAGTTTAGAAAAATAATTTTAAGATTATTTTTTCGACATCTTGTAATTATGTGTTTGATACAAGGTTTAAAAAATTAATTCTGAGAATCTTATTCTTATTCCATGTTTCTTTATGTTTTTAATCTCACCTAAGGGGTGGGATTATTTTTCAATACCAACTTTTACTAAATTACCCTTGCCCTATTTATTAACCATTTTGTAAAATAATCTCAAGATTATGGAAGTTGAACCAAACAGTTATTCTAACTCTGGTAGAACCCCTTAATGGGAATGAGAATATCGATGTCAAAATGATGTGATGTGAATGAAATAAAAGCGAATAAAATGACAATTTTACGCTTATATTAAAAGTGATGTGACATAACACATGCCTAGTACATGCCTAGTACAATGATTAAATTTTAAGTAGTAATATATTTAGGCAACGTTTTAAATGAATGTTTGGGTGTGTTCGGTACAAAGTTCAGAAAAATAATTTTAAGATTATTTTTTCGACATCTTGTAATTCTGTGTTTGATACAAGGTTTAGAAAATTAATTCTGAGAATCTTATTCTTATTCCATGTTTCTTTATGTTTTTAATCTCACCTAAGGGGTGGGGTTATTTTTCAATATCAACTTTTACTAAATTACCTTGCCCTATTTATTAACCATTTTGTAAAATAATCCCAAGATTATGGAAGTTGAACCAAACAGTTATTCTAACTCTGGTAGAACCCCTTAATGGGAATGAGAATATCGATGTCAAAATGATGTGATGTGAATGAAATAAAAGCGAATAAAATGACAATTTTACGCTTATATTAAAAGTGATGTGACATAACACATGCTTAGTACATGCCTAGTACAATGATTAAATTTTAAGTAGTAATATATTTAGGCAACGTTTTAAATGAATGTCTGGGTGTGTTCGGTACAAAGTTTAGAAAAATTATTTTAAGATTATTTCTCCAACATCTTGTAATTCTGTGTTTGATACAAGGTTTAAAAAATTAATTCCGGGAATCTTATTCTTATTCCATGTTTCTTTATGTTTTTAATCTCACCTGAGGGGTGGGATTATTTTTTAATACCAACTTTTACTAAATTACCCTTGCCCTATTTATTAACCATTTTGTAAAATAATCTCAAGATTATGGAAGTTGAACCAAACAGTTATTCTAACTCTTGTAGCAAATGCACCCCTTAATGGGAATGAGAATATCGATGTCAAAATTATGTGACGTGAATGAAATAAAAGCGAATAAAATGACCATTTTACACTTATATTAAAAGTGATGTGACATAACACACATGCCTAGTACAATAATTAAATTTGAAGTAGTAATTATTTAGGCCACGTTTTAAATGGATGTCAGGGGTGTGTTCGGTACCAGATTTAGAAAAATAATTTTTGGATTATTTCTCCGACATCTTGTAATTTTGTGTTTGATACAAGGTTTAAAAAATTAATTCTGATAATCTTATTCTTATTCCATGTTTCTTTATGTTCTTAATCTCACCTAAGGGGTGGGATTATTTTAAAATACCAATTATTACTAAATTACCCTTGCCCTATTTATTAACCATTTTGTAAAACAATCCCAAGATTATGAAAGTTGAACCAAACAGTTATTCTAACTCTTGTAGTAAATGCACCCCTTAATGGGAATGAGAATATCGATGTCAAAATGATATGACGTGAATGAAATAAAAGCGAATAAAATAACTATTTTACGCTTATTTAAAAGTGATGTGACATAACATATGCCTAGTACATGCCTAGTACAATGATTAAATTTGAAGTAGTAATTATTTAGGCCATGTTTTAAATGAATGTGAGGGGTGTCTTCGGTACAAGGTTTAGAAAAATAATTTTTGAATTATTTCTCCGACATCTTGTAATTCTGTGTTTGATACAAGGTTTAAAAATTAATTCCGGGAATCTTATTCTTATTCCATGTTTCTTTATGTTTTTAATCTCACCTAAAGGGTGGGATTATTTTTTAATACCAACTTTTACTAAATTACCCTTGCCCTATTTATTAACCATTTTGTAAAATAATCCAAAGATTATGAAAGTTGAACCAAACAGTTATTCTAACTCTTGTAGAAAATGCACCCCTTAATGGGAATGAGAATATCGATGTCAAAATGATGTGATGTGAATGAAATAAAAACGAATAAAATGACCATTTTACGCTTATATTAAAAGTGATGTGACATAACACATGCCTAGTACAATGATTAAATTTTAAGTAGTAATTATTTAGGCCACGTTTTAAATGAATGTCAGGGGTGTGTTCGGTACAAGGTTTAGAAAAATAATTTTTGGATTATTTCTCCGACATCTTGTAATTTTGTGTTTGATGCAAGGTTTAAAAAATTAATTTCGGGAATCTTATTCTTATTCCATGTTTCTTTATGTTTTTAATCTCACCTAAAGGGTGGGATTATTTTTCAATACCAACTTTTACTAAATTACCCTTGCCCTATTTATTAACCATTTTGTAAAATAATCCCAAGATTATGAAAGTTAAACCAAACAGTTATTCTAATTCTTATAGCAAATGCACCCCTTAATGGGAATGAGAATATCGATGTCAAAATGATGTGATGTGAATGAAATAAAAGCAAATAAAATGACTATTTTATGCTTATATTAAAAGTGATGTGACATAACATATGCATAGTACAATGATTAAATTTTAAATAGTAATTATTTAGGCCACGTTTTAAATGAATGTGAGGGGTGTGTTCGGTACAAGGTTTAGAAAAATAATTTTTGAATTATTTCTCCGACATCTTGTAATTCTGTGTTTGATACAAGGTTTAAAAATTAATTTCGGAATCTTATTCTTATTCTATGTTTCTTAATGTTTTTAATCTCACCTAAGGGGTGGGATTATTTTATAATACCAACTTTTACTAATTTACCCTTGCCCTATTTATTAACCATTTTGTAAAATAATCCCAAGATTATGAAAGTTGAACCAAACAGTTATTCTAACTCTTGTAGCAAATGCACCCCTTAATGGGAATCAGAATATCGATCAATGTTTTTAAAACCGGACCGGCCATGGAACCGGTCGAGGCACTGGTTCACGGTTCAATGGTCGAACCGTGGTCGAACCGGTTGCATTTAAATTATATATTTTTAATTAAATATATTAAAATATATCATAAAAAATTATATACTTCATAATTATATGTTTCCATCTCGATCTAAACATGATAAGAAATAGAACAAGTTTCAAATTACCACAATATCATATTAAACTTTTCAAATAAATTCAAGGATCAACATATTTAAGTCTCAAGTCTTATCACAAACCAAACAATAAATACTGAAATAGAACAATCCTTACAACTACAAGTCACAACAAATTCTCAATAAATACTAAATCATAAACAACACAAATTTTTTTTAAAAAAAAAAGGAACAACCGGTCAAACCGTCTAAACCACCGGTTCTGACCGGTTTGGACGGTTATTGACCGATTTTATTTCTGACCGGTTCTTTGGTTATTCCGAACCGGACTGGCAGCCGATTTACCGGTTTTCCGGTCCGACTGGCCGGTCCGGTTTTGAAAACAGTGATATCAATGTCAAAATGATGTGATGTGAATGAAATAAAAGCGAATAAAATGACCATTTTATGCTTATATTAAAAGTGATAATGGAATAAAGGTGGATAAAAAATTCAAGACAAAAAATATAATTTCATCACATTGCAAAAAGTAAGGTATGTTTGATTAAAAAAATGTTAAATTACTAAAAAGATTACATAGATTTTGGCTAAAGTACTATTTTGGTCCTCAATGTTTGCATGAAGTTTAATGTTGGTCCTCAATGTTTCAAAAGTTTAATGCTGGTCCTCAAAGTTTTTTTTTTTGTCGATTTTGGTCATCGAGCGTAACACCGTTAACTTTTGCCATTAAATGATGACGTGACATGCTTATGTGGCACACCCTCTCTCCAACGTGTCATATTTTAATGACGTGGCATGACACATCACTGCCACGTCACCCCACATTGGCACATTATCTTCTTCTTCTCTCATTCATCATCATCATTATCATCATCATCATCTTCATCTTCATCTCATCCCCTCTCTCTCTTTACATCATCATCATCTTCCCGGGGCCACTACCATTTCTACTTTCATTTCTCAAATCTCAATGGCTACCTCTCTTTCTTTCTCCGCCCTCTTCTCCTCCATTTCTACTCCATCTTTTTCTTCCACCACCACATCTCTCTTCCCATCTCCCACATTCTCTCTTTCCCCTATCTCTCTCAAAATCAAACATCCACGCTCGAAATCCCTTGACTTCTCAACTCCTTCTTCCGCCACCATCGTCGTCGGTGATAAGCTCCCCGAAGCCACCTTTTCCTACCTCGATTCCGCCGGCAAGGTCCAAACCACCGCCATCTCCGACCTCACCAAGGGCAAGAAGGCCATTCTCTTCGCCGTCCCAGGTGCCTTCACCCCAACCTGTTCACAAAAGCACGTTCCCGGATTCGTTGAGAATTCCGCTGAGCTCAAATCCAAAGGGGTTGATACAATTGCCTGCACTTCGGTCAACGACGCCTTCGTGATGAAGGCCTGGAAAGAGAACTTGAAGGTTAACAATGAGGTAGTGGGGATGAGATGAAGAAGATGATGATGATGATGATGAAGGAGAGAAGATGATGATGTGGCAATGTGGGGTGATGTGGCAGTAATGTGTCATGTCACGTCATTAAAATATGACACATAGGAGAGAAGGTGTGCCACATAAGCATGTCACGTCATCATTTAACGGCAAAAGTTAACGGTGTTACACTCGTGGACCAAAATTGACAAAAAAAATTTTAAGGACCAACATTAAACTTTTGAAACATTGAGGACCAACATTAAACTTCATGCGAACATTGAGGACAAAAATAGTACTAGACATCCATAGCTTTCTGACCATAGATCTTTTGTCAAATTTAATTGGGTATTTTTCTCCCAGCAATTTTTATAAAATCAATTTTTCAAAAGACGTTGCAGAGTGACGTCCTGAACGTCACTCTATTTCGTGAAATTATTTCTCCATTTACACAACTCCGTTTTAATTGATTTGTCCCTAAATCTTCTTCTTGGTCTCTGGAACAAATGATAAAAATATCATGACCAAATTCATCCATAATGATTTATGGCATATTTATTTATCCCAAAGTATCATTTCAAACAGCTTCTGGGTAACTGTGCTTTCAAAGATCATATCTTACAAATTACTATTGATTTTGGGGCAAGGTCAGTGGGGCTGTGTAGGGGAGATCTAGAGCTTTCTTACCCTAGGTTTTGACAATTTTCTATATTTCGGAAGTGGTCCAATTTGATTTTTTATTTAATGTCTAGAATCAGAAAAATAAGCGTTGAAAAGTTTTCTTTGTTTTTCTTAAAGAAAAAAATCCAAAAATATCTTAGACGCTTTTGTTGGTGTTTTTTAATCAACGTCTTTATTTATTTGTTCAATTGGTGTCACCAAGGAGCCTATGCTTCTATAGGAACACTGGTTTACGCACCATCTGGGCACGCCGCCTGATGAGCATCACACACCCACCTTGTTTGATTTGTTCTGTTAAATGCATGGTAGATAGATGCCGAGGGGCTCTTGCCTCTTTAGGCACATTGCACTGGGAGGCCATCTGAGTCTTTGCTTGATGAGCCTCCCCCAACCCACACACTTACATGCCACAGGAACTACGTGGGCTTTGATCCCTCTTTGAGGGTACGTAGGTCCTAGGCTTTTATCCTAGGTTAAGCTCTCCCTCATTTTCTTCCTTGATTGTATATATTTTTAAGGCAAAATAATTTTAATATTAATTTTTAGGGTAACCGTCTTCGGACGGGGAAGAAGGGTGTCTAACACCTTCCCTTCATCTCAATCAGACTCTTGAACCCAACATTTTGTGAAAATTCATTTTTACCCCACTTTTGAATTTATTTATTCTTTTTCTTTTTCCATGATTGAAAATTTGTTGGCGACTCCGTCGAAGGCTCGGTCATCACATTATTTTATGATTAAAACACTATTTTGGTCTCTCACAATACTTTCTTTGTCAATTTGGTCCCTTACAAATTAGGTTTGTCAATTTAATCCCCCACAGATCAAACCATTGTCAATGTGATCCCTCAGTTAGCTCACCGTTAAATATTTAACAGATTCATGAAGCGTTCCGTTAAATTGTGACTGGGTAAAATTTAATCTGATTAAGCATAGATTATACTAGAGGTTTCACATGCACGTATCGTGCATATTTAAAAATATATAATATAAAATTATTATTTAAAATAATAAAGTTATTTTTTATCACTTATATATATAATAATAATTTATTCTTAATATATATTAATTATTCTTAAACCCTAAACCTATGGATCGAACACTTGTCCAAGTCTTTGTCCGTTCATAATATTGGTTTTACTAACCCAGATCGGATGCCCTAAGTGGAACACAGCAGCACGTAGGGGTGTTCAAAACCAAACAAAACCGACGCACTTTAACCAAACAAAACCAAACTGAATTAGAACAAACCGAACAAAACCGATCAATGTTTGGTTTGATTCAGTTTGGTATGTCGAAAAACCGAACCAAACCGCATATACATACATGTATATATATGTACATATTAAAATTTTTAAATAATAAAGTTTAAAATTTGTTTTTAGAATGTTTGATTAAATTTAGTCAATCTAAAAAATTTTGTTTTAAAACTAAGTTGATTTTATATTATAAGTAAATGAAATATTATTATATTTTTTATCATTTATATTGAATAAAATTATTTTTTTATTAATAAACTTAAATATGTACGTTTGATAACATAAAAGTCATAAACCGCCAAACCGAACCGCTCAAAATTGCTCATTTATGGTTTTGTTTGGTTTGACACTATCAACTTAAACCGATAAATGCACTAAATTTTCACAAAAAATCGCCCAAATCGCCCGCCAAACACCCCTGGCAGCACGTCGTCAAATTGAAATTGTACACCTTGATGCACACCCAACAGACAATGTGTGATTTTCCAACAAATCAAGATATTCTTTTTCTATTGAAAAAACTTGTTAACTAGAATTAAGAAATGGCTAAAGTACTATTTTGGTCCTCAATGTTTGCATAAAGTTTAATGTTGGTCTTCAATGTTTCAAAAGTTTAATGTTGGTCCTCAAAATTTTTTTTGGTCGATTTTGGTCCTCGAGCATAACACCGTCAACTTTTGCCGTTAAATGATGACGTGACATGCTTACGTGGCACATTCTCTCTCCTGTGTGTCATATTTTAATGACGTGGCATGACACATCACTGCCACGTCACCCTACAATACACGTCGTCATCTTCTCTCCTTCATCATCATATGAAAGGAGAAGAGCATTATTGGGTTCTTCGATGGGTTAGGGGCTCCTTCACTTAGCGCACCCGTTTTGGGTTAGTAAAATGGATTTGGGTTACCAAAATAGAGGTTTTTTTTTTTAAAAAAAAAGGCAAAATACTATTTAGTCCCTAAATTGTTTGTCAAACTATTATTTAGTCTCCGAATTTATCAAAAAAACTATTTACCCGTTATAGTTGACAGAGTTGCAAATTCGGTAATTAAATAGTATTTTTACCAAGTTTGAGGACTAAATAGTTGACATAGTTACAAATTCGGGGACTAAATAGTATTTTTTTCAAATTCGGGGACTAAATAATTGACATATTTAAAAATTCCAAGGACTAAATAGTATTTTTGATAAATTCGGGGACTAAATAGTAGTTTGACCAACAATTTAGGGATTAAATAGTATTTTGCCTCAAAAGATAATGAATCAAAGAAAATAATTTTTTAAAAAGTAATAATAGTAATAATTTATATTATATTTATTAAATTAAAAAAATTTGACATGCACATATAGGACACATTCTTTACGCGGAAACGGAAATGGAAAGGGAAAGAGAAAGGGGTTGCATTTATTGTGTTTGTTAGTAAAAGTTGAGAATGGAAATGGAATGGGAATGTATTAAAATTACCACTTTACCTTTTATATTAAAATAATAAAAAGAAAAGATGGTTATGATTGTGTCAAATCAAAGGGTATAATAGACATTTTATATTTTCTTTTTTTAATTATACACATTTTTCAAGATGAAAATAAAAAGTGAGTAATATATGAGACCCACTTTTTTTTCCTTCAATCTTTCCACCCTTATTTCAAGGGTACCAAACACGCCAATAATCTAACTGAACACATCATCAAATCTATTAAATATTTAACTGAGTGAAATGAGGGATTACAATGACAATGATTTGATCTATGGGGACTAAATTTGACAACACTAATTTGTAAGGGACCAAATTGATAAAGAAGGTATCTAAGGGACCAAAATATGTTTTAGTCAAATTCTAAATATATAATTTTGTTTATTTCGAGGGACGTGAATTAAATGACCTGAAAACTATTCAATTTTATTTACAAACAATTAACCTAAATTAAAGAATAACTTAGGTCAAATTGCATTAGACATAACTTTAGTTTGTTACATAGTTTGGCTGTTTGGCCCACACCCATTCTTCCAACATTCTTATTTTAGATTCCACTTCTATTTCCATGCATACCAAACATACTTTTTATCACTTACTTTCATTTTCACTTTCACTTCTCACTAAAACACTCACGAATACCAAACACCATCTAAGGATTTAGCAACTCTTCCACCATTTGATGCAATCACCTAGAGAATACTTGTACGAATTGTCCGCTTTGTCCAAAATCAACACGCATTTGAGGGCAAAGCAAACAAATTAAATGAGTTTTGTGTTTATTTATAATATTTTAATATAAGGGTAAAATAGTCATTTTTATTCACTTTTATTCATTTCCCATTTTTATTCTCATTCTCAAACCTTAGGGCTCGTTTGATTACAAGAATGTTGGAGGGAATGAGAATGTGATGTGAATGAAATAAAAGTGGGTTATTAAAGTGAAAATGGATTAATGGAATAAAAGTGAGTAACAAAAAGTCAGGGCAAAAATATAATTTCATTATATTGCAAAAAATAAAGTGTGTTTGGTATGAAAAATATTGGAGGAAATATTGAATTACAGCCAATATTACGCTATAAATTTCTCCAACCCAACGTAATTTTCAATATTCCTATTTCCATTCTCATTCTTATTCTCATTATTTCTAACTACGAAACGAGCCCTAAAAGAATATAGTGCAACAAAATACATCAACGAAGAAAAACATCAAATTAAATATATACTTTTTTTAATTAAAAACAACAATAAATCAAGGGTAACATTTATTAAAAGAAAAATCAAGGGTAACAAAATATACGAGCCCATGCCTGAATTATCGTTTTGAATCTTTACACACTAAAATTTATGGGTTTTAAGCCTAATCTTATCCTAAATTTTTTGTTTAAATTAAAGTATTTACCGTGAAAGATAGTAATTATTTTTTTTTAATTATAGATAGTTCAAAAAATGAGACAATTGACGTAAAAATTAAAGGGTTAAAGTACTATTTTGGTCCTCAATGTTTTCATGAAGTTTAATGTTGGTCCTTAATATTTTAAAAGTTTAATGTTGGTCCTCAAAGTTTTTTCTTTGGTCGATTTTGGTCCTCGAGCATAACACCGTTAACTTTTTGCCGTTAAATGATGACGTGACATGCTTATGTGACATACTCTCTCTCCTACGTGTCATATTTTAATGATGTGGCATGACACATCACCCCAGATGATGATGATGAAGGAGAGAAGATGATGATGTGGCAATGTGGGGTGACGTGGCAATGATGTATCATGCCACGTCATTAAAATATAACACGTACAAGAGAAGGTATGCCACATAAGCATGTCACGTCATCATTTAATGGCAAAAAGTTAACGGTGTTACGCTCGAGGATCAAAATCAACAAAAAAAAAACTTTAAAGACCAACATTAAATTTCATGCAAACATTGAGGACCAAAATAGTACTTTAGCCAAATTAAAAATAACTGCTCCTTATTTGAGGCTAAAAATTTAACCTTTTTAAGACTTGAACAAGGAAAGATAACGAGAGAAACATCAAAGAAGAATCGTCAAAACTTTTAGAATGGACTCCTCATCACAACACAACTTTATATAGTGCTTTTACTTTTTTCTTTTTATAATATTCCATGACAAAGAAAAATAGAGAGAAAAGAAATTAAACTCTCCATAACCTAGCTCTATTTTGTATCATACATAGCATGTACAAATTGAATTACCTACCATATAGAAAATTATTTTAGTAGAAAAAATAACAACTATAGAAAACTATGACTGGTAGATATGCACGGATGGGAAGGAAAATGAAGGGATTTAAAGTTAAGTACTTTAGAGTAAAGAAAAGTAAAAATAAAAATGTGATGTAAAGTTTGTAAAGTAAAGTATTGGAAAAGACTAAAATACCCTTATTTTATAATAAAAGTGTTTCTTAGTAGTTAAAAAAAATTAAGAGGAATATTTTAGTCATTTCAACAAAAAGTTGAGTCAACAAAAAGTCAACCATAAAACATTATTTTGTAATGTAATCCTTACCAAACACAAGTAGATTTTTTTTGGGATTTGTATATATACTTCCCTTCCCCTTGATGATTCCTTACCAAATACGGCCTATGTTGATTGGTTGGAGGATTTTCTGTCATTTTTCCTATCTTTTTTCAAGACTTATTGAAATACTCTCTTGTTAACTTAATGATATTTAGAATTTTCATTAAAAAAATAGAATGGAATTGAGAATTCATTATAAAAAAAAATAGACAAAATACTTTTTTTGTTTTGGTTTCTAAAGTTTGGGGTTATTATTAATTTCGTGTCTAAATTTTATATTGCTATGAATTTCTTCCCAATTTTTAATATGATCAATTTGTCATGTTAGTAAGATTTTTAATTAAGGACGTTCGGTATGTAAAAAAATAGAATGAAAAATTTGTAAAGGAAAGTAAATTAAAAAGACCAAATCACTCTTTATAATATATTTTTAATAAAATATATCGATACCAAATACAACATTATTACATTAATTAACGGGGAGAGGCAAAAAAGTCATTTCCCACCTCAATTCCAATTCCAACCAATAATTATGGTCCCATCATTAGAATATCAATTTCATAAAATTTTGAAATTGGACAATTCTAAGAATTCCCATTCTTTGCTTTTTTGCCATACCAAACATTAACAAATCTTGATCTTTGTGCAATTTCAATTCCAATCATGCAACCAAACATACTCTTATCTTAAAAATTAAATTAAATTCAATTCCTATCAATTCCAATTCCATTTTTTTCTTTTTAATTTTATTCTATTCCATCACTCAAAATATATCAAACACAGCATAGAGTGTCAATATTAATTGACAAATTTAATAACAGTTTAAAAGTTTGGGAATATTGGAGACAAAATAAAACATGTGTGAGTTACAAAAGTGCTCGGAACACTCTTTGGCAGTTACAAAATACAAGGCAATTTCCTCCATTTTTCTTGATCTTCTTCTTTATCTTCAACAAATTTATAGGGAGGAGTTGTAATTATTGTAACTCCTCCCTGATTTTATCTTTTTACTTTGTATTTTTAATTAAATAAGTCAGATCTTTTAGTCCTCCAAGGTTGGTGGTGCTTTGGTCTAGATCTATTTATGGTTTCAGTCTTTCTTTATGAAAGATTCTGTTCCGATTACTAAATCGACTCAGATTTGAGCATCTATGCCGGAAAGCTTTAAGTCTCCTATCAAATTGATGGAGAAGTCTATGTCATCTACATATGTGCAGAATACTACTTATCTGGTATGCAGGAAGTGTAAGGGTAAGCAAATTGTTGGCAACACCAAGATCGGCGTGGACTTTCATCCTAAGATTATCTTATTTATAGGATTAATTGTGCTTTTCTTTTGCTTTTTAGTTTCAACAATGTTTGCCAATTATCCTTCTTCTGTATTATTAGGTTGTAGTTCTCTGACTATTTGTAAGTGTCGTTTGACTTTTCTATAAATTTAATTTGGTTTGATGCTTTTCAAAAAAAATTATAAAAGATTGAACAATTTAATTTTATCTTCAAAGAACTTATTTTAAAAAACTTTTATTTGAAATTCAGAGTCAAAGATTATTTTAATAACTTCTAGATTTAAGACTTGAAAATTTTAAAGAAAAGTATTCAAAATACTAATTTAATCCAAAAAAATAATATTTTTTTGGAGATAAACTCATAAACCCAATAAAATAAACCAACGAATTCAGGCCGCATATGGTTTCAATTCATATTTAGAATTGGAATTGCACGAAAATCGATAATTTTTAAGGTTTGGTTCAATTTTTTGGAATTGGAATTACATGAAAATCGAAGAATTCTAGGCTACGTTTGGTTGAAAAAAATTATAGAATTGGAATTAGATTATAATTGGAATTGGATTATAATTGGAATTGAATTATTTGAATTAAAAAAGTGTGTTTGGCATGAAAAGATGGAATTGGAATTGAATTATTTAAATTGAAAAAGTGTGTTTGGTATGAAAAGATGGAATTGAAAGTTTATAAAAGAATGTGAGGTAAAAAGACTAATTTGCTGCTTAATAAATATTAAATAATTTTTTTTTTAATTTTATTTTTTAGTATATAATTACTTTTTTATATTCATTATAAAAAATAAAAAAACAATAAGAGAGAGAGAAAGAAAGTAGGGACAAAAATGTCTTTTAAACCTAATTCCACAAAATTTATCTCAATTCCTAAAAAATACCCCACAATCTAATTCCACAAAATTTATACACTCAATTCTAAAAAACCAATTCCACGTAATTCAATTCCAATTCTACATAACTCAACCAAACAAAATAATTCCTAGAATATTGTGCAATTCCATATGGAATCCAATTCCACGTCTAACCAAACAAAACCCATTTTATGGAATTGAGAATTGGATTATATGGAATTGTCTAATTCCACGAAATCCAATTCTCAATTTTATGGAGTGTACCAAACACTAAAAAATTTTATTTTTTCTGGAATTGGATTCCAATTCCACAAAAAAGAATTGAAGCAAACGTAGCCCTAATGTTTGGTTGGTTTTGGAATTGGATTCCAATATTTGGTTAGCTTTATAATTGAATTTGAAATTGAATTCCCATGTTTGGTTGGCTTTATAATTGAATTTATAATTGAAATTACACGCTTTTCTATGAATTTGAATATTTGGTTCAATCACTGTAACTTGGAATTGGATTTAGTTGAAAGAATTTAGAATTAAATTCCATGTATTTTTCATGGAATTGGGGTGGGTTTTATGGAATCGGGATGAAAAAATCATTTTGCCCTCAGTTATTCTTCACCTCTCTCTCTTATATGTCTCATAACGATATTTTTTTTAATATTTAATGCCCTTCATTAAATATTAATTTTTTCAAAAAATTCATTTTTCCAACAAAGGGCATTTAACAAAATTAATTACAAACTTTCAATTCTATTTTTAGTACCAATCATATTTTTTAATTCCCAAAAATCAATTCAATTCTCAATTCTCACCCATTCCATTTCCAAAAAATCAATTTCAATTCCAATTCCAATTCTCCAATTCCAATTCCAATTCTTCAATTCTAATTCCAATAAAAAAAATTGAACCAAACATAACCTCAGTGTCGTCTATACTTTAGTAGTATAGGCAATCTTTTCTCGCATCGTTTCCTTTATTTTTAAAATTTAAATTCTCTAAATGATATATTTATTTAAAGTACAGGAGATATAAATACTAAAAAATTTAAAAATTTCACACAAATCATAATTCAGTATAAATGATTTAAAGACTAAAAAAAAAATTAGTCCCCAAATCTTTTTTTGGTTGCCCCCAAAGTCTGAGATACTAGTTCGACTAATCCGAACAAAACTTACATCTTTCAACAAATATAATTACATTCATAAGATTTCAAATTCAAAAATTTATTTAAACATAGCAAACACCAACCCCTCGTTGCTTTTCTAAACCATTTTCCATTTACGTGGAAATTTTAATTTTTTTTGCTTATATATTTTATTCTTTAAAAAATTAATAATTTTTCATATTTAAATAAAAAAAATATTATGCAACCGAGGATTGACTCTCATGCAATTATCTCTTCAAGGCAAAATATCATTTAATCTCTGAATTGTTAGTGAAACTATTATTTAATCTTTAAACTTGGCAAAAATACTATTTAGTCCCTAAATTTGTAACTCTGTCAACAATTTAGTTCCCGAATTTGGCGAAAATACTAATTTAAAACTCTGTCAACTATTTAGTCCCTGAATTTGGCAAAATACTATTTAGTCTCCAAATTTGCAACTCTGTCAACTATTTAGTCCCTTGACCGTTACCCATTAGATAACCAGCTGACGTGGCTGTTAGGTGTTAAATGTTAAAGCTGACATGGCATGTGCCCAGACACTTAACGGTGAAAAATCGGCATTTAATAGCTATATCAGCTGGTTATCTAACGATTAACAATCAGGGGACTAAATAGTTGAAGAGTTGCAAATTTGGGGACTAAATAATATTTTTGCCAAATTTGGGGATTAAATAGTTGACAGAGTTACAAATTTGGGGACTAAATAGTATTTTTATCAAATTTAAAAATTAAATAGTTGATAAAATTTACAAATTTGAGGACTAAATAATATTTTTGTCAAATTCAAGAAGTAAATAATAATTTTAGCAACAAGAGTAAATAGTATTTTCCCTACTTCTTGGCGCCATCTAAACCTTCTTACACATCCAAAGACTCCATTAGACTTCACGGAGATAGATAGATACTAGATATTAGGTACTACCCAAATACTTCCAAATCGGGACCACCTGTGACCCTTTTTCCGTCGAACCTTCCGATTCCGCCTCCTCAACGGCCTTCCGCGTGTCTTATTCAGTTCGCTATATGGTGATTTCTAGACCCGGAATCTCACCATCCTCTGCAAATTCCACTTGTATAAGTTCGCTGCAACTGCAAGCCGATCAATCGACGACGACGACGACGGAGTTCTTTTCGTCTCTTCTCGGAAGGTTCGGTTCGCTAAGTTTCTTACTAGTGGTCTCAGCTTATGTTATTTTCTTTCTTTCTTTTTTTCTTGCTGATCAAAATTTGATTATATGTTGTGGACTGCTTTCCAATTTTCACGATCCCGCTGTTAGTTAAGATTGATCTGGACTGTACTGCGAAGCTTGATGTTTCAAAGGTTTATTTAGTTATTTTAATTAGTGAGTGAGTGAGTGAGATACTCAAATTATTTCACCAGCACAAGTTATATACTGATTTCATACATATGGATTTAGGAGTGTTGAGTGCTGCGCCTGTTTACTTCACACACATTTAAGAGGATTTGAATTCATGAATTAAGTCTGTATTTTACTCTTAACTGTTTTGTCGGTTTTAATGAATTTTATTCATCAATTTATTCTAGTAAATTCCTGCATATATGCTTTTTTATCTCTAAATTTGGAGGGGGAGGCAGAAATTTAGGTGAAAGAAACGATATATATATATATATATTAATTATAAGTTTTGGTGTATTTAGCTGTGAAGTCTCGTGTGTGTGTTGGTGGGAGGTGCTATCAAATGTTAATGAGAGGAAAGAAGATGAGGATTTAGTTTAATTTGTTATGGCCCATGTACAAGAAGATGTCTTCTGAAAATTAGAGAAGATTCTGTTGTAGACTTATAGTTGACAATTGACAGTTGCTTTCAGTGTACTATTATTGTATGAAAAAGCAAGAGGCGATTTAAATTAATCCTTGATGAATAGATCTCCATGTATTTATGAATTTCATGGGATGAAGTCAAATGTAAATATTGATTTTGATTCCTGTTGTAAACTGCCAGATGGTGGTAGTCCTTTCCTTCTATCAATTGTTATTGCAGGAAAGCATGAGTTGCTTATTTCACTTATGTTCTAGAGAATTTTTTTAAATAGAGTTAGTTTTATAGGTTTATGAATTTATTTATATTTGAACTCTAAATCTTGAATGGCTACCAAAAAGTGGTAGACATTTATGAATAGGAGAATCTATCCATTGATAATTTATCAGCTTATGTTTGACATGTGCAGTGAAATGTGAGTTGGTTCTATAAAATGTGTTTGAAAAATCAATTATCATCTTGCCACCTCTTGTTCTATGTAAAGATTGTGTGTTTTTACATCATTCCATTTGTAGCACATTTGTTCCCATCTTCTAATGTTGCATTTCCATTTCCCTTTTTAGTTTTACGTGGCAGACAGTGTAGATTAAATCCTTGGTCTCCTTATGGCACAAGATACTAATTCTATTGCTGAATCAGCACCTAGACGTTCTGGTCTACTGCGAGATCAGGTTCAGCTAGTAAAAAGAAAGGACTCTGATCGCTATGAAATTGTCCCAGTTCAAGATCCCTTGTCATTTGAGAAAGGTTTCTTCATAGTCATTCGTGCATGCCAATTGCTTGCACAAAAGAATGATGGGATAATATTAGTAGGAGTTGCAGGTCCCTCTGGAGCAGGAAAGACTGTTTTCACTGAGAAGGTCCTCAACTTTATGCCAAGTGTCGCTGTCTTAACAATGGACAACTATAATGATTCTAGTCGAATTATAGATGGTAACTTCGATGGTAAGTTTTATCTCCATTTGATACTATTCCATAACTTAAAAGGACTATTTCTTAAAAGATGTTTCCTGTTTATTTTTTAAGGGCTTGCATGGCTCTATGGGAGCTGGTTTATTTTCTGGGAGTGAACATAGATAGACTAACTGCTGTTTCTTGTTAGCCATGAATGCATGGCATATTGTGCTTTGAAAGTGTTTCTATAAGGCAAAGTTTTTTATTGCTTTTTAATTCAGAGAAACACAAGTACATATAAAAACAAGAGAGAATCTTGACTTAAAGTGGAATTGGCGTTGACATGAGTGTGGTAGAGGGAGAAAGGGAGAAACACAAGAATCTTTATGGGCTTGCACGACTATGTAGTGTCTATATGATCATAATTTAAGATAGATGGTTAATTTTTTTAAAATGTAAGAATCAAATAATCGCAGTGGATGTCTTGCTGACTTCTCCAAGTCTAAAAAGGGCTCTGGGAAAGTTTGATATCTTTTATTTTTTCATGATTAATCCCAAGAATCTTTTATCTCACTGTTGTGTCAACTATCAACTGACAAAGAACCAATTAACCCAGTAGTATAAGCTACTGCTTGAGGGTTATAATTGGCTGTTTTTACCTCTTGCATAACATAAACTTTCTTTGAGGCCATCTGACTAAGTGGCGACTGTAGAAGCTCTAGAAACCTTATGTTGCTAAGAAGCAACAGCCTTGGACATGTGCCATTATTTTAATATCATGTGTTGGGAGTAATAATGTGTTTTGAGGTATTATCTGATTGTTTTGCATCTAAGATAACAAAATTGTGACCACTTCTTGCAGAGAATATTTTTTTTTTTCTGGCCAATGAGGAGTGGCACAGTTGGTTAAGGTTCGGGCACTTACCCTATAAGGGCGAGGGTTTGAACCCTATGACCGATGTGAGGGCCTTGTTGGTGGGTAATATGTAAATCCTACCATAAATAAACCCTCAAAGATGTTGGGATGTCTTCCCTGGCCATGATGGGGTACCGGTGCTTACCCCCATATAAACTTTTTTCTATTAATTTTGTTTTTCTGACTGAAGGATAAACCATGTTTCATTTGCTTATCATATGTTCTATTACAAAGATCCATCACATTCACAAACTATCTAATTTCATTGCTCGGATACACTTCTACATTTTTATCACTTCAGTCAATTACCAAGAAATAAGAAAGAATGTAATGCAAACCTGAGTTCTAATGTCATGATTGTTTGACACAGACCCCCGATTGACGGATTATGATACCTTGCTCGAAAATGTACAGGGTCTTAAAGCAGGGAAATCAGTTCAGGTTCCGATATATGATTTCAAATCTAGCTCTCGCATAGGTTACAGGTTGTGTTTCTTTCTACCCCTACATAGACATGGGAAAGATTGTTTTATAATATAGCCGTGCCATATTTTAAAGGAAAACCTGAAAAAAGAATATATAATCTAATAATAATTTACTATGCCCTTTGTTGATGGAGTTACTATATTTGAAATGCCATGCATGGTAAAAATTGTAGTTTGCATTATAACTCTTTCTTATCAACTCCTTAACATCATGTGCATGTGTGTAATGTGTACACCCATCCTCCAGCACCCAGACACCGATAGAGACATGCACACGCATGCACACACACACACACATACATGCATATGCACATTCATGTCTTAATCTGGTGTGGGGGCTGTAGGACAGTATTTAAGCTGGCACTCACATAAACAAATATAAATAGTATCATGTCATTGAAACCAGGGTTTTATTGTGTATTTGATGTTATTTCCTCATTTTCTTTTGTATAATTCTCCTATAGGACCGTTGAAGTCCCTAGCTCCCGTATTGTCATCATAGAAGGAATCTATGCCTTAAGTGAAAGACTACGACCTTTGCTTGATCTTCGTGTGTCTGTCACTGGTGGAGTTCACTTTGACCTTGTTAAGCGGGTTTTGCGAGACATTCAACGTGCTGGTCAAGAGCCTGAAGAAATCATTCATCAAATCTCTGAAACGGTTTTTCACTGATTCTATGTTAGAATTTTCTTTAAGTCTAAAAGTAATATGAATACATCTGCTCTAATTATTTTATTCATGTGTAGGTATATCCTATGTATAAGGCTTTTATTGAGCCAGATCTGCAAACAGCACATATAAAAATCATAAATAAGTTTAATCCATTCTCAGGATTCCAGAATCCCACCTACATACTGAAGGTTATCCTTTATGTTTTGTCATCAACGTAAGGTGCTTTATACTTTACTAGCACCTTCTTACTGATGTATTGTTCTAATGGTTGCAATGCTATCACTGTTTTAGTCAACAAGAGCTGTGACAGTGGATCAAATTAAGGCTGTTATTGCTGCAGAACATACTGAAACCACAGAAGAAACATATGACATTTATCTTCTACCACCTGGGGAAGATCCTGAAGCATGTCAATCATATTTGAGGATGAGAAACCGGGATGGAAAATACAATCTTATGTTTGAGGCTAGTTGATTGAAACCTTAACTTTTTTATATTGATACATATTTTTTCAGAGAATGTTCAATGATCCATGATTTTTTCTATTTCATTTTAGTAGATATGTTTACTTGAAGTTAATGTGATATGTATCAATCAAAGAAGTAATAATAGAGAGAAAAATAACAGATACATTTCGTTATTTATCGATTCTTGATAGAAAGATTTAGAATTTAGTTTTTTCAGGCTTTTATACTTGCTCTTCCATTTTTAAATATTTGACTAGAAGCCCAAATTCTAGTTTAACGTTTTGTCCAAGTCTTTTTGGAAAATCAAAACTCCCTCTAAGGTAAAAGCCTTTGTTTGGATAGTGGTACTTAATAGACTTAAATACTAATGATTTGCTTCAAACACAACGTCCCAATAAGGCTTTGTCACCTGATACTTGCTAGATGTGTTTTAGAAGTTCTAAAACTAGCAGTCATCTTTTCCTACATAGTGACTAGGTTTATCTGGAATAAAATTTTTTTTTGGCTATTTTGAAAAGAACTTGGTACCTTTCTAGCTATCAAGTTTGTGGGTTTTGGGGGGAATAAAGAACATAGAGCACTATGGAAATGTGGGTGGAAAAAATTTAAGTGCTCAAGGGTCATGAAAGAGACATCCCGTATGACCAATATTTTTTGGGTTTGTGGGTGGCAACACTTGTAGCCTTATTGAGTTGTAGAGTACCCAAGAAACACACATTTAAGTGCACGGGGGTCAAGTTTATCTATATGGTTGTGGACATGGACAAACAATGCACATCCAAAAATGCAAAAAGGAAGAGAATTTAGAACATGCTCCGGCTGTAGTTCAAAGGATTAGAGCACGTGGTTATGAACTATATGGTTGGGTATAGTGGTGCTGGTTTGTGATTTTTCTTTCATGAGAAATAACCATGAGGTCCAAGTGCAATCATCAATGAAGGAGATGAACCACTTAGCACCATTATAATTCTGAATTCTAGAGGGACCCCAAATATCAATATGGATTAACGTAAAATGTTTAGAGGAAATACTTTTATTTAATGGAAAGAGAGTTCTTTGGTGTTTAGTGCATTCGTGAACATCACAATGGAGAGACGAGACATCAACTTTACTAGAGACAGTTTGGTTATTGTTTTTCTCTTTCCTTCATTTCTTCTTTCTTCTTTCTTTAAGTTTTTGCACACATGAACATGAATCTCACACTAAAAACATGGGTTAAAAATGTGTGAATTTTGAATTGAAAAGTTTGGTACATATTTCAAATGTTTTTGTATTTAAATGGAAAACAACCACTTTTATACATATGTTTATATATGCGTAGGAAAGTATTAGCACTGCAGCTCAAGAACATAATGCTCTGCAGATCTATGTTTTGGTGCCCTATCTTCAAGCATGCAACTCACTGGACAATTTGCAAATAGTGCAAAACTCCAGAAATGAACTCTAACAATGGTTCTTGTTTCTAGGAATGGGTTACGGACAGTCCATTCATAATATCACCAAGAATTACTTTTGAGGTCAGTGTGCGCCTTCTTGGAGGGCTGATGGCCTTAGGGTACACAATTGCAGCTATCCTGAAAAGAAGCAGCCACATCTTTTCTGATGATAAAGTGTGTATAAAAACCGATTGGTTAGAACAACTTAATCGTCTATATGTCCAGGTATATCAGCATGTCTTCCTTATTTTTGTTTATACACGTTGATTCTATTATGAATAGTACTTTCTTATTTCCTAGGTGATTGAGCTTTGCATGCTTTAAATTGTATATTTGAATAAAATAGCCACTAACAGCAGCTATAGGCAGCAATAACACAACATACACCCACTCACAGCTAGAAAAACTAACAAAACAAAACAACAGCAACATATAAGCAAAAGTTAAACAGAACCCTCACTCCAGAAGGACCCAAAATGAGACTCCCACAGCTAGCATTCGAGAGGCTAGCCACTCTCCCAAAACCATTTCTCCCTCTCTCATTCTACCTACCCCTTTTTATAGGTAACCAACCCATCCAATGGAATTACAAAAGTGCCCCATTTTACCCTCCCTCTATCTTCATTCTTGAACCTTCTAGAATAGAAGGCCCATTAGTTTTCCTCTTAGAGGACTCCTTGTCCTCCTCTTTTGTATTATTTTTCTTCCTTAATAATATTTCTTTTTCTATAAAAAAAATAGTCTGTAGATTGCACACGACCAAACCAACTAAGATGCGTTTCAACTAACTTTTCTATGATAGGTGCTACCTCAACTTTCTTTGTAATGCAATCATTTCTAATCCTATCCTTTTTAGTGTGTCCACTCATCCAACGCAACCTTCTCATTTCTGCAACTTTGAATTTTTGCTCATGTTCACTTAAAGTCCCCTACGCCTAAGCACTTAAAATCCTTGGATAAACTAGTAGGTCAAATGATGAAGCCTATTTCTAGGTGTTTGATTGTTTCTATTTCTGTTACTAACTAAATATTTGTTATTTTTGTAATAAAGGTGCAAGGGAAAGATAGAAACTATGTCAAATATGTGGGAGAGAAGCTGGGGTTGGATGGTTCATATGTTCCTCGCACTTACATTGAACAAATTCAGCTAGAAAAGCTTGTAAACGATGTGATGGTACAAATCTTCCAAGAACTTGTTCTTGTTCTTTGCATATTTGTATTCTAATTTGGTCAAATTGTAGGCACTGCCAGATGATTTGAAGACAAAACTCAGCATCGATGATGATTTAGTTTCAAGTCCCAAAGAAGCCCTCTCCAGAGCTTCTGCAGATAGGAGAAATAAGTATCTTAACCGGTAGTATTTTTGTTTTCATACTATACTTTCCTTTAAATAAGACCAATTGTCCTCTAGGAGGACAAGTTTTTCTGAATCCACTAGAAAATTTGTCAATTGAAGGCCTTGTTTCTCATACATGTCTGCTGCAGTAGTGTTTCTCACTCTTTTTCAAGTCAAAGGGACAAGACTCTATCCAAGTTGACTAGACTAGCTATAAATAACAGAAGGTTTGATGGGCGAGCTTTAGAATCACCTGCAACAGTTACAAACCAAGTAAGCTGTATCTGCATCTTGAAGTCATACAATGGTTATCTTTGTGGCCTCTTCGTTCATCAATATTATAAGAGAAATCACCTATTGCATCTCATTTTGTGGAACATGAACGAAAAAAGAAAAGTAACTAGTTGAACATATAGATTGGAAAAGTGAATTCTAGAAAAATAATATGCAACTGCAAATTGGAAAGGAACTCAGACAAAAGATGTGTGACTAGTTTATATTAAATTTTAGTGGATTAGCTTCATCTATTTGTTTGACATATAGGAGTTGCTAGAATTTATTGCTGTCCACCTGTGTGTGAGTGAAGATTTCTTTTTCTGTCAATCATTTTTCTATGCATGTAAACAATTCATTATGATTCATTGATTTTTACTTTTGGGGCGTCCTTGTTCAGGGAGTCATTACTCAACTTTCTGATCAAATTTCCACATTAAATGAGAGAATGGATGAGTTCACTTCTCGTATTGAAGAGCTGAATTCGAAGTTTGCAGCCAGAAAAGTCTCAGCCAGTCAACAAAACTTGGCTGTACAGGCTGAAGCCTGCAATGGATCTGGACCCACTTCTCTCTTCGTGACAGGGTTGGGTAATGGGTCGTTGACTGGTTCACTGTTGCCTAAATCCTCATCATCTTCCCAATTGGCAAGGGAGCCTCCCCTGATGGAAGAGGTAGACAATACATCCTTTGATTCTTAGTTCTTGAATAATAATTGTTTCATGATAATAGTGCAGTTAGTGCTGTATCTTATACAGAATTTCTTATGCAGATTCAGACCATTGATATAAAAGAATAAGTAAACAAAACCAATCATTAACTGATATATAGCATATTAATATACTTTTTTAGTGGGTCTTGCTTTTGATGTGTTTATATGCCCTTCAATATTGGTTGATCTACCAATTTTTTGTGGCTTGGTCAATGACTATGGAATAATTTCTTGTATAATAGATGCATGCAGCTTAGCATATATCCTATCTGTCTGACTAAGCCACACTGACATGATTGTTGGGAGGGAGGTTATTTATCATAAATGTGGAGAGATTCTTAGGCAAATCAGGTTTATAAAATATAGGAAAAAAGTAACTTTTTGTCCCTTAAGTTTTACTAAAGTTTCTTTTCTGTCCCTATTCTCTAATGTCAAATTTGGCCCTTCTCAATTATAATTTTTGTGCCAACGTTTTCCTGTCCTTGAACACTATCAATAACTCTGTTATATTTTGCACAAATGAATCTATGTGGCAAGAACTGCTCCTTATCTGTCAAAAACACAGCAATAAGAATCTAAACCAACACAGCAAAAATTGCTCCTCAATGAAAAAATAATTACTTGGCAATAAGAATCCGAACTCTGAGTTAAAGGAATAGACAGAATTGCAATGGGTAATACCCCCAAGATTCAAATTCCCAGCCAACTCAAACCTTACCAGAACTCTCCAACTCCTCTTTGATTTTTCCAGATCTGGATTTGCTTGCAGCATTTGCCTCTTCGAACAAAATGATTTTAGCTTGAAATTAAGTGATTTTTGTTTGATTAAAAGAATTTTGTTCTGATGTCTTTTCGAAGTTTTAAAATCTAGTATGATGTGTTTCTTTATTTGATGATATATTATTTTAAACTGAGGTGTTTTTTTTTCCTTAAAAAAAGTAATCTGATCTAATACAATGAAGTTATTGATAGGTAACGGGTGGTTTTTACCACATAAGAGAACCCTCTGTGCAAGATACAATGAAGTTATTGATAGTGGTAAGGAAAACATTAGAACAAAATAGATTACTTTAGGATAGAAACGGACTAGAAAAAACAATCTTTAAGGACGAGATTGGAACTCCGATAAAACTTAATGGACAAAAAGTTATTTCTTTCATAAAATATAGGTAAACCAAACAAATCATGTGGTGAATCGTCAGTTTTTCTTTCATGGAAAGGTTTAATTGAGAAATTTCTTCTATTTGTCGATATATCCCTCCAAACATAAACAAAACATATTGGGTTGAACAGGTTTTACTTATTGCCCGGAGTCAACGTCAAATCATGCACCAATTAGACACTCTGAGCAATCTTCTTCATGAATACTGTGGACAAAGATCACACCTAGGAAGAGCAGAACAGACTAGCAGAACTCGAGAAGTTGACTTCGCCATCCCGCTGGTTTTGACTCTGGCAATTGGCGCTGCAGGTGTCTTTTTGTTCAAGGGTTTCACAACCCCAAAATGACCTGTGTATATATATATATCTATAGGTCACGGGTAAGGTTGCTGTCATGTGATTTAGAGGTCACAAATAGAAATTCTAGAAACATATATATATATATGTGTGTGTGTGTGTGTGTGGGTATCTCTGGTTTGTGCAAGAAATGAAAATTTTTCTTTCTTGCCATCAATCACCCTTTACAGATAGATCTAATCAGTATATCTTCAAGGTTCCTGTAAAAAATGTCATCTCCCACCAGACAATGCTTGTTGACACATCCAATGGTTTAAGATCAATCCAACAGCTGGCTTTAATATATGTGAGTCCATGTTAAGTTAATCACAGCCATTAATTGTGTTAGGGAGTAAGACATTTCTTACTCAGAATATATAATAATGTCTGGTGTATTTTATTATTCTCTTAAGATCTGAAGGCCAAACTATAACTGTAATGAGGTATGCCTTCATATCATATATATATAGAGAGAGAGAGAGCTTTCTATATTTTTATTCTTCATAATACATGTAATGCTGAACTTATGACTCGTAGCTATATGAAAAAGCCTTATTTGCATAAGTTGGATGATTGAATATGGTTCTTTGTACTGTAGGCACAAGTCTTGTTATTCGACATATATTTAGAAAGAATCTGGTGATCGTTCACTGTGTTTTTGCTTTTTGGGAATTACACTTGACGTTTTCATGAAATGCAGTGGTCCTTCTAGTTTCAATTTGGTCTCCTTAGTTTAGAAATTAGAAATAGACAATTTGGTTCTCTTATTTTGTAAAATATCCAATTTTGTCCCATTTCATCGTATAATTAATTCAAAATGTGATACCAAATCTGATGAGTCAGATTGAATAACTATTATTTAGGTTAAAATGCAAATAGACCCCTTGAGTTTTGTGTTAGGGGCACATACACCCCCTGAGTTTTAAAACGTTGCACATAGACCCCCTGAGTTTTTACTTTGGGGCAGAGACACCCCTTCTGTTAGGGTTCTGTTAAAACTAGCCGTTAAGTACCACGTCAGCAAGTATGTGTGAGGGGTGTCTCTGCCCCAAAGTGAAAACTCAGGGGATGTATGTGTCCCTAAAGTGAAAACTTAGGGGGTGTATGCATGTGCCCATAAAGTGAAAACTCAGGGGTGTATGTGCCATCACACTTGTTTGTTGATGTGGCACTTAACGCCTAATTTTTACGGAACCTTAACAGAAGGGGTATCTCTGCCCCAAAGTGAAAACTCAGGGGGTCTATCCGTCTATGTGCAATGTTTTGAAACTCAGGGGATGTATGTGCCCCTGACTCAAAACTCAGAGAGTATATGTGCATTTAGCCTATTATTTATAAAGAATGATTAATTTTCGCATAAATTTAGTATTCTGAATGAAAAGTTATAGAAATGGGAAAGGATCATATCAGATCATTTTATAAAATAAAGGGACTATATTGTCTATTTCTAAAGTAGGTGAATCAAATTTGAACTTTCATAAAATTAGAGGACTAAAAGTGTACTTAAACCAATGGTTTTATAAACTTGCTGGGAATATGTTTCAGCCAACTTGTTGAACAGGGAAACTCATGTCGCATAGGCTATTTATCCATCCTAATGCATAATTTTGCAGTACAATTAGATGAGATAAGTGGGTGGCCATACATAGGTTTGTTTATTTTGTGGGATCAAAATGTCAGGGGTTCAATAGATGATTTTAAGTATGAAATAACTTTAAATCGTCAAGGTTATTTATCCCACTATTGAAGCCAATGAAGGGACTAAACCCTATGCTGGACAATGGGTACATGATTTCAACTAATAATAGAAAAGATAAAAGAAGTCGCTCCATGCATTTAACAAGAAAATTTCAAATAATAAAATCGACGTATCAAATCATCATGAAGTACACTATAACTATTGGCAAAGTGGTTTAGGAATATAGATAAATTTGGAGGTAAAATACTATTTAGTCTCTGAATTATTGGTCAAACTACTATTTAGTCCCCAAATTGTTCAAAAATACTATTTAGTCCTCGAATTGTTCACTCTGTCAACTATTTAGTCCTCGAATTTGACAAAAATACTATTTAGTCCCCAAATTTGTAATTATGTCAACTATTTAGTCCCCAAACTTGGCAAAAATATTATTTAATCATCGAATTTGCAACTCTGTCAACTATTTAGTTTACTGACTGTTACCCGTTATAGTTGACAGAGTTGTAAATTCGGTAATTAAATAGTATTTTTTTCAAGTTTGGGGATTAAATAGTTGACATAGTTACAAATTCGGGGATTAAATAGTATTTTTGTCAAATTCGAGGACTAAATAGTTGACAGAGTGAACAATTCGGGGACTAAATAGTGTTTTTGAACAATTCGGGGACTAAATAGTAGTTTGACCAACAATTCAAGGACTAAATAATATTTTGCTTCATAAATTTGTGTGTTTTTCAAAATAGAAGCTCTAACCTCCAATACATCTTATACATATGACTTTATCTTTTTAATAAATAAAATGTTATTACATTCTTTTGTTATTTATATTAACAAGAATTATATTTTTTTACTAATAAACATAAATATGTACATTTAACAAGATAAAAGGCTCAAGTTAGCTAATTAAACTATTTAAAACTGAGCATTTATAATTTAATTTGTTTATAATTTTTTTACAAAACCACCTAAACCCTAAACACTCCCCGGTCATTCGAATTCACTTTTCGGGTCCGTTTGGGCTATATTTCTGAAATAAAGGGCCTAGATAAGCCCATAGAATTTTTGATCCGGCCCATATAAGAAAAACCTAAGCGAAGTAGTCTTCGTTTCTCCGTCTGAGAGTATCTTCGTTGCAGTTGCAGTTGCAGACAATCGGAGAAATCACCATGCCTACAGTCAGCGTGGGGCGGGATCGTCTCTTTGAAGCTCTAGGGAGCACTTACAGTGAGCTTCCATGCCTATGTCATTATATTCATACTTTCTTCTCCAAATTAAGCTAACACTTTTTTGTTGCTGTTGGTTTCCAGCACAAGAGGAATTCGAAGACTTGTGCTTTAGGTTTGGGATCGAGCTAGACGACGTCGTAAGTACTTCCACTGCCTTGTTCGACCGGAATTTCCTACTGTTAGTGGTTTTTTTGATTATTCTGATGACTGCAATGTAATTCGTATCAGACTACAGAGAAAGCGATTGTGAGAAAAGAAAAGCATTTGGAAGAAGAATCTGATGAAGACGAAGAAGTTATCTACAAAATCGAAGTTCCCGCCAATAGGTTCCTACATCATTCAATTTTGATTATATATATATCAATTCCTTGGCCACGTAGATGAGAACAAATTGTAGATTGGTAGCTGTAAACTAATACATTTCTCCCTATTATGTTCGTTGGATAACATTAAGAAATAGTTTCCTGAGTTTTGGGTTTGCTCTTTTGGTGGGAGTTTATTTCTTTAAAACTTCAAGGTGAAAGTAATGTAGAATTAACTTACTAAATTGAATTAGTGGTGGGCAATTCATACTCGTCCATTGCACAACTCATGTACTACGTTTAATTAATTCGTTTAATACTTATGTTTACCTTCATAATACTTATACACACAGATTGGTTTTGCTTATTATGGCTTGATTGATATGTTTTCATTTAGTAATTTCATCCTTGATTACTTGTTGGGTTTGGAGTTGATTCTCTTTATTTGGTTAGCAGATTTGTACTTTATTTAGATATTCACAAGAATATTGAAGTATTTTTATAAAAGAAATTAATGCTAGAGTGGTGCTAACTTGCTTTTTATATGCATAGATATGACCTGCTCTGCCTTGAAGGGCTTGCTCAGGCCCTCCGAGTTTTCTGTGGGAAGCAGGACATCCCTACATACAGATTGTCTGACATAAGTAAGGATGCAATGCTCAAAATGCATGTGAAGCCGGAGGTAGCTATGCACCTATGTCATGCTGGTTTTGACCTTTCCAAAACATGCATTTCTCAATAGCAAAATGATAATGTGTCTTTTTTATCTTAATCCTTGTAGACATCTTTGATTCGTCCATATGTTGTTTGTGCTGTATTAAGAGGCATAACTTTGGATAAAGCAAGATATAACAGCTTTATTGATTTACAAGACAAGCTTCACCAAAACATTTGCCGGTAATGTGATTCGACACCATGATTTGTTATTCATTTTTATTCTTCATGTTACTTATGTCTCTGAAGTCTAATTGATATAGTCTTGCAAGTTAAAGTTCTGTCAAATGTGACTTTCCTACTTGCTTATTTTTTTAATAACTTATTTGCCAAAGTATCTAGGTTTCGGGTATGTATTTTGACAAAATGCTTATAACTAACAGATAGTATTTATAAATATTTATACCCTTTTTCTGATTGAAATTAAGGTTGGTTCATATGTTTTAGATCATTATCTTATTATTCACTTTGCTATCTTTATTAGAAAAGTGGGGAAGCCTTGCTGGTGGTTTTGGATTTACTTCTGTTTTGATCTTTAAGCTATCTCCATCGTGATGGAAACCTCTCAAACAGTAGTATTTTTATAAGATAAACTGAGTTATTCTTGCCCCATCAATACAATAACATAGCTAAGTCGGATAGCCCAATTCAAATACAGGGAAGATATGCAAAACAGAAGGAAAATGTGGTGGAAACCAGCTGGGAAACAAATATATAACCATAGCAAAAATACAGAAAAATAAACATAGTTCTAGCCATTCAAAAGACTAGATTCTAGAATCTTTGAAAACCTATGAAGCACAGACACTGACACTGACACGGACACCAATTCTTAAAATTACAGGATACAGCATATATATATATATATTAATTTCAAGAGGACACAAAATATTTATAAATATTGATAAAAGCTTCAAAAATTACAATATTCATGATGTCATATATATTACCAGAGTATATATATATACATATATATATATATATGTGTATATATATAGTATATCATATATATATATATATATATAAATATATATATATATATATATATGTATACCTTGAAGAGAAGAGTAGAGACAGAGTGTCGCAGGCGTGTCGGACCCACGGACACATGTCCGACACGCCGTAGAACTAGCGTGTCCGTGCTTCTTATTGAAAACCCTTGTCCATAATATTCCTTTAGAAGAATGCCTCCAGAGTCCAGACCTCCATTTAAATTATTCTTAGACTCTTCTCTTTTCCTCTCACCTCTGCTAGCTCATGTTATTTTCTACCACAATTTATTGCCTTTTCTGCCTGTGTCAACATGTGCAGGCTTATCCTTTCCAGAGTCAACCCTCACGTGCCCTGCCCAAATCTTCCCAAACACCTCAAGACTATTCCATAACAACTTCTATCATCCTTCTTAGCCTCTACCTTTCTTCATGGACCTTCTAGAAGTGGCCCCTGAATATGGAGTTTGGACAGATCATATTGACAAAATTTTAGCGGTAGGGATGTTTGGTACTTCTCATGATTATGTATGTGTGGTCTGTGTGTATGGATAGAGGTATTGGATATTAGGAGTCTTAGTTGAAGTTTTTGTCAGTTATTGGATAATTCTTTGTATGTTCTACATAATACTATTACCTTTCTTATTAAGTTTCCTTGTTATGCTTAAAGCTAGCTTTACATGTTGTTTGTTGCTGCTGCTGTTTTTGTTTTTTTTTTTGTCTTTTTTCATCTCACTTAATGGTTCTTAAAACTTTAAGAATGAATTTTCAGTTGATTCTCTATCATTCCTTTTTCAGGCGAAGAACACTTGTAGCAATTGGCACTCATGATTTGGATAAATTGGAAGGCCCTTTTACTTACGAGGTTGGTTTCTTCAAAAATGTAGATCTTGAACATTCTTCATATAGTACTGTTACATAAGATATAAGAAAAGCATACTCATTCTTGTCCTCTTCATTTGTACCTTCTTTCTTGCTTAATAATACTTCTTTTTCTATCAAAAAAAAAAGAAAAGAAAAGCATACTCATGATTTAAAAGGACACATGGGACTTGGGTACTATGTTGAAGCCTCGTGCTTTCAAGGGAAGTTGATGTTTATTCACCTTTAGCCCCATTGGATAAAGATCTTCTTCCAGCACCCTTTCGAGATGTGACATCAGTTATTTATATGAGTTGTTGCAGCAAGCTAGTTTTTCTGTTTCAGATGACAATCTGATATACCAACATGATGTGGCACTGATGGTAAGGGGCATGTGTTCCTTTAACTATTGCCTCCCGGGTTCAATTCATGGAGGGATGGGAATAGAACATCATCCGCTGGGAGGGTCGCCTCTAATAATAGGCCCTGTAGTACCCGAGGGATTAGTCATTAGGCCTGCTCTAGTGGATATCTTGGTCATAGACAAAAAATGACAATCTGTTATGTGACATTTGACTAGTTTTAAATCTATCGACTGAATTGGGTTTTCTTACCATTTACCATTTTTAAAAATAATGAAATTCAAAAGGTTCTTTCTTAAAAAGTTATTTCCTTCAAACCCTCTCTTTTGTCCTTTTCTACATGATTCGTCTGATCCATAGACAGATGTCACAGTGTAGTCCGTCTGGGACCTAGACGGATTAAATGCCACTTTCTTTTCCTTTTTTTAAGTATTCAATGTGCAACCCATCTCTTTATGATACAGATTGCTTTTTACTTTTATAATTATAATATAGTATAGTATATTTTATATAATAATATATATATATTATTTTATTTAATATTATAATCAAATTTGCATATTTGAAAACTAAATTATATGAATAATATAATGTATATTTATATCATATCACATAATTTTAAGTATATATCATAGAAATTAACAAATTTAAAAATTTATAATAATAAATAATAAACTAATTTAAAATAATAAATTTGCAACATTTTTTAGTTTAACATTGTAAAATATAAAAAATGCGTAATACATATCTATATTATAATGGCTCTCGAGTATTCTAGTCATTAGCCTCCAAAATTATACATTTTAAAATATGTTATGTTATGTGAAGGGAAGAGAGAAATTAAATAACATCCTATTATTTAGTTTATTTTTTCAAAATATAATTATAATTATTTTTTTATATTTCAAAAAGTAAAGAAAAAATGGTATGCACATTTGTGCATGCAAAGCTTCTTCTCTCTACTTTTTATTTTATATTATAAAGTATATAATTTTAGAGATTAATGAGTAGACTCGAGAATCATTATAATATATACTCTTATTATGCATTTCTTATACACTAAAATGTTAAAATAATATAATGTTGTAAATTTATTATTTTAAATTAGATTTTTACTATTTTTTTAATTTGTTAAATTTTATGATATATATTTAAAATTATTTGATATAAATATATATTATATTATTAAAATATATAATTTAATTACAACTATGCAAATTTAATTATAACATAATACAGTTTAAAAGAAGTAAAAAGTAAGGTCAGCGGCAATTACTGCAACTGACATTGAGGTGGATTGCACATTGAATACTACAAAAAGAATTAAAGTGTAATCCGGTTAGGTGTCAAATGGATTACACTGTGTAATTTATTCATGGGTCAGACGAATTATATGCCGAAAATGACAAAAAAAAAAAAGAGTTTGAGAGAAATAACTTTTTAAGAAATGGGTTTTTGAATTTTGTTATTTTTAAAAATGGTAAAGGGATAGAAATCCAAGTGAATTGTGCTTTAGACTCAAATTAGGTGACAACACAGTCACACATATACTTAGATAAATCTGTCATAATTATTGAAAAGTATTCCACATTCCTGAGCTGTGGAAGTTTGGACTTATGTAACTGTTGTTTGTGGTGGATATCCAATACAAAGGGTTTGTGAACAAAATCTGCTTAAGATATTATGGTTGTTATTTCTCATTGTCTTTGATTAAGAATGTGATGGAAGTAAGAAATTTTTTTCTTACATTGCTTAATTGCTATGTGGATAGGGATTTAACATTGGCGGGAAATTGGGAATAGTGTTTTCTAATCCTTGTTTGGCCTTATCTTGTTTTATTCTGCTGTCTGTTTGAAATTTTTAACTTATAACTGTTGCTTAAACTTTGAAGTTTATTGGTATAGAAGGCAGACAAGTGCTATTTGATGTGAATACTTGTTTTCATTGCTTGAGCCCTATCTTAGTCTTGCAAAATCGCAATTGCTCTTTGCAAGACTTTATGGGCAATTTTTCTCGTACGCTTTATTTGATGTCTATTAGAATGTTTAAGTATTTTTTTTTAATAGAAACTACTAATGTTGATGAAGGCTTTCTACATTGTCAGTGACTCTTAGTCATATTTTTTTTCTTCCAGGCTTTACCACCTTCAAGTATAAATTTTACTCCACTGAAGCAGGTAATTTTCTTACTGGCATTCCAGTTTCTTGGTAAGCATAAGCATTTATTTCTGCCAGTGTGTCCATTGGTTATTTTCACTTTATAGTGGAGAAACAACTAGTATTTAGTGGCATAAAACACGGTTTAAACTTTAAACAATACTCTAGCATAATACTATGCAGATAAAAATATTATTGTTTTTTTTTTTGGTAAGGAAAATATTATTGTTGATGCTAAGCTTTATGCTATTTCCCTCCCTTTTTGGCATTTCAGGAAAAGAATTTCAGGGCTGATGAGCTGATGGAGTTTTATAAAGTGAGTTTTTTTTTTTTTTTTTTGTATTTATTAATGAAATAATTTATAGCTGAAGATGTTGAAATAGGGTTTTTGAATCATTGGCGTCGAACAAACTAGGCTCTAATTTCATTGATGACTATATGTTTTTATTTTTGGTATTCTGGTCTCAAGAAGTCTTTGAATATTGTTGCTTTGTGTTTGGCAGTCAGATTTGAAGCTGAAGAAATTCTTGCATATTATTGAGGGCTCCCCAGTCTTTCCTGTTTTATATGACCGTAAGAGGTATTATATTTTTGTAATATTCTGATTTTGTAGAATAGAATACAGAAGTGTGAGATATTGCTCCCATTTTTATTTCACCGTTGCAGAGCTATGTATGCTTCCAAAATGCAAGATTATTATCTTTAATATTTATTTTAATTCTTTCTATAAAAATGTTAATTTTGATTCATTGTATGGGTGCTAACTTACTTAGTGGGAAAAGGCTTTCACAGAAGATAGCTTTTAGTAATTATTGAACTAATGAAACATCTTGTATGTCTTTGGTGGTCTTGTAGTTTCCTATCTAAGAAGAAAGATCTCTCTAATGACGTGCTCTCTGAATTGTTTTTCTAATTAATTTGCTTTACTATCCTTGACGGTTTCTTTGAAAAAAAAAAGATTATTGTAATTGTTCTGATTTCTGAATATAAAACTAATGGCGTGTGATACAACCAAATACAATCGGTATAAAAAGAAAGGGGAATCAGAACAAGGAGAAACAGGAAAAGGATCCTCCTACAGTGGCAACCTTAAGAGTATATTCTACAAGGAATTAAAAGGCTTAGCTAGCAGATGAGAGAGACGGGATTTCTAACTAATTTGGTAGAGGTGATTTGTGTGAAGAGGGGCCCAGGAGTTGGGAGGAAGGTTTTAGTAGAAATTTGGGCTTGGAGGAAAGCAGCAAAGATTTTGGAAGAGTCTTGGAATGCTAGCCTCTCCAATTCTAGTGTCCTTTCTCTCTTTTTCTTCTTTTCTATTTTCCATTTTGTTGCTTCTGCTGCTGTTAGCTGGTTTTCTGTACTGTCTCTCTGTTTCCTTCTGTCCTGATTTCTCTCTGTAAGGTGTTCCATACCCTATAAGTGAGAAGGAATGGTTATTATATCAGTTTCTATTTCTATCAAAAAAAAAATTATATCAGTTTCTATAAAAAATGGTTATTTTATCAGTGGAGTTTCTATATTTGAGGCTGGATTCTATCAGCATGTTACATTGAATATTCTCTAATATTCTTATTTCCTATGTTAAATTCAATTCTTGATATACTGTACTGCTTTCGCAGAACTGTTTTATCGTTGCCCCCAATTATCAATGGTGCACATTCTGCCATTACTCTGGAGACAAAGAATGTATTTATTGAATGTACTGCCACTGACTTATCAAAGGCAAAGATTGTCTTAAATACAATGGTAAAGTAGTGAAATTCCATGTATCTTTTACCTTTTGCATTTGTTATATCTCTTGGTGTAAATGATAACAAACTATTATATGTTTCCCTAGGTAACAACCTTCTCGGAATACTGTAAAAATAAGTTTATAATTGAACCAGTTGAAGTTATTTATTCCGATGGAAGGACATACATATATCCTGATTTGTCTGTCTACAACATGGAAGTTAATCTATCTTACATTAATGGATTGATTGGGGTATCATTGGAGGCGGAAGAGGTAATTATTTCTCTTAACTTACTCATGTAAAATGTATGGAGAATGTTTTATGCTTCATTATCTTTGACAAATAGTTCTTATTGCACATATAAGTCTGAGTGGGTTGTTCATGCTCCTGCAATTGTTTGTTAAATTCAAATGTGTACATTATGTGGCAAGTATTTATGATGCTTCTAGTTGTTGCATATGTGAATCACCTTATGTTGTTTATTTGTCATTTTTGGGTTCTTTTGACTAGGAGTTCTCTAAGGAAGTTGTTAAAATGGTTTGATGCCAGATCTGAGGGTAAGATCTGGTAAAATATCTTGGATGATTTGTCTGATTTCTTGTAGAAAAAAGCATTAAAATGACATGATAATGGTCATAAATAATTAGGCTGGAAGCTTTCTTTTTCTTGGACACTTATTTCTTCTGGGAATTTCTTTTTAGGAAATTAAACTTTCTGTTATGTACCCAGGATTTGTCAAATGCACCAATGTTTTCCTAAGTAGCGTCTACTAAAGCATGATGTTTTTGGTTTTGCACAAGGTATTTGAATTAATTGAATTATCCCTTTACATATTTGTCATTTTACTTTAATCTTTGTATCTTTCATATGGGACAGTGATTTACTCCTTTGTTTCCAAATCATAATTTACAGTTAAAATATTCTGTGCCATGTGAATTCATCTTGACGTGAGGACTAGATCATGGAGATATATTATTTGAAGAACTGTATATATATTATTTTAAGACATATTATTTCTTAAATGCTATGCATAAGTTTACACTTTCACGTTGATTGCTCTCCATACCAATATTTCAGATGTGGTTTATCTTCTCTAATGCAAGACTCAATGCTCTCCCATGTTTTCTGGCTGTAAATAAATATATAAAATGAATTATGCTCAATTCATCATTGTATTTTCTTAACCTTTTTTCTTTTATTCAGGTCACGAGGCTCTTAAATCAGATGCAATTGTGTGCCAAATACTCTTTGTCTGGAAATAAAGATTGTAACATCGTTGTATCAGTCCCTCCTACCAGAAGTGATGTTCTTCACCCATGTGATGTTATGGAGGTATACACAATTATAGGGCTTAGCCATTACTATTGGCTCTCCTGAATACTCAGAGACTACAGCATCAACAACTTTATAGATAAAGCTTGCCATTCTCTTTCTTCTGGTTCTTCTCTTTGTAGGATGTTGCAATTGCTTATGGATTCAATGCTATTAAGGATAAAGCAATTGTAGATAATAAGGGCTCAAAGAGACTAGCTGCTTCATTGACATTACTTCCGTTGAATGAGCTCAGTGACCTTATTAGAACAGAGGTATAAAACAGATCAAATTAACCCTATAGTTGATGCCAGTTATTTGTTTCATGCATTACATAATTTTTATACGCTAGTCAAGTTATTATCCTGTCTTATGGTGATGCAATAAGGGACTAAAGCAAAATACTATAATTAACTCTTACAGAGCCTAGATATTAAATCCTGTTAACTTCTTTTCAGGTTGCAATGATCGGATTCACAGAGGTTTTGACATTTATACTTTGCTCTTACAAGGAAAATTTCGCCATGCTAAATCGTAAAGATGATAAATCAACAGCAGTTATTATTGGAAACCCTAGGTCTTCAGACTTTGAGGTTTGCACACTTCGTTTTTGGTAATTTATTGTGTCTATCATGGTACCTGAATGTCACGTTGGAATGACCATTTTAGTCCTTATAATAATTAAATTTCTATTTCTGGTCCTATTTACAAACTTAACTGTGTTATTAGTCCTTTTGCAATATTCTCCCAAATTATTTTCTCCTGTCTTCTTTTTAGGTTGTGACACAAAGTCACAAACTACTAATAGTTCTGATTGTTGTATAATCCTGCAGCTCTCATAACTTGTAAGACTGTAAACGGATGCTTATATTTTGTAAATTCGAAAAATAAATTTGTACTTGGGGTCTGGTGCTGATTGTCTTTCCAGCATATGAAATCTGCATCCATTGTCCTGGATGTGTGCTGATCATCCGTATATCATCAATAACCTGTCCAATGCCCATAAATATATTTACTTGCAAATAAACATTGCCCATCTGTATAAACATTTACATTGAGTGGGATATTATTGGGTTGGTTACAATCAACTTCATTTTCTTTTTTGGGTTCAGGCTGTCCGGACTAGTCTGATGCCTGGCATGTTGAAAACTGTTGCTCACAACAAGGACCATCCAAAGCCTATAAAGGTATTATTTAAGTTATTTACCATTTGGTGATTATTTATTTTATCTATAATTTGTTGAACTATTCTATAAGTGCAATTCTGAATCCCAGTTTAAAAAACAGAAAAGGAAAGGAATAAATAAGCATGGTCTTTCTCCAAGCAAAAAGTGTTAGGGCTCGTTTGTGCGTGCTTATGAAAACTGTTGATTTTCAAATGGCTTCTTTTTAAATGGAGTTTCTTTAAAGCTGCTGTGAAAGAGAAGCCGTTCGTATTTGGCAAACTAAGTTGAAAAATACTTTTATGAGTAGCTGAAAAACAATGTGTTTGGTAAAATTGTATAAAAAGTGCTTTTAACTGTAAAATTACCAAGAAGGGAATGTATAAATTATAATGTTATTAATGCTATATTAAATAGATAAATAGATATCATTGTTTTATTTATTTAATTTGTTACTATTATTAAACAAATAAAAATAAAATGTTAATTTGTTTATTAATTTATTAAAATGTTAATTAAATAAATTATTAATTTTAACTAATGTCATCTTGCTATCTATGATAATTTTTTTATTAATTAATATCTATTAATGTTATTTAAATAAAAAATATTATAAATATTTGTTGTTACAAAGTGCCGAGACTGTGAAGGAATAGTAGCTAACGTTGAATTTGGATCAACATGCAAAGCACATGTCAAATATAGGGTTTATAATAATAAAGGATATAATGAGAAATATAAAATTTTATAAAGGGTACTTTTGTCTTAAAATATTTAAATTTTAACTTCTGCTACTAGTTAGAAAAAGAAGCTCCAATTTTTAGTTTTTGCTTACAGCTGAAAAAGTGTATTGTGCTACAATCAATAATCACTTATTTCATGAAATAAGCATACACAAACAACACCATTTTTTTAAATAAGTGATTATTAAAAAAAAAGTGATTCTTTCCTAAAAATAAGCTGGCACAAACAAGCTCTTAGATAGAGATCCTAATCAATACTACGGGATTGGACAGCCCTCTTGTGCAAATGTTCACCTTCTCTGTCTCTCTTTTTTCTTCTTTGATGAGAACTATTAATTTTCCTGCTTTTCTCTCACTCTTTTTCCATAAATTGTTCTTTTCTTGCATATTGTAAAAAAATTGATAGATACCTTAGCAAAATTGTCAAACTTGTTTATTTTGTCAAATTTGCGAAAGTTTATGTTATGAATATCAACTTAGTTGATGGCTTATGTATAAATCCATGTATTTTCAACTATCTCATTGATGAAATTGAAAGCTATGTTTTTACCATGTGAGTCCGTTTGCCAAATGCACAAGTATTTATTGGTACTTTGGTCAAAAAGTTCTCAATTGGAATCTGAGGTTGGTTTGTTTTTCTTCTTTGAATTAGTTAAATAATAAATCATCATTTACAATTGGGAAATGTTGTGTTACTTAATAAATACTCTTCTGCTTAGTTTGTGATAAAAGGATATTAGAATTTATGCTCTGGAAATGTATCTGATAATTTTAGCTGCTCCTTGATGTTCATATCTGCCAATTAGTTTTTGTTACTTATCCTCCTCTGTTTTAAGCTCATATGAAGTGATTCTTATCATAAATGTTGGTTTAGATTTTTGAAGTCGGTGATATAGCATTCTTGGATGACACAAAAGATGTTGGTGCTAGAAATCGTCGCCAACTTGCTGCAATATACTGTGGTGCTAATGCGGGATTTGAGGTATGAGAAACAATCTCATGCCATTTTATTTGGTCCTATACACTTTGAATGTGAAAGATTTCATGTCTTGTAAAGCCTATTTGACCAATTTGAATGTTAGGATGCAATCACAGAAGAACCACATATCAGTGAATAATTTTCAAAATTTGCCCGTTGGTGATGATTGTTTTTTTCAGAATAGCTTAGAGATTACTATACTTCTAATTAAGTTTTTCATTTAAAATACACACTTTTGCTCCTCACAATGAGTATGTATTCCTTCCAGAGATCGGGAATTTAATTAGGATGACTTTATCCTATGATTTGCAGATTATTCATGGCTTGGTTGATAGAGTAATGGAAAAGAATGGGATTCCTTTTGTTTCGCCTGGTGATGGATCGGGTTATTATATTGAGCAGTCAGAAGTATGTGTGTACTGCATGGGATTTCCATGACTCTCCCTCTCTTCTGATCTCTCTCTAAACAAATTCGAAGCCGCATCCCATTATTTGGCAATTAACTCAGTTTATTGTTACAGGAGCCTGAGTTTCTTCCTCGTAGACAAGCTAGAATCATTTGCAGAGGAAAGCACATTGGAAATTTTGGCATTGTTCATCCAGAGGTACTGGTGATATATATATATGTATTGGCATTTATTGGCTTATAATTTTGCAACGCCATTTTATTGTTGGAAAAAAACTAAGGTGGAGTTAGTTAGGTTTTTACTTTGAAGTTCCACCAATCATATGTTTTATTTATACTCTCTTTCTTAACTGATTGGCCATGCACTATTTAATCTTCGATATTCTCTTTCCACCCATGATTGGTCGTACAAGTATTTTTTGTCACATTTTTTGTTTTTATTGGAAATAGGGAGAGAGAAGCCAAATAAAATACACACTTTAGTATATATAGAGATAGACCGGAGACAAAACACATATTTTACACCCTTTGTTTTCTTACTTTCGTTAAAAAAATTGTCAACTTGCCGTGTCCGAGCCGTATCAAATGCATGTCGGACACATACAGAGTGTGTCGGACACGTTTCATCGACACGCCGACAAATTGAAGTGTCAGTGCTTACTGCTTAGCATAGGACACGTTTGGAAATAGTTGTCTATAATTAGAAAACCCTCTTTAGAAATGAAGTACATAGATACACGCCCAAGGTTTCATATACCTTGAGAACTAATAAATATACTTGTGTGTTTCAGGTATTAAGCAACTTCGATATTCCTGATCCGTGCTCCTTTGTAGAAATCAACATTGAAAGTTTCTTATAGACATCATTAATATTCAAAGTAAGTTTCTTTATCATAAACTATTTCCTTTGGTGTGGTTTGTTCGTACAGATGTAGTGATGCATTTGTATTTTCTTCATCTGTTTGCTCTTCTTCTTCTTTTTCGATATCTTCACCAAATACTACCCAATCTCCTCTCTGGCAATTCTAGTTAGGCTGATGTTGATTTCTTTGTAGGTAAGTTGGATTTTGTCCCATGGCTGTTTGATTAGACAGTTCCTTCCAAGCTGTGAATTAGAGTGTTCAACTGCAATGTTCAGCTTCTTTGTGCATTTTCAATATTGCAATTCAAATGTATACTAGCTAGGTTAATATATTAATTTGCCCAAAACTAGTGCTGTTTGTTGATTTCCTAGTCATAATTTCCTCAAGCTCTTCTGTTTCTTTTATGTTTTCAACTCTAGAGGTTATGAATTACATGGTAGCCACTAGCCAGGGATAATTTCCATAAATTATGGAGCTATTATATTATTGAGAACTTTTATTTTTGGCCTCAAAGAAAAGACTGATGCCCTTGAAATTTCTTGCAATACAAACGGTCAGATGCAAAAGAATTAAGTCGTGAGTTGCATCTTTACAATTTACATTATTATATTTTCAGCTAAGCTAATTTCCTTTTGTCTTGAAATTCGCCGAGTTCCTCGACAAGACTAAACTTAAGTAAAGTTTCTTATATGTTTATTATGAGATTTTCTTAATTCAAATACGATATGTAATAAAAAGTTTTTGCATCCTCAATCATAATAGAAGTCTTCTGAGAAATGGCTATGTTAGCAATCGGACATATTTAGTACAGGCAAACATAAAGGTACCCTGGAGTTGAGTATCTAATGGGTCTGTTTGCGCACTTCTAAAATTTGCTTATTTATAAATAATGGTACCTTTAATACATGTTTAGTACTTAATTAGATACTTACAAAGCATTCACGCGACTTCTAGTTCCTCTCTTCACAGTATCCAAATCAAATGGATACCTCGGGACTCTAAGGCTGTGTTTGGAAGATTGAAAATAAGATGGAAAAAGGAGGATGACCACTTCTCTCTCCTTTTTTCTTTCTATTAAACAAATTTCACTTTTTGCAATGTGATAAATTTATATTTTTGTCCTTATTTTTTTACTCACTTTTATTTTATTCTCACTTTCAATGTAAGGGTAAAATGGTCATTTTATTTACGTTTATTCTATTCACATCACATTGACATGACATTTTCATTCCCTCTTCTTTTTCCATTCTCATTCCCATTTGGGTTGGTCTATGATGTAACTTGTTGCTTGCATGCAATGCAATTTTGGCCGATAGGATTGTGACACATGAAAAATTGCATTGCATCTCAAGTCATCCTACCCATATGTCACAATCCTATCGGCCGAAATTACATTGCATGCTTGTTGCATCATAGACTCACCCTTTCCATTTTCTCTTTTTTTCTTACCAAATACACCCTAATTGGTTTAACCTTAACCCAGGACCTTTTGCCATAGGAGGACTGGAGGACTTATTCGTAACTCCTCCGGTAAATGGGTCCACAGTTTCTCTAGTTTTATTGGAAATGGCTTTCCCATTATTGCTGAGATTTGGGCCATTATCTTTGGTCTTAAGCTTGCTGCCAGACTTGGTATTGAGTCCATCATTGTTGAATCCGATTCTTTACTTGCTATTAATCTCCTTAACAAAAGTGATATTCAATCTAACCACCGTTTGAGAGACTTGATTTTTTATTGCAGATCCATCTTCTTGAACTTCACTAAAGTTCAGTTCCGTCACACCTACGGAGAAGGAAACTTTTGTGCTGATGCTCTTGCTAAGCATGCTCTTTCAGTAGGATTGTTCCTCATGACACTGCTTCTATTTTGTATTGATGTTTTGTTCTTTGGCTGCTTTGTAATTCTTGTTTTTGTCTGTGACGCTTCCTTGTATTACCTCAGTGAGGATTATTATTAATATAAGCCTTCTTCTACGAAAAAAAATACTTACTCTATGTTTAATTTTAAATAATGGTAACTTTAATATACCTACTTAATTAAGTACTTAATTTTTAATAATAAATTTGACAATGATAATTATTAAATTTAATGCTAAGTCTAAATTTGTTTTGAGTTGTATCTTTATGTTCCTTCGGAGACATTCAATAAAATTGAAATGATATGAAGTAGTATTTTTATGACTTGAAAGTATATAAAACTTCACCAACAAGAATATTATGACTTGAAGTATATAAACTTAACCTAAACCTAATGAAAGAGACTTTATCACAATGTGAATCAATGTTTAAATCCCTAGCCAAAGAGTCAATCACATTGGTGGGTATTTGGTAGAGTAAAAAAATATTTTGGTAGAAAATAGAATGAAAAATAAAAAAGGAAGTGATAGAGAAATGGAATAGAAAATAACAAAAATTTCTTTGTCACGGAGGAAACCAAAATTTGATTATACTAATTTTGTTTGGTAGGTAGGATGTAAAGATAGGAAAGTAGAATATGAAGATAAGACAATTTTGACCCTTCCTAATCCTAAATAGTTTATAACCCTAAATGTGTATCTCATTTTCACTCATGAGGTACAATCAAGTAATTTGGCAAGTTTTTTTTAGGTTAAAATAGACATTACAGTTTAACTTTTCATCAACTTACTTCCACTTCCCTCTCATATGAAAGGAACGCTAGCTTCCTTGTGTAAAGGGAAGACAAGTTTCCTATCCCTTTTCTCCCTTCCAACCAAACAAGCTATCATAAGGTACTCCCATACTTCCCTATAGCCAAACATAGGTTTGTTTGTATTAATGGTTAAAGAGGGGAAGGAGAGGAAAATATAACCACTTTCCTTTGTTTGAAAAGTTTAAAAATTAAGAGGGAAATAATGGAAGATCAATTTATAATCTTCCATTATCTTTATTCCTTACAAATTACGATTTTGAAATATTTCAATTTAAAATATTTTAAAAAATATCCAAATATGAAGAAGAAAAAGAAATTAGTCATATCTTTCCTTCCCTTCCACTCCTCTCCTTTTCTATCTCTCCCTCTCCCTCTCCTCTTAGTTGCCAAAAAAGCACTTAATATCCAACAATACCTTCAATAAGATTGTCCAACTAAAAAACCGAACGTGACAAAAAAAATGTACTAAACTAATGACTTAATATTGTTTATTTAATAATGTTTGTAATTTTAAACTAAAAAATTATTTTATAATTATAATTTCAAATTTATATATTTATATCCAAAAAGTATGACAAAAAAATGTATTTTTTTTTTGAAGTATGAGAAAATTTTGAGTACTCTTTTTTTTCTCTCAAATGAATTATCTTATCGGAGGTAATCTTATTCGAGATAGGGGTCCCATAACATGGGTAGAACTCTCCCACCAGAGATTTTTTTATACACAAATCTCAAAATCAAGACATTGTTTAAGAAAAATAGAGCACCTACCACTCCAACCAATTAATTATTGGTAAATTTTGGTTACCGCAGAAAGTTGAAACAAAGCTAAAATATATCGTGTGCCGTTACCCAGAAAAAAAGTATATTTGTTAGCCGTAGTAGAAAATCATAACGCTAACGCATATATACACATGCAAATTCATCTTCAGACACAAAACTCGTTGAGGAGCAAGTCCCAAATTTGGATGCATCTCAAACAAAATATAACTGCAAAAGCCAAGAAACCAACCTCGAGACTCTTGTGACTTCCTTCCTCAAAGCACACCTTCATGCATCTTCATGTTTCAAACACAAGTTTCTAACAAACTCAGACGTTTTTCCTTCCTGTGTACGTCTTTGGGGCCCCACAATCTCTTTTCTGGCTCTATATATATGATCAGCACCAGTTCATGAATCTTCGTACCTTGTCTCTGACATTATTAAATTAGCAATCAATCATGTTGAAAACTATAATCACCATAGCTTTGCTTGGAAATTTTATGTTTCAACCATGTTCTCCAATATCAATTCCTACTGCTACTACTAGTACAGAAAAAAGAATGCAGAGTAGGCTTCAATTGCCATCTCCACTGACAGGTCCAGAGTCTCTAGCATTTGACTCTAGCGGTGCAGGGCCTTATACAGGTGTTTCTGATGGCAGAATTTTTAAATATGTAGGGGCAGAAAGTGGTGGCTTTGTGGAATTTGCTTACACTACCCCAAATAGGTAATGGAAGAAAACTTTGGTATTGTTTTAAAGCCATTGATGTTTGGTTTTTATCGGGGTTTTTCATATATATAAGACTCGAATTCATGCTTACTTAAAAGAAATAGAGTACTTCTCTTAACAAAACTGTTGTATTTTTTTTTCATAAAATAATAGGTAGTTGAAAAGGATGATAAGTACTCCATTTCTCTTAAACAGTATCGAATGAGTCTTGTGTATGAAAAAAATCCTTCAAAGAGCTCTATCATTGTTATACTGTAATAAGATTATAAGACCTCAGTTAGCTCAAATCAAATTAGACAAAACTTAATGGGTTTTTAGATACTAGTTGTTTCCAAAAAAAAATTGTTAAATTAGTCTTGAATGTCATGCTAATATATCATTTTCATGTATTTACAAATATATCATTTAGAAAAACAAAACACTTGTTTTTTGGTCATTTTAAAACACTATAGTTCAAAAGATAATTATTCCATGCTTTTTTTATGTTCTCAAACTTTTATTTTATGTTTTTTTAGTTGAAAACATCATTTTAAACAACGTTTTTAAAGAACAAAAACTATTTTTAAGAAATGAAATTAAACAATCTATATCCCTAAATTTATATAATCTCTACGTAATGCCTTTCCTAATTTATAGGTAAAACTGTGTCCCTTAAAAGGATTCCATTTTCACTTAGTACCTACCCACCCAGATTTGCTTAAACTCTTTCACTTACTGTTGGTGCAGGAACAAAACCATCTGTGATGGCATTGCAGACTTCTCAACAGTTCAAGCAACATGTGGGAGACCCTTAGGGATAGGGTTTAGTAAACAGACAGGAGAGCTGTATATAGCTGATGCCTATCATGGGCTGGTGAAGGTGCCTCCAAATGGAGGACCTGCTATCCAACTTGTTCAAGCTGTACAAGGTCATCATTTTCAATTTCTTGATGCTTTGGATGTAGATCCTACAACTGGGATTGTCTATTTTACAGAAGCCTCCTCTAGGTTCCAATTCAAGTAAGTATTTCCTTTATCTCATCTAGGTTTCTAAAACAAAACACTATAGCTTGGAGTTAGCATTCTCTAAGTTCACTTTTCGTGAATTTCGCTCAAATACTTCGTTAACCTGTATGATGCGGGTTAATGTACAAGATGTGATTTATTTTTATTCATTAACCCGCATGCATGTTAACGTATAAAATAGTAATTTCAGTGAACTTTACAGAACTTTACTTTAGAGGATCCACTTTCCTATACCTTGTGGTTATAATATGGCATAGGTTTGAGCTATTACCAGTGCTTCAAGAATAGGTCTAAATCAAATTAGTCTTAACTAAAATTCAAGTGGACTTTGACACTTTGATCCAAGATTGATCCAGCCTATTAATTAAATATGGACAACGTTATGGATATTCTTGAACAATAACAATAAATGTGGAACATAATTTTTGCAGAGATGTGGAGACACTACTAACCAGTGGTGACAATTCAGGAAGCCTCTTGAGCTATGATCCTCGCACCAGAGAAACCAGAGTCTTGATGAGAGGCCTTGCCGTGGCAGCTGGGGTGGCAGTAAGCAGAGATAGCTCATTTGTGCTTGTTAGTGAGTACATGGCCAGCAGAATTCAGAGATTCTGGCTTAGAGGTCCCAGAGAAAATAGATCTGAAATATTCATGCAATTTGTGGTAGGCAGCAGACCAGATAACATTAAGAGGAATTCTGCAGGCGAGTTTTGGATTTCGGTGAACACTCCTTTAGGACCCCCATCACCCCCAAGAACTCCATATTTGCCTCTAGGAGTCAGAGTCAATGAGGGTGCCTTAACTTTGCAGGTTGTGACTCTGGCTCAGGTATATGGTAATGAACCAGCCAGTGAAGTTCAGGAAGTTAATGGGGCACTCTATACAGGGTCCCTCTTTGCTACTTATGCTAGCAATCTCAGTCGCTAGTGTTCTAAACTAACAATTGTATTGATATGTTTATGGAAAGAAAATAATTTAATAATATATGATCTATACTTACAGTTAGTCGGATAGGCCCTTTTCTTTTCTGGTCATTTATAGCCTATGTAATGCCATCATGTCGAAAAGTCAGTCTATAACATCAACAGTGAAACTAAGTTAATAAGAGCACATAAAAAATATAAATTTCTGCATAAAGTCTTCTTCATAATATATGGTCCATAACAGTCTTGTGGTATAAATAAGACGGAAGGGAAGAACTAAATTTCCTTTTAAAGTGACTTCATTTCCAACAAACAATGCTTCAGATGATAAAAGTAGCATCATCCAAACTACCTGAGTGTATTGATTCCTAAAATAGTTGTGGCTTCATTAGATGCATCAAAAGTTTAAAGTCCATAAATGGACAAACCCATAGGCTGCACTAAAAATAAAGGTCTTTCAAATTGAATGAGTATCTGTAAGCAACTTCCACTAAATTTATGCAATCATAAAATTTGGAAATGCAATTTGCTAGGACTTAACAGTTAGATACTTAGCCAGAGAAGACAGGAGTGTAGTCAAAGGCGCTCGCCTTAGCGCCTAAGGCACTAAGGCAAGGCACTATTTCACCCCAACGCCTCTCAAGGTATGAGAGGCGTTGGGTTCAAAGAGGCGCCGCCTAGGCGAGCGCCTCTTTCGCTTTCATAGTGAAAAAAGCGAGCGCCATAGGCGCCTTAAGGAATTAGACATTTATGATGTTTTTCTACTGGAAGAGAATCAAGAGATGAGTATTTGGAGAGTTGAAGCTTGATCTTAAATTTTTTTTTCAACAATATTTATGGTGAGATTGACACAAGATAAAGGAGAGAAGTAGAAGAAACTGTTGTAAAACTCAGTGACTCACCATTTTTATGTGGACTAGTTTCTCTTGTAGTAGTTTGTTGTTGTAGTTTCTCTTGTAGTGGTTTGCTGCTGTTGTTGTGTTGTAGTTCTGATGTAGTAGTTATGCTTGATGTTGTGTTGTATCTTTATCTATTGCCTTCTGTTTTATTTTCATAGTTTTTTTCTTGTATCTATTCTGAACCTTTTGTTCTAATATATTTTCAAGTTTCATGAGAAAAAAGAAGAAGAAAATAGGCATCCAGCTGGCTACTACTCCCTATGTAAAAGCTAATAAATGAAAGAGTAAAAAAAGTCAAGGGACACATGCAACAAGAGTGATTCAAACCGTGGGATTAATAAAAATTGATTGGGATATGTGAATGACATAGAAAATGATAACGCTAACGCATATAAACACATGCAAATTCATCTTCAGACAAAACTCGTTGAGGAGCAAGTCCCAAATTTGGATGCATCTCAAACAAAATATAACTGCAAAAGCCAAGAAACCAACCTCGAGACTCTTGTGACTGACTTCCTCAAAGCACCCCTTCATGCATCTTCATGTTTCAAACACAAGTTTCTAACAAACTTAGACGTTTTTCCTTCCTGTGTACGTCTTTGGGGCCCCACAATCTCTTTTCTGGCTCTATATATATGATCAGCACTAGTTCATGAATCTTCGTGCCTTGTCTTTGACATTGTTAAATTAGCAATCAATCATGTTGAAAACTATAATCACTATAGCTTTGCTTGCAAATTTTATGTTTCAACCATGTTCTCCAATATCAATTCCTACTGCTACTACTAGTAGTACAGCAAAAAGAATGCAGAGTAGGCTTCAATTACCATCTCCACTGACAGGTCCAGAGTCTCTAGCATTTGACTCTAGCGGTGCAGGGCCTTATACAGGTGTTTCTGATGGCAGAATTTTTAAATATGTAGGGGCAGAAAGTGGTGGTTTTGTGGAATTTGCTTACACTACCCCAAATAGGTAATGGAAGAAAACTTTGGTATTGTTTTAAAGCCATTGATGTTTGGTTTTTATGGGGTTTTTCATATATACAAGACTCGAATTCATGCTTACTTAAAAGAAATAGAGTACTTCTCTTAACAAAACTGTTGTATTTTTTTTTCATAAAATAATAGGTAGTTGAAAAGGATGATAAGTACTCCATTTCTCTTAAACAGTATCGAATGAGTCTTGTGTATGAAAAAAATCCTTCAAAGAGCTCTATCATTGTTATACTGTAATAAGATTATAAGACCTCAGTTAGCTCAAATCAAATTAGACAAAACTTAATGGGTTTTTAGATACTAGTTGTTTCCAAAAAAAAATTGTTAAATTAGTCTTGAATGTCATGCTAATATATCATTTTCATGTATTTACAAATATATCATTAAGAAAAACAAAACACTTGTTTTTTGGTCATTTTAAAACACTATAGTTCAAAAGATAATTATTCCATGCTTTTTTTATGTTCTCAAACTTTTATTTTATGTTTTTTTAGTTGAAAACATCATTTTAAACAACGTTTTTAAAGAACAAAAACTATTTTTAAGAAATGAAATTAAACAATCTATATCCCTAAATTTATATAATCTCTACGTAATGCCTTTCCTAATTTATAGGTAAAACTGTGTCCCTTAAAAGGATTCCATTTTCACTTAGTACCTACCCACCCAGATTTGCTTAAACTCTTTCACTTACTGTTGGTGCAGGAACAAAACCATCTGTGATGGCATTGCAGACTTCTCAACAGTTCAAGCAACATGTGGGAGACCCTTAGGGATAGGGTTTAGTAAACAGACAGGAGAGCTGTATATAGCTGATGCCTATCATGGGCTGGTGAAGGTGCCTCCAAATGGAGGACCTGCTATCCAACTTGTTCAAGCTGTACAATGTCATCATTTTCAATTTCTTGATGCTTTGGATGTAGATCCTACAACTGGGATTGTCTATTTTACAGAAGCCTCCTCTAGGTTCCAATTCAAGTAAGTATTTTCCTTTATCTCATCTAGGTTTCTAAAACAAACACTATAGCTTGGAGTTAGCATTCTCTAAGTTCACTTTTCGTGAAGTTCGCTCAAATACTACGTTAACCTGTATGCAGGTTAATGTACAAGACGTAATTTATTTTTATTATTAACTCGCATGCAGGTTAATGTATAAAATAGTAATTTCAGTGAACTTTACATAACTTTACTTTAGAGGATCCACTTTCCTATACCTTGTGGTTATAATATGGCATAGGTTTGAGCTATTACCAGTGCTTCAAGAATAGGTCTAAATCAAATTAGTCTTAACTAAAACTCAAGTGGACTTTGACACTTTGATCCAAGATTGACCCAGCCTATTAAATATGGACAACGTTATGGATATTCTTGAACAATAACAATAAATGTGGAACATAATTTTTGCAGAGATGTGGAGGCACTACTAACCAGTGGTGACAATTCAGGAAGCCTCTTGAGCTATGATCCTCGTACCAGACAAACCAGAGTCTTGATGAGAGGCCTTGCCGTGGCAGCTGGGGTGGCAGTAAGCAGAGATAGCTCTTTTGTGCTTGTTAGTGAGTACATGGCCAGCAGAGTTCAGAGATTCTGGCTTAGAGGTCCCAGAGAAAATAGATCTGAAATATTCATGCAATTTGTGGTAGGCAGCAGACCAGATAACATTAAGAGGAATTCTGCAGGCGAGTTTTGGATTTCGGTGAACACTCCTTTAGGACTCCCATCACCCCCAAGAACTCCATATTTGCCTCTAGGAGTCAGAGTCAATGTGGGTGCCTTAGTTTTGCAGGTTGTGACTCTGGCTCAGGTATATGGTAATGAACCAGCCAGTGAAGTTCAGGAAGTTAATGGGGCACTCTATACAGGGTCCCTCTTTGCTACTTATGCTAGCAATCTCAGTCGCTAGTGTTCTAAACTAACAATTGTATTGATATGTTTATGGAAAGAAAATAATTTAATAATATATGATCTATACTTACAGTTAGTCGGATAGGCCCTTTTCTTTTCTGGTCATTTATAGCCTATGTAATGCCATCATGTCGACAAGTCAGTCTATAACATCAACAGTGAAACTAAGAGTTAATAAGAGCACATAAAAAATATAAATTTCTGCATAAAGTCTTCCTCATAATATATGGTCCATAACACGATACATTAGATGCATCAAAAGTTTTAAGTCCATAAACGGGCAAACCCATAGGCTGCACTAAAAATAAAGGTCTTTCAAACTGAAAGAGTATCTGTAAGCAACTTCCACTAAATTTATGCAATCATATAGTTTGGAAATGCAATTTGCTAGGACTTAACAGTTAGATACTTAGCCAGAGAAGACAGGACCACTACTTCCGCAGATGTCTCTACTAAAAGCCATCAATTTGTGGCAGTAATTTACTACTCCGTGGTGTATGATCTCTTAGGGAAGGAAAAGTGATAAGCTGATCAGTTCAGGAAGCTCCAATTGATGATCATTCAGATAGTTCAATGCAAAATTCTAAATAAGTTCTGCTCCTTATTCTCATTTTATATTTAGTTAATTCTTTTATTGACTAACGTACTCATTTAAGAAGCAGGACAATATTCTCAATATTTGCGCTATGTATGATTTATCCAACTTCAACTTTGAAATGTTAATAAAAATCGAGTATCATTGGGTTGCTCACAAATAATGTCATAATTACAGATCACAAAAGAGTAAAGGAAAATATCTACTAAATAGCACAGAGAATACATAAAAAGTTATTAGATAAAACTTCTGAGTCCTATCCCACTATTAGACTTATGAAACAGCGCATCACGAAGTTCACATACTCTTCATAACATTTGAAAATTCTTGAAGGACTTCGAACTTCATATTTGAGAGACCTGCAAAACCAGATGGTTATATCAGAAATATGGAATTTGATCTGCTTAAGTTAATTCAAGTTGCAGAACATTGAATAAAAGTTTGGTTACCCTTGGAATAATTTGTTGCAGATAAATCTTTTGTCATGTCATGAATTCTCCTTGTCTTAATTTGTTCAGTCATGCTAGTCTTCAGGTTTCCCATCTTTTTTCCAAGTTCAGAGGCAGTTGTCACAACCTCTAGAAGAAACAACAATTCTATTTAAAGATCTATCCAATAATACCTAAACTAAACACATATTATCAACCACGATTTGAACAAGAATGTTAACTAGAAAATACTCAATTTATTCCCACCTACTTTCATTAAAAACATATACGCAGGAAAATGTCAATCTTTTTCAAGTAAAAACTGTATCTGAAAAGCATACAAGTCATAAGGATTTCAGAACACACATTACTTGCCAAAATGTTCGTGATGACAGTAACAAATTTTGGGCTGTGTTTGGTAGCTTTGCATTACAGTACATGCAATGTAATCTCACACTTCCCAATAAACTTTACATCATATTTTTTACATACCAAACACACTTCTCATCATATTTTCTACATTTTCAACACACTTTTCTCTACAATACTTTCCTTTACTCTACACTCTACCGTACTTTACTCTACAGTACTTTACATCCCTTCCCTTCCCATCCGTGCATTTCTACCAAACATAGCCTTGAATTTTGGCCTAACGATGTAAATCAAAAGGGGAAAAATCAGCCCCTTCATGGAGATTTACCTAGAAAATGAATTTCCAATGAATCAACTAAGACATGGAATCAACCCACTGTATGCTAAGAATAGTGTTTACATGCTGTCAAAACTGAACCAAATAGGCAATATGCAGGTATGTTAGTCACTCATGCATCAGGTGCAAAATGGAGTGTCATCTGATTAAAACAGAAAGCATAAAGTCTATGTCAGATTTAGTTTCCCATGCTATAGGTTAATTGATGGAACCTAAGTGACTTGGGAAACCCTCCCTCAAAAGCTAGCTGTTAAGGGGAAAGAACCAAGCCACTTAAGTACCCCATCGAGCATCTCATTTTACCCGATGTAGGACTTGGATAGCCCATACTACCCCATCCCCTTCATTAACACATGAAGATAAACATGAGGAGAAGCTCTTTAGTTACCCTGAAACAACTCATGCGTAGAGTTTTGCTCATATGATTGTAATGCCTCACTGATCAATTCAATATTAGGAGTAGACCGCCTTTGCAATGCTTGAACTTCTTGATTCAATATTTCAGACTCCTTCCCAACCTGAATTCATTATTTAGCATTGAGATAAGTCAAGTTGAGAAACTAAAGAAATATCATTTGTACAAAAAGAATTACATAATATGCATAACGCATTTTTTAGTACCTCAATTAGTTTCCTTCTCAAGGAATCTAACTGTGCCTCTATCTCTGGATCAACAAGTGTATCTTCACACAAGGAGCTTTCCTCAGTTGGTTCATCCTGGAAGTGCATTTTCTTTAGAAAAAGAGGGGGGGGGGAACTTTTGTAACTAAACTAACTAAAAAGATCTAAAATGAGGAAACAATATTTCTCATCTAATACATATATAATAGTTTCTAAATAACTGTTGTCAGGGACACCACTAAATACTAAACAAATTTCTTTTGCTATGATACTTTTTTTGTTTCTTGTCATTGCCTTGCCATGATTCATTTTTGTCATCTGCAATAATCCTACGCATCATATGTACACTACACAAATATAAGACCAATCATTTGAGCAAGTGTTATTAGCTATTACAAGTGATGCCCATCATAGAAAAAGCTTCTTCTGTACATATATTATTTGTCCCTTGCAGATGCTTTAAAGTTCACCTATTAATTAGTCTTGAAAAATGACTACCTAGATAATGTTGAATAAATAATCAAATAGAACATAAAAGAGTCAAAGTGGTCTTGCTTCCTTAAAATTCATATTGCAGACCGTAGTAGTAGTAGTAGTCAAATGTAAAACACACCCTTAAGGATCTAGACCTCCCTAGTGCCTTGAGAAAAGACTCAAGAAGCACTAGAAAAGTGCTCATCTGAAATAAGAAAAAGGTTGAAAATATGCTATACAAGCAGAAATTAAATGATGATGAACTATTGTGATAACATTTTAAATATAAACTAACCATTAAAGCATAATGATCATATAAAACATTTCACCATCATGAGAGAGAACCTACACTCTTTGGCATAACAAAGCCTTGGGGAACAGAAAAACAGTGACGAAGGCAGTATTTCTCCCAAATAGCCAGCTTCTTGTCCAAAACTGACTGAACCACATTGTGGATGGAATCAACACCCTATAACAGATAGAATGGACACAAGAGTCAAAATTGAGCAGAACAGGCATCACAGATATAAGTTTCATTTGAAAATTTTCTGCCCACTTATCCTTCCATTCTAATTACAACTTTCCTAAATTAAGAAAAAAAAATCAGTAAAACAGAATATCGAGTGAAAATCATACGCAACAGTTCTATTCCGAGGTGCATGCTAGGACTAACCTTTCTCAGATCTTGGGATCTTTCCGTACCTTCAGAGTTAAACTTCGCCGATGCTTCTCTGCAGGACAAGATGAGAAAGAGAATATTTACAACCATGTTTCCAACAGAAACAAAAAATTGATATTCCGGGAACACCAAGTGAAAGAAACTTACTGGTAGAAGAAATTGAAAGCATCATCCACAACATCGTCGACCGTGTTGAGAACTTCGTTGATGAAGAGTTGCGGATTCAGATTAAGCGAATCGAAAACGGCCTCACTTTCGCTGCCTTCCATCGTTGACAGATTCACTGGCAGAGAAGAGAGAGAGAGAGAACGAGGATGGAGGATTTCCCGCCAAATTGGTGCAGCGACGCTGCTTCTGAAGTTCTGATTCTGAACTGGGCTTTCAAATATTTTAATTTTAATTTTCGGGAAAAAGGTATAAAATTCACATCGGAGGGTAGAGTACCTGCAATATTTATTTTTGTCCCCAAATTTTTTTTGGTTTATGCATTTTTTAAAATTTTTAATTTTGTTCATGCCTATTATTTTTGTTAATACTGTTAACTTACTTGACAGAATTTGCTGATGTGGACGATGAATGTATATTTCTTTTGCTGCGTCGTTGTCTACCTCATATTTAATTTTTTTACTTTTATAAAAAAAAATTAACCTAATCCAAATAAAAAAATATTTTAGGATAAAAGTTTGGTTTATTTTTTTATTTGGATTAGGTCAATTTTTTCAATAAAAGTAAAAAGTTTAAATGTGAGGTGGACAGTGAGGTGTTAAAATAGATACAACACATTCATTATCCACGTCAGCAAATTCTGTCAAGTAAGTTAACGGTATTAACAAAAAGGACAGGCATGAACAAAATTGAAAGTTTGAGAGTAGGCATGAACCAAAAAAAATTTGCAACAGGAATGAACATTGCAACAAAATTTGGAGATAAAAATGGTACTTTATCCATTCATATAAAAAAAATGTTCTACTATTTGATTATATTAAATTTTATATGAATCTGTAGTTGAATAAATAAAATTAATAATAATATAATTCAAAAAATATTTCAATTAATATACATTTTTTTATCTAATTTTTTAAACTAAACTACTGGACGTTCTATACGCAAAAATAAAAAGGGAAAGGGAATGAGAATGCATTTGCTATGTTTGGTAGTAAAAATTGAGAATGGAAATGGAATGTGAATGTGAATGTATTAAAATTATCAAAGGGTATAATAGATATTTTGTATTTTTTTTTTCTTTTTCTCTTTTTTTGAAAAAAGGTTGATAAAAATGAAAAAGTAAAAAAAATAGGTGGGACTCAGTGGGCCCCACTCATTCTTTCCTCTTCTCCTTCCATATTTTCACCAAAAGAACACCACCTACTTGTCCAATTGATTTTTTTTTTATTTGATAATTAATCGTTGAAATATTGCGAAGCCCCAAACAAGTTGATTTATAATTATATGAACGGACTTGGAGTCCAGAAATCACCGCTTAATTCATATTATCATATATATAGTGTTGTCAATATAGGCAGCCCTAAAAAAATATAGGACCAGGCTAAAAAAAATTTGGCCCATTTTAAAAGCGGCCCGGCCCTAAAACAATTAGGGTCAAAACGGGCTAGGGCCAAGCTAACACTTTTTAAAAAAAAAATTTAATTATTATTTAATTTGGCTTATTTTTTCTATTTTTTTATAAAAATTTCTTAACATATTGAATCTATACTTATTTAGTCATTTCCTAGTAAATCAACTATTTTTTTTTGCAAGTAAATCAACTAATTCATCTTTTTACTAAATCGAAAGAAACATAAAACAAGTAACAATAATATGCTGAAAAATATTATTTACACAATTAAATTAATTTTGATTGGAGATATTGTAAAAAAATGAAAAGATATTCTAAAATTTATTTTCAACACTTTTAGAGCAAACTTTTATATATTATCTAACATTTAATTTTCATATTAATTAATTTACAAAAATGTCATTTCTTGTCCTTCTATAATTACATCTATTGCAATAAATTTATAAATAGAACAACAATAATCAACGTAAACTTTTGCACATGGTCCTGGTTTTCTTTAAGATATAGGTGTCTAGTTAGTTCATCTCCTTCTTCCAAAAAAAAAATATAAATGTTGAATTAGTTCTTAAATAACTTATTGAATTTTAGTTAATAATAAAAAGAAAATAAAATACATAATCTCGGTCCGGCCCTAAATAATTAGGGCCTAAAATAGACTATCCGTTTTGATACCTCTGATCATATACGCCTCCATCAATTTATGTTGAAAGCAGCATCCTTTACTATTTGGCCACGCAGGTAGGTAGTGGCAGCATGCACGGAAAAAAAAAATGTAATGTGTTATGTAATTTAACATTATTCTTATAAAATATAATTTACTTTTTGTGACGTGATTATATTTTTATCTTTAATTTTTTACTTATTTTTATTTTATTTTTACTTTTAATATAACGATAAAATAATCAGTTTATTCACTTTTATTTTATTCACATCACATCACTTTTACATTACTATTCTCATTCTCTCATACATTATCATTCTCATTACATCCAACATTCACCTAACCAAGCATATCCTTAGTTAAAAACCAGCCAAACAATTAATGAAAAGTCAAGCAAATGGACGTCTCTGATTAACTTGCTTTTTACATTTTGTTATTTAATATTTACCATTAAGAGTTTAAGACTTCAACGGGAGATGTTAAGATGTTACCGAATCGGGCATTCTGATTTTATATGAATCTATTATATGTAACAATTAAGTAAATAATTTGAAATATATAGTTTAAAAAATAATTTATATTCCTGTCCAAAAAAAAAATAGTTTCATATAATTTAAATTTTCTGAAATCATCGATTATAATTATATTCTACATTTTTCTCTTTTCTTTCTGTAGTCCATAAGAGATAAGATAATAACACTACTCTTACGATTTGGGCTAGTACTTGTCCTTTGATAATAGTGTAAAAAAAAAAAGTACAGAAATAAGCTCCAAACAAGTGTTTAACAAGCACTTCAAAAATTTGAGCTATTCAGATTTGGCACTATTTCAGTCCAGAAAAAAGAAAGATTTGGCACTATGATGAAATTACACGTATCAATTTCTCACGTTCCAAAAGTAGCTGGAAGCAGAACTTATTCACTTGGTAGGAAAACACATTCTGAAGCTAACTCATCAACCAGATGTTCTGGAATACTCGAAAGGTGATCAGCAATACCAAAAATTCTGGAGTTCTTTGTCACATTTGTTCTAAAATTCAATCATTTGACGCTAATGATTTTTATAGAGAATTTTTCTGAAATAGGAAGTTATTACTTCATTCCACTCTAAGGCGATCTGAAAGCTTCGCCGGCATATCGCACGCTTCCAAGTTCCTCTTCAATGCGAAGAAGCTGCAAGAGAATTCAACACATCAATGTAGAACTGATCCAACCTTATGCTTTTTATTCAGCAACTGAATATACAAAAGCAGTCTAGAAACTACTTTAGACATAGTGCTGGATCTGTTTAAACAAAATTGACACTAAGGCATGCTAAAAATAAAAAACAAGTTCCATGTTCTGGATCACTCATGCTATCTGATCATGTAGTTTAATATGGTTTTGATTTCTGGGAATTATCAAATTGATTGAAGCAGTCAGATCAAAATTCAGAGACATTTATGACAACTCCACATATAAATACTTCAATTATTTGTTTTGATTGTGCACCTCTAACTTTATGCAACAATGAAAATGCAATTTGGTAGCATGTAACTTATTTTATTAACAGTAATAAATATCTAAATCCCTGAAGGAATGAGGAAGAAGTACAATGTGGTTGGAATTACCTGATTATACTTAGCCAATCGTTCACTTCGGCAAGGGGCTCCGGTTTTAATCTGAAAGACAGAGAACGGATTATCAATACCAAAGCGATAAATATCACAGAACACCTTACAGTAAAGTTCAAAAGATTCAGGATAGAAACCTGTCCGCTTGCCAAGCCAACAGATAGATCAGCTATGAAGTTATCTTCAGTTTCACCACTCCGATGGCTAACCATGACACCCCAACCAGCTGCCTTTGAGTCAAGTGCAGCCTGAATCGATTCAGTCACTGTGCCAATCTGGTTAACCTACAGACAAAGAACTATAAATATAAAATTTGCAAATTGAATTGTTCAAAGGCATTTTCCCTACTAGTTATGCCACAATGCCACATGAATTTTGTTGATGAATAGAACATAATCTGACAACAAGATGTGGACAGGATAGGGAAGGAAAAAGATAAATACAGGTCAAAAACCTCAAACAAATATTCTAAGATATTTTAGGATTTTGGATCCAACAGAAAAAATAAATAAATTCTATAGGGGATGCTCACCTTTAGAAGCAAACCATTGCAAGCCTTCTTCTGGATTGCTTCAGCTATTCTCTTTGGATTTGTAACTAATAAATCATCTCCTACAAGTTGAATATCAACTGAAGACTGTAACGAAGCCCATGACCCCCAATCATCTTGGTCAAATGGATCCTCAATAGACACAATGGGAAATTCTTTGACAAAGTCCTTGTAAAGCTCACAAAGATTCTGTGCAGAATGAACGTGAGCTCCATCATTTGGCTGTTTCTTGAAATTTAGATCATACTTTCCATCCTTGGTGTAAAACTCCGAAGCAGCAACATCCATACCAATTTTGATCTGGCATTATTGTATTGATTTCTTGACTAAGTAAATGATACTCAAATTACGGAAACATAATTAAATATTGAAACTAATACCTACCTTGCCAGTATAACCAGCCTTCTCAATGGCATCAATGAGTAAGACCAGTCCTTCCCTGTTATCCTGAACATTGGGAGCAAATCCTCCTTCATCTCCAACGTTACAAGCATCTTGTCCATATTTTGCCTTGATTATTCCCTTTAATACATGGTAAACTGTTTCCACCGGTATAAATAAGAAGAAATCAGTTGTCACCTTAAATGGATCACTTTTGATTTCAAATAATCATGAAACTCATAACTATAAAGGAAAATGAGCCAACATAGAAGCTTGCACCTGTAAGTGTACAAGCATGGTATCAAAAGCATCCACAGGAATACGAAATGAAAATGACAAAACACACAGAACAAATGTAGTTGCAATCATAAAGCACTAAGATTATAACCTTCACTGCCCATTCGAAGTGCCTCAGCAAATGAGGTTGCTCCAACTGGTAGTATCATAAATTCTTGCATAGCCAGATTGTTTCCAGCATGACTGCCTCCATTAATGACATTAAAAGCAGGAACCGGCATGACAAGTTCTTTTGTTCCGGAAATCTCCTGGATGTGCTTGTACAGAGGCACTCCTTTTGCTCCTGCACCAGCTCTACACACACTCAGCGAAACTCCCAATATTGCATTAGCCCCTAGTTTTGACTTGTTAGGAGTTCCATCTATATCCAGCATGATAGCATCCACATCAGCTTGATTCCTTGTTGAAAGAGATAGAAGAAGGTCAGAGCCTTGTGGTATAAATACAGATCATATTCACATTAAGGGTCCTGGTTAATACAACATCAGAGTTTCTCTTCTGTTTTTTCTTTTTCTTCTTATAAGGAAATAGAGAGGCAGATGATAAAGGGAAGCTTGATCATTTCTAGAATAAAAACTATTCAAGAGCCGAGCATAACACTCAAAAAGTGCTATACTTAAGAAAACCACATTGTATAGCAGTCTATAATCTCAAAATTACTTGAATTATCTTATAAGTTATACGGATTGTACTCTATGAATGACGATGTTTCTAGAACCTATCCAGACCCAGCTACATCACTACAATAGCCTTCCAACTTGCAATTCATGTAAATAACTTAGTAAAACACATAAATTTAAGGCGAAAAACTTATATACTGTTTCTAAGTCTTTGCAATTCAACACCGCATGATTGTGTCTTTTTCAAAAAAAATTCTCTGCATGTCATTTTTACTAGTGAATTCTTTTAATAATGAAACTGATAGCAAATATATAAGAAAATATTCCTTCCTCTAGTCCTAAACTTAATACACCCAATACTGAAACTGAATACGATTATCCGAGTGTATAAGAAGTTCCTGTCAGTGTCATCTAACTGAACCTCTGCTTGAACCAATTGATCGAAAAATCAGTACCACATTCAACAACTTCTCCAAGTTAAAAACATCAATTCCTCTTCCCAAACAACCAAAAACCAATCGGAAAAACCCAAATTTACCTACCTCACATCCACACCAACAAGCTTGGGGCCCAACACCTGATTGATGTTCTCAACAGCATTGAGAACGCCTTTACCACCATAAACGCTCTTATCCCCATCCCTGAGCTCCAAGGCCTCGTAAATCCCAGTGGAGGCTCCACTCGGAACCGCAGATCGGTAAAGCTGGTCAGTGACAAGATCAACCTCAACGGTTGGGTTCCCTCGGCTATCAATAATCTGCCTCGCTTTGACCGACTTCACAGTACATTCCTTCGATACCTTCACCGCCGACGACGCGACGGCGACGGAGCTCCGGACGACGAGAGTCCCCGATTTACGAGGCGCGGGGAAAGCGAGGGAGGCGGCGGATTGAGACTTGGATAGAGGAGAGGAAGAGGAAATGAAGGGAGTCTGGAGAAGCGGTTTGGTAGATTGTGAAGCTAAAGCCATTCTTTACGGAATCGAAGGGAAGACAAAGAAGATGAAGAAGACTAGGGCTTTGCGTCGAGGGAGAAATGGGTATTGTATATATGAAGGTAGGTGGCGTTGGAAAGTCCGCCAAGGGGCGATGAAAGCAGTGTAGTGTTCTCTCTCTCTCTATATATATAAATGAATGGTCTTTTAAGAAAAATTGAATAAAGAAAGAAAGTGTAAGAAACGATGCCTTTTGGTGGTCGTTGGAGACGTTGGGAGTTGAGAGAGGAAGGAAGGAAGGACTTGAAGGAAGAGGGTGGTGGCTAGAGTGGGTAGGTAGGTGTGTGGGTGTGTGCACTGTGCATGCTTTCTTCTTGCATTTTGCAACTGAATTGGGGATCTTTGACTTTGACTTTGCTCTTAAAAATTGAAAAATTTCCTTCCTTACAAAATCAGCAGACATGTCTAATCGTAGAAAATGATTGGTTTTTTAATAGTTATATTTTGGTAATGAGACGGAGAATGGATCCTATGTTGTACAGTATAAAAACAAATAAGGAGAGAGATTAACACATAGTCCATGTCTAGTTGTAGAAAATGATTGGTTTTTTAATAGTTATATTTAGGGTATGACGTCGAGAATGGATCTTATGCTGTACAGCGTAAAAAAAATAAAGAAAGAGGGTGACACATAGTCTATGTCTAGATATAGAAAATGATTGATTTTTTAATAGTTATATTTAGGGTATGGCTCGACGAGAATGAATTCTATGTTATACAATATAGAAAAGTAAAGAGAGACTTTCTCATAGGATCCATTCTCGTGACTCGACCCTCCACGTATGAGTGATCATAAGTTGATTTTGTTTGAGTTTGAAAAAAAATAGAATCGAATCGATCAAAGTTTAGCGAATTGAGTTGGGTCAGGTTTTAAAAAAGTGTATGTTAAATTCGAACCAAATCAATTCGCCAATAAATGAGTTGGATTGGTTTGGGTTCAACCCGTCAAATATATTATTATTATTATTTTCTAATTTGTTTTACATTTTTTTTGGACTTTTAAATTACTTTCTTTCACAAAAAGGTTTATTTTCATTTAGAAAAAATTTAAGAAATTGAAATAAAGTAAATTTGACATATTCAAAATAGGAACAATTTATTTTTGTTATTTATGTATTAGTGATTTAATATTTTAATATGTTATAAATTCTTTTTTTAATAATAATATATATTTGTCCATCAAATATATATATATATATATATATATATATATATATATATATATTTGAGCAGGTTGGCGGCTTAGTTCGAATTGAGCGGGTTCATAATTTTCAAATTCGCTAACCGAACCAATCGATGAACAGGTTAAAATTTTGGACCTAAACCAACCCAACCCAAATTGGCGGATTATGTTGGATTGAGCAACTTGACAGGTTGACCTGATCCGGTGACCACCCCTACCTCCTCTCTCTTTCTCTCTCCATTTTTTTTTTTGCAGAGAGAAGGATTGACAGGATATATAATTTTTTTTAAATAAAATGGACCAATGGAAGCTTGAATCTTAAGAGTTCAAACTCCATAGCATAGCCCTTATATTTATTAAAGTGTGTATTATTTTTTAAATTTTTAAAGATGAAATTAAAAATATTTCTTATATTTTAAAACAACAAATTTAAATAATGCAAATTTTATTCACTAATCAATATGTCCTAAGAATTCAAATAATAAATATTTTACTTTTGTAAAATTTTTATTAAATTTAAGATAAAAAGTTTTCTCTCAACTAATTAAAAAAAAAAAAACCTAAATTCACATAGCAACCTTACCTTCTAAACTCTTCATTCTACATCCTACTTTTGTCAACCATTGAAAGGATGTTTGGCACTCTATTAGTTATTTGTCATTTTTTTAAATATTAATAAAATTTTGGTCTTTAATCTATTTAAAGTGGATTATTATTAATATAATTCTCAATTAATATTAATAAATAACATTTTAACACAACTGTTTAAACTAACTTATTAAACTTAATCAATCTATTTCGATGGTTTAAGATGTCTACTCATTTTAGTTATTATAATTGAATCATTCATTCTTGGTTAGTTGGGATGGGATGATTCACTTTTTTGTAGGGAAGTATGTTTTTGTTCATCCAAATTATATGGTATTTCTTACATTTGCCCTTAAATTTTGATTATTGTTAATTGTTTCTATTTGTAGTTTGCAATCATGTTGTTATGAATTTGAGTCCATATGAATTATATATATGGAAGGTACGGGGATTTAAGTATTAAGAGAGTTTGGAGACAGATATTAAATAGTATATCTGGTTAGGACTGGTACCGAAAACACATAAAATATTTATCATCAGAAACGAGTATTATAATATTATCTCTAGATCCTCCCTAATATGAGATAGGAGAGAGAAAGTAGGGATCATGAGTAAAGTAATCATGATAAGAATTAGGAAATAAATAACTTTTTATTATTTAACTATTTTTAAAAAATATATTATAAAGATATTATATTTTTTAATTAAAAGAACAAAATTGACATGGAAATATATGCACATGCCCGCCAAGTCTCTAGTGTGTGTGTATATATATATATATATATATATATATATATATATATATATATATATATATATATATTTCTACTATAAAAGCATGAATTTCTTTACAAATTTGCTTTTCAAAAATACCCTCAATACTAATCTTAATGAAACTAACAAAAATTTATCAAAAAAAAAAATGAAACTAACAAAACTTAACACCCTTTCAAATAAAAATAAATGAAGATTCCACCCTTTGAAATAGTAAACCAATTGCACCCTTTCAAGACCTAACTTCTTGGGTTTAAAGTCATATATTTTCATAATTATTTATTTTTATATATATATATATATTTATTCTCTTTTTCAAATGTAACTTTCCATATAACTTCCTAGCTATACTTAAACTTTAAAGTCACGTCTTTTTCTATCATTCAAAAACGATACGTCTCTTTTGCCAGAATCAGTAACCTTTGTTCCAAAAGATATAGAGGGATTATTATTCATACACAATTGCAACAAGAGTTGTGTTCTCAATTATATTCCACCCATCCCACAATTTGTCTCATAGAGGGGTTGTGATTATACTTCTTTTTCTTTGACTTTCCATAATTTAACTAACATTGTGGTCATGTATTATTTTTATGCAGGGAGTTGTCTACCTAAACTATCCATTAATGTAATCTAAATGGGTGTGGTTGAGTGGAAGGAAAGGGTTCGATTCTTGTTTTGAGTATGGAGCGGTTTTAAATTCTTGAGCCAGCTGTCCTACCCTTTGAGGTACCTGCAATTCAGCGAGGGGATTAGTAACTATGCTCGACAGCAGATACCCTGATCTAAACACAAAAAAAACTATCCATTAATGTCATGGGATGAATTAATATATATCTTTTGAATTCAAGCATCATCACAAAACTGAAAACTTCTTCACTCTTTTGTTATATATAGATATATTAATTTCAGTATCTTATTCTCTTGTCATATCTATTATTATACTTCTTTTTATATTCTTTTTGATGCTCTGTTCTTATATCAGAATGTGATCGTTGGCAAAATATTTGTTACTCTAATTTGCTTTCCAGAATTTGATTGTGGCCACTTGGTTGGTTGATGGAAATCAAGTTAATGAACGGAGAATATTGGAAGGAGGTAAAGGGCTCTGGAATGTTTCTGATTACATTTTAAAATGCAATGGTGGTAATCTCTTTTATACACAACTTGGGTGGGGAAGAAGTAATTAATATTCATGAATATCTTCTCTATTGTATTGTATCTTACTCCACTACTACAACCATAGAAATGAAGAAATGAAGAACAATGGACATTAACTACTTTAGAGGCAGCTGATCTGTTTTCCTTTCTATTATTCAAAAACGCCTGTAGTTTATTTATTTATGGTCAAAACCCTAAATTGATCTTTTATGTTTGCACGGAGTTTCATATTGGTCCTTTATGTTTGCAAGAAGTTCCAAATTGGTCCTTCTGTCCACATCCGTCAATTTCTTAAGTTAAGTGCTGACGTGTCCATCTCACTTGACATGTCATGCCACGTCATCGGATATGATATTAGATGATGACGTGGCATGCCACGTCAGCTTAAATGGACACGTAGAAGAGATGATATGTCCACCTCATCACGCCACGTCAGCACTTAACGGAAGAAATAAACGGGCTTGGACGGAATGACCAATTTGGAACTTCTTGCAAACATAAAGGACCAATTTAAACTTTTTGAAACATAAAGGACCAATATGAAACATTGTGCAAATATAAGGGACCAATTTGGAGTTTTGACCTTTATTTATTTACTCTATTCTCTTATGTTTCCAATATTTTAGATTTATAGATTGATTGTGTTTAAGACAAAAATATTCATAATGCCTTTTTTTTCCTTGTAAATGTTTTGCGGTGAGGTAAGAATTTTTGTATTATTAATTTATTACCCATTATAACTTCAAATTAGTGTGTCAGTGGTTGGAATACAATATTTTGCAAGTTCACTCTCAAGATTCTGGCATTTATAAATTAGTGTATTATTACCCATTATTTGACACTTCTTTTTTTTTTTCCTACATTCTAGGACAAAAAAATTATGGTACTTAAAAATGAATATACTTTAATAAAAAAATTTCTTTAAAAAACTAAAATATTCGTGCAACGCACGTGCTATTTATTAGTATATATAAAAATATAAGTCCTTATAATTTAAAATTTATAATTGAGTCTTGATATTTTTAAAAATGGTAGGTGGTCGTAAATAAAATTGAAAAATTCTTAATGGCGTTTGATATTTGGTGAGTGTTTTGGTGTGAAGTAGAAGTAAAATATTTATATGTGTTTGGTATGTAGGAAAAAGGAAATAGAAATAAAAATTAAAATTATTTGATATGATTGGAATACATAAGATAGGGAAGTGGAGATGGGATTCACTGCTCTCTGTCATGTTGTCCACATATAAAACGAGGGCGTTTTGTTCTTTCGTTGAGTCCTCCAAGTGTGTGTTGAGAAAAATTTGAGGAGAAAATTATACTTATGCATTAGAAATAATATTACTCTTTCATCTTAATCAAACTCAAAAAATTACTGCAAATGCCCGAATCGCAAGATTACTGCACAGGCTTAAATCGCAAGCAATCTGAATTTTTTTGTTAAAAAATGATAGAAAGGGAAGATACTCCCAATTATTTTGGCCAGGGTGTTAGTGGTATGTTAAGAAGATTAACAGATGCTCAACTCAAATAATTGCTGCACAAGCCTAAACCACACAAACAGTCTAAAAAATTACATTCACATGCTTAGGATTAAACTGAAAGAAATAAATGTGTAATAGCAATATAATTTTTATTGAAAAAATATTATATTGGGACTAAAGTGAAAGAGGAATGTTGTTCCTAATGAATAAATACAATTTTTGTCCTTTAAATCCATCATAACACAAATGAGAGACTCATCCTATGGACAACACGTACGCGCGTGGCATTTTTTGAAGAGCATATGGACAGCAATATTTGCAACATCAAATGATCCAAATTCAGGGAAGTGGAAGTTAAAAAATAAAAGGACTATTTTATCTTTCAATTTTGTTGCCCTCACATGACTCTCATATGACACTGACACTCTACCTTACCCTACTTCTCTCTACTCTGTGCGCCTCTTCCTCACATCTTCTCTCTTCATTCCTCTTTGCTACCGTTTAATTTTACCCTTCAATTTTCTTCACTTTCGTTCAGGTTTTCCATCGCCGTCGCTGTCGAAGAACTTCTCTCTGCCCGACAAGATCCTTATTTGTTCGAAGCAACTTCATAGAGCGTCGATTTTTGAAGAACTTCTCACCATCACCATTCCCTTTTGCTTTCTTGTTCGATGCTTGTAGCTTGATGTGGAGAAAAGGGCAAAATGATATTTTCATCAATCAATTCTTTCTCTCCAACTCACCTTCCCTTTAGCCGATGTGGGAAGCAACCTTCCTTATGCAGAGTGAAGGTTGCTGGTCAATCCCTTTCCTCTTCCCTCTATAAAAAAACTACCAAACATGCAATGGCCATTTCCCTTTTCCTGCTTCAAATAAGCTACCAAACGGGCTCTTAAGGAATGAGGGAGGAAGGACCTGACTAGGGTTCAAGACTCAAAGCCTACATACACATTGAAGGGATTAGATATTTAATTAGGAGTTTTCTATAAACAAGTTCATATTTCTTTAGGTGTGATCACACCTATGTATGCTTGGGACCAATTGAGTTAGCCCAGTGATAGATCAATCCATTACGACTTATTATATTTATTTGTTCATCTACATGTGGACATAAATTATATATCTATATTAATATGGCTTTGGAGTTTTTGGTGTCACACAAGCAAAGTGTGACACCAAAAAAATAACTTTCCCACTAAAAGTAATTACTTTATAAATAACTTCCCATGATTTAATATATTATTTAGAATATAATTATTATATTATATTTTAAAAGTTAAAAAATTATCAAATATTTAATGTTTAATTATTTAAATCATAATAATTTTATATTATATATATATTTTAAAAAATATAAATAAATTACATGCACGGCACGTGAATGCGAAGCCTCTAGTATATAGTATTAATATATCATATCTCGGAAAAATTAACAAATTTCAATATAATTTTAACAAAAGATTGCTAATATAAATTAATTTAAAATATTTGTTAAATTTTAGGGACTCAATTATAAATTTTTAAACTACATATATCTAATTAAAAATTGAGTGAAAATTTAGAGACTACAAAAGTAATTTATAATTAAACTTATTTTAAAATTGCCTTGGACTAATTTTAATACATTGAGGAAGAGGAGTTGAAAAATTATCAAGATTGTGATATGGGATTTAATTTTGGAAAAAACTTAGGTCCATTTCCTTATGTCCATTTCATCCAATTCCACCAATCATATATTGTATTTACACTCTCTTTCTTCTATGATTGGTTATATAAAAGGTGATCTCTTATATTCTCTCTCTACTGTGATTAGTCATTTAAACACTTTTTGCCACGTGTCATAATTATATTGGAGAATTGGAGGAAATGGACATAAGGAAATAGACATAAGTTTTTTCCTTTAATTTTTGTTTTGTTGCCCACCCAATTTTTTAGATATTGTTTTATTTGGCCCTAATTTATTCGATGTGTGATTTATTTATTTTTCTTAACACTATCGCAATTCACCAATCTTCAAAGGTTATGTTTTCATTTCAATTGGTGAATCATCATAAAATACAAACTTAATGATTTTTCTTTTTGAATTTGAATTAATGATCTCTTAAAACTATCTGAATTTGTTTTAATTAATGCAGTTTTTAAGGGCTATTTTTAATTTTTAAATAGAAAAACAAAAAATACAAAATAATTAAAAGATGTTTTGAACTCTAATTTCTTAAAACAAAAAATCATTCTCCTTACTATTATCATGTATATAAATACATGAAAAAATAATATTAATCTAAAATTCTCATAACTAATTTTTAAAAAATAATTATAAAGAATAAACAAAAATAAAACAAACTCATATAAGAAAAACTAATATTCAAGTATTCCCGCCCTAATTCCTCGTAGTAAGTTGTAACGGAGTACGTGTATACAACGATGTTCCTCACGTTCATTCGCATTACGTAACGGGCCATTACTGACGTGGCCCAACCACATCCTGCCAACTGGCAAATCCATCCACGTAGGACACCGAAATCCCAATTCTAACCCTCACTCCCCCATGCCATTTTCGTAAATAACCCAAAACTCCAGGTCCTATCTTATACCCATTCAAAACCCCCCCCAAAAACCGCTTCCCTCTGTACCTTTATATAAAACAGTTATAATTTCCAGACTCGCACAACGTCCTCTCTGTTTCTACTTTCTTCTCATTCCTTCATATAAATCGTAAATCAAAATTTTCCTTATCACGCATCGTTATCATCGAAGAATCCGTCGCCGATCGCCGATCGTCATCTTCGCCGCCGCCGTGAACCGCGCCGCGAACCGCCGCCGCGATGTTTCGCATAAGCAACACTCTAGTCGGAGTCCTGAACATACTGACTCTGCTCCTCGGCGTCGCCGCCGTGAGCGGGTCGCTCTACATCCAGGTGCACGGCGGCGCAAACGCGTCCGACTGCCAGAAGGTCCTGCAGTTGCCGCTGCTGATCGGCGGCGTGGTGGTGGTGGTGGTGTCGGCGCTGGGGATCGCCGGGTCGCTGTGCAGACTGAATCCGCTCCTGTACGCGTACCTGGTGGTGATGTTCTGCCTGATCGTAGCGCTCGTAGGGTTTCTGGTCTTCGCGGTGCTGGTGACGAACCAGAAGGTGGGGAAGGAGATGTCCGGGAAGGGGTATAGGGAGTACAGGACGTACGATTTCTCGAATTGGCTGCAGAAGTATGTGTTGAATGATGAGAATTGGGATGAGATCAAGAGTTGCTTGATGGACGCTCGCGTGTGTCAGAATATTGATGTGGATGGCGATGGTGGTGATGATGATTCTCTGATTTATAAACAATTGACTACGGCACAGGTTGGTTTGGATTTTTTGATGTCCTTTTTTGGTTAATTGCTTCTGAGTTTCTGAGCGGAATAGATGAAGGTTTTATGGTTTATTATATGGGTGAGTCTATGATGTAACTTGTTGCATGAGAATTGTGACCGTCGTTATTTTGTTGCATCATGTAATGCAATTGGATCACATAAATGGCTACTATTGTGCCACATAACCTATTGTATGATGTAACAAGTTGGATCATAAACTCACCCTTATTATATATGGCTTTTTGGTATAATTTAGGGCTCAAAAGTAGAATTTCTCAACTTAATCAATGAAAATGTTGGGTTTGAATACGGCATATTTGAGGAATGGTGCATTTCTTTTAGTTATTCTCAAATATGGAAGTTTCAAAATGGAAGATATTAGTGAAAGATATGGAATCCCCAGTTAATTAATTTCTTATAAACATATATGTCTCTAGTTGTGAAAATTAACAAAAAAGAAAAATTAATCAATGAAAATAATGATTTTGGGTTTCTATATTTATTCTTTACATTTAGTTCTCTATATTAGTATAGAGAGATAAAAAGGAAAAGAAAATAAGAGATATACGGAAGAACTCACTCTTAATGGATTATGGGTCAATTTTTTTTTTTTTAATATCTCTCTTTACCGTAGAGAAATGTACCAATTTTTAGTTTCATATCCAAGTTTAATACCTTCCCTCTTCTGCATGGATTTTTAATGCATAGGATTCAGATGCCGAATGTGACAGTTAGGTTTTATATTTATATATCCAAGTTTAATACCTTCCCAATTCTACATGGATTTTCCTCATGCATGCCCACTCTACTTTGAGGACTTAGTTTATGTTTGTTATGTTTGTTATTTGTTATATTATATAGAATAGAACTCTTGAATCATGAGTGCTGATGAAACATGAATTGGTGAGAATTTTTTTTTTAAAAAAAAAACCAGGGGAGAATCTATTTAGACTAGGCTGAATACCTCACCAATGCATTATTCTCATAATCAAATATCAATTAATAATGAGTTCGAATCTAGGTGATTTCTAAGGATATTAAAATGGACGGATTGAAAAGTTTTCATTAAGATGGATTAGATTATACTTGGTCCAATCAAGTCCAATCAAGTTTTTGATGGGTTAAGGGTCGACCAATGAACTTTTTAATTATTTTTTTCAATTTCAATTTAATTTTTTTAAAATATTTTATTTAAAAATAATTAGAAAAAAAACAGATGGGCCCGTTTTTACAAGTCAATCATGTACGGTGAGCCTAAATGGACCAAATATTTTTTGGTCTAGCTTTTATTATTATAATAAGGTTCGGGCTCGTTTTCATAACCCTAATCTCTCACATTTGGTAGTTATATGTAAGAGTTCCTTGTAAGTACCATTCTTATTGGATTTGAATAGTTGAATTGATTGTGTCACTTATTAATTCACAGAATGGGTGCTGCAAGCCACCTGCTTCATGCGGATTCAAGATGATAAACGCAACATTCTGGGAAGCCCCAAAGGGAGGAAGAGCATTAGGGAATGATTCAGATTGCAAAATATGGAACAACAGAGAAGAGAAGCTGTGCTACGAGTGCAATTCATGCAAAGGAGGAGTGTTGGCGAACATAAGGATGCAGTGGAGACGTTTGGCCATAATGAATGGGTGTGCGCTTCTGCTCTTAATCTTCATCTACGTCTTGGGATGTTGCGCCACCCACAATAATCGCTCCGATCATCGTCGCAAAAACTACCATCATCACAGAATTATCGCACCAAACTACAGAACTTGATATTTATATATATATATATATATATATATATATATATATATATATATGCTGACTCCAATGGGGATATTGTGGACCTTTTATTTTATGTTGTGTTCTTTGTTATGTATTGGTAGGCGCAGCTAAAATGAATTGCAATTCTTCGTAGGATTGTATATGTACGTTGCCACTCTTGTGTAATTACTAATTTTATGGCTGTCTTTTTTTTTTGGGATATGTTCGAAATTTATCTATATTTTAATGATGCTGGGTTTCTTAGTCATTACATTTTAAAATTATATATTTTGTAGTAGGGGCTCACACGTTCTAAGGGTAAGTTATAAATGGAAGGATCCAAATGGAAGGAATGTACGGCAGTTTCACTACCTATAAATCAATTCTATGAAAATTAAAAAATAAGTAAGATTTATTGGGTTCTACTTACCATTTAATTTTTCATTTTCATCAATTTCAAAAAAAAAAGAAAAAAGAAAAAGAAAATACAAAAGATCTATTATACCCCTTTGATTTGATATGATTTGACACAATTATAACCTTATTTTCTTTTTATTATTTTAATATAAGGGGTAAAATAGTCATTTTAATACATTTCCATTCCATTTCCATTATAAAACTTTTTTACTACTAAACACATCAAATGCATTCCATTTTCATTTCCATTTCTATTTCTACCTAATGAACGTGCCCGTAAAGTACTGTATAAAAAAGTGAAGAGAGAGATAGAGAGAAAAATTAGGAAAGAGAAAAAGTATGATGAAAAATATATTTGATATATAAAAAATATGCTGTAATTTTTTTTTTTTGAAAATCGTGAGATTACATGTATTTTACTATTTGAAATGCTTACCAAATGTTCCCACGGTCATTAGGCAGAAATAGAAACGGAAATGGAAACAGAATGCATTTGATGTGTTTAGTAGTAAAAGTTTGGTAATGGAAATGGAAAAGGAATGTATTAAAATGACCATTTTACCCCTTATATTAAAATAATAAAAAGAAAAGAGGGTTATAATTGTATCAAGTGAAATCAGAGAGGTATAATAGATATTTTGTATTTTTTTTTAAAGTTGATAAAAATGAAAAAGTGAAAAAGTAAGTGAGGCCCACTGAGTTCAACTTACTTTTTCATTTCCATTGGCTTTTCCATTACTACTTCCAGGCTAATGAACATGCCCTAATAATATACAGGCATTAGGCTGCCACCATCCTAAATGGTATACAAGCAAGGCATCCTGGGCTTCGCACAAAAATTAATGTGGTTTAGTGGCTTAAAATATACATTCATAGCTCTCATCGGAACAAATTTTATTATTTTGTAATTTTTGAACGAAAAAATTATAAATTCTCGTCAATACAATTTTTGAACAAAAAAATTGACAAAACCCTCTGTCACTTGACAGACAACCCAAATCCCATTACGCCAAGTTGTGTGTGTAAAAAAGGAAATTTAACCCACTATCTATAATGTTTCACTTCCCCCACCCTTGCAGACATGCCCAATGTGGGCTTTAGAGAAATGAACATCCAATAGCAACCCGTCATCACTAATTCGTTATTCTTTTTTTTTTTTTTTCACTCACATATCTTCATATGCTTTTAGTTCTTCTCCTTTTTTTTCTTCTTTCCATCATCTCTTATATATATATATATATATATATATATATATATTTTTTTTTTTTTTCCTCATACTATTATGTACTTTTTCTTCCTTTTTCCCACACTATTATGTACTTTTTCTTTTTTTTTTCTCATCTTTTCCTCACATCATATTTTCTTTATCTCATCATGCTTCTTCTTCTTCACCCTCTCATTTTTTTTTATTTTACTATTTTTTGTCAACTTGATTAAAGAATAAATGTTAATTTTTATAAAAAAGAAAAACAAATTCGTGAACTGCCAAAATCAGTCAATCTACTGATTTTTACTAGTTTGACCAGTTTTTAAATGGCTCCGTTTTATGATTTGTCCGGATTGGATGGGTGATTGATTCATCGATTTTTCGATTGAACTGACTAGTCCGGTCCGATTTTCATAAACATGCTCTCTACTACTCTCACCATTCTCATTTTTCAATCTTCTCTCATACTCATCTTCTCACTGGTTTGCTATACTCTAATTTTCCTTGTTCGCCACTTCTCTCTCCACTTCTCTCATCATTCTTATCTTTCAATCTCTTTTCATACTCTTCTTCTTACTGGTTTTCTGTACTCGATTTTTCCTAATTCGCCACATGTCTCTCTACTTTTCTTACCATTTCATTTTTCAATCTCTTCTCATACTTTTCTTCTTCTCACTAGTTCTCTTTGCTTCTCTCACCATTCTTATTTTTCAATCTCTTCTCACTCTTCTTTTTTTTTCCCACGGGTTCTCCCCACTTCTCTTGCCATTCTTATTTTTCAATCTCTTCTCATACTTTTCTTCTTCTCACTGGATCTGTCCACATCTTTCATAATTCTCATTTTTCATTATCTTCTCATACTCTTCTTCTTCTCACTGGTTCTCTCCACTTCTCTTACCATTCCCATTTTTCAATCTCTTATCATACTCTTCTTTTTCTCACTAGTTTGCTATACTCTAGTTTTTCTCGTTGCTACCTCTGTCTCACCCATGGTTTTAAAAACCAGACTAGACATTAAACCGGTCAATGCATTGGTTCTCGATTTATTGGTTCAATTGCGGTTAAATCGATGTCGAACCGATCTTAATAAATATAGTAATTTTGAATATAAATAAAGAGATAATAACATATAAATTAAAATATGTATATAATTATTTTAATTTTTTTAAAAAAATTAATTTTTCACTTATACTTCCTTAAAAAAATTTAAAATATAACATTTATTATTCTTCTTACTTTCTCTTATCTCATTATAATTTTTTTTACCATCACTACCCCCACCAAGCCCGGATAAAGGAGAAGGGTTGTGTTAGGTAGTCGACAGCCAACATAAAAACTCTGTCGAATCTTCATGAATATGGATCAACGACGTAAACATGTTAATGCTAGGCCGTTGCCCGGAAGCAACGCGCTGTATGGCTCGAGTACAGTGTCAAATGATGCAAAGACAGAACATGTTGACGTCGCTTGATCCATATAGCCGACCCTACTTAGTGAGAAAAGACTTTGATTGTTGTTGTTGTTATACCCCCACCACCCACCCCTTTCTTTTTTTTTAATATAAAGTTTTTTACTTTTAAAATATAATATTAAGAGTACTTTAATATTTTTTTGGACATATTTCACTTTACAAACTTTCTCTTCTATTTTATTACATACCAAATATCATTTTTATCTTTATAATTACTTTCCATCCCTTCCCCTTTACATTAAAACCCTTTACATCCCTTCCTTTTATATCCCTCTCTGTATACTAGATATAAGACAAATTAATAAAATTTTAATTTGTGAGAGAGTAAATTGATATTATTTTGATATAAGGAACCAAATTAACAGCGTGAAAACCAAATTGAAAAAAAACACACACACCTAATGACCTAAGTATACATGATGTATGTCAACAAAAAGAAAAAAAAAAAGAGGTAAAAATACCTTGGACTAAAAAATTTGTAGAATAATAAGATCTCAATTACAAATGTTTAAACGACTTAACTAAAAAGTGAGAGAAACTATAGAAACTATAAGAATAATTATCTTAAAATTTTAATATAATAATTTTTTTTTTTAAAAAATCGTTTTATACTTTTATAGGTTAACGTACCAACTCATAAAAGGGATCTGCAAATCTCAATAGTTCTTCATACCAAAGAAAAGAGTAACCATGGCAGGAAAAATCATGTCTCAGACATTTCCAATGATAACAAATGAAAGCCCTTTCCTTAAAGGTTAAGCAAATCATTAGACCTAAGTACAATCCCCACCAACCGTGGTCCATTCAAACAGTAGTAAGCAATTTCTATGAGACTGAATAAATTAAGAGGCATAGTACAGAACAGAGAATGAAAGAATGTTGCCAATTCACTTGAGAAAAGTACAAGAAAGGAACAAGAAGAGATAAACTACCAGTGATGTCAAGAGTTCAAGTGTCCAAGTTGGGTGAAGCAACATAGATGGGATATTGGGAACCAGCACTGAACCACACACCCAACCAACTACTAGAGCTCCAAACCTGGAAGAAAAAGAAAATATAATTTAAAAGACAAAAACCCCATTTTTGTCCCTAATGTTTAACAGTTTTCTCAATTTGGTCCCTCACGTTTGCGATTGGTATCAATTTGGTCCCTCTATTATCCAAGTGTTAAAATCACATATCATAATGCTTACACAGAAAATTTATTGCTTATATATTTTGGTTTCCCACAGGCATCCTCCTATTGGAGGCAATCCTTTTCGAGAAGAGCTCTCTTTCCATACGCAAGTCTGTGTCAACATTTTGTTAAGTAATATTAATTCTTGGATAATGATGGGACCAAATAGGTACCAATCGCAAATATGAGGGACCATATTGAAATTGAGCAAACATTAGGGACCAAATCAAGAAAAATGCTAAACGTTAGAGACCAAAATTTGGGGGGGGGGGGGGGGGGGGGGCATTTAATAAAAAATTTAGGTTGATGCAAGTTGTTTTATTCTCTTGTAACTCACCCAATAATAAATGCTCTACCCAAGCTCTTCGTTTTCTCGTTAAGAAAATATATGCAGGCTGCCAAAGAGATTGCCACCTGCAGCAATAGAATGGTACAGTTAGATGCATTGGTTGGATTGTTGCTGTCTGTGGGGGTTGGGGGAGGCATGAACAACACCTAATTTAATATAATCGTCTAATGTATTTACAGCAGGATATGAACCTTGTATATTAATTACCCAGAAGAAAACATTCATCTAATTGGTCTTAATGTGGTGGTTAATAACAGAATTACAAGGATGAATCAAGATGTGAATAAAAAAGTAATATCAACAACAGAAGGCATGGGCTGGGGATAAAACTTCAAGAAAAATGGCTCTTTATTTACTTTCTTAATTGTCTGAAGGGATGAAAAGAGGAATCCAAGTTCCAATACGATAAAGATGTTCTTCATTTACAAAGTGCAGCAAACATTATTTCTAACACCATAAACTGAAAGACTGGTAATCACCGGTCACATTACATGATAAGCTTAATGGCTGATGTTAAATTTCTATAATGCTTACAATAATATCCAATGAAAATACACAATCCTTAGAATCTTATTATCAAGGTACCGATCAACTCAAATAAAATAGGTATACCGTAACCTATTAGGGATGTTTGTATCTAGAGAATGGTAGGTGACTTGACCAAATATTATGGAGAATGAATCTGATACACTCGTACACCTATGGCTTAACTCTTAAGAAGGTAAGAGGCATTTAGAAGGATAAGATTTGCAGTTTTTCAAATATTTGCTATCAAGTTCTACACTAAAAAATTAATATGTGGACATATTTCCAAGTCAGCATCACATCACTGATTCATTCAAGAATCAAGAGTTCATTTTCATAGGTCATAATGTAATTAAAGAACTTGACAACAAACACATAAAATATAAAATTCAAAATGAACCTGAAATGCAGGACCACTTTCGGCAGAATTCATAATACTCCAGCCACCCATGAAGGCAAAGAGGAACAATCTTCTTAGGATAACATCAGTTGGGGGAAGTTCAACATAGTTGAGCAAGTTCTGAACCCAAGGTGGAGACTCCTCTACTTTCTTCTTCAACCTGCTTTTCAGATTGATTTTTGTTTTCTTTCTGTGTCTGAAGCTAGCCATCAGTATTTTTTCAAATGCAGCCTCTATAGATTCTTCACTTCTCTCATGTCCAGAATACTGTTGTAACAGAAAATTCCTAGATCCCCAAATTTCTTCCTCAGAAGCATCTTGGCTTATGCCAAGGCGCCTGTAAGGATCCCAAACACTGGTTCGAGGGAACTTTTGGATGTTACCTTCAATGAAGAATAATTATATACATCAACATTTTGATCCAAAAGTACAACAGCTAAGCCAAGCTGAGCACTGAGTGTTTTAAATTGATTTGTGATTAAAATCAGAATTTAAACTTCAGCCTGGCCTTCCTAGAAAATAAAGCTGAATCAAACTGAGTTCAAGCCTAAACATATTATGAACAACAGGTATAATCATGCACAGACAGTAGATAAAAACAGGTCACCATTGTGGCAAATATAAGTCTTAGCCTATGGTATATGGGTCTTTGCATTATAAAAACAAATTAGATTATTAGATATAATTTACAAATTAAGGCATTTTCCTTATCTTATAAATCTACAACTGACTATATGGAACAAAATTAATTATATCAAATTTAAACCCGAAGGCATGGTGGTAGCAAACTAGCATCCTCAAGAAATCTTAGAAACTAGAAACTAACATCACGATGGTACAACTACTTTAATAAAGAAACATCTCAGCTTCAAGGGAGTGAAAACCAGATTATAGATAAGTAGGTGAAGTGGAGTTTGCTCTCAAACTTTTTGTATGTACACTGATCACATAAATTGGAAAAATTAGATGAAATCCTAAACAAAGTTGTTTTAAACTATTAAGTTTTTATTTAAACCATTTTTTTCTTAATTATGTTATTTGAATTTTCATAAGGGAAAAAAATCCACCAATATTTTGATATTAATCTTATTTAAAACCAAATTTTAGGCAGACTAACTCTAAGAGTTCTTTGCAACCTAATTGATACCTAAACAATCAAGTGTAGCTCAAGGTTTGGTTTGGTAGTTAATCAAATAAATTATATTGAATTTGCTTTTAATGGGCTGATAGTCCTACTCACATCCATCCATACACAATTACACATGAGCACCTGAGTGCCAGCTGAGCCAAGACTAACTAGAAGCAGATGTATATGATTGCCCTTGCTTCTTGTTAGTAACAATAGACCATTTATTGCAACTATTGCAGAAAGGTCAATGCACATTAACAGAAGCCAATAGTTTCGTTTCAAAATAAAAAGATGCAGAACAAGAAGACTAGAATTCTGCTGCTTTTGAATAAGTCTTCAATAAACTTTAAAGCATAAAAACAAAAATGATAACCATATTGGAGCTATAGAATAAGACCTACTATTAAGAGGCAGTAACCGGGATATGTATAAATAAACATATATGTTCCCTTGTATGTTAGAGCATTTCATAATAGCTTCTAATCAACATTATACCGAATTCGTATAATTCAGGACAATAAATTACAGGCACATATGTATAATTCAGTAGATATCTACCTAATTGTAATCTTATACACATATACATTCGCACGCACCCACACACATATGTATAATGACTTCAATCTTGAAATAGAAGGCAATACCTCCATCCACTGCACATCTAACACTTGAAACATTATTGAATGTGGTCAGCTTCCTTGTAATATCTCGGCAGGGCCTGAACACAACCAAATTTAGTTAAGGAAAAAGAAATTAAAACAGCTCCTTATCTGAGAGAAGGAAAGTGCCTAAAATAACAGTTTCACAAATCAAAACCCGGAATCCAATTTGAATTAGTACTCCCTATATATCTCATAAGAAAATTGAAGCAAACAAAAAGCACACGGAACCAGAAGTTCACAACCACACAGATACATAGATTGGATGGATAGAAAGAGTACAGTTTGTGGCCGAGGAAAGCGGTGGAGAAATTGGGACGCGAGAGCGAAAGAGCAACCATATCGTTATACTGATAAAAACAAAGTAGACGACAAAAAGAACCCTAATTCAATGGTTTGATAGAATCCATAGGAAGTTTGAAAAACAGTTCAAGAAATGGGAAGTTAGAGGCCAAGCTCCACCACGAACGCCTTGGGTTTTGGGTTGCTGGAGGAAAAGGAAGAAGGAAGGATACGATAGCCCAATACTTCTGTAATTTTGTGAAGCCGACTATTGCTAGGATAAACTCTATGCGCACTGCGCACCGTTTAATTAGTATAATTACAAAAAATACCTCTAGATTGTAGAGTTTCTATCAATTATATCCCTAAATTTTATTTGTAAGTAATTTTGTCTTTAACTTGAATATTTTGTAACTAAATAATAGCATGCATAAATGTGACTCTCCTCATATTTTTAAGGTTGATTGTAATGTTAAATTATATATTTAATAACACTGTTCAATTTAACTACAATTATTAATGTTTCACTACAAAATAAATAATATTATCGTGGCTAAATTGATAAAAAATTGTAACTAAATATATCATTTAACATCACACTTAGAAGCCATATGGATAATCAGATCTGCATCTATTGTTAATTATACTCAAATTTTAAAATTCTCATTTTATTATTTACTCTCATCAAATTTAAGTTATATTTAGTTGTTTAATAATAATAAAGATTTCTAATTAACTTTTTTATTTAAAGAAAATTAATAGATATTTAATTAATAAAATCAATAAGAATAATTAATAAATAACAAAATTTTATTAATTATTTATTTTGCTAACATTTTATTAAATTAAAAATTAAAAATTTACTTATAAAAAAATTCAAATATTATATTTATTAATTTAATAAAAAGTAACAATAAAAAATATTTATACCTTTTCATATATTTAATAACACTAATAACACCATAAATCTATTAATGTCATTCTTAATAATTTTACAGTAAAAGCACTTTTTATACAAATTTAACAAACATAAACTATTCCTTAACTACTAATGATTCCCTGTCTGCTGTAAATTTTATAAACTCTTGTGGAATTCTCTTTGGTTTGATACCCTTGTTTTTGTTTGCAGAATTATCCTTAAGGTGATCCATATTTACAGGGAAGGAAACGCGTGCGCTGATATTTTGGCAAAGCTTGCTGTTAGCTCTCAGTGTAATTTGATGTATTTTGATCAACCCCCTCCCTGCATTTCTAGTTTCTTTCAAGCTGACCTTTGTGGTATTCACTTTAGTAGAATTAGGAACTCGTCTATTGCAGTGTAGTTCCTTTCATTTGCTTCTTTTCTTTTTGTCTGACTTTAATTTTATCTAATATATCCGTTCATTACGGAAAAAAAAACTACTAATCAAAGTGCTTTTTAATTTAATTTGTCAAACAAAAATTTTTTTCTCACATCATTTTTTTTCTCACCTATTGGAAGTAATCATGTTCAAGATACTATCGGGTACTAAATGTTAACATCTCCTCCAACGAGAATTCGAATCTAAATTCATTACATTGTGCCTTTCACTAGACTCAACCTCGTTATTATTTAATTTTATTAATTATTAATCAAACATGGTATGCCCCTAATGAGCTTTATTTGGTATAAGATTTCCTATATATCCATAGACAGTGCTGGAAGAGTGAGACATAATTAGAGCTTAGAAATGCGGCTAATTTCGGAAAGCTGCTTCCGCAAAACCCTTCTCATAACCTTATTTGACGCTGTTCGAGGTAGAGATGACAGTGGCACCACACGAGAAACCTGCACAAATGAACATGTATTTAATATGCAAATTTATAATCACCATATGGTTTATTTAAGTGATAGGTATTCTATTTCTTTTAAGTAATGTCTCGAGTTCGAGTCTTGTGTATAGAAAAATTCATGCCAAGAGAATTATACTCCCACTATGAGACTTCCGCTATAGGATTTGGATCTGCTAAAGTCCAAGTGTAAGTAATTGTCGAATGAGAGTGTTGCGGTATAGGCACAGATCTCAATTCTCATTTGATGGCCGAGATCGTGCACATTATGCAGAATGCACTTTAGCGAATCCAAGTCCTCCGCTATCTTGAGCTAGATTAAGCAGATTCCAATTGGCTTCTGGATAGTGGTAGCTCCGACCAAACAAATATGCAACTTTATTGTAGATAATGGATAAGATAGAAACTTGGTGACCAAAAGAAAAACAATACCCTGAACAAAGGATTTAGTGCCTTTTGGAGAGCAGAGTTGAAAGACGTCCTCAATTGATGTATGTCTGATATTGGGTTGTTTGAATTCTTGAATACAACGGCTATAACCAACTGCTCGGGCCCACCTCCTGCAGGTGGAACTCCTATAGCAGCTGTTTCCAGTATATTGGTGTCAACTCCATTGCATATGCGTTCGATCTCAACAGAACTCACCTGCCCAAACAGGAATTTGCTAATAAACATATTACAGTTTTTTTTTTATTGAAAAATTTGGACCATTTCTCGATTTGTGCATATCATCCTTGCGCAGGGGCCATGCTAATCTTCTCTATATCCTCCCCTGAAGGGACAATATATTACAGTTTAAGAAGCATAAATACTATGATACCGCCAAATATGTAGTAGTGTCTACATGTAATTTGAAGAGCAGTGTATCAGGCAGAGTACAAAATGTGCCTTTGAGATTCTACATGACTAGAATTTGGAAAAACGGGCAGCCTTCAAGTAAAAGTCATAAGCAAAATAATAAATAATGGTCATAAGTTCATAACCACAAAATCTCTAGGATCACATGGGTACATTAGATTGTAATTTCTTATCAAATAAACATTGAAAAATTACCTCCTAGCAACGGATTATTTTAAGGATTTGACTTATGTACTGTTCCTTATATTTTTGCTATCAGATTATCCAATCAGAATAAAACATGTGGAAAAAACTTCTAAAAAGAATCAATCATAAGAGAGATGAGTTGTATAAACTATACATGTATATCAAAGATATAAAAAACCTGCACCTAATTTCTTATTTATTTAAAAGTCTGTAGTAGTATTCTCTAATCAATAGCAACTACCTTGTCAACCATGGAAGTTAACAAGATTGATATCTCTTGACAAAGAAAACGGAATTGAATACAATAACTATTCAGTATAAACATAATAGTTAGCATGAAAGTAAATACTGCCAAATTGTGAGATGAATCATGTTTTATTCCAAATTCTGGGCTACACAACCTGTCATGCTATCCATACACTACCTAATACCTATAATATACTGTCTTGATGCATTTTATGCTGGTTACTCTCATGAAAATGTCGATTCATATCCTTAATCAGCTTTCATGATTTACATTGCAACTTTCCATCACTTGTAGGTTATGACATGTTTTAGATATCAACGTAAAAGACATGTAAACCAGTTACACCTGACCACACGGGAATCTGTTATCACACCTATGTTTGGTAGAAATACACGGATGGGAAGGGAAGGAATGTAAAGTACTATAGAGTAAAGTATTATAGAGTAAAGGAAAGTACTGTAGAGAAAAGTGTAATGGGAATATAAAAAATATGATGAGAAATGTGTTTAATATGTAAAAAATATGATGTAAAGTTTATTGGAAAGTGTGAAATTACATCCCTTCCCTTAAATTACATCCTTACCAAACATAATGGACACGCAAATAAAGGAAAGAATGGTTTTCTTCCTCAAACAAGGTTGTGTTGGTTTGAGACTTAGGATGTGTCTTCTTTAATCTAACTGCTTCAATTACAATTGAAATATAGGCAAGAAGCTTACCTTGATTCCCCCAAGGTTCATTGTATCATCTGCTCGCCCATGCGCTCGATAGTATCCTCTAGAAGTACGCTCAAATACATCCCCATGCCTTCGCAAAAGCTGAGTCAAGAAACTCAGTGCAAAGATTCATGTGCCACAAACACCTGAATACCACAAACTAGAAGAGAAAAATATGCTTACCTTCCCATTCCATGAAGGCATACCCTTAAAGTAGACACTATAATGGTCAGCATTCAGTAGTGTACTGGAAGACCCAAATATGAGGGGTCCAAGAGCCAATTCACCCATTCCAGGAACATTTTCTGGCTGTGGTTTTAAAAAAAAATATTTGAGTCAGGCATTAGTTTGTTAAATAACGAATAGTAAAGTACAATATTGGTCATTTGTATTTCAATTGAGTGTAAATAACGAACAGTAAAGTACAATATTGGTCTATTTCAATTGAGTGTTTGACAAAACTCAACATGAAAATTTCCAAACCATAAGTTGCCAACAACGAAAAAGTACAAGACCAATCATTATTGTACTTTACTGTTCGTTATTTACACTCAATTGAAATACAAATGATGCACTCAATTTCATTAGTTGGATCAATGATTGGAATTCATGCACCATTAGTTGCCAATAACGAATGCCAGCAACTTGCAATTCATGCACCATTAGTTGCCAACAACGAAAAAGTACAAGACCAATCATTATTAGGAACCACAATCATATGCAAGAACTGTATCAACTTAAATATTAACCAACACAATAATCAATGTTATGAAAACTGGACCAATTCATTGATCCAACTAGGAAAATCTAGAAACTTCAAAATATGTATTTCAGTGAATACATAATAAGCAAATTATGTTGCCGAAACTTCAATTGTAGGAAAAAATGTAGAAGAAAAAGACCTTAATAATAGTATATCAATTTGTAGATGCATGAATTTTTCTATAAATTTCAAACAAATGAATAAAAATTGTAATTTGTATGTGGTATTTTTGACATAAAGTTTAAAGATGTATTCAATGCTCCCATTTTCAAAATACTCAATTTTTATTATTTTCTAATAGTACAATAAATATATTGGTATGAAGTTCTTATCATAATAAGAAACTTGGTGTAATGTCTAGTGCCTTAATCTTTGAAACTCCTATCATTTGTTAATTGCTTGATCGTTATGGGATAAAAGGTGAGAACTGAACTGGACCTTAAACCAACTCCCAGTTCAACTAGTCAAATCAAAAAGTCCAGTCCAATCCTTCTGAACACTGGCAATGATTGAGTCAAATGAAAATGCTTCTTCAATTTCAAAGTTAAATTGTGCTTACAATAGGATAGCCATCATCACCAAGGATAAAGAGACTGCAGCCCATCGCAGGTGTGCTGAAAGCAGCCAATGATTGAGCCTGTAGTAATGATCCACTAACAAAGCCACCGCCAATCTCTGTACCACCACAATATTCAACAATAGGTTTGTAGTGAGATCTCCCCATCAGCCAAAGGCATTCATCTACACTTGATGCTTCTCCGGTGGAGCCAAAGCAACTACATCATACAAAACGGAACATGCATTTTTAACATTAGCACTGGGAGCAATGTTTACCAATGGTACGTACAACAGCTTCAGTCAAAAGACTACATAGCAATAAAAAAACTTTCACATTCACTGGTACTTCATTGCATCAGAAACACTCACCGGATGGCAGACCAATCATAGCCAGCTGTGGAATTTGTACTTTTCCAAGACCGAACAAGACTTGGAATCACACCAAGCATTGTTACTTTAGCATCCTAAACAGAGTACAAAAGCATTCAGTTAGAAGAAAACTATATATAGCTAAAGCCTAAATGTTCATAATGCCAAAGTGAAAAAGAACAAGGCAATTTTAATGTAATTTGACTTTTTAAAACAAAACATAATCAACATATAGGACTTGAAATACTTAAACGAATTTTGGGCATTTCAATTCTCTTTGGGTCAATAATATCATTTAATTTGGAATATTCAAACTACAGATAGTTCTTTCAAACTACGCCTACACCTTCAACTGTCGTCATAATACCTAATGGTGAGCACTGTCGTATTGGAAAACATGCTCTTTATCATTGCAATTATGAACTAACATTAATTTGATTGAAGAAAGAGCTATCCAGACCAAGGGGTATTCTTAAAATTTGAATGCTGTCAACATCACTCTGATATATTTGACAAAACCAATCTGTAAAATAAGGGCAATTATTGAAGGAGTCAAAATAATAATTTGTAATATAAGCATATAATAATGTAATATCATTGAACCAAAAAGAATAGAATACTGACATAAAAGCATAGGAGAAAGAGTTGTTAAAAAAAAGTTCCTATCGTTGCAATTATGAAAAATTAACATAAAAAAGCTATTCATATGTAGAATTTATTCATTTTTTTTTTCCGTTTTTTTGGTGACTAAAATGCTAATAAGGATAGGTTACTTCACCACTATAGGTCAGGTAGTTTATAAAATTTGAATGCTGTCAACCTCACTTTGTGATATATCTGGCTAAACTAATTTATCAAAAGAAAGCAAACATTGAAGGATAGTTAAATAAATAACAACTTCACTAGTAATAAAAGCATAGAATAGGGTAATACTATTGAACCAAAAAGCTTAAATGATTTGAAAGTTTAAGAGCTGCCAAGTACATCATACAGGAACACAGTCCTACAACAATCCATTTGTGGAATGTAAAAACAAGGTAAGACATACATGCCTACATAGCAGCAAAATAGCTACAAAAAGTTTCAATTTATATTTTCTAGATAATGAAGAAGTTATGAGAGGGTCAATGGGTGTGTTATGCTTGAGAAAGAGTGTAGGCAAGGAAGAGAGAAAGAGAATTAACATGAACTTTTAGTAGATTTCAAGATCTCAGGGCTGTTTGAGTGTTGAGAGAACTATTTTGACGGGTTTTGGATGAGTTTATCTCGAAGTAAAAATTAAACAAAATAAATCTTTCATGTGATGTAAGCACCGGGTTTTCCACAAATGTAGAATTTCTGAGAGGGTTAATGGCGGAATTACAAATATAAACAGGCAACAAAAACTAAGGAAGGTGGAATTTAAACAGAAGGAAGAGTTTATACCTGTACAAACTTGGCAAAGCCAGACCCAAGAGGGGAACCTTCATATAAGGCCATTGAAGCTCCATTTATCAATGAAGCATATAGTAGCCACGGACCCATCATCCATCCAAGATTAGTGGGCCAGGCAACTACATCACCTTTACGAATATCAGTGTGACACCATCCATCAGCAGCAGCTTTTAGTGGAGTTACATTGGTCCATGGAATGGCCTTTGGATCACCTACACCACCAAACAAATTTATTTAATTCCTGTCAAATGACATTAGATAAGCTTTCGATAGCCAGCATTGGATGTGGTTAATGAAGTTTTGGCATTGAATCAATCCTTTTCCCTTAACTCTCCTTGATCAATATAAAAGCTTTTGGTCTGACACTAATACGAATGCTTTGAATATAGAAATAAAAAATTAAACTCACCTGTTGTTCCAGAAGAAAAGAGAATGTTTGTAAATGCTTCTGCCGGTTGTTCTACAGCGATAAATTCCTTGCCTCTGTATATTACATGACATATATGAGAATACGAGTTCCAAACGAACTCCATAAACTATTTAATCTCTACATGCTGAAGATCTTTCAAATCAGTTCTGACCATAAAAGCATGCATGATCATGGTGAGAGCAAGGAAGGGGATCTCACTTACCAAAATTTTCTCCTAGTACAAAATTCGAGAATATTCAATTTTTTAAATGTTAATTTAAATTAGGACCAAAGGGCATACTTGAGACTGTTGACTGCTTCCAGAAAATCACACCAAGAAAGGTCACCACTGCGCAGTTTCATGCTAAATCCAGACCCTCTGCTAGGGATGACTATAGCCACAGGTGACCCAGCATCCACAATTCTACTGCATTTGTGAAGCTAGAATATGAGGCTCAATATTGTTGAGTAACAAATAGACAACACAACCAAAGGGATACTAGGCAAGCTAGTAACAAGGAACTTCACCTGTACAAGGGCAGGGTTTTATCACCCCGAATAATGAGATCCTGATAGATAAAACAAGGAAGGGTGAGAGAAGAAGGGGTATGGAGAAAGTAAATAACTGTCACACTGCTATAATCTGCAAATTAACAACTATGACTATGATAAATGCAGTAACATTATAGAGATAAATTACGAAAGAACATAGCTTTTAGATAGAAAGGTTCCCAACAAACAGTATTTTCCAGACATCTAGCACTTAAAACAATGGAAAATGGAAAGGCATTCACAAAATTAATTATACAAGCTACTGTTATTCAATTGTAAGGTGGATATACATTATTGCTAATGAACTTATAAATATATCCTATGTCAAAGGCCTCTCATCTACCCCAAGGGTAGAAAAAAATAATAAATTAACAAAATGAACAAGTTTGCACTTTGCATGGAACAAGAAGTAGGACAGCAAGGAGGCTGCGGTATATTAGCCTGAAATTTGTGTTTCAAGGGTAAATTAAAGGTAGAAACATTGTCAATTGGAGGTTCAATAGGTTACGTTCAGGGAAGTGAAATTTGCAGGCAACAGGATGTGGTACTAGTTAAGTTTAGTGGTAGTTTAGGTGCAATCAAAAGTTCCATAAAAAATTTAATTTCAGATTTTATGGCTTTTAGGAAAAATCCAACGAAGAATAGTAGTGGAGAAGAAAAAACATTATACAGAGATACAGAAGAATTTATAAAAACCTTGGGAAGTACAAGATAAAAACATTTAAAGGTTCACCAGAAGAAATCAGGAAACTGACCTGAGTAAATATGGCTTTTGCCTTTGAAATTTTTAGCCTGGTTGATATTTCACGTGCTGCAAAACTATCAGCTATTGACACAACAACATAACCTGCCAGAACGATAGCTAGGTAGATAACCACAGATTTGACATTCATTGGCATATCAATGGCAATTGCAGATCCTTTCTCTAGACCCAGTGCTTGGAGTGCATATGCTACTAACCTACAAGATTACGGAACCAACACGCCTTATTTATTTAACTTTTCATTTGTAATGAATGATACTGAAGTGTAACTAGCATTAAGGAAAATGAATACTTGAGTATCATTGTATCAAGAACCTTAATCCTCCAAATATTTGGAAAAATCGAAGTAGTTTGCTGAACTCTTACTTTAAAGAGCAATCGCTAGAATTACAAAATATAGAAATTAAACCTGATAAATTAAAATCATATATTATAAACTCACTGCTAATGTGTCCTCACATCATGTTGTTGCACTCTAAGAATAACAACAACAATCATAGTCTAGGTGGGATCGGCTATGTTGCACTGTAAGAATACAAGAGTTTTTTTTATTCCCTCCTTTAGGTTAAGTATTAATGAGAAACCAATCATGTTTCTGGCTCTGTAGCACCTATATCAGATGCATGTCTACAGAATAATAGAGAACCAGTAACTGAACTTCTACTTGTTAAAGAAAAGTTTGCTTAATTACCCCCCCCCCCCCCCCCCCAAGAGAAAAAGGAAACCAATTTGAAGCAAGCTATGATCTCTGATCAAGAATAAAGAGGAATAAAAGAGGGAAAAAGAAAAGAGAACAAGAAGAATAAACAACAGACTTATCTGACCATGAAAGGAAAACTGACAATAGATTTGAACAAAAATCACAACAAACTGAGTCAGTACAAAGTTGACATGATGATTTTGTCATGAAAGCCACCATGACAACCTTGTGCAGGGTAATGCTGCAGGTAAAAACTTACGGGTACTTTTTTTTTTGGTTACATTCTTCAATTAAATTATGCCATGTGGAAAAATTCTTTTTGAAAGAGTCAATGATATGCTGCTGAGTTGCAAAGATATCTATAGGTTATGCTTATATCAGAGAAACTACCAATGTTGAAGTTATGTAACTTGTTCAAGTGCATAATACTGAGGTGTAATTAAATGAATTTATGTACTATTATGCTAATATATATTGCGCTACTCATGAACGCGGCAAGTAAGAAGCATAAAACAAATAAAAAAACAGAAAATCTCTTTTCAGCATACCAAACCTCTTCACGCAATTCCTTAAGGGTCATTCTGTGTGGAGGCAGATCATCATGTCGTTCATCACGCGTTATTATTACTGTATCATTCAAACTCCTTTTGGAATTTATAGTTAAACAATTCTTGGCTGGATTAATAGATGCTCCAGGAAGCCATTGACCACCTGGGAATGATAATTGGCTTTCTCCAGGGGGACTTTCTTGCAAGATGCATTTAGGTGGTATGGAAAATGATATATTCATCTCATCCAGTACGGCTCTCCAGTAAACCTAACAATATACAATAATAACGGAAAGTTAAAAGTTTAAGAAAACATCAAAATTCAAAAACCAATTTGGAGATTTTCTTAGTAGGACCTCAGGATTTGAGACTGAAAATTTCTGGAAATCAGAAAAGCTTGTAATAGGATCCTTATATGCAGAACCCAAGAACTCTTTACCCCTCCTCTCTAGCAGCTGGCCAACGTTTGTCAAAACAGCATTTTCCCTAATCACACATGACACAGTCAAAATCAAACATTAAAAGCACTTCAGGGACTCTAATTTGATAACATATATTATTGCAAACAGCCCACATTCAACACAAATTTTACAGCTGCCCAGAAAGAGAAACAATAATATTTTATTAATAAAATTCCATTTTCTTTTTATAGAACCTTTGTTTTTTTTTTTTTGGATGGGTATAGAAGCTTTGTTTAATTTCATCATTTTGAATTTTATAATTAACATAGATTCTAATTCTACATATATAAAGAGATTCAAAACCAAACACCACACTTACTCATGATTCTGGAACTGAGAATGCTATCCAAACCCGTCAAAAACTCATAAACTTTTGAAATACATAAATCAAAATCTCCACCAGCCTTCCCCTTCCCTCCCTCAAAAAGGCGGGACAAGAAATTCCTTTTACACTCAAGGTTTCCGGTTACAATCAAAGTGACAAAATTATCTTCATATATTAATTAAGAGAACAACTAAGGGGCATAAATTGCAGGCAAGTTGTATCAATATTTCCAATTTTCGAAGTTCACTTGAAATCATTTTCAACTAGTATCTTAAAAGCACTTGTAATACCCACCCGGCCACCCCATTTCGAGTTCCATCAATTACTCGTCTATCAAAAAATAATTTAAATTAGCTAATCTTCTTACATTATTAATTAAAGATATTCATAAAAAGCAACCAATCATATATGACATTTCTTATTTTATCTGCTTTGTTAGGAACATTTTTTGAAAATAAATTAAGTTAAAATTTTGTAAAGATGAATAAACAGGTGTACAGAAAAAAGCCGCCACAAATATTCCGAAAAAAGCTATACTAACCGAAAATCTTGCGTTTGAGTGTCAAATTCATACCATTTCCCAGAATTATAGTTGGAATTAAAAAATTTGCATAATATATCCAAATCCAATAAAAGCAGCATAACTAAATGTAAAGTACAGAAGCGAGTTTGCTCAAGTGCGTACGGGTCGGGCATCCAAGCGGGCGGGTCAGGACCGTAGTGCTTGTAGCATCCGTAGTACAACATCTGATGCAAGGAGAAGGGAAGGTCAGGGTTGAGGAGGCGCCTGGTGATGTTCTGCCACGTCGCCGGAGATCCGAGTCCGTGAACGGCAACGATTTCTTGGAGTATTTGATGGAGCCTCGAAGCATCTTGCCGTGCGATTCCGAGAGATTCAATATCGAAGGAAGTGATAGAGTCTAGCAACTTATGATTGGTAGCCATTGTGGTTTTCACAGAGAGAGAGTTTTTCGGCTAAGCACGAAATTTTGTTCAAGTTGGTTTTGGTTAGCTAGGAAAGCACGCGACGAGGAGGGACTCTAGTGATACTGGAAATTCTGGTTTTGAAAGTTGTTTGTGAGAATTATAAGTTTAGTCGTTAAAAGGTATAGGTTGTTTCAATTGAATCCTTAAAAATAAAATATTTGATTTAATTCTTGAAAAAAGTTTTTTTTTTGTTTTAAATTAGTCTTTTAATTTTTTTTTGTTAGTGTATGTATGACTTCTTTTAAAGAGACAAAATTGGAACAAAAAAATTTCTTAGAAGGATTAAACTGGAATAATTCATATTTTTAAGGACTTAATTAATAATTCTCTCAAATTATTTTTAAAACAAACAAATTTTATTAATGCAATCCGTTTTAGACCAAATCGGTAATTCTCTCAAATGGTTTTTGAAGTCTATGAAAATTATACAATGACAGAAGATTTACTCCCGTTTTTTAAACAAACAAATTTTGAATGATTGTTTTAGATTGAAAATAAAATATATGTGTTTAGGAAACAGAAAATGTAAAATAATTAAAAATATTTTTATTTTATTTTTTAAAATAAAAAAACTAGTCTTTTTAATAATAATATGTACATGTTCTGAAAAAATATGTACATAAATATATAAAATGAATATTAACATGAACTCTCAAAATTAATTTTGAATTTTTTTTTAAAAAAAAGAAGAACAAAACAAAACAACCTTTAAATAAGAGTAAGAGTGTTCCTATCTCAATTTGTTTATATCTCTCTTCTATAATATTATCATATTTTTTTATAAGGATTCAAATCCATTTGTTGGTTTTCTTTTGATTACTTGTTACTTTCATAAATGTGAGGAAGAATTTTAAATCCTCTGTAGTAATTTTTTACGGTAAAGAAAAAAATAGGATACACATTGATAAAATTCATTCTCAATATATTAGAGGTTAATCTTTAAAAAAAAAATAAAAATTAGAGGTTAAATTTTTTTTTAATCTATTTCTGCAGAAAAATACACTAATTTTCAACTGAATGATTTAATTCGTAAGAAAGTGTTTGAAAATCTAAAATAGGAATTGATTGTTTTAATCTTAAAAAACATGTCATAAAAAGATTTTGTCACTATGAAATTGATATTTTATTTGTGATGTATTTAATTTAGGGTGAGTCTATGATGCAATGGGTTATGTGGCATAATTATAGCCATTGATGTGATCTAATTGCATTGCATGATGCAACAAAATAATAAGTGTCACAATCCTATTGGCTGAAATTGCATTGCATGATGTAACAAATTGTATCATAGACTCACCCTTTAATTTATAATGATTGGTTTGGTTTTAGCCTTTTAGGTGGGAGGGATTTGTTCATTCTTAATTAAATATTAGGGATTTGATTTTTAATTTTGGGTATGAAGTAGTTTTAAATTTTTGGATCAACTATCTCATTCTTTTTAGATATCTACAAAATACAAACCAGCGAAAAAATTAATCATTATACTCGACTTGACAAAAAATATATATATAATGATTGATATTCATGCATCTCTTCAATAAATTGTTTCAAGCCTAATATACTACTTAAATTGCATAATGTTCTTAATATTTTGATCCTTCTATTTGTGAGTATGGCTAGCTGCAATTCATTTTTATGCATTTTCACATGTGCAAGAAAAATAATGTAATAGTGTCACCATCTTAATTATATAAACTTAAATATAAACAAATTATGAGAATCTAGACATATTCTACTAATTTACTTGCTCATTGTTAAAGATAGTGTTGATAGTGGGTCAACTAATAGAGATAGTGTTGGACAAGGCCCAATAGATAAAGGCCCGGTTGAGTCAAGGTAGCTGCTAGGTTTTAGTTCAGCTCTCTTAAATGTATTCAGTTAGTTTAGTTAGGTCTTCAGTTAGGTTTCTTTACTTTCTTGGTTTTCCATATCTGTATAAATTCCTTTCCTCTTGAGTAATAATATCATTCAACGTTTCTCTTTAGTTTACAATACATATTCAATTCTAACATGGTATCAGAGCGACACGATCAAGAAGTGGGATCTGTGTCTGGCTCGTCGTCTTCCTCTGGTTCTCAAGATTCTGTAATTGGATCAAGAATGTCTTCCGAAGCTCCAAAGTTTACTCTACAAAGCTTTCCTCAACCATTGGCAACTAAGCTGGATGATTTGAATTTCCTTATCTGGCGTTTACAGGTTGTAACAATGGTGAACGGGTACGATCTGTACACGTACTTGCTTGGAGGAGAGCACGTCCCAAAGGAGTTCCTCTCAGATGAAGACAAGAAATCTGGAAAAGCGAATCCCGATTTCCTCAACTGGAAGAGGCAAGATCAAGTTCTTATGACCTGGCTTCTAATGTCAATGACAGAAGGCATGGTGTCAAGAATGGTTGGCTGTTCTTATAGCCACCATGTTTGGGAGGATGTTGACAATTACTTTGCCATCCAAACCCGTGCGCGTGAAAGCCAGTTGTTTACACAGTTCAGAGGTACCAAGAAAGGTACCCTTGGCATGTCTGAATATCTTCTAAAATTGAAGAAGATTGTTGATGCTTTGGCGTCCATTAAGTCACCAGTGTCAGAACGTGATCACATTCAAACCATCTTTGATGGTCTTCCTTCTGAGTATGAAGGTTTCATCACCTCCCTTTCTTTGAAGACCAAGAGGTTCTCAGTTCAACAAGTCGAGGCTCATCTTCTTGCTCAAGAAGCAAGGTTAGAGAAATCAAAAGTTGATTCTCAAGAGAACATCTCTGCCAATATGGCTCAAACTCAGACCAAGAATTTCTTTCAGAAAGGTCAATCAAGCACTCAATCCAACAACAACAATCAGAGAGGTGGCTTCCAACCGAGAGGATCTTTCAGAGGCAGAGGTAGAAATCGAGGTGGTCGACAAGGTAATAGAACCATGTGCCAAGTTTGCGGCAGACTTGGCCATATTGCTGTGAACTGCTATAACAGGTTTGATCAAAACTACACTGCTGAAACTCTTAGGCAGGCTCAACTCCAGAATCAAAATGCAAGAAATGGCAATGGAAACAACAACTCTGCGAATAGTAACAATGTTGAAGCTCTATTGGCCACACCTGAGACCTTGTATGATGCCTCGTGGTACCCTGATAGTGGAGCCTCTAGCCACCTCACAAATGATTCCTCCAACCTTCAGGAACAACAACCCTACACTGGTCAGGAGCTAGTCCACACTGCAAATGGAATAGGTTTGCATATTAATACTGTTGGTAACTCTATAGTAACCCCTCCTAATTCAAAAATTCTTTATCTGTGTCAACTATATCATGTTCCCAATGTTTCTAAGAATTTGATTAGTGTCTCAAAATTTTCTAAAGATAATGGAGTCTACTTTGAGTTTCACTCTGACAAATTTTGTGTAAAATCTCAGGATACACACCAAGTGCTCCTAAGGGGTAGAATGCAAAATGGTTTATATGTTTTTGATTCACTGCCTCTCAGTCACAAGAATACAAGAACGAATCAATCTCCCTCAGTTCATTTTGTCTCTACAGATATATCGAATAAGGATAGCTCTAGCTACAATACCTTAGGTCTATGGCACTGTAGGTTGGGACACCCTCACCTAAATACTGTAAAAGCTGTTCTCTCTACTTGTAACATCTCTACAAATATTAATAATAAGAATTTTAGTACTTTCTGTGACTCTTGTTGTCTTGGTAAACTAACTTCTCAACATTTTCCCTCTTCTGAATCTGTCTACACTAGACCATTGCAGTTAGTTTACTCTGACCTTTGGGGACCTGCCCCTATGATTTCCTCGAGAGGTTTTAAGTACTATGTGTCATTCATAGATGCCTATTCTCGCTTCACATGGTTATACTTATTAAAAGCTAAATCTGATACGCTAGATGCTTTCAAACAATTTAAACTGTTAGCTGAGAAACAACTTAACACCAATCTCCTTTCAGTACAAACAGATTTTGGAGGAGAATATAGACCCTTCACTTCGTACCTACAAGAACATGGAATCACTCATAGGCTCAGTTGTCCTCATACTCACCAACAGAGTGGGACAGCTGAGCGTAAGCATAGGCACATCACTGAAACCGGATTATCTTTGCTTGCAACAGCCTCTTCACCTCTCAAATATTGGGATGAGGCTTTTATTACTGCAGTTTTTCTTATAAATAGGCTGCCAACACCGAAATTATCTAATAAAACTCCTCTAGAGGCTCTATATGAAATTAAACCCGATTATTCATTCTTAAAAATTTTTGGTTGTGCTTGTTTTCCTCTCTTAAGACCATATCACACGCATAAATTCAATTTCAAGTCTACCAGGTGCACCTTTTTAGGATATAACCTGTCTCATAAAGGGTATAAATGCCTAGACCCCTCTGGAAGGGTCTACGTTGCTAAGTCTGTCAAATTTGATGAAAATAGTTTCCCTTTTAAAAACTTAGCTAATACATCTACTACCCCCTCTGCTATGTCAAACATGTCACCTAATCCTGTACCTTGCATACCCCTTATATCTCCTTGTCAAATGTCAAACACACATATTCATGATGCTCAACTACCTGCTTCAATTGGTGAAACTGCTGTTACTACTAATGGAACTACTAGTGTCACTTCCAGTGTGCCTACAAGGCTTCCTACAGGTGAAAACAACGACTCTGATGAGTCACGTCCTCCAACTGTTCCCACTGATGCCCCTATCTCTGCTCAGTCGAATGTTTCACCGAACCCACCCCTGCCACCATGTCCTGCTAACACTCATTCAATGGTGACAAGGGCTAAAGCTGGTGTCTTCAAGCCCAAGGCCTTCTTGGCTGAGACAGAACCATCTACTGTTCAACAAGCTCTCAGTGAACCTCAGTGGCGTGCTGCGATGGATGATGAGTACAATGCTCTTATGAAAAACAAAACATGGACTTTGGTCACTTTGCCTCCTCATCGCAAGTGTATTGGTTGTAAGTGGGTGTTCAAGTTGAAGTATAATCCCAATGGGTCTATCCTCAAATAGTGTTGATAGTGGGTCAACTAATAGAGATAGTGTTGGACAAGGCCCAATAGATAAAGGCCCGGTTGAGTCAAGGTAGCTGCTAGGTTTTGACTATGCTGAGACCTTCAGTCCTGTGGTTAAACCCACTACCATCCGCGCCATCCTCACCATTGCTGTCACGCATAATTGGTATCTTCAACAGCTGGACTTCAACAATTCGTTCCTCAATGGAGACCTTAGTGAAGAAGTCTACATGTCCCAACCTCCGGGATATGAGTCTGGTGACACTACCCTTGTTTGCAAGTTGACCAAAGCATTGCATGGCTTAAAGCAAGCCCCTCGTGCTTGGTTTGACAAGTTGGCTTCGGCTCTCAAAACCTATGGTTTTCATTCTGCCATCTGTGACAATTCCCTCTTCATTAGACGAACTCAATCTTCTATCCTTTACATTTTAGTGTATGTTGATGATGTGATCATCACAGGCAGCTCTCGGGCAGAGATTGATAAACTAATGCATTGGCTTCAGTCACAGTTTTCTCTAAAGAGTCTTGGTTTCTTGCATTATTTTCTGGGCATACAAGCAGTTTCTGCTCCCACTGGTGGGTTGTATCTCACTCAGACCAAATATATCAGTGATCTTCTGTCCAAGTTCGGTCTCTCTCATTCTAGTCCCCAGAAAACCCCTATGGTCTCTAGTTTAAAGCTCTCAAGTCAAGGCAATGAACCTGTTCCCGATCCTTCACATTATCGTTCAATGGTTGGAGCTCTTCAGTATGTCACTATAACCCGTCCTGACATCTCCTCTTGCGTTAATAAACTATGTCAGTTTATGCATAATTCACAAGTCTCTCATCTCCAAGCTGCAAAGAGGGTTCTTCGCTACTTAAAAGGGACTATGAGTCATGGCCTTCTTTTTCAACCCTCTAAATCTTTCGATATGTATGGCTTCACTGATGCCGATTGGGGGTCTGACCCTGATGACAGGCGCTCTACGAATGGGTGGTGCATCTATTTCGGACAGAATCTTGTATCCTGGGCATCCAAGAAACAGCATGCTGTCGCAAGGTCCAGTACAGAAGCTGAGTACCGTGGGGTTGCAAATGCGGTTGCTGAGATGTTGTGGATTCGTTCCTTGCTTTCAGAACTATCAGTCACTCTTCCTGCCACGCCTAGACTCTATTGCGATAATTTAAGTGCAGTTATGATCTCTGCTAACCCAGTTCTACACTCTAGGTCAAAGCATGTTGAGCTAGACTTACATTTTGTAAGAGAACGTGTTGCGTCTAAAGAGATTATCGTTAGTCATGTCCCTGCGCATGAGCAAGTGGCGGATGCTCTTACCAAACCTGTGTCAAGCAAAGTCTTCTCAGATTTCTGTTTCAAACTCAGAGTTTTGCAAACAACTCCTCTGAGTTTGAGGGGGGATGTTAAAGATAGTGTTGATAGTGGGTCAACTAATAGAGATAGTGTTGGACAAGGCCCAATAGATAAAGGCCCGGTTGAGTCAAGGTAGCTGCTAGGTTTTAGTTCAGCTCTCTTAAATGTATTCAGTTAGTTTAGTTAGGTCTTCAGTTAGGTTTCTTTACTTTCTTGGTTTTCCAGATCTGTATAAATTCCTTTCCTCTTGAGTAATAATATCATTCAATGTTTCTCTTTAGTTTACAATACATATTCAATTCTAACACTCATCGTAATGAATTGTGATAATATCATACTTGATTAGGTTTAGTGGGTAACTTTTAGCAAAGTCTTCTCTCGCTTAGCTTCTGTTTGGTTTGTTGAAATATGGACGTAATTGATCTTGTAAGACTACATCCTACCGTTTGGTTTGTTGAAAGATACACCCCCTAGGTCGCTTAAGCAAGTGTTGGGGGTTCGAATCCCACCTTGTGTATGCAGCAACCAATTGGCCAGCGGCAAACCCTTAAATGGAGCTCAGATCTGCGGAGGATTAGTCCTTGGCTTGTCGGGCTGGGGGATACCTTGGGAAACCAAAAAAAAATACACCCCAACACAATCCAACATTCCAACATTATTTAGTGCTTTTACCAATTTGTCCCTCGTATCAACCTTGAACCCATGCTTTTTTTTTTGTCTTGTCAATGTGTTAAGAGTGATAAAAGTGTGGGTGAATGATTTTTTATTCCCATTTCTATTACTTACTACCAAACATAATAAATACATTTTTTTTATTCTCATTACAACCATATTCGCGTAACCAAACAAGCTATTATTTCTTAACATTAACACACGTGATTCTGGGACACAAACCCACACGTGATCTATAAGGGTATGTTTGGTAAGGATACCAAATAGTACAATCACGGTGTTTCACGATTCCCAAAAAAATTTTACATCATATTTTATACATACCAAACACACTTTTTATCATACTTTTTCTCTCTTCTTATTTTTCTTTCTATCTCTCTCCTTACTTTTCTCTACCGTACTTTCTTTTATTCTTCAGTACTTTCTTTACAGTACTTTACATCCGTGCATTTATACACTATTACAAAATCTTATAAATACACTTCTGTTATCTCTGGTACCAAAGTACATGCATTTCACATCCTAAAACCCTAATGGCTTGTTTGGATACTTGCTTCATGCCAGGGATATAGGTGTTGGCTAAAACAACACCCAGGTTTGGTTACCTGCTTTTATAAGCTATGGTTACAACATTACCCTCATATAAGGGGTTGATCCAAGCCTTAGCAAATGTAAGGGTTTGAAATTGAAGGTTGGGTTTGCAAAATTTTAGACAAAATTATCCTTCACATAAATCCAAAATTACAACCTTGGTTTCTTTTCTTCCATGTTGTCTCATGTAAATTGGTCATTTGTAGAAGGATAAATTAGTCATTGTACTTTTTTTATATTCTTATTCCTAACCTTATTCTTACTTTTTTTATGTCATACCAAATATGGTCTTAAACATTCTCTTTTTTATTCTTATTCCAATTCCTTCAAAATACCGCAGCTCTTATATATAGATATATACTTAGGTAAGGCATGCTCCTTTCATGGGTTTTTCGGACGATCTTATTCTCAAATTATATAGACTTTGATCCCTCTTCAAAATACGTAAGCCCTAAACGTTTATTCTAGCTAGATCAAGTCTATCATCTATGGATGAATCATTCGCCAAGTAATTTATCAAAGGACCAAACTTAGTAAAATTCTTTAAGTGCTTGCTATGAAATTATTTAATATAAATAAGATACGTACAAAAAGTTTTTGTATAACCAATTATAGTAGAGAGAAAATTTAGAACACAATAAATTACATAACCAAGCAAAAGAAAGAGAATATAAATAAAATATGATTGAAAACTTTATAGCAAGCACAAAAAAAAAACTTTATTTATTAGTTCTTTTCTTGATCAAATTCTTTATGAGGAGAGAGAATGGAGAAAAAGACGAGAGACAAACCGTTTTTTTCTTACAGGTATCTTTCTATTGAAAGCAATCATTTTCAAATTAGTTGAGGTTTCATAACGGGGGTAGAGCTCTTTCAACAAAAATTTTTCTATACACAAGACCCAAACCCACCTTATTTAAAAAAAATAAAATATTTATCAATCCAACCAATCATGCGATATTGAGAGACAAACCTTTTGAATGAATTATTTGAATTAATAGTCCAGAAATACTTCTTGCACGCATTATATATAATTCAACTAAGGTCTAAAAATTATTTTGACGTTTGGGAAAATGAATCAAGGATCAAACAATGTAAAGAATTTCAAGTTAAGACCAAACTTTTGAATAAATTATTTGAATTGATAGTCCAAGAAATACTTTTTGCATTAAATATATATAATTCATCTAAGGTCTAAAAATTATTTTGATGATTGGGAAAATAAATCATGCAATGTAAAGAATTTTAAGGGTATAAAATGATTTATGCCATATCTTGAGTTTTTTTTTTTATAATTTTTATATTAGATTGAAAGACATATTAATTATGGAAATCAATTTTATGAAATCATGCAAGGGTGAAAGATTTTGAAATTCAAAGATTCAATTCAATTTACATTAAATTACAAAGCACTTCTAAATGTTAAAGAATGGAATCCTATCACACAATAAAATAGAGTTTTATATGATTGAAGGTAAGTTAAGATCAACCTTATAAATTGTTAGAATTATAGTTAGAGAAATATAGCTTACATCGAATAAATTAATGAAAAATCACTTTTCTTTTAATTTAATATTTCAAAGATAAAATCTCTTGATTCCTTAAAAAAAATTCTAATCATAATGGGATCTAGGCATTAGAAAAATTTCTCTCAATTAATAAAGAAGGGTTTATATGTAACTCATAACCAATAAATGTCCGAGTGGCACTTTTCCTAAAATAGTGTTATAAGCTAATATTTACGGAATTGAATTCTCTAAGTAATGAAATGCTCAGTAAAGTGAGGAGAGAGACAGAAGAAAAAAATATGAGATAAAAAAATTAAGAGGGAGAAGATTTTATAAGGTGGGACCCATAATTTTTTCTCTTTGTCTCTTTCTTCACTTTACTGCTTAATGTAAAGGATCTAATTCCAATATTTACCAAAATTTGAGTTATTTTTGTACTATCTTTCAACTTTGCAAAATTTGCCCAAATGATGATATTTCAGGGGAAAATAAGTTAATTAAGTCTAAGTCATGAAGACTATGTAGATTTCCATTTATAAATTGGAGAAAACTTGCTCATTTTAATTGGGAAAACTTTTGGGGACAAAATCAAGAGATTTATTTTAGAGAACTATATTGAGGAAATGACTATTTTCACGGACTAAACTATTAATTTTAGGAAACTATATTGGATGTTTAATAAACTAATGCAATTGTTGGGATTTAAAATTATCCAATACCTCAACATTCAAACCCTTCTTAAATTAGATTAAAGATACTTTGAATTTTTTTTAAAAAAAAAAAATTCATTTTTAACCCTCTTTTACATGACTATTTTTATTTTTTCTTTTCTTTCCTATTTTTTATATGATAATCATTTCAAAAGCATAATTTCATGTTAAAACTCTCTAAACTCAGGCAAATATTTATTTTGGCTCTTACTTTTTTTTTAATTTTTCTCCTCATCACAAAATAAACATGCAACAAAAAGTATATAATTGATACAATAAACAAGAAAGTAACTTGTGATTATATTCTAACCCTAGTAAATCGTTTCCTCTTTGTATGCACTATTAAAATAAGGATTAAACTTAGATGAAATTACAAAGGTATTTATTATAAAATTCTCTAATAAAAATAAAATGTGTAACAAAAAGTACTTATATGATCAATCATGGGTGAAAAAAATATAAAAAATTGAATTGTGTATGATCAATCATTGAAAAAATTAAGTAAAAACAAAATATATGATTCGTAGAATTTCATAACACATAAGATTGCTCCTGAAAACTGCTCCAGTTCTCTCTTCTTTTTCTCGCACTCATTTTTTTCTTCATCCAAATTTAAGAAGAAGGGATTGTTAGATTTGATAAATTTGCCAATCCTCCCTAATTTTAATTTGTTATGTTATTGTAGTTTTAAAAATAAGTAGATTTTTAGATCTATTTCGTCTCCCAACTTTAGTGGTGGTTATCTTCTAGATTTTGTTCTAGTTCTTGTCTTTTTTTGTGAAAATTTAATCTTTAATGACTAGATCGCTTCAAATATAATAATTAGACTTTGTTTATTGTGTTTGTGTGTTTTTTTTCTTGGTGAAAATTTCTTGATAAGCATATGATTTTAGATTCAAGATTTGTTTGTTAGAAAAAACTATGATACTTTCAACTGTGAAAATCACTTCAGATCTAATATGCAGAAAGTATAAAAATAACAACTTTGTTGAGGACACTAAGAACGGTGAAGTTTATCATTCCAAATTTATAGATCATCTAAATTTTTATTTTTCTTTTCTAGTTGAACAGGGTTGTTCTTGATTTACTCTTCGATATTCTTTATCTAATCTATTGTAGACTTTTCTATAATTTAATAAAATATGTTTTCCTCTTAAAAAACTCAACTTTTAGTTAAATTTTACTTTTTTTTATTAAGATAATACTAAAATTTTTTATCATTCAAACAACTCCACTCTATTAATGATATAATAACAACCAACAATGAAGAATGGTTTACTCGTTTCATTTTTTACATTTTAAAAACTCCAAATGAATAGGGCGGTTTGTTTTACATTATCCACACCACTTTATTAAAAACCAGTAGCCACCCCACTCTCCTCTCTCAAAAAAATTCTTATCTTAATATCCGATATACAAATAATATATATCGGACAGTTTAGAGTATGAATATTAAAAATGACATATTCTTCGAATTTGTTAAAGTTCACATATTGAATATATTGAACAAATTCGAATATGAAAAGAATTCGAATATGAATGATAGAAAAATTGCCTGCCCATTACCATCACCCCACTCTCCTCTATCAAAACTCCCAAGTCCTAGTTTTTATTGTTGTATATATTGACCACTCAATTCAAAAAAGAAAACAAATTGCATGATATAATGAAAGAATCATGGAAATCATTGAACTATTGAAGTAATAATTTAGAGAGGTTAAAGCATGCACAAGAGGGTTTTCTATATGCAAGAGGGCAGTGGTGAAACTTTTCATTCAGCCCCCGGAAGAAGTTTTCCGCTGGTTGTACCGAAACGGCCAACCGCCGGGATGACTCTGGATGGTGACAGAACCTCTGCAAATGAAAAACTGTATGAATCTGTTCCTAATCTACTCTGTAACCACCCTCTACTTCCAGAAAACCCATCAGCAACAATCCAGCAGTTCTTAAAACCAAGGCTGGTAAGTGTTCTTGCAACTATTTTTGCTGAGTCCGAGTACCTAAGAGTTTCCAAAAAGAATGTATGTCAGTTATTGATGTAAAAGACCAGAAAGTGTCCACACAAATGAAGATGATGAAGAAGATGGTCTTTTTATAAGGAAGGAAACGCACGAGTCAATGATCACAACATTGGTGCCTTTGTTTATTTTCTTGAGATATGAAATCTTCAAAGCTGCTATTTCAGCTTCCACTTTCTTCACATTTCTGACCAGCCCTCTCAGCTTACTTGGTAGCTCTTCTAATCTGAATTAGAGAGATGACAATCATGTGATAATAGGTGTATTGATAGAGTTACAACTTACAATTACTTCGGAAAATTAAGAGCATCAAGCAGAAATGAGGGTTTCATGGTATCACTTACGGTATGGCGATCATCCTGTTTTTAGCACTAGATGGAAGGCGAGGAATGCCGGTCTTGTTCTTATCCTTCTCTGACCTAATATCAACCATAACGTAGTTCTGTGAACATAAGAGGTCAAGAGTTTGAGCAGGAGTAAGCTCACCTGCATAGTAATAGAAGCAGAAGCATTAGAACCCAGAAGAGAAATACTATTAAACAAAAGTTTCTCAGTAAGGTAGGTTGTGAAGCTTGGAAATTTACATTAATGAAATGTTTCTTAATAAATAGTTTGTAATATTTTCCATGTAGTTGATGTCCTATGTTGGTTAAACAAAAACTTAATCAACAGACATAACTATTTGTATTAATAGACATATCTGTTCATAAATAGTGTCTGTTGGTCATATAAATAACCCTTCAGACCACAAAAGATGTTTGGTTAGAAAATTCATTGTACAAGTTTTGGTGTATCTAGGAGAGGCTTAGAGGTTTGTCTGTAATTCACTCTTTAAAGATAATGATTACTCACGCCTCAAAGCCTTCCTTTTTCTTTCTTTTCTACTTTTATTTTCTAACATTTCTACCTAATTCTCTATGTTTACTAGTTACTACCAGTTAGAGACATGAAGCAACTTGCATCATAACATGTCAAAGCTACCTTTGTAACCACGAAGGTTAAAGGAGATGGCAGACCAGACAGGAGGGAGCAGGAGGTATGCAAGAAATATTGCTCCAGCTGTTCCTGCTATTACAGTAGGATCTGCAGAAGATATGGTCTCGACGGTCGTTGAAGCTATTGGTTTGGCATCTTCAATCACCTTGCCTGTTTGTTGTGCAGCATCCGCTACGGTCTGGAATCAAATGGAGTATACAGTTCATGAACAAAAAAGTTTAGAGACTCTTACTTAGATATCAACTCAATGACCAAAATGAAAAGACCCAAGGTGAAAATTTTTAGTTGAAAGCTGAAATTGAAGTTCTTTCATATGATACTTAATATGATCAAGTTCAATGCGTTCTGAACAAAATTGAGAGGGGCACCATCAAAGTCACCAGTTGAATCTTTCAAAAGAAGTAGAACACTAAATGCACTTGTCTCAAGAATAGAATACTATCATTAAGGAAGTTATATATATTCAGACGCATCAATGGCACACATTTTAGCGGCCCTACGAATCAAGATTGCAAATTGCAAAAATGTACATCCCACCATAGCATACAAAATCACTACTTGAGATCATGAAATTCTATTAATTGAAAAGAAAAGGGTAAATTACTTTTCCAGCCCCTGAACAAATTACAAAACCCTCCCCTTCTTTGTTCAGAAAAATTATACTAATATGCGCTTGTTAGGAGTACTTTGCCCTACCATTCTCAACCAACAAAGGTTAGTTGAGTACTTGAGTTCCAACTTCCAAGTCTAAAGTGACTTGGGATACTTTGATTCTCACCAAAAAAACTATACTTATGTAATAAAATTATAAGCTATAATTTCACCACCTTTAACTAAATACATATATATATATATATATATATATGACTAATATAAGATAATGATTTTTTTAAATTAGAATAAATTAAATTTATGATTTTTTTGTTTCTACATATCTTTCTATTGAAGGTAATCACGCGGGCACCTCTCAATTCAATGAAAATATCATTGAAATAAAACTTGAAGGAATACATTTTCTATTTTTCTAATATATTATATTTTTTAAAAAAAAATTGGTAATCTTTTAACTTACCTTGTAAATTAACTAGAAAAATCATTTACCCAAAAGAGAAAATGAATTAGCTCCAAAAACCAATGGTTTCCGACGAAATAGATATAGTATGGACCTACCAAAAACTATGAACGAGTAATGCAATATCCACAGAAAATTGACCACATCTCTAGTGTTAACTGTCAAGAAGGATCCAATGAACCAAACCTTAGCAGCAGTAAGAACTGGCTCAGTATTAACACCAGAGCTCTGAAGTGCTTCTTGCGCCTTCTTGGAGGCCTCAGAGATGGCCGGCGAGGCAATTTTCACGGCCTCTTCTCCGGCCTGCTGTACAATCGGCAACGCCGCATCGACGGCCGGCTTCAAAGCATTCCCCAAAACCTCAAGAACACGCTGCGCCGTATCCACGAAACCCGAGCTCGCGTCCTGAACTTGATCGATCGTTTTCTCCACCTGAAAGAGCCACTCGAAATCGATCATGGAGATTCACAAAAAAACCCTAGCTAAAGATTTCGCTCAGACAGTCGGATCCGACGGAATTAACCTACTTCGGTGAGAGAAGACACAATCTGCTCCTTGGATATGGCGAGGGCTTTGGCTTCGTTAGGAGGCGCGAAGAGAGCCAGTAGAGAAATGGTGGTTGATGTGGGTAGGGAAATAGAGGCGCATCGTCTGAGATGGGGTTTGGGGAAGACGTTGACTGTAGTGGGAGATGAAGTGGAGGTTGAAGGAGGTGGAAGGAGAGGTCTAGCAGTTGCCGAAGCAGCAGAAGTCACGTCCATCGAGAGTTTCGCCGCCATTGCCATTACTGCCACGACGGCGTCTCTGGGCTCAAGGGAGTAGAGCAGAGAGGGAGGGAGAGAGAGAGAGAGAATGTGTGTACTGTGTAGGAGGGAGTGAGTGAGTGGTGGAAAGATGAGGGATGAGAGGGAGGGAGGGATGAATTGTGCGATGACGATGAGAGATGTGTGGTCACAATCTTTGAAAATCGAAAGATCTTTGCTCATTGGCTTGTGGTGTCCACCTATGCAGCATCCATGGTGGAATTTCTGATCCACATGGCATCTTTTGGTGAGACCTCGCATTTCGCTTTTTCTTTCCTGTTTTTGGCCATTGATTTCCTCTCTTCCTGTCGTGCCATACGAAATAGGACGACTTCCGTGCAATTTCGGTGTAATTTTTTCAAAATGTATATTTTAATTTCATTTTTGGAGCACTAATACGAACTTACTCAAACAATAACCCCTTATGAATGGATTATGGACGAAATTATTATCAATTTTAACAAATATCATCACTAAATAGCCTTGTGAGACTATTTTTCAATATCAATAACAATTTGGTCCCTAATTCATTTAAGGTGATGATATTTGCCAATATTGATAATAATTTGGTCTCTAATCTATTCATGGTGGATTATTGTTAGTATAAGCCCATATTAGTACTTCAAAAATAAAGTAAAAATGTACATTTTAAAGGAATTGCACCGAAGAGAATTGCACCGGATCCAATCTCATATAGGAATGAATTTAGATAGAGTTATTTAGGTGTTTATTATAAATTTTTTAATAGAAGTAAAATATGTATTAAACCTTAACAAGTGGGCTTGCAACAAATTTACTACTTCACTGTTTGGGCCTAGCCTTAGACGTGGAGGCCTAATACCACAGTGGAGGCCTAATACCACAGTGGAGGGAAGGATCGGCGGGATTCTCGCTGCAATTTTTGCTAAAAAGCCTTATACCACATTTGGTATGCCTTCTCTAGGAAAAGTAAGGTGAAGGCGAGCAGCTGCATCTTTAGGTGCCGTTTGGTAGTCGGTGAGTGTTTAGTGGGAAGTGGAAGTGGAAGTGGAAGTGGAAGTTTTTTTTGTGTGTTTGGTATGTAGGAAAAGGAAAATAAAAATAAAAATTAAGATTGTTTGGTATGATAGGAATGAGGGAGGGAAGTGGAAGTTAAAATATTAAAAGACTATTTTACCCTTCCTTTACCCTAGTCTCTCACCTCTCTCTCACATGCCCCTCTCTCTCTCGCACGGCTCTCTCTCTCTCTCTCGCACGGCTGTGCTATGTTTTCTTCGGCCTTTGGTTCTCTTCTTCTCCCTCAACCGGTTCTCTCTTTCTCTCTTCCTCAACCGTGTCTCTCTTCCTCTGTTTCTCTCTTCCCAAACCGCCTCTCTCTTCCTCTCTTCCTCACATCTTCAACGGCCCCATTTTTTCCAGCTCAACCCCGTGCGTCTTCTTCAACCATGTACCTTCATTGCCGGCCACCTCCATATCGAACTCCGGCCACCGTCGTCGATTTTTCCGAGTCGTTCTTGGCGTCGCCTATTGCTGGTGTACAAAGAACCTGGGCAAAGAGATGTTGAATGGATATGGAAAAGGTGTGCGCAGGTTTGATGGTAAAAAACAAAATTTATCAAGGACATAATGGTAACCTTACTTATACTTCTCAGGAAATATATTAGCTTCTATAGGTTCACTCATGGCACTAAACTCCCCTTGTATGAAGGAAGTTAGCTCACCATGGAAGTATATTTGATGCCTAACAAACATGCTTGTATCAGTGAGAAAACTCACCTTTGAAGAGGTTCCAGGCTACCAAACGTGCTGTTAGTATGCTTTCCTCTTGATGTGGAGGGAAGTAGAGGGAAGGTGAGGTGAGGTGAAGTTTAAAGACCAAAATGGCCTTAAAAAATTTGTGGCTTTTAAAAAAGTAAGGGTAAAAAAGGTATTTCATACTTTTATCTTCTATTTTCCTATTTTCTTCCTACCATACCAAACAATATTATTTTTACATTCTACTTCCATTTCCCTGTATACCAAATAGACTTTTTATCACTTACTTCCACTTTCATTTCCATTTCCACTTCCCACTAAAACACTTACCGGCTACCAAACGCCACCTTAAGGTGTGTTTGATTGGTGGTTTTGAGGATATCATGTTAGATGTAATGGGAATAGGAATGAGAATGTTGGAGAGAATGAAAATATTATGTCAATATAATATGATGTGATGTGAATGGAATAAAAGTAGGTAAAATGACCATCTTACCCTTACATTAAAAGTAAAAATAAAATAAAAGTGGATAAAAACAGTAAGGACAAAAACGTAATTTTATCACATTACAAAAAGTGAGGTTTGTTTGTTAGGAAGAATCATGAATATAATGTTCGATTACATCCAACATTACATCACATCTAATATTATATCCTCAAAACCACCAACTTATTTGCCCTCACATTTTCGTCCTGACGTGATTGATCTAAAAGTGTCATCATTTTGAAATATTGTTCAACTTTTATAGATAAGTTCAATGTGACTTGTTTTGTTCCGTTGATGTGATGAGGAGCAATGGTTCCATTGCTTGGAAGTTAACTTGTCTGATTAGTCAGTCACTTATTTGTGCCATTGATATGATGATGAGGTCCATTGGTTGCATTAGATATCCATGCATTTTCATACTTGGTCCTTGTATAATTGAGAAAAAAACATAAGTGATATGGCCATGCTCTGCACATTTTGACAGAATATGAAGACATTTTTTCTCTTTTGTGTCTGTTGCTCATAAAGTCTACCGAAGGGCCCTCTGTAAATGCAAGTGAGATTTCATCTGGAACAAGGAAGCGAAAGTGATGGAGAATCAAATTATTAATAAACCTATTCTAGCAAGAAGAAAAGAATTATTGCTATCTAGAAAAAAGAATAAAGAAATAAATGAGTACTTAAGAAATATTAGAGTTTGACTAAAAGTATTGTTGAGAATGTGTTTGTTTTTATTACTATCTTGAAAATGTATTTGCTTTTATAACTGTTTTGGAAATTATAATTTGGCTTTAATGCTTTCGACTTGGGTTCTCTATATATATGTGGGTACTTAGACTTGATGCATAGAATATAATTTTAAAAGTTTGTTCTCACTCCTCCCTCTATTTCTCCTTTTTCCCTTTTATTCTCTTCTCCCTCCTTTCGTCTATCAATTTCCTCCCCCTTTCTCTTCTCCCTCCTTTCTTTCTTTTCTCCCCCGTAATCTCTTCTATTCTATCTTGTCCTACGTCAGAAAGCGAGGTCATGATGATAATCTGGCTAGCGCTACCAGGAGTGTGGGTGCCTCCATTGAATCAAGCTTTAACTCACTCTGCGGCCACATCAGCAAGTTGGCCCATGAATAAACCTGCTCACCCAGCCCATGAGACTATCTAAGCCCAAGCCTATGGGTCAGTTACTCAACATTAAGAATTGGATATGGGTAGTACTTGAGCCTTACCCATAAAATACCTATGCCAAAACTTGAGTAATACCTGGGTCATACCCATCACTTACCACGGCCATGAATATGAGATGACCGTATGACGTGCCAAGCTTGCCGAGAATCTGAAAATTGTTGAGGGATTGAGTCAGCAGGAATTTATTTGGGCTCATCTGAAGCTCGCAACTGAAGAGGGATTAATGGTAGCTTTCAGTGAACTTCCGGATGATCTGAAGCTACCATGGACTAAAGAACTATTGAGTAGAGCCCTTCTATGTCACCCACCCACTTTTTTTGTATATTTCTGTATAGATGGCCATGACTAGTTTAATGAAATAGATGTGGCTCACAATTTCTGTTCTTTTGTACAATTGTGAGATTTTAGTGGGCTATGATGTATGTTTTGGTGGTGGGTGATACTTTTGTCTTTGGAGAAAATGTTAGGTCTCTCTTCGTAATGAATTGATTTTGTACAATTGTATCTATTACTTTTGTGATTTGTTTATAGTTTATTTTTCATTTATGAAGTACGAGTACTTCTAAAATCAAGTCATACTCGTACCGGATACGTATTCGGTACTCGTACCCTTTGGGTACTCTTGGGTACTTCAAAATATGTGTGATGTAGTATTTTTTGAAGAAAAAAGTTTGATTTTAGTATTTAATGAGAATTTTATAAGTATATCTATAAAATTTTACCTTTGTAGTCTTACAGATTAGATAATTTTAAGAAAAAGACAAATATACACCTCAATATCATAACTAATTATATTGGTTTTATGAATTTTAAGAAACTTATGTTACTATTTCGATTGATTATGAATGATTAAAGGGGCATTACCCATTTTTATTATATTTAAAATTGTTATATATTCTAAATTTTATTTATTTACTTAGTATATATTGCCGTACCCGTATCTTATTTTTTAAAATTTTTGTCGTACCCTGTACTCGTACTCGCACCCGTACCTGTACAATTTTAATACTTAATGAAAATTTTATAAGTATATCTATAAAATTTTATCTTTATAGTCTCACATATGCGTGCTGGATATACTTTTGGAAAGGTAATCCGTTTGAAGTCATTATATATGTATATATTTGGGAGGTGGTAAAGTTTGTGGAAATCTCATTATATGTAGGTTTTGTGGATGAAGGTTTGAACACAGAGTTTCCCATTGTGATAGGAGGGTACCCTATTGGACGATGCTGTACTGATAGAATGAACCAAAGGATGGCATTGATATATGTGAAGCTTTATTTCTACCAGTATGTTTCTGTACATTAGGTGAGATTGTGTTGAAATTTATTTTGTTGTACCTTTAACTAGTATTTCTGAAAATCATTTTGTTTATTGTCATTGTAAGGATTCGGGCATATCTGTGAAGAATTTGACTCTGACTCTGTCTGCAGGTATCCACGCGCACTCCGGTCACCGGCGATGGACTCCGAGTATAGCACACAGCAAATGCACAAGAAATGGTAGCAAGAGAGAAGAGAGGGAACAAGAGAGTTGGTTTTTGCACTACTGATCAGTTTTCCAAGGAATGTGGAACCACTTTCTTTTAGTCACATTAACCTCTTATCCCTCTTATTTGAATTTAAACATTAAAGGAGTAAATTACACTCCTAAATCCACATTTATTCCTTATTTGCATATTTGGCCCAGTATCAATTGGGCTTTGGACTTACAGTCATGATTTTTTTTCTACTTTAATTTATGGATTGAGAGCATTGGCTTACTTTAATTTATGATTCTTTTCTACTTTTAATTTATATGAGCTGTGATTATTCTTGTCTGTGTTTGTTGTGTTGATATTGCTCCCTTTATGGAATAGGATGCATAATTGTCATATCAGCATATTATTGTTGAAGAAATCAAGATTACAAATAGGCTTTATTCTTTATGTTGCTAGTTATTTTCCTGCAGGTTTTTGCCTTTTTCTGTAAGGTACCTTCACTTTCTTATCTGATAGAAGTTATTCATTTATATATGTCTCTTGCCTTTTTTTTCTGCTCAAATGATGTATATGCTCACAAAGAACTCTGGAGGTATGAATTGTGGTCTGCCTAGCAATTCTTGCAGTTTTTATGACCTGCTGAAATGATGTACTGCTCCATTGAAATGATGTACTTGCTGATTTCTGAGTTTTTATGGTTGTGTCTCATTCATTTTGGAGTTTTATTGAAATGCTAATTCTGCTTGCATTTAATTTAACAGATGTTATATATATGCTTTTCTGCAGATTTCATGTTCACTCTTTGTTGTGTCTTGTTGTTATAGAACCATTTCTATGTTTTCTGCAGATTTCATGCATTTTCATACTTGGTCCTTGTAGAATTGACAAAAAATATAACATATGGCCATGCTCTGCACACTTTGACAGAATATAAAAAAAAAAAAAAAATTAGCTGTTATGTATATTGCTCATAGACTTTATGACCAATCTCAAACGATATTGTTGGGTTAATTGCTTTTTAAGGTCCTTTGTTTGTCTCTTAACATGTTAGCATGCTATATTTTTTGGTCAAATACTTATTTTGATCCTTTATCTCTTAAAAGTTTTATATTGGTCCTTTATGTTTTTCAAAAGTTTTATATTTGTCCTTCAGGTTTCATTAAAGTTCTATATTGGTCCTTTATGTTTCATTCAAGTTCTATATTGATCCTTTATGTTTTATTGAAGTTCTATATTGGTCCTTTATGTTTCATTAAAGTTTTATATTAGTCCTTTATGTTTCATTAGAGTTTCATATTGGTCATCTCAGCATTGTTTTATTTTTTACTTAAACGATGCCCTTTGGGTGTTTTTAGTGTGTCTAAGGCCACGTCAGCTATTTTATACACAATAGAAGAGATTATGTGTCCACCTCGACACGTCATGCCAGCAGTTAACTTAAGAAATTGACGGATTTGGACGGAAGAACCAATTTAGAACTTCTGAGAAACATAAAGGACTAATTTGAAACTTGAGTGAAACATAAAGGACCAAAATGAACCTTTGACCTATATTTTTTTAACTTAATTAAGATAAAGTTCGGTGAACTTAAGTTGGGAGCATTATATGGTGATTGGCATGGTTCTTTGATAAGCACTATTATACCTTTTGATTTAACATAATCATAATCTTCTTTTCTTTTTATTATTTTAATATAAGGGGTAAAGTGATAATTTTAATACATTCTCATTCTATTTTCATTCCAAAACTTTTACTAACAAACACAGTAAATACATTTCCTTTTTCTATTCTTTTCCCTTTTCGTTTCTACGTAAAGAATGTTCCCTAAGTACAGTTTTGACTTGTCAATAGAGACTATGTTTCTGATGTGAAATTCAGGAAAAAGAAGAATATGTACTCTTTGGTGTTTTTGCTTAGGACTAACTATAGTACTGTATGAATTCATGTACATTACTATCTATCACAGCATCAAGTCTATTGAAGTATTAAGAATATTGATAAGTTCTGTATCTATATTTCCTATCTACCACAGCTTCAAGAAATTTTTATGCATTGATCATATAATTCATGTATTATGCAGAATGAGATATTAATCATAAAATCAAGAGTGGTATTCACCAAAATTACATTTGATTATGTACAATAATGGCTATAAAATTTACAAACATTACAAGTGACTGAGTGAGACATGGCCACCATTTCTTTAATTATTAACAACTCATATATATATATATATATATATATATATATATACCTAATAAAGATATGCTCAAAGTACATGCTATTTATTCTTTAATTTTTAAAATATAAGGGTAAAGTACCCTTGCTGCCCCCAAACTTTATTGTAATGTTCATTCCTGCCCCCAAACTTTTTTTTGGTTCATGCCTACCCCCAAACTTTCAATTTTGTTCATGCCTACCCCTAAACTTTCAATTTTGTTCATGTCTGCCCTTTTTGCTAACACCGTTAACTTGCTTGACGGAATTTGCTAATGTGTACGATGAATGTGTATCTCTTTTGCCACGTCATTGTCCACCTCACATTTAACTTTTTACTTTTATTAAAAAAAGTAACATAATCCAAAAAAAAAACCAAACTTTTACCTTAAAATATTTTTTTATTTGGATTAGGTTAATTTTTTTAATAAAAGTAAAAAGTTAAATGTGAGGTGGACAATGACGTGGCAAAAGAAATACACATTCATCGTCTACGTCAGCAAATTCTGTCAAAAAAGTTAACGGTGTTAGGAAAAAGGGTAGGCATGAACAAAATTGAAAGTTTAGGGGTAGGCATGAACAAAAAAAAAGTTTAGGGGCAGGAATGAACATTGCAGCAAAGTTTGGGGGCGGGAAGGGTACTTTACCCAAAATATAATATAGAATAGTAATAATTAAATTTTAAAATAATAAATTAAATAATAAACCATTATTAATTACTTCCTCAAACTACCTTACATATTATCTTTATTTTCTCTCTCTCATCTCCTCAAATTTTTTATTTATTTTATTTTTAATTGTTAAAAATATATTTTAGTATGAGTTTAATGACCAAAAAGCCTATATTAATATAAAGAGTAAAACACTGTTTTGGTCCTCCACAGATGTCTCCTTTGTCAATTTGGTCCCCCACATATCAAACTGTTAGCAATTTGGTCCTTCCGTAAATTAACTTGATGACATGTCAAGTTAAGATGTGACTCAACAATTTTTTTATCTGACTAAGCATTAATTAATTTAGAGTAATTTATTTTTTATTTAAAAAATTTTATAAATTAAAAAAAAGTAAAAAAAGGACATAAATATGCTTCTTTGCGTTAAAATGAAGTATGTCAAAGTTTTTTTTTTAAAATTTTTTTTAATTTAAAAGGTTTTTTAAATAAAAAATAAATTACTTTAAATTAATTTATGCCTAGTCAAATGAAAAAATTGTTGAGTCGCAACTTAACTTGACATGTCATCAATTTAATTAATGAAAGGACCAAATTGCTAACAGTTTGATCTGTGGGGAACTAAATTGACAAAGAAAACATATGTGGAGGACCAAAACAGTGTTTTACTCTTAATATAAATATACTGGCTTGTGTTGGATTAATCCAAACTCATAATAGGAACTTGACCCGATAAGATTAAATTACTCTTCTACCCCAAACTCAAGGTATTTAAGTTTAAATTTCATGGAAAATCCTAGCTCTCTCAAATTCCTCTTCCCTCCTTGTACCATAGTTGATTTAATTATCAAAGTCCACAATAGAAATAAAAGTTCCATTCTCATCGGATACCTCCACTATAGCGTATGAATTCATCAACAACATTTAATAAACATTAATTTTTATTAAAAACATCAAACACTACAATAAATAAATATGTGAATTTATCTAACCTGTGCTTTTAGGACACATGTGAAAATCTTTTTTCATTGATCAATGACTTAAAATCTGTGAAAATTCAAGTGAAAAATATAATTTTTTTAGTATTTGAAAACTCTATTGACCAATCAAGTAAAATCTTAACATGTGCACATATTAGATGGATCCTAATCATATATATAATATATCTTTTGGCATTCTTGTTCCAATATCTATTATTGTCACTTTATATTCATTGTATATAGGGAGGGATGATCAAAATACCCATACCCAATGGATACCCTGAAAATTTATCCTGTGGGTCTGGGTATGGGCCCGGGTACAAAATCAACGGGTCCAGATCCGGGTAAGGAGGTACCCTACCTGTACCCTACTATCTTACCCGCAATAGTAATTATTTATTTTTATATATATAAGAGTAAAATACACTCCCCTCCCTTGAGAGATCATGAAAATACACTCCCCTCCCCTCTATTTTCAAAATGGACACTTCCCTCCCCTTACATATAAAACTACTCTACATTTTAATCCAACTTCACATTTTATATTGAATGGTCGTCAAAACTAATGCCCCTTTGTCTAATTTCACATTTTAATCTTCTTTAAAAAATTTGGAAGTTGTGAGTGAGTTTGAAAATGTCTTTTTTTTTTTATCAAAAAGCTATATTTGCGTTGTTTTATTATTATTTTAGTATTATTATCATTGTTAATAATATTTAAATTATTAGTATATCAATTAGATAAAAATTTAACAAATTCTGTTATTAGAATTTTTTATATAAAACTTTATTTTTGTTTATTAAAAAATTATAACTTTTAATTTTTATTTTACAAAATTACAAGTAAATCAATAATTTTTTATTGGACTCACTCATAACTTCCAGATTTTTTCAAGCGGTGTACTACACTTTTTTTTTCCATAAAGTTTGGGCAGTTTAGTATCAAAGAACATTAAAATATGAAATTAGACAAAGGGACGTTAGTTTTGAGGGCCATTCAACGGAAAATGTGAAGTTAGATTAAAATGTAGAGTAGTTTTATATGTAAGGGGAGGGGAGTGTATTTTCATGATCTCTCAAGGGAGGGGAGTGTATTTTACTCTATATATAAAGTATTATTTTTAAATTTTTTTGTGTTGAGAAAATATATAGTTCTAAGAAAAAAATGTTAAATATCTTATAGATATTAAATTAATTTAATTTTTTTATGGGTCTGAGTTCTGGTATGAGAATTTAACTATCCGTAGGGTCCGAAAATGGGGATTGATTTTGATACCCGTTCAAGTCCGGATCCAAATCTAGAGATTATAGTAACCTACCCATACCCTACCCATGATGATCCCTACTTGTATAGCCCTTAAAGGGAAAAACAACAAGTAGCAATGCTTACAACAAGAACCTTTTGATCCAACAACAAAAAAGTTGGTTTAGGTTGAAGCTTAGTACCAACCCAAATAATTTTTGTCCCAATAGCCATCTTTTCTGGCGTCCACACTAAAAGATTTGTTTATTGTCTTTAATTAATTAATTAATTGTTTTTATATATGTAATTAAAGCTTCATAACGTCATACCTCACATAAGGATTAACATGCTATCTATTTAGCATACGCAAGTGCCATAAAATTCTTGTCTGTGTGCTATAAAAAGATAAAGACTAAAGAGGTTAAAATTATAAATTATATCCTTTTGTAATGAATTTGTTTTTTAATTTAATTAGTCTTTTAATCATTGAAATGCTTACAATATTCTTTCTTATTTCACTCCTTAATTTAACGTTAAGTTTAATAATTTACTGAACTGAACATAAGGGAAGGGAAACAAGAATGAATTAAATTGGAAAAGTAAAATATGAAGAGCCAAAATAAAAATCCATTTATTTGTCAACAACTAAAATTCAATTTGACAATTTGCCTATCAAAAGGGTTGGGTCTAGTAAGATGGGAAATTAGGAATTAGTTTTTTACAACGTAATAAATTAAGATTTAAATTTTTATTAGAAAAAATGTCTACATTTACAATGGTGGCAGTATCAGTGGGGTGATGGTGGTGACAATGAAAACAACAACGATGGTGGTGGTGGGAGAGACAACTTTTTAGGGGCGAAAGTGTAAAAGTACACTACATTCCCACTCAAACCCTCGCGTTCCTTCCATATGATAATGGTTTGTGATTTCTCTCAATTATGGAAGATAACATTACTATAGTAAAAGTAGTCTCACTGTATATATCCAATCAAACATGGGAGTGGTAATCTCACCTACCTACATTCTTATTCTCACTTCATAAATTCACCAACCAAACGGACCTTAAGCCTTTCACTTATGATATCACTAAGAAAGGATAGAAACTTGGAAAATAATAAACTCCAAGTTGTAATTAAGTCCCTGCGACTATAATTTGGTAGTAATTACCATTTAATTTATGCTTATATGATTGAAGATTAATAATTAGGCTCTACTATTAACATCCTAATTATACACCACATACATGACACTTTAGTGTTTGAAATTTTCCCCAAATTGAACAAAAAGGGCAAAAAAAAAACCAATAGAGCCCTAATTTTATACCGTACGTTCTTATCTTCTCTAATAAATCGATGAGATTCACTCATCCAATATGGCTAATTTCTTTCTAGTGTGTACGCTTGGTATAAATGCACGGATTTAAAGTACTGTAAAATAAAGTACTGTAGAATAAAAGAAAGTACTGTAAAGAAAAGAGAGGAAAGAGATAGAAAGAAAAATTATGTGGGAGAAAAAGTATGATAAAAAGTATGTTTGGTACGTAAAAAATGGGTGAGTCTACGATGCAACTTATTGCATCATGCAATGCAATTTCAGTCAATAAGATTATGAAACTTGTTATTTTGTTACATCATGCAATGTAATTGGATCAATCAATGGCTACAATTGTGCCACATAACTTATTGCATAACATAGACTCACCCGTAAAAAATATGATGTAAATTTTTTTTCAGAATCGTGAGAATACATAGAATGTACTGTGTACATTCCTTACCAAACGAACCTTGGTTGTGTAAGTGATGTTGGGTTCGATCTATTTAACCAGAAAATAAACTTCAATTGAAAAGAATTTAACGACAAATACTTAATTAAAATAAATAAATAAATATAAGGACTTGACTGAAAATCAGAGTAAAATATAGGGACTCATGAATTAATTTAACCTAAAAAAAACTTAAACATATCAAGAATATACTATAAATATATGATTCGTTTGAAGAATTCACAGTGCACCAGAATTGAACATTTTTTTTATGACTGAGAAGAGAGGAAAGAGCATACTTTGAGGAACTAACAAGGATGACAGAGACACACATTATGTGACAAAAACCCAAGATTGTTATTATTATTATTATTATTATTATTTACTCTTTTTTTTTAATGTTAATATGAAGTTAAAAGAAACATGTGGGTTCTGTTTGCTTTCAGGCTTTTGAGGTGTGAGTTTTGTTTGTTGGCTGTTGGAATTTTGCCTCTAAGAGTTGTACTAATTAAGCAACCTATAAGGCATTGTGTTTCAAATATATTAATCACAATAAAAAAAGCAGCTTATTCCCTTTGGATTTTCATGCAACTACTTGAATCATTGCTCCATAGAAAGTTTGGGATAATCATGAGTAGGATATAATATTCGCTCCTGTGCTTGAACCTGAACATGAGCGAGTATCTTTATCCCCGGACTTGGACTTGAAAAATTTTAACACAATTTCTTTTCTTCAAATTATTACTTATCACCTATAGATTCATACAACTATATACAAGTGACATCACATATAATAATTTTGAATCATAAAATATATGACCAATATAAAATCTTAAAAAATTTATCATTATAAAATGATTAAATACAATAATTTATTTATTAATATTAAACTTACATTATTTTATTGATGAAATTGAGACAAATAATATATTTTTTATAATTAAATAGATGTATTTATAATATAAAAATAACATTTAAATAATTTATATAGAGCAGGTAGAATTTGGATGGGGTATCACAATTCCCATTCTTTTAATATCCAAATATAGATCAAATAAGTAAATATTACGAGTCTTCATAAAATATGAATATTTTAATAATTTCTATAAAAACCTTCTTCTGAAAGGTATCAAAATTATAATCTTGCCCACCTCTTTTCTATGCATGTAAACTACTGCTAATTTCTCTTATGGACAAATCATTGCTTGCTAAGTGTGTGGGAAGTATAAAACAGAACTATTATATGCCATTTTAGTACTTTATTTGGGTGATTAAAATCAATGAAGAACACGGATTATCTTATCATAAAAATTTTTAATATCTTGCTTTTCATAATTTTAAAATCTAAATAAAAAAAAATTAATATTATTATATTCTTTCCATCCCTTCCTCCTATGTTTGGATTGAAGGCAAGCGACTTTAAAGGAAAAGGGGAAGAGAAAGAAAAAAAGGCCAAGCGATGATTTCTTTTGGTTTAAGAGTGAATTCTCTGTTATTATGTCATTCTTTACCATTAGAGAGAGATAGAGATAGAAGGTGGGATCCACATGTTGTGGACCTTACCCTCTATCTCTTTCTCTTCGAGCTGGTAGAAAAAAAATAATGACAAAAGATTCATTTTGGATTTCTCCTCTTTTTTATTGGATCTTCTAAATTTTTTTAATTTGAGGTAACTAACATTAATGAAAAAGGAAGATTAATGAGTGTTAATATAAAGTTCTCCATTTTCTTTTCTTTCAAAATTTAAAAATCCACATAAGGAGAAAAATTCATAATTCTCTTCCCTTCTCCTTCATTCCCCTCAATCCAAACATAACTTAAATGAATATAAGTAAATATTCCATTAAAATTATGAAGAGATTTGGTTTGTGCAAAGCACAAAATACCCCTTATTGTAATACCAAAAAAAAAAGTTGCAAAGAAATTGATCAAAGGGGGACCAAAAAACTTGTGATAAAAACTAATGTTATCATTTCCAAATCATCTACAATTAATACATTTACTAAAGTTGTAATATTATGCCAACTTTGTCTCTTCTTAAGTTTGTCTTCTTCAACTTAGATGTACATCATACAAAAGCAGTAGAAGTATATATATATATATATATATCAACGGCTCTAAATCTCTTAAACCTCCCCAATCTGAAGAAGATGTCTTTTTGGAATTTTTCTTTCTGATAAGATTCTACTCTTCTTCCCTTTGATTCATTCTTTAAAAAAACTTATCAATAATTAAATAATATAATAACATTTCAAAGAAGGGAACAAATCCAAATCAGACAAGCATGCAACAATATGCCTTTATAATTACCCATCATCATCATCATCAATCTCTAATCAATATTGTTACATACATCAAAAAGCCTTATTATGAACAATACTTCACTACTAGAGTACTGAAAATTCAATACTCCTTCCGTCCGTTATTTGTCATTTGTCAATATTAATATAAATTTAGACCCTAATCTATTTAGGGTGGATTCCAATTTATGTGGGTCCTTATTAATATTGACAAATGACAAGTAATGAATAGAAGGAATACCGGAAATTCACTACTACACGACTTTTATCCCCTTATTATAACTATTAGTTGTCATCAGCTCAATTCTTCTTATAAGCAGAAAGCCAAAAAACCAACACATTCTCTCCTATTATTCTCATGGAAAACCAAAAGACCCCATCATCACAATATCCACTACTTTCTTCTCAAATCTCATACATAAACCATTATTCACATGATGATGATGATAATAAAAAACCCTATAATGAGTTCAGCACAGACAATAGGAGGATCATGGAGGTTCCCACAAGAAGATCATCAGATTCAGACATAATTATGATGAAGAAGAAGAAGAAGAAGATGAAGATGATGATGATGATGAATGAGAGGAAGTACCTTGGGGTGAGACAAAGGCCTTCAGGAAGATGGGTGGCTGAGATCAAAGATTCCTCACAGAAACTAAGGCTTTGGCTTGGAACTTTTGATACAGCACAAGAGGCTGCTCTGGCTTATGACTCTGCTGCTAGGCTTCTAAGAGGAAGAAATGCCAAGACAAACTTTCAAATCCCTTCTTCTTCTTCTTCTTCTTCTTCTTTAGGGATCAATTATTGCAGCTTTTTGGGTAAGAATCCAAGGGCTTATCACATTCTGAAGCATGCATTAATCATGAAGAACCATCATCATCATCATCATGCACTACAACTTTCTTCCACAAAATCCATAATGCCTGATCATTGGGAAAACAACATCATCAGTAATAATATTAACACGATTAGAGACCAAGAATTTGACACTAGACTTGTTGAAGAAAGTACTTGTGAAGATGCCTCTTCTTATTCTTCTTCTTCAGGATGTTGTGGGTTTTCATTTGGGAGTTCTAAGGTTTACTCTTCTGTTGTTGTGGCTCCTTCTTTCAGTGACTCATTTTTTCAAACAGATGGTGTGCATGAAGAAACCCCACCACAAGCCTTGGCCATATCTCACACTACATGAAGCGAATTCTTCTGTTCTTCTGCCTCCAATTCTTTCAATATTGCTTCATTTTATCAAACAGAAGATGGTGGCAAACCAAACCCAGCAAGAAGGAAATGGATTTTCAACATTAATTTTCTACATTTCTTGGTGGAGTTATGAGAGAGATAGAGAAAAAGAAAATTTTTTCACATTTCTTAGAGGAGTTATGAGAAAGATAGAGAGAAGTAAACTTTTCTCTTTCTTAATTCTTCTCTCTCTTAATTTTCTTTCTCTCTATCTCTCTCATAACTCCACAAAAAATATAGAGGATTACTTTAAATGATCTATTTCCCAGTGAGAAGCCTTACTCAGTGTAGTTCTTTGCAGTAAGAGAGAGATAGGATGAAAAAAGAAATTAGACTTTAATCCGTTCAAGGTGGATTTGTATTAGTATATGTCCCTTTTTATTTTTCTTCTTTTTATCTCTTTCTTATTGCAGAGAATTGCACCTCCCTCTTATATCCGTTTGCCGAGGATCTATTCACCTCATATGTCTCGGATTTGGATTTGTTAAAGTACAAGTGCATAAAATATACAACATAACCGTTAGATAAGAGTGTTACAGTGCGAAAGTAAATCTCGATTATCGTCTAACGATCTTGATCTTCATGCAAAATGCACTTTAGCGGATCCAATGAAGCAAATTTTGAGTCTTATTGTAGACTTTCATAGCCTTGTGCTGTCTATGTCTTTCTTCCGTGGGCTTGAAAAGGTTATGAGAATTGGACATTATTTTCTTTTTCAAATTTCTAATATTTTAAAATATATTTGCATTGTAAAGTTAATAAATTTTGTTCATATGTATATTAAATCAAATAATTTAAACAATTATACTTTTTTTACTATAATTAAATGATAGTATTTGTTGATAAAATGATTTGCTTCCATAAAAATTAGATAAGTAACACTCACTATTTTTTTTTCATCAACACACTGACTATTTTTTAAATGGAAAAAACTTAGGTCCATTTTCTTATGTCTATTTCATCAAGTTCCCTAATATAAATATGACACGTAGCAAAAAGTGTTTAAATGACCAATCACAATAGAGAGAGAATATAAAAGACCACCTTTTATATGACCAATCATAGAAAAAAGAGAGTGTAAATACAATATGATTGGTGGAACTTGATGAAATGGACATAAGGAAATGGACCTAAGTTTTTTCCTTTTTAAAAAACCTTAAAATGTCTTTTAGAGGCCAAATTACTCTTTTGGTCCTCAACGTTTGCACCAAGTTTAATAATGGTCCTCAACGTTTCAAAAAGTTATTTTAGGTCCTCAACAATTTTTTTTTTGTCAAAATTGGTCCTCCAGCATAACTCCGTCTGATTTTTTTTGTTAAATGCTAACATGGAAGGCTTATGTGGCACACTCTCTCTCCTACGTGTCATATTTGAATGATATGGCACCCTCTCTCACTCAAACTCAGCAAAACGACGCCGTTTTGCTAAGTTGGAGTGAGAGAGAAGTGATGCAAAACGGCGTCGTTTTGCTGAATTGGAGTGAGAGAGGGTGTCATATCATCCAAATATGACATGTAAGAGAGAGGGTGTGCCACATAAGCCTTCCACGTCAGCATTTAACAAAAAAAATCAAACGGAGTTACGCTAGAGGACCAATTTTGACCAAAATAAAAAACGTTGAGGACCTAAAATAACTTTTTAAAACGTTGAGGACCATTATTAAACTTGATACAAACATTGAGGACCAAAAGAGTAATTTGACTGTCTTTTAGACGTTTCTTGTTTTTAACCTATCTTTAAAAATATTTTCAAAAAAATTTATTTTTAGTTGAACAATATCAAACACATTTTTAAATTTCAATTTTTATTTTCAATGAAAATGAAAACGAAAACACACTCTAAATTTTAGATCATTGGTTAGGCTACATATTTTTAGAGGGAGGAAATATATATATATATATATATATATATATATATATATATATATTTCAAATTGTTTTTTTTTTTGTAAACATTATATTACATACTGTGAAAAAAGTGGGAATGTCACTAAAAATCATCAAACTTCCCTTCTCTTGATTTACACGTTCAATTCGTTTCCATTGTATTACTAACCAAAACTTTATGGGTTTCGTTAATGAGTGCGTTTAAGTTTTTTTTTTATTAAAGATTTAGTCTTTAAAAAATAAATATCTTTTAATTTACCTTGTAAAAAATAAATATCTTTTAATTTACCTTGTAAAAAATAAAATATTTTAATTTAACCGTTGAAATATTAATTTCCAATCAATTGGTTTTGTTTAATTGGACAAATAAAAAGTTAACTAACATAAATAGTAATGGGAGCTAACAGACATTAGATGTGTAATTTATAAAATAAAATACATCAAATTTATAAAGTACACATAAAAATACAAATAATGCATTTAGACAGTTTAATTTGTAAATATAATTTTCATTATTTTGAGAAAATATTTAGTGTTGATCCTTGACATCATGACATGTGTGAGAAAGTTGTATTAAAATAAAATTGTGTTTAAACTTTAAGAGTACGTTTGATAGTAGGGAAGTTATTTTAGTAGAAAAAGAAAGTGGAAGTGGAATTAGTGAGAGGAAAGTGGAAATGGAATTAAAGTGAAAGGGAGATAAAAGTGGAATTAGTGAAAAGGAAGTGAAATAGGATTTAAAAAAAGTGTCTTTGTATGTATCAAAATAGAATTAGATTATATAAAAGATAAAATTGGAAATGACAATTTTGTCCCTTACCCAATACATGAAAGATAAAAGGTAACTTTCCTAAATTTAGTAACATGGACAAAGTAGTAATTTTTATTTTGTTTGGGGCAAAATTGACATTATATAAATATTTTCTTACCCAATACGCAATTTCTCTCTTTTTCTATAGGTAACTCATCTTCCTTCTAAATAGGCAACAAAAATTCCCAATAGACAAATTTTTCCCGCAAACTAAACATGCTTAGAATAAAGAACTAAATTTCCTTACAACCAAACGTATTAAGACAAAAAATCAAACTTCCTTGTCACTAATTCTATGCTACCAAATCTAAAGCGTTGAATTTGAAACAAGGTCACAGGTTCATTTTTGTCCTCTATGTTTCACTCAAGTTTCAAATTAGTCCTTTATGTTCTAAAAGTTTTAAATTAATCCTTTATCTTTTTCAAAAATTCTAAATTGGTCATTTCGTCAAGTCCGTCAATTTCATAAGTTACTTATAACCAAACGTATTAAACGTATTAAGACAGAAAACCAAACTTCCTTACCACTAATTCTATGTTACCAAACGTGCTCTAAGCTACCAAATCTTAAGTGTTGAATTTGAAACAAATATTATAAATTTCTCTCTCTCCCTCTCTGTTTTTTGTTTAATTAAAAAATACAATATATAATAATTATTGTTATATTTTAAAATAATGCAGTAAATGATAAAAAAATTATTTCCTCAGTTTTCTAACCATTACCTATTATATCTATTTTTCTTTCACACATAATATATTTTATTTTGTCTTTTATTAATTATCAAATACCTATTTTGTAACACCAATAATAATAAAAAATTAAAAATCATATTAATAGAAATAAGCTATTATTATTTTTTTGGTTATCTTCTATGTTTATTCACATAATGGCATAATGCTGAGAAGTGTTTATATTCAATATTTGATAATCCATCAAATAAAATTACTTTCAGAGAAAGTACTCATAAAAAAAATTGACTTTTAGAAAACGATTTGTCCAATAAGTTAGAACTCATAAGTGCTCCTTAGTTGTCATTAAACTAGAAATTAAACTTACGTGGCGTGCTGAGATGGACATATCATCTCTCTTACGTGTCCATTTAAGCTGACATGTCACTCCACGTCACCGCCACGTCATCTTCTATTTATCCTATGTGATAACGTGCCATAACACGTCAGCTTAATGGACACGTCAGCAATTAACTTGAGAAATTGACGACGTAAGTGGACGAAATGACCAATTTGAAACTTCTGTGCAACATAAATGACTAATTTAAAACTTCGATAAAACATAAAGGATCAAAATAAAATTTTTGACTAAAAAAAAAAATAATAATAATGAGAGATGATGACTCTCTTAAATGAGAAAAGGCTATTGTCATGTCTTAGTAAATGGTAGTAGTCATTTTCCTAGGCAGCCACGCCCCTACCTAATAACTATAGCCGCCACCCAAACACATCATTAATTGAAAATGTGGTTGACGGTTGAAATTGAAGCACTTGGTATCCATGCTCCTTATAATAATCACTCCTTTTTGAATTATTTGCTCCAACATATCAAAACATGATTAGAAGAAGCCAAAGAGTGGCCATCACAATTATCTAATTCAAAAAAATTAATCAGATTAGTTACAATCTCAATAATTGTTTTTATCAAGTTTTTGAATAAAATATAAATGAATACATTATTTTTCAATTTCTCTATTATTTTTTTTGGCAATAATACGATAGTAAGAGAATGCATTCTCAAATACTATGTATATCCGATAGAACGTCAATGACATACATGTTAGAAAGACTAACAAAAGCTTAACCAAAAGATTATTACACATGCGTAAAGCACAAGTAATTTTATTTAGTTATAATTATTTAACTAGCCTACGTATCAAGTAAAATTTTAAATAGTTTTAAATTAAAAATATAATATTCGAGATATTATCCGACACAATAATTCGAACATTAATTTATTAAATTAGGAAGGACTAATTTCATTAAACAAAATCCTCGTTGGTACATATAATTCACATTCTAATTATAGTGCTAGAGAACTTATTACCTTGTAATTTCTGTAGGTGGCCAAGAATTATATATAATCCCAAAGGCAACTAATTGTTTTTACCCGGACCTTCCTTGCAACCAAACATGCAGAAAAAAATATTCATATAATTTCTGGGTGAATTATATAAAGTAATTATAATTTTTTTAATATATGAACTTTAGAACCTAATGAATAAAAATTCCTTGGTTATCACATAACGTGTTAAGTTGAAACAGAAATTCAAAGATAATGAATTTATACCTACGTAATTCGTAAAAGATTAAAGTTTACATAGTTCGAAAGAATATTCAAGAAGACCACTAAGCATTAAAATTACTTGAGAAATTGTCGCCTTTGAGTGTGGTTAGAATGCCAAGGGCGATTATAGATTGCTAGCCAAGGACTTTGCAAGGTTGACAGATGGCAGACTTGGGAGGAAGCACTCACGGTGGAGGGCTGGATCCCTAGTTGATGGGATTGGTCACGTTGGTGGATGTGACGGCATAGCAATTAGGCACTTCTAGACGGAACTAGAACGTGAGAAAAATGATAAAGAAAGTGGAGAGATGCGGAATGCTATAGATGTAGTGTTTAAAGTTTCGTGTGAAACCCGTATTTATAATAGGCGTCATAGGCCATTTACCGTAATCTAACTTTAATCCGTCGTAATTAAAATATTATCTAAGTCAAATATTATTGATTCAGCATAAAGTCAACGTCCCACCAAAAACAATCGTATTTTGAAGAGACCAATTCTTCAATAGTTCAAAGTGAAAGACAAAATTGATTAAAAATTAAAAGTTTAAAAATACAAATTAAAGAAAACAAAGTTTAGAAGCAAGATTCGCAAAATACTTGTGCCAAAATCATAATAACTTTGATCTTTAATATTAACTGACGCAATATTTTCTGCTAAATTTAAATCATCCAAACATTAAGGTCTAAAGTTTTTAAGTTGTTACAATTAATTAAGTTACTTTTCCCCTCCATTTAAGTTAATATATAGAATAACAATGATGAGTGCTACTTTAACAAGAACCGAATCTGACTTTCCTATATTTGGTACACAAGTTTGGCAGCATATAGTTCCCTGAGAGGAAAAAAGCAAAGATAAATTCAATATTCAAACTAGAACAGAAAAATAAAAAAAGGAAAAAGAAATCATGCAAGGAAGGAATTTAAGATGAGTGAATAGGGAACAGGGAAAAGGAATCACAATAAATAAAGAATATCCTCATAGCCTTGAAGATGAACGTTGTAAATTAAAACATTATTACGTACTCATTATTCTCAGAATCAAAATCGTACTTGGCTTTATTCCCATTTTGCATAGACTCATCAGAGCTTTAGTTTGATTTCATTGAATTCATAAGCAGGAATTTGATACCCAGATTCTCTCATAATCAGCTGAGGGAGATTCGATCTCTTCCGCAACTTGTACTCCAAACACTGTAGCTTTCATGCAGGCAAGACCAAGACACAGTACAGTTATAACTAGTGTGAGCAATATTATAGTATTGCTCTCTGCTCAGGCCAAAAAATATTATAGTATTGCCTTCCACATAGAAACCTTACCATCGCAAAAGATACCTTTTCCTTTACAAGAAAGCAACAAGCAGAGACCTTTAAACCATCTGCTCAAGAAAATGACATTTAAAGTAACTTCACTCCCATGAGCTTCTTGAAAAAGTACCCAGACCATAATTAAGAAATCCAAATTCCTTAAATGAAAGAGAAATTCTCTCTCTTTCTTTCTTTCTTTCTTTCTTTCTTTCTTTCTTTCTCTCTCTCAATATATATATATATATAATATTTGTACAAAATATGTCAAAATCAGTATTTAAAGCAGTGGAGTAAAAACTGAGAGTAGCCTATATATATCAAAGCTACAAGTTTATCCACAAAGTTTCAACCAAACAATTCAGCAGGTTTCAGCCCCCCAAGACATAGTGGCATCCATGAGAACAATCAAATTGCGTAGCGATCTGCTGCCTTTGGAGATTAGTGTAGTTGTCTAAAATATTAGAGCTAAAGAAAGAAACAAAATTTAGTCCATAATCTATTCAGTGTAGGATCCACTGTCTTTAATTTTTTATTCTTATCTCTCTCCTACTATGAAGAACATCTCTTTCACTTAATGTAGAGGATCCAAAATCAATGAAATGACTTGGGTACTTCTTTTGAAAAGTAAATAGTAAATAATAGTCTGGTGATGAGTTATATAAATATATTCTTATATTCATAAGAGAACTTGATGAAGGTAAACATGGAAAACAATAATTATGCATTTATGCATACTAGATGCTGTAAAAAAGCAGATCTTACCCACAAGCAAGAAGCTCATATAGCCTAAAGCCCTAAACAGATTGAGAAATGATTAATCAAGCTATTAACACAAGGTGAATATGATGAGGGGGAAAAAAGTTTGGGGGTAGGAGAAGCTGCTTTTACTTATGGAAGGAAATTACACCTGAGAGAAATTCCAATTTGGTGTAAATTGGTTGGGTTGTTAATGGTAAGGATGCCTTTGAATTAAAATCCTATGACTTTAATTCTTGAAAGGAAAAAACAGGAAGATAACAATACTACAAGGAAAAAACTAAAGAAAGAAAGAACCATAAGCGAAAAAGAAAAAAAAATCCATAGAACTTCCACTTTTGCAACAGATGAGTAAACACTCTGCCTAAAACGAGTAATTAGATCTATATGCATTATATTAAATGGTTAATCCATTGAACCAAGAATATCACCTAGTAAGCTGCAAGCAAAATCGTCTAGATTCAGCTATCGACCCAAATAATTAAACCTATTGACGAAGAAAGAAACCAAGAATCTGCTAATCCATTAGAGAAAAAGGGAAAAGAACTAGTTTCAAAAGAAACGCTGACAGAGAGAAAATTTCAAGCGAAATCTAGTTGGCTCGACACAAGGAACACAGAGAACTAAGCAATGTCAGATTCAGGGAAAGAGAAACAAAAGAAAATCCAAAATTAAGCTAGAAAGAGCTCCATCCTATTGATTTCTAACAGGAACAAAAGGTCAGATTCAGATTATACAGGTTTCCCACGGTTTCTCGGGAACCAAACAGCACTAGGAAAATTAGCCAGAGAAAGAAAAAGCAGAGAAAGAAACAACAAACAAAGAGGCAAAGTGAGTGAGCGCTGGATGCAGAGGTTTATCGACCGATTCATGCTTTGTGTTTTTGCCACAACAAAATTCAGGAAGAGATCGATGAACCGCTGCGTCCAGTGACTTCACCCCCCAATCTTCGCAAAAAATTAAAAAAAAAAATCGCAATCACGAAAACGACATCGCATAAACAGAGTCACTTCCTTTCCTTTCCTTCCCTTCCATTCCATTCCAAGATCCAACAAATCTTGTTTTCCTTCAATTGAATCAATAAACATCAAACGCAATATCAGATCTGAGCATAAAAAGAGAGTATAATATAGTATGTAACATGAAAATTGAGAAGAAAAGAAGCAGTGCCAGCTAGGTACTCCTTGAATCAAAATCTACATCAAAAAACAAAGAACGAAAGAAAGAAAGAACAATAATAATAATAATAATAATGAATGAATGAAAACTGAAAGAAGATGAACGATAGGTATAATCCGACGAAGAGAAAGTGAGAGAGAGAGAGAGATACATATAAACCAGGAATCTGTGGAGGTGACCATTGTCGTAGGGGTGTGTGTGTGTGCGCGCGTGTGTTTCTCTCTCTCTCTCTCTCTCTCTCTCTTTCTTCTCTGATTTTCATCTCTCTTCTTGTTGATGCGAGTCACAGACGCACAGTGACTTTTGAAGGGGCGAGTATTGAGGATCTGTTTTTGTTTTGTTTGTTTGTTTGCGTCGGGAGCTGGATTTACCATTTTGGCCCTCGCTTTCTTAAACACATGTGATGGCTTCAATTCATTGGGTGGACCCATTGGACTTGGACCGATCATTGATCCGATGAATAGGGGTGGCAATAGGCGGAAATCTACTCATTTTTTTATTATCCGAATTCGTCCAATAAATTTAATATTTGAACCCTTACTGAATTCGAAAAAAATTATATTTTTAATATTCGTATCCAAAATTTTATTTAATAATATTAATTTTATTAATTGAAATGATAAAATTTTATTTAATATTTAATATTATAATTAATAATATATATATTATTTTGGATATTAGATATTGAGTATCTTATCCGTTCATTTATTTCGGACGGGTATAAGATATCCGAAGGTAATATTCGCATCCGCTCAATACCCAATGGATAATCATATTTTATTACCCGTACCCAATCCGATATCCGATATCCATCGAATATGAATAGTTTTTTTGGACGGATACCATCGGGTACCCATAATTTAACTACCCATTGCCACCCCTACCGATGAAGGGCTTGGATCATAGGGTCACTAGTCCAACCGTCATGTCACTAGTCTAACCGGTTGGCCCGTGATATATATATATATATAACATTTTAAATATTGATATTTTTTATATTTTACAACTACAAACACTATTAAAAAATATATTAATGCATGAGTTTATACTTAATATTGGAATAAGAAAAAAAAAACAAATAAACATTACAATTTATAAATAATCAAATATATTTAAGTTTTTTTTTTGCCTGAATATATTTAAGTTTAAAGATTGCAATAAAATGAAATAATCACACTCCATAATTATTCATAATTAAAATTAAACCAAACATATATAAACCAACCAATATTTTAAAAATTGGACCGTACATTGAACTGGAAAATCTTTCAGGTCATGGGCTAACCGGTTCAATCGGTTAATCTGGTGGTTGAACTGGTTGATATTATATATATATAAATAATAATATTTGAATAATTTTTATATCAATATATATTTTTTATATTACAAAAATTATATTTTTAAACATGGATTTAAAATATAATGAGTAATTTATATTATTCAACTATATATATAAAAAAAATAAGCTCAAATAATATTAATTAAAATATTTATATCATTTACACACTATATTAGTTGTTTTATAATCATATAAGATTTAAAATTATAAGATACACAATGCATGTATTTTTTCTGGCTTGCACAATGCATATAGTTAAGTTTAGCTCAAAATGTCAAACCCAACTCCAAAAAATAAAAAATAAAAAAAAACGGGTCAATCAAAACCGATATGGTCACCGGTTATTTATCGGGTTACTAATTTTGACGAGTCAAACCCAAGTCAACTTTAAATTGGGTTTTTAGCTAAACCCGAACCAGACAAACGACCGATTCCCGGTCCGACCGTTCGGTCTGGGTTTTAAAACATTGAAACCAAAAAATTAATGGTCTAAGTTGAAACTATAATTCAAGTATAATAATACAAGATAATAAAATAGTATTAATTGGTTTCACATAAATTAAGTTGTGCGTAATTTTTTAAAATTTAAATAATTTTCTTGCATTTTATATTATATTAATATGATTTATGAGTTTAAAGTAATGAAAAACTCTAAGTCACGTAATAATGTTAATATAAATTAGAAAATAATATTGTAAAATGTAAACTGATAATAAATAAAATAAAATGGCAATATATATCAAAAGCATCAACACCGGTTTACCGGTCCATCGGTTAGATCGTCCGGTCCGGTTCCAAAGACTATGATTTTACGGTACATCACTCTAGAAAATTAAAAAAATTATATTTTTTGTTTAAAATACATAAAAATTTTCTTAAGAATTATAAAATTATAGAATTACTTATTTTTCAAAAAGTGTTTATAAAAATACCCAAAAAATTAGAAGGATATGTAAAATGTTTTTAAATCATATGAAAATAAGATCATGAAGATGCTAGAGATCATGAAGATGAGTTTCAAAACAATATAGAAATTAATTTTGATGTAAATGGATTTGAGTTTGATGGAGATCATGAAGATGAGTTTCAAAACAATATAGAAGTAACCAGAGAAATTGATATAGATGAGAACAATGACAAAGATACAGACATGTTTGCAATTTGAGCAAGGTGGAGATGATAACTATGATGATCAAGAAAATTTTGAAGATGATATTTTGAAACCATTTGTTGGTATGAAGATTGATTGGGAGAATGATGCATGTCATATAGTTGCTTTTGCTTGAAGGAAAAGAAAAAAAAGAAGAAGCTATAGGATAGATACTATATTTATAAATATATATTTTGGAATTTAAAATATATATAAGAACAAAAAGTAATTTCAATCTCTTACACTTTTTTTAAAAATGTATATTAGATATTAATATTATTTTATTTTTATATTATTTTAAAACATTTTACATATCCCTTCTAAATTTTTAGGGTATTTCTATAATTTTTTTTTTAAAAAAATTGAGTAATTCTATAACCTTATAACTTTTAAGAGATTTTTTTAATATATTTTAAACAAAAAGTATAATTTATTTAATTTTTTAGAGTGAGGTACCGATTATTCGATTGCTTACACTATATATAATTGTGAGCTTTTTAGAGATCCTATTGGGAGGTGACATGTAGCGGATTCATGTAAAAATGCATAAACCCAAACTCATGTGATCATCACTTTTAAATTTATGATTCATGGTAAGCATATAAAGAATTTTATCTTTTTTTTCTAAAATGAAAAAAAATTAAAAGTAAAGTTTTTTGGGTATTTGCTATATGAAAATCTTTAATTATAGATTTAATTTATAATCTCTCTTAAAGCTCACAAAAAAAAATAGTCTTGCAAATTATTATCTTTTATATTCTCTCTCACATAATTATTTATACAACAACTTTATACCCCCCTTTTTCAGGCTAAAAAAAACAACTTTTTACTATGTAGTATCTTATTTATATTGAAAAACTTCATCACATGATAAACTTTACCTAATAAATTTACTCCTTTAGGCCATGTTACATGGAATTTGTAAGGAACTCTAACATTTTCTTACAAATTCTTGTACCAAACATACTTTACTTTTTATCAGTTTTTGTCTTTATTTTTTCATATTTTAATATAAAAATAAAATAATTATTTTACCCACTTTTATTTCATTCTCTTAGAAACATACCTTACTTTTTATCAGTTTTTGTCCTTATTTTTTTTATATTTTAATATAAAAATAAAATAATTATTTTACTCACTTTTATTTCATTTTCGTTTCATTTCCATTTTGATATTTTTTTTACGTTAATCTAACCAATCAAATTCCCTTCACATCCCTACCACATTCTAAGTAAGAAACGAGCCCTTAATTTTTAGATGTGTACTTCTTCTATCTTCCACCATGTTTCTCCCTTTTACCTTACCATCTTCCTCTCTAATCCTAGCCATCCATCATCGTTAACCAGCCTCCAAATTAAACGTCAAAATATATATATTACCCAGATTTTCATTCTCAGAGTTTCACTATTATTCTAATCCCTGACATAATTCATACAATACAACACTAGCTTACCCATTTAAAATATATTTTGCTTTAATTTGTATTTGCTTATTAGATTCTTTAAACATTCGCATAAGTGGAAAATTTGGTAGCTTTGGATTTCAAGAAATGCTACCTGCTGCTTCTTTCTTCCAAACGCATTCGAGCTTCTTCAAAGCCATGATAGCATCAAACTGTGTCGTTGCCATTAGTTCTTTCGAACCTTCTGCTCGTGTTAATTAGAGTGGGAAACATTGGAATTGTTGGCATCCACAAAAATAAAAAGAAACAGAGAAAGAGGGATAGAAAAAAATTTTATTACTTATAATTTTTTAACGAAAAAAATTACAAACCTCTCTCAATATAATTTTTGAATAGAAAAATTGAAAACTCTCTCTCAATTGATACACAGTATCCAAATCCCCTTACACCATTTGGTTGTAAGCTAATAGTAGTGGTGTGTATTTAGAAGCCCAAATCACTCTTTCTTATATACGCTCTCATTAGGGGTGACAATTTTGACCCAAACCCACCAACCTAATCAAAGCCAATTGCATTTTGACCAAATTCAACCCAACCAATTAATAAATTGGTCGTGTGGGTCAGGTCAGAATTTGACCCATACAAATACGGATCGGGTTGGATAAAACCCATAGTTAACTCAATAATCCATCTAATCCATCTAATGCCCCAAATCTATCCTTCAGGGATTTCCGACTCCATTCTGCGACATTCGATCAACTTCTTCTCTTCCATTAATTTTTTGTGGGGCGGGGGCGGGTCACCTGCGGTCTAGTCTGCAAAAAATTAGAAAAAATAAAAAAATAATATAACTTTGTTTAAAATGTGTATAAATTAAAATGTTTTGGATAATTTTATGTGTTAAACAATAATTTTATTCTTACAATGTGTATAAAGAATTTTAAATAATGATACAAATTTAATAAAATTTGATTTAAAGTGAAAATAATATTAATTTTTTAAATAAATACATTAGTTGCATAATATATTTGTCAACAGTGAGATCAAAGTGAGAAGAGGACATTACATGTAACTGAATCCAATAATTCAGTGGGAAATTAGTTAACAGTTATGGAGAAAGGAATAATTAAGACACGCTTTAGTTGATATATGCATGTAGTACTGAGAATAAAGGATGAGTTAAAACAAATGTATTTCTCTAATGAATTCAGAAATATATATATATATATATTTGTCATAAAAATTTTTTAGTGACCTTTTATTTGTTAGATAAATAAAAAACACAAAAATTATAACATTATTTTTAAAAAATTTTTAGTTAATTCTTTTTTTAAAATAAGTGGCATGCGGACTAACTCGTTTAACTCACGAGCCACTATGGGCGAGTTTGGGCATCATTTCTCAAGCCTGCTTACTGAATGGCCCAGTCCAGCCACAGCCAGACAGTGCTAATTAAATGTATAAGGGTGTAAGGCACATATGCATGGCGTAATTTTAGTTTAATTTATTTTATATCAGCTTTTTAATATTTTTAAGGTATGTTGTTTTGACTAATTTCTTCTCATGGTAGCATACCTGAATTTCTTTTCATGTGAATGAAGTTACATAAGTAAAATTTGAAATTATTTGTTGTTTTGTTTGTTAGAAGTTTGAGTGTTTGATAATGCTTCTGATTTGTCTACCTTGTTGAAAGCTTGTTTTCATGCTAACTATGTTGGAGTTAAATTCCCTAGAGAAATCAATAATTGTTGACAAGTAGTTGTAGGATTTGATTTTTATTGTTTCCTAATGTTTGGTAGAGAATTGTATCAGTGTTGAACTCAACACTTTATATTATTTGTCTGGTGGATTTGATTTTTATTATCTTTATTGATATAAATATAAGGTAGAGCGATTAGTAGGTTAAATAAATTAAACTAAATCAAATAAAATAACAATAAAAAAATTAATGGGTTGGTGAGTTGATGGTTTTAACTCATAATTAATGGGTCATAACTCATTATAACCAATTTAAAATTTGACCAATTTATGACCCCAACTCATTTATAACTTAACCCAAATTTGACCCAATTCAAACCCACTAAAATCACCCATTTTTCCAACCCTAGCTCTCATGTCTCATCACGTTTGTGATTTAAGTAATATAGGTCTAATTTTGGAGAACTACACTCAACAGGAATTACAAACCAAGGTCGATTAAATCTTACTTTAAATTTTTTATGAAAAGATGAAATTTTAAGATGATAAGGCAGTCATTTACGATCACCTCACTTGAGAAGATAATGACAAATGTCTTTAAGGGACTAAATAGTTAACGATGGTGATTTTTCAAAGACCAAATCATTTATTTCAATTTTTTCAATAATTAAATTATAAATTGACCAAGAGTTTAAAAGTATATTTCGGTGATATTCATTCCATAGAGAGAAAAACATTCCTTTCATTTTTTCTTTTATGAAAAGAGCTTTCCTACAAATGAGGGTTCTATACTCCATAGGATCATCCTCTCATGAACAAATGTCAAAGCCAAACATGGGAGAAATGGGAATATTTTGCTTTTCCACTCCAGTTCTATCACCTCAAATCTTTAACCAAGCAGGCCCTATGATATTCAATTATACTCGTCAATTAAAAAAAAATCTTATATCTAGTCAAATATTAAATAAAGTATACAAATAAATGAATATAATTATTTATTGGGTATTGGACTTGTGAGAATATAATGGCTCTAGATACTATATATCTATTCAAAATAAATGGGTAGAAATAATTAACGGTATATGCAAATGTGATTGTTTCCGTAGTTTTTAATATAATTTGGTGTCAAATCATATATTTATCTATATATTTTTTATCAATTTAGCCGACTCTATTTTGTGGTGATGCGGTGCTAATTATGACTAAATTGACAAACCACCATTGCTAAATATATGATTTAAAAACATTAAAGGTTACGAAGATAATTACATTTGTATATATCATTAATTATTTACACAAAATTTTTGAATGAATATTGAATTACTTTCAAATTGAAAGCCCAAGGGCACAATTAAAAGCAAACAAAGTTTATGGATATAATTAGGAAAGATCCTAAAATTTAGTAGTATCAGAAATACTTTTTCCTTTTTTTATAACTATGTTATAACTTCTTATGATTTCTCAGTTTTTCTCTCTCATCCTTTTTGCTTAAATTACATATTTTATTTTAGAGCAAATCATTTTTTTTCGAAAAGATCTTTAAATTACACTCCTTTCTTTTTATTTTGAAAATCTACACTCTCCGATTTGGAGAAAACTTATATTTTCATTGTTTTTGACTAAAATACCCTAAATAACATTAATTTTCTAAAAAAATTATAATTGTTATAAGAAATTTTTTAAAAAAATTATTTCAAAATTATTTATTTTGAGCTAAAAAAATGGATATTTTGGTCAAAATTGATAAAATTATAGATTTTCTTATCATAAGTTTTCAAAACAGAAGAGAGTCGAGTGTAATTTAAGTATCTATCAAGGAAAGGAAAGGAAGTGTAATTTACTTTTTATTTTAGATTCCATATTATATACTGTATGGTCATGTTTGGTTGCAGAAAAATCATTTTGATGAGAAAAGGGAGGTGAAAGTGGAATTAAGTGAGAGTAATAAAGTGGAAGTCGAATTAGCGAAAAGGAGGTGTATTTAGTATGTAGAAAAATAAAATTAGATGATATAAAAGATAAAATTAGAAATGATAATTTTGTCCCTTGCACAATACATAAAATAAAAGGCCTTAACTTTCTTAAATTTAACAATGACAAAAGGTCATTTTTAATTTTTGTTAAGGGAAAATTTAACATTGTATAAAATTTAAATACTTTCCTATCCAAATGATAACTTTTCTCTCCTTCCGTAAGTAATCAATATTTAATCTTTCTTTTAAATAGGGAACAAAAGTTTCCATGCAATAAATTTTTTTAGTAACCAAATATGCTCATAATAAAAAAATTAAATTTCTCTATTTAATTTTTTTAACCAAACATATTAAGACATAAAACTAAATTTGTCTGTTACTAATTTTCTGCAATTAACCATGCTATGTTCAGAGTGCAATAACCAAAATAATCATTATAAATTTATAATATAGACAAAATTGATAAGCCGATGTGGTGTATGTGGCTGTACCGTAGACGTTTGAAGTAAACCTTACAGGAAGGATAATGACACAAATATTAGGAGCTAATTAATTTAATAGTATGAAAGAAACTTTTACGATTATTTTGACAACTTGACAGAAACTTTATGAGCCTATCTGATAGTGGAAAATGATGTGGAAAAAAAAATACACAGTTAGCATCCACGTCAGCAACTTCTGTCAACCATGTTAACGATGTTAGCAAAAATGGTATGAGTGAACAAGAACAAAAGTTTGGAGGTAGACATGAACAAAATAAAAGTTTGAGGGCAGACAGGAACATTGTAACAAACTTTAGGATAACAAAGGTATTTTACCTTTTAATATATATAATCATGTATTTGAATTCAATATTAAATTTGATAATTAGATCAAGGAATAAACTAAAGTTCCTTTTGATTAACAACATTGTTTTTAATTATTTAATAACATATATTATTGATAATGACTTGCTTGATTTCATCGCCCTTCACTTATTTGATATGTATGTGGATGTCTTTTATTTATTTAATTGACCTCTTTGATCGATTGGTTAGAGGTGTGCAGCAATTATTGCTGAAGTACAAAGTGGGTATAAAAATTGGGTTATAAAATGTATTGAGACACCTTTTAAGTTTTTGGTCAAGAATATATAGATGCTTTGAGTTTTAAAACTTTGGGTACATACTCTTTGAATTTTTTACTAATGTTGTAAGAATCGAATCGGATAAAAACTTGGACAAGTATTCAGTTCATGGTCTGATCGGTTTAACCGGTCGAACCGGATGACGCAATAAATCATAAATATTAATTATTCTTAATACATAAAATAACATCACTCAAATTTTAGGTTTCAATATACATAATTTTGAAGTTTTAAAATACATGACTTTGATCTCAAAGTTTTAATTTTCAAGACTTGTCAAACTCTGAAAGAACTTAATCAAACAAAATATAAAATTCTTGATAATCATGACTTTTAAATTTTAATTTTCAAGACTTTTCTAATTTTAATTTTTAAGATTTCTCTAATTTCTTTTTTTATTTTTTAATTTCTTTTAAAAAATAATAAAATTGGACCGGTTGAACCACCGGTTGGACGGTCCAACCCGATTGACCGGTTGGACCCCGATTAAATCTGGTCCAACTAAAAAAACGATTTTTTTTGTTCAACCGACTCGCCTTTGTATCCGGTTGGTGGTCGGACCGTCCAGTCCGGTCCGATTCTTACAACATTATTTTTTACTTACGGGTATGATAGCATTCTTCCATCAACCTTTCGTCCATTTTGAGCCATTATTTGTCATGCCACCACAAATTTTAAAGATATTTTGATCATTTCCTACTTAATCCTAAAAGCTCATCCCTACTCTAAAAAAATTGTCATTAGCACCATATGCCCATTTTGCACTTCAAAGCTAGTATGGCACTTCAAAGTGTGGCACAAGATGCCTATTTTGAATTTTTTGTATTATGGAATGCATTTGCAATATTGTTAATTCACTTAAGAAAGTTTCTTGGTCACTTAATAAGTTTCTAAAGTATAACTATGGTGATAACCGTGGCAATAATAGATTAACCTCAATTAAAATTATGGCAAAGACAATGATATCACACGTTAAAAAGGCCGTATCTAAATTCAAATGTGATGTCCTTTTTAACCACGGTAGCAGCAACCGTGGCGACATCTGGTTAGCCATAGTGAACCATTTTTTTGGTAGTATATGGGTAGATTTTTAGGATTAAGTAGGAAATGAATAAAATATTCTAAAAATTTGTGATGACTTGACAAATAACGGTTGAAAATAGACAGAAGGGTGCTATTTGCCCATAGATGAAAATTCAAAATATTTGTGTGGAAGATTTTAAAATTTATAGATGTATATATATACATATATATATATATATATATATATATATATTCCTAACTCAAATTATAAAGGGTCCTAATACATTTTAGTTTAAATATGAAATAGTATAAAGTTTGCAATTTCTTGTTTGATTGTTTTACTTTTCTTTTTCAAATTTATTATTGTAAAAATGTGGTTTGGCTGGCATATTGCGCTGATTGAACAAATATTAATATATACTAATATGAGCTTCCTAACGGAATAGCCTTCTAATAACTAGATTTGAACTAGACTTGACTATGGGTCTTAAAATTCATTCGGCCCGATAAAATACAAATATGAGCTCGAAATTATAAGCCCGAACCCGAAAGTCTATTTTTTAAAAAGCCCGCAAGAAAAAGGACGAGCTCGGGCTTTTTTAGCCCGGTCCGAAAGCTCGGCCCGTATGTATGATATAAAATAATAATACTTTAAATCAATTAAATTTTTATTTGATTTTTTAATTGATTAGTTGTTAAATTTGGCTTGAGTACTTCTTTAAACTCAACTCTTGTTTATCAGCTTTCTCTTGGAGATGCATGAGCATACTATTTGTCAACTGCAAAGAATGAATTTGGTGTTGTCTCTACTGAAAAGCTCTGCTAGTAAGATATAATACTTGTATTTTGGGAATTACACCTCAGAAGTTATTTTACTTGTTTCTATTTGCTAGTTTTCTTGTTTCTCTTTGGGTAGGGATGTCAAAAGAACGATGGAATTGAATCAGATCTAGAGGATTTTTTTCCCTCTTGAGTTTGATGCATTCGACTCATACTATAAATTATGCATTCAACTCTTTATTTTTAATTTAATTTTATTTATATGAAAAAAAATATTTTAACTATCTATGTTTAAGAAAAAAAATATCTTTTCCATCAAAAAAAAAAAGAAAAAAAATATCTTTCTATATGTTAGATGAAACATGAAACAAATTATGAAAAAAAATTATAGACACAAAATATGGCGGCTCGACCCGTTTATTTTGAGAAAAAAAAAAGCCCGTAAACTGATCTACTTGACTCTATACATTAATGGTATCATTGTTTCAAATTAATTTTTTTATCAAATTTAAGAAGATGAAGAACAAGATCATTTAACGGCCGAGTATCATTGTTTTGACCAGAACTACACCGAGTCAAGTTCAAAGTTAGATTTAGCAAGAGAAATCAAATTTGACTACACTTAATGAGGATCTTTTAGTTAATTACTCCAAAAACTCTCCGATAGTTTAAAATGAGAGGGTGAGAAATTATATAAATAAGTAAGAGTGTATTTGAGGTTTGGGTTGTGTGTGTCATGTGAGAGAGTGTATTTGGGGTTTGGATTAGTATGTGTCAAGTGAAAGAAGGTTTTGTCAATTTTTTTCTTTTAAAAATTGTATTGACGATGATTTATAATTTTTTCGTTTAAAAATTACTAGCTAGTAAAGTTTGTTTTAGTAGGGACCGTAGATGTAAGTTTTGAAATACTGAATCACGTTATATTTTTTTGTGTGTTTCTATGTCTCTTATCCTTTTATTTTTGTGTGGGTTCCAACATTTTTAATATACAGACGTACACAGTGGTGCATCTAATCATTTGACTAATGATTCCGTAATTTGCCTATTTCTCAACCTTATGCAAGGCATAAGCAGGTTCGTATAGCCAATGGTACAGGTTTGAAAATTGAGAATATAGGGCATTTTGAGATTTTAAGAAATGAGTCTAAAATCCTTACACCTAAATAACTTGCTTCATGTTCATACCTTGACAAAAAATCTCATTAATTAAGGTACGTTTGGTTACGTGAATGTTGGATGTAATGAGAATGTGAATGTATGTAAGTATGTTGGATGTAATGGGAATGTGAATGTTGGAAGGAATGAGAAGTAATGTGAAAGTGATGTGAATGGAATAAAAGTGGGTAAAATGACCATTTTACCCTTATACTAAAAGTGAGAATGGAATGAAAGCGGGTAAAAAAATTAAAGGAATAAACATAATTTCATCACATTGCAAAGAGTAAGGTATATTTGGTAGAAATAATGTTGAATTACAATAGCATTTTCGCAAGCAACCAAACATGCCCTTAGTGTTTTCCAATTTTTTTCATGATAACAAGATCATTTTGAGTGTGGTTAATAAACACTTTGTTACGTCAGTTTTTTTTTTTTTTTTGCTAATTGAAGACTATTTTGGTAAGGTATTTGAGTATTAAGTTGATAGGTAATTGATGGATGATTGAGATTTTTTTTTTGTGAAATATGACTGAAATGTCTTTCAATTTCAATTAGTTAAAAAAAAAAACTGACTTAACAAAGTATTTGTTAAAATGACATAACTCTATTAAAAAACAGACGGATCGAATTTTTAATAAAAAAAGATTCTATACTCAAAATTGAAAGTTTATAAGGATTGTGTCTAAAACACAAGATTGTTTTGTGCATTTTAATTTGTCCTAAAAAAATATATACACCTAAGAAGTTATCTGTATAAACATATGATAAGCATAAAAGGACCAATGTTGTCGGAGTAGTACATCTATCTAATAAAGGAATCATTGGTGAAGGGCTAAAGAGAAAGGATCACACATCACAATCACATGTAAATTAAAGAGACCCACTTCTAAGTTTAACAAAGGAATCAAAGCCTTTACTTTTATGATAAAGAAGCTATATATATGTATATATATATTTGGACTTCCTAGTAACAACTAAGCCAAACACAAAATGAAGAAGGCATGCATGCATGTACGTGACATTAATATATATATCACACATAAAGTAGCTCTCTTTCCATGTTGTATTCCACTCACAATCAATTCAAGCTCTCTCTCATGTACACCTCTCCTCTAAGGAACCTTGAAACTTTAACCACCGTACTCCTACTTTGTTTGTTTTTTTTTTTAAAAAAAGAAAGAGATTATCTTAATTTTTCTTTTTTAATCTTGACCCAGGATATCCATTAGAACGGACTGGATGACTTATCAATTGGGTACTGTGAGGCTCATTACTGGGAGCGACCTTCCAATGGATAACACGGTCTCTTTTTCCTCCATGGATCGCAAACTCGAAAGGCGATGATTAAGAGAACACAGTTAACAGACCCTTTATTATTTTATCACACCATATTAATAGAGATAACCATGTATCTAATAAAACACTTCAAATTGCACTTTTGTATGGGTAGGAACAACTTATGTTGGTAGAGCTAGCAATCCGTTATGAAACCTCATCTAATTCGAGTCATATTAATAAATAGAAATCAGTCAAGGGACTTTTGGATACAGGTAATTTAGAAAAAAAATAATTGCACTTTGTATCTTTACAAAAAAGGTAAATTATAGTAGAAGAGATTAGTCTCTCATAACATAATGAATCCGATCGAGCTTGAATCTCAACTAGGAGGAATGTCCACATACATTATTATTTAGTACCCCACAATATCTCGAATCAAATTGGTTTCGATAGGAAGATAATTGCTTAAAAAAAAGGGTAAAGTATTTAATTATAACCCTCCTTTTCATATTATATATGCGTTGAACACATGATGGGCTATATAGGCTACTATACACTTCATTATATATATATATATATATAGACACCAAATTAATGTTAAGCCTATCTAAGCTTTGCCTTAAGCTTACATAAATTTATGGTCCTCTCTCTCTCTCTCTCTATATATATATATATGTGTGTGTGTGGTGTATTAAGTTCATATAATTGGCATGCATATATGGCTAGAGAAGCATCAGAGGAAGCAAGTGTTGTTTGGTGCTTTTTGAGACGAAAGTGGGAGAACCGAAGGCCACTCACACCATTGGAGAGAATCGAAGGTAAGGGGTGTTTTGGGTGGCTCAAGAAAAAGTTCGATCCTTTTGGGGCTAAGGTTATGTCTTGTGATCATCTTCTGGAAGATCGATCAGATCGGAACAATTATACTTGTAATTTGTAAGGTTGTTCAAGATATGAAATTAAAGCTAGATATAGGGGGCAATTTGAGTAAATACCTAATTTATTGTAATAGGTAGTAAAACATATAGGTTTAGGTTTGAATTTAAGTTCAAATTCGGTCCGCCCCGACCCATGAACAAGTCTACTATAGATATATATTATTGTAAACCGTAATAATAAAATTTCAATTAATTAAGCACGGATATATATATATATATATATATGATGTATGTATGTGATTCTCGATCATACACACATATATATAATTTAAATGTTTAATCACTTCATTCGTTTCAATCAATTGTTAAAGAATGAGATCTTGAATAGAAAGCGAGGAGCAAAATTGTTATGATCTAGATCTTACTATTTACGATCTTAATTATCTATAAAAATCGATGTGGATTTGAGAGGAGCAAAATTGTTAACAATAATTTTAATTTGTAAGGATGCTTTTTTTATTTTCTAATTTAGTTTTCAATATGATGTGGTAGATGATGTGTAATTAAAATTACATGTAAGGTGTCCACGTGTGCATTATAGCCAGTTAATTAAGTAATCTAATGAAAATTACTAAAATGATTAAATTGTGACAAAATATATTTTTTGAGGACTAAATTAGGCCTTTCTATCTTGTACTTAAATTGAAACATAACGCGTCTTTTAGGAATTAAATTGATAATTCTCTCTAAATGGTTTGAATTAAATTACCATAAAATTTTCAAATTTCTTACCCTTTTTAATGAGAGAATTATCAATTTGGTCCCCCTAAAAGATACAGATTGTTCTAATTTAATCCCTGAAAGATGAAAATGTTTAATTTATTCCTTAAAAAAATATTTTTTTATCCAAATTTGATCTTTTAATTTTAGTCCTTATAAAAAGTCACAAGTACACTAACGAAAAAAATTTAAAGGACCATATCGGGACAAAAAAGCATCTTTTAGTGATCAAATTAGGCATTTGCATCTTTCAGAGACTAAATTAGAACAATTTGTATCTTTGAGGGACCAAATTGATAGTTCTCTCTTAATTAAAATACTTCCGGACAATATTTTTCTTCCTTAAATCACCTGGCCCAAATTAACACAACCTTTTTAAGTGCCCTAAGAAAGCTCAAGAGGATAAGAAAATATGACACAAATATTCAAATTTTAGGTTGTAATTGCATGTGATGCCACCAACAAAAAAAACTAAAATAAGCTGTGCATCTTATCTCCTCTTTTCACCAGTTCTCTGAATTTTGTTAATTTCTTATCATTGTAATCTCAATGATCGCGCAAGATCGATCTTCTTCGCGCTGCATTTTATTAATTAACGCATTATCGTTGCCGAAGTGAGAATTCTAAATTAACATGAAAGTGCTTCCCGTCAATCAGCTCAATCAATTACGTGACATTTTTGCTCGCTTTGACATGGACTCCGACGGAAGCCTAACCATCCTCGAGCTCGCCGCGCTTCTCCGATCGCTCGGCCTAAAGCCCTCGGGCGATCAAATCCACGTTCTCCTGGCCGCCATGGACTCCAACGGAAACGGATCCGTCGAATTTGACGAATTGGTAAAGGTGATTTTGCCGGACATGAACGAGGAGATATTGTTTAATCAAGAGCAGCTTCTAGAGGTTTTCAAGTGCTTCGACCGTGATGGTAACGGTTATATCACGGCGGCGGAATTGGCCGGCGCGATGGCCAAAATGGGCCAACCGCTCACATATCGAGAGCTTACGGAGATGATCAAAGAGGCCGACACCGACGGTGATGGCGTAATTAGCTTTAACGAGTTTGCCACTGTGATGGCTAGATCGGCCACCGATTCCTTCGGTGTTGCATTGTTAACCAAAGGTTGACGGTGACGACGACGACGACGGTGGTGGTGATTTCGAAAAATATAGGATCAGACTCAAAATTTAAAAATAATAATAAGGTTTTTTTATTATTATTATTTTTAACTAAATTGTAGATTTTTTTTTTGTTTCTTCATTTGTATAGAATGTGAAAATGAAATGTCTCATAATTTTTTGTGTAGTGTTTTTTTTTAAAAAGAAATTAGTATGCTGGAAAATTATGTACATGATGAGCACTAACATAGTGCCAGATGAGAAATTATTATTAAACTGCCATTTTTTTCTGCCTCTCTGAACAATTTTCTATCTTTCCAGTTTCATTTTAAGGTTTAAATAAATTTAGTTTAAACCACATTTTAAAGGCAAAAGGTATTTTTTATATCCTCAAATTTTACACTAATTTCAATTTTATTTCTTAATTTTTTGCTGTTAATTTTGTCCTATAAATTTTAAATTCCAGTTGATTTTGTTCCCAAAATTTTGAATTTCATCTTTAACACTTACTATCATCTAAATTACTAACAAGAAATCATAGCATTACATTACAATTTACACGTGTAATATTAATGTTAATTCATCACTCAAAATGATACCACTTTTTATATTAATGTCAACTCATCATTTAAAATGTCACTTCTCCCTTTTGAATGATGAGTTAAAATTAATATTATATGTGTGATGTTATATTATCATTTATTATTAGTAATTTAGAATATATTAAGTGTTATAATGAAATTTAGAACTTTATAAAAAAATTGATTATAATTTAAAAATTTTTTTGAGATAGAATTGATAAAAAAAAAATAATTTAAAGACAAAATTAAAATTTAAAAATGAGTGTAAAGTTGGAGATAACATTTATGATTTTGCCTATTTTAAAGGCCCACAATGTTTCGGCAAGATATACCAAAAAGACCACTATGCTTTAAACTGATTTATATTTTCTCGTTATGTTATTGACACTTAAGGGTACGTTTGGTATGAATGCACGGATGTAAAGTACTATAAAGAAAATACTGTAGCGTAAAGTACTGTAGAATAATAGAAAGTACTGTAAAAAAAATTGATGAGAGAGATAGAGAGAAAAATTAGGAAAGAGAAAAAGTATGATGACAAGTATATTTAGTATCATAGTATGTATAAATATGATATAAATTTTTTTAAAAAAAATGTGAGAATCTATGATTCTACTATTTGTAATTCATACCAAACATACCATAAAGAAATCTCTTGTGGTCTCTCTCTCACACTCTCTTTGACGCAAAAACTATGGCCCCATTTGTTAATAAAAACGTTGAAGGAGGTAATATAAATTTTTTTTTTTTGCAAACTCTTCCCGTTAAATATCTTTTACTTTTTGTAACGTGATAAAATTATGCTTTATCTTTATTTTTTTAATATTTTAATATAAACATAAAATGATTATTTTACTCACTTTTATTCCATTTGTATTTCCATTTCTATCACATTCCGTTTACCAACCGAGCCTTAATTAATTTTGGGTTATAACTTGCAAGTTTGTGTTATAGATAATTGTCCCTCGATGAAAGCACAAGAGCCAAGAAATGACGACGAGCAATGAGAAAAAAAAAATTAAAGGAAACTATTATTAGTTTTGACAATGTTAAGTATTATGATGAAACTAATTACAATTTAAAACTTTTAAAACAAAATTTACCACACAAAAAAATGTAAAATTTAAAGAAATAAAAAGTGCTTTTACCTTTTTTTTTTTTTTTTTTTACTTTGTATTTTAACTTGTTTTAGAATAACTGAGCAAATAAATCTCTCTTTTTTCTTTATTGATTCTTTTAACTTACAAAATCTTTTAGCTAATTAACAACTTTTTAAAAAATGAAGCCATGAATGTAAAGTCTTAGTGCATGTTCTTTACGCTGAGAGGAAAAGAAAATGCATTTATTGTGTTTGTTAGTAAAAGTTGAAAATAGAAATGGAATGAGAATATATTAAAATGACTAGTTTACCCCTTATATTAAAATAATAAAAAGAAAAGATAATTATGATTGTGTCAAGTCAGAGGGTATAATAGACATTTTGTATTTTGTATTTTCTTTTTTTAATTATACACACTTTTCAAGATGAAAATAAAAAAGTGGGTAACATGTAGGGCTTACATGTTTATTTTTTTCCTTATTGTTTTCCCTAGCTATCGAATGGGACCTTAATTATACCTTTATATAACTAACAAACAACTAGGATAAAAGTTCAGTAGTACCGTATTACTGAAATTTAGTGCATCCCTCCTATCATGTAGTGTCATTTGTTAATATTAATAAAAACTCACATTAATTAGGACCTACCTTAAATGGATTAAGGGTCAACTGATTAGAAAAATATACTGAAGTTCAATATTATCGTACTACTAAACATCAGCTCCTAAAACCTGCTAGGCTGCTACACTAGTATAAAAGAAAATTTCAGAGAAGCAACTAAAGATATTGAGGAAAAATTGAATATAATAAATATAGCTGGCAAATTACATGGAGGGACAAAACAAAAGTATATTCATATATATAACTATACTCATACACTCGAATAATTAAAGAATGAAAGATTCTTAACAAATTAACTAATACACATACCCTACAACAACAAATCGCATTATCCCGATCACCCCATCCCACTCTATTTACCACCCATCTCCATCCCCATGCATGCATGCATTATTAAATATGTACAAGAAGGTACACATCGTGCCCGTACTGAAACCGGACGGACCAGTACACAAGACTCTCACCAGGTAAGCTCTAAATATGGTCAGATATTCACAGCCTTATTATCTCTGTTTGTGAGCAGAGAGATCTGTATCTGTGACCTTCAGGTTACATAACAGCACAGTAGCAAAAACCCTACGTGTCACTACCACTACTTCTTCTTCTAACTCTTCTCGTCCGCCACCCGTCTCGACGCGGCCAATCGGGCGGTATACCCTACCGTAGTATGCCGTATGGACCTATTCCTCACCACGTTGATGAACTCCGGGTCGCTAGTCTGCCCGTCGTTCCTTATCCACTGGATCATCTGGTGAAACATGGGGAAGAACCTCATCTGCACCGAGGAGTACGCGAAGTACGGGACGAGCGCCGAGAAGAGCACGAGCAGCGTGACGAACCAGTACGACGGGGACGGGGCGCACTCCTCGACGAAGACCTTGTAGGCCGTGGTGGAGAGGGTGGGGTCCATGGCTCCATAGGCGAGGAGGAAGATGTACCAGAGGAGGATGCTTCCCCATATGAGGATGTGTTGGATGTAGGTGAAGTAGCTGATGGATAGGGCCAACTGGCAGTTGACGACCCAGACGACGCACGTGTACATGGTGGCGCCGAGGACGGAGAGGTCGGAGACCTGGCCGGAGGTCCGGAAGGCTTGGTGCTCCAAGGCTTTGGTGCAGAAGAAGAAGATGATGATGGAGGTTACGACGGCGTTTAGTATCCACCCAAGGATTCTTTTCCAGCTGAAGAGGACGTTTTGGACGCCTTCTTGGTATAGCAAGGGAAACTGTAGATAATGTTGGACACAGTATTAATTAGAAAAATACTAAAAATGCAATAGATTATTTGTACTAATTTAGTTTTTAAAAGATAAAAATATTAAAATTAATTATCAAAATATATACAATTTGCTTCAATTTAGTTTTTATTAGAGAGAAATGTGTAAATTAATTCCTGAACTATTCAATTCGTCTCAACTAATTAGTACATGGCAATTTGTTAGAAAATTTTTCAGGGACTAAATTTGATATTTTTCATCTTCCAATAACTAAATTTTATGTTTCCCCATCATTTTTCATGAATTAAGTTGAGACAAATTATATTTTTTAAAGAGCAAAATGTTAACTTACTCTAATTTTATATAGGCTAAGATTTTTTTTCTTTAAAATGTAAAAAAATATTTTTTTTGAAACTATTTGTGAAGAAATAATTGATTAAAAAATATTATATATATATATGTATAACATTAATATAATGAGTATATACTATCTTCCCGATTTAAAAATTATAATTTTATCTATTTTGATTAAAAATAATTTTAATGATATTATTAATTTATTTAAATTATAATTTATTAAAAAATATATTTTAAATTTTATTATTATTATTATTATTATTGAGTAAAAAATAACAAAGTTTTTCATTTTAAATTAGTTAAATGCATATTTAAAAAATAATAAACATAATAGTAATTATAAAAAAAAACATAATAGTATTTTGAAAAAATTTTAAATTGTAGGTATATTTTGTCTTCCAAAAAATAAGAGTATAATTTTTTAAAAATAAATGAAGAAAACAATATAATTTCAAACAAGTACTTTGAATTTGGATACTTCAAAATTAAAATTGTATGAAGTTGTTGAAGTTGATTCAACGCTCATTTCTGATTGGTCCAAAGTTTAAGAAATAAAAAAAATAAAAGAAAAACATGCCAGAAATAACTCCATGAAGTTGAAAAAATTTTAATTTTAGAGAATCTGCTCATGGACAATTTTAGATGCAGCTTTGAAAAATGAAACAAGAGTGAGATGAAAAGAGATTGGGTTTAGGGGCCATACCTTGAGACATAGTTTAGCAGAGACATCCTTGTCGAACACTCCCAAGGCAATCACGGGAAGTGATGTGAAGATTACATTGTACAGCGACGTGAACCAATCGTTGTACGCCGCTTGTCCTGAGAACGACGCGTACATCTCAAAGAAGAACAGAGTGATGCCGAGCGTAATGTTCTTGTAAAAGAAGTAGCAAATCTGCCCAATCAGAAAGGAAAAAAAAAATAGTATTAATTTCGAAATGAAATTTGTTATAATTCATTATATAATATTGAACTCAAATTCAATTATCCAAGTTTTAAAGAGTCATACCATTTTGGTTATCCTTCTGTAACACCAATGTCCGTGGACCAGAAGTAGGCGCTCTAGAAACCGAAATTGTGCAATCGCAATATCACTTGACATAACTGCCTGAAAATAATTTAATGCACCCAAAAAAATATGAGAATTCAAGAGCAATATAGAAATGCAGAGTCAATACCCAATAGAGAATATTATTGTTTTGATCCATAAAAAATTCCATCGGGCTAATTTTTGAATCAACTGACACATTGCCCTTGTTTTAATGTAGGGACTAGATTGAAAACAAATTAAGTTTTTTGGAATCAAATAACAATTTACTCTATAAAAATTACCCCTAAATTTCTTTCCCTTGAAAATTTACCTGCATTCCTTCAACGCCGCTGATCCCAATTCCAATGTCTGCTTCTTGGAGCATTCCGACGTCGTTTGCTCCATCCCCGATCCCCAGTGTTGTACTACCGGTTTTTTCCTTAACTAATCTTGTAACCTGCAATAGTAATTTTTTTAAAAAAAAAATAATAATTGTTGAGAATTTAGATTACCATAGAAAACTAAGAAATGAAAATATATATATATATATATATATAGAGAGGCAAAATACTATTTAGTCCCTGAATTGTTGGTCAAACTACTATTTAATCCTCGAATTTGCAACTCTGTCAACTCTTCAGTCTCCAAATTTGACAAAAATACTATTTAGTCCTTAAATTTGTAACTCTGTCAACTATTTAGTCCCCAAATTTGGCAAAAATACTATTTAGTCCCTGAATTTGAAACTTTGTCAATTGTTTAGTCTCCTGACCATTACCAGTTAGATAACCAGGCTCCAACTGATGTGGCTGTTAAATGCTAATATGGTACCGTTAAATGCCTGGGCATATGCCACCTCACATGTCACATCAGCATTTAACGGTCATGTCAGTTGGTTATCTAACGGGTAACAGTCAGGGGACTAAATAATTGACAGAGTTACAAATTTAGAGACTAAACAATTGATAAAGTTACAAACTAAATAATATATAGAGATGAATAATGAAGTAGTGACTAGTGAGTATATAGAACTTACTAGTGCTTTTTGTTTGGGAGATGAACGACAGCATATAACAGAAGCACAGCCAATAGCAAGTTCAAGAAACGAGTCCTTCACATCATCGTGTAATGCATAAACCAGACACTTTCCGTCGATAATTAGAGCTAAAGCCTCCGAATTTTCATCTGATTTAGAAAGCAAATCCTTCCCTTCCTTTATCTGATTAACCACACTTGCCTTGATTGCCTGTAAATTAAATTAAGAAATTTATTAAAATCCCAATAAATCAATTTTATTCAGACAAAACCCTCATTTTAGTACCTAATGTTTAGGCCCCCAACGTTCATTCGGTCTCAATTTAGTACCTAATGTTTGCTCGATTTCAATTTGTTTCCTCACGTTTGCGAAAGTACCAATTTCTTATGTAGGTGATTTTATCATTTTAATACTTGGATAATGGAAGGACTAAATTGGTACCAATTGCATATATGAGGGACCAAGTTGAAACTCAATAAATGTTAGGGATCAAATTGAGAAAATTGCTAAATGTTAGGGACCAAAATAAAATTTTTATCATTTTATTCAAGCTAGAAAGAAAACACCAACAATTGCATATGTTTAACGATATATGGATAATAAGTGATTAATGTTCCCTTAACTATCGCATCATAAATTTGATTCTTGGAGGGATGGAAAATTGAAAATAGAGTGTCATATCATATATTGGGAGAACTGTACCAACAATGGGCCAGACAGTACCCAGAAAATCAATCATCAAATCCGATGTAGTAAATTTCAGAGTGAGGACCAAAAAGAAAAGTTTACCTTTCCAGAAGCAGACTTGTCATCAGCTTTTTCTAGTGATTTGATTTCAGGAGTGTCTGAGCTAATTATAATTTGCTTCATTCCTTGTCTTAGTAAACTGCAAGCAAATCTGCATGCAAACACACAAAATTTAACGACATTGTATTTAACTAATTATTTTCTCATATATAAGAATTTGAAATTAAAATGTATTAATTTTAATTATTCTTTAAACTTACCCAATATTAATTGCTGTCTCCATCTTATCACCAGTCAAAACCCATAGCTTAATTCCAGCCTGTGCTAGCTTGTCAATGCATTCAGGAACCTATCTCATACAAAATAAGTATATACAATTCATAAGAACACAAAATAATAGAAGAATTAAATTAATTATTTGGTTAGGTTTAGGTTTAATTACTACTACATACCCCATTTTGAAGTTTGTCTTCAACTGCAGTGGCACCAAGAAGAATTAGATCCTTCTCAATTTTCTCTGCTACTTCCTCTATAAGCTCCTCCCTATGTGCACTAACTGTGTTCTTCGCCTCCGTGAATTCTTCATTAAATCGATTATATTCTTCCTCGTCAAGCTCGCGATACGCGAGTAACAATGTCCTTAGACCGGCGTCGGCGTACTCGTTGACGTGCTTCCTAGTCTTCTCCTCGAAAACCCTTCCATCCTTTGCAAGTCTTTCAAACATAACACTGCTCATTAAAAAACAAATAGATGTTAAGTTAGCAAAAGAAAAAAGAAAAGAAAAGGCTTTAATTGTTGCTGTCGGTAACACAAGATTTAGGAGTGATGCCGAATACAACGAACCTGTCTGCGCCTTTGGAGAGTAGAAGTAGTTTCCCCGTGTCGTCTCTTACAATTACAGACATCCTCTTTCTTGCACTGCTGAATTCTATGATGTTTAAGAGTTTATAGGTTCTGCCAAAATGAAAATGTTTGCATAAATACACAACACAAGACATAAACAATCAACTTTAAATTGAGATTGGATTCTATGCTATACAGCATAGGACAGCAAAGGAGGGAGTAAGACGCAGATGTGGGTCCCACATCCACAAGTGTCTGTGTCTTTCTCTGTCTTTGTTGTCTTATGCTGTACGACATAGAATCCATTCTCCTCCAAATTCTTTTTTTTTTTTCGAAACCATCAGTATTCAGAAACCTATCGGAATCTGTCTAATCTGACTCAAACTAGCAAAGACTAACCTCTCCTCCTTCATGTTTGTTCTAGGATTGAACTCGCGTATCACAATGGCCGTCTGAGTCCTTTCATAGAACTCAAACCCTAATTCTCTCGCAGCAATCACAAAAGCCGCCTCGTCTGGTGATTCAGCCTCATACAAGACCCTACCAGTTTCCTCATCAACTTCAGGCACCGCAGTATGGCACACAGCCAGCAATCTCAGAAACTTCTGGATTTCATTCGGATTAGCCTCATTGAACCAATTCCCATTCATAATCCTCTCATCAGTAAAATTAAACCCTTTAACAGAAGAAGGCTTATGGTCATGCTCCTCCTCATCATCTATCACTATGTCCAACCCTTTCCTTCTTGCTAGAGCCCTCTCCACTTCTGTAACCCCACGTCCATAAGCAACCCCAGCAATGGAACACTTGATGAACTCCATGGAATTACACGTCAAAGTCCCCGTCTTGTCTGAAAGTATGGTGTCAACTTGGCCTAATTCCTCGTTCAAATTCGAGGTCCGAGCGTGCGCGGGCTTGTCGGTTTCCTCGTGGTACATGTGGACATCTTGGTTAATGAAAATGCTCTGAAGAACCTTCACAATCTCTATGGACACATACAAGGAAATGGGGATGAAGTAACCGTACAACATGAGCGCGGTGAAGAAATGCAGGATGGCCGCGACGGCTGCCCGGTCCGGATCATAGTACACCGTGGTGTCGTCCGGTCTAAGGTACCATCTCTTGGACCTCCCATTCTCGTCGATGTCTTCCATCGTGGAGATCCCGAAGGCGATGGAGCCGATGAGGGAGATCAAGACCAGGACAGAGAACAAGAAGTAGATGATCTTGTCCATACGCTTCTCGACTTTGCTTCTCTTGGAAGGCGGCTCGGTCGAGTTCTGCATCACCTTCGTGTCATGGCCGGTGAAGATCACCACTCCATAGATGAAATCTGTGTTCCTCAGCTTCGAATCCCTGAGGAGGAGTTGCTGAGGTGAGAGAGGGAATTGCTGGTCTTCAATCTCGAGAGTCCCCACGAAAGTGTACAGATTTGCGTTTGGATCTTCGCATTTGATCTTGGCCTTGAAATGGTGGAAGCTCGAATCCTCTTGCAGCTTCGAAGTCTCTTCCAGTGCTTGCTTCAGCTTGAGATTGGTTTCTCCGTCGAGATTCATGGTTTCCACGTAGCAGATTGCTTCCTCGTAGCTTGATGAGAGCAAGATGAGATCGGCAGGAAAGAATTCGTCTTTTTCTACTCTTACTATGCTCCCAACCCTCAAATCCCTCCATTTTGAATGATCAAAAACACCTTCTCCTCTATGTACCTTCACACTTCTGTTATTCATCTCAATATCCTGATGCATTCATTCATAATGAAACAATAATTAAGGACATAAAAAGGCCAAATTTGAGACCTAAGAACCTATTATGAATACGATGAACCATTATGGAAACATGAATTTAAAGCAGAACCAAAAAGGACATCTTTATTATAGTAGCTGTGAAAAGTAATTAATAATTCTGCAGAACTAGATTAAGCAGAATCTATGATGCATTCTTATGAATACATGAATTTAATGCAGAACCAAACAGGACATCTTATATAGTAGCTAACTAGCTACCAAAAGTAAGTAATAATTATACAAATGGTTCATGTGCTCATATTTTGAGTTTAAACATTAAAAATTAATTTTTAATTGAATTTTCAAAAATTTTAAGACATTAAATACTTCATTGACCAGTAAAAAAAAATAATCTCGACATGTTCTCAGATCATCTAACATATGTCTAATGTTTCACCTAATAGAATTTTTGCTATTAAACCACCTGGTGGGGTTAGTTAGAGTAATAAATACTATCTCATGTTCACAATATCTGCTTGAGCGTGTGATTTTCTATGTTTCAAAATATCTGCTGTTTTACAAAATCAAGAAAGTATTAATTATTTTTTTATAATTTTATCCAACTTAATACCTGTTTCCAAGATAAGATTAATGGAGAAAGAATAATTAGTAGGAGTAATTTAATAAAACTAATTTAGTCTTTTTATATCATATTTTTCTAAAGTAAACTAATAATTTTCTTCATCTATGCGCACTTATCCAACCAAACAAATATTTGTGAAGGGAGTTGTTTGTTGTTAACAGTATCTCCAACAAAAAACAATAATTCAGGACATAAAGCCCAAAATCGGCCCATTAATTCTCTAACAACCTACGAATCATTACGAAAACGAAAAAATCTCCGGTGCCACGAGATCTAATCTTGCGAGAAATGTGTTTTACCTGCTGTTTCCGTTTCCAGTCTTCGATGGCCTCTTTGGCCATGGTGGCGGCGACGACGACGACGAGGGGGACGACATTGCTGACGGCGGAGTAGGGCGAGACGGGGAAGAAGGAGAGGATGGCGCAGACGAGGAAATAGAAGTTGGCGACTCTCCTGAATTGCTCGAAGAGGGACTTCGGAAGGAAGGAGGCGAGCGTGTATTTAGTAGTCCGCACGTAATTGTCGGAGTACCGGTTGTCCCCTCCGATATGGGCGCCGTTGCAATCCACCGTCCGCGAGAATCCAGGCCCTCCAATCAGCGAATGCTCCTCGCGGAACGACGATTTGCCGCCGCAACGGAACGCGTGGATTTTGTTGAAGTGGTGCTTCCTCCTCCGCCTTTGACCTCCTCCCATTCTTGATCCCTAATGTATATATATACGACCTGATTTGGATTTGGATTTGCTTAATGAAAATTCCAGAAATGGATGGACGGATGGATGGATGGATGGATCCCTATTTCAAACCTCAAACCCAGGTAGAAGAAGAAGAAGAAGAAGAAGAAGGAAGGGAATAAGAGAAACAATAACACCAGCAAAATTGGTGTGTGTTCTTATGGATTGGTTTCTTCTTCATTGGATTTGAAGCTGAAATGGGAGTGCCATCCCAGTTTGACCAGGTTGGGAATTCAAAGGGGATTCAATTCAACAACTCTTATTTAATTATTATTATTATTATTATTATTGATGATTTTGAGAATATGTGAGGAGGGAATAATATATAATAATAAACGAGAAAAAAAAAAGAAAAAGAAAGGAGAGGAAAACGTTGGCGGATGGTGATGGTGGTGGCCTGGCCACTTTCAGTAGCTTCGAGGTAAATTCCCAAATTGCCATTCTGTCAATTAAATAAATAAATCCATGTCATCCCATAATAATAATTCAGGAAATTCTTACTACACGTCTTCTAGAAAGCTAGGAGATGAATTGAAGACTAATTAGCCGAAAAGAGAACCCAAGAAAAGTAAAATGTATTCTAGAAAGAAAATCAGAGGAAAGTCTCTTTTTCATATTTTTAAGCGCGTTTATTTTAGGAGGTTAATTTTATGGACTCCATCAAGTTCCCATGAAAAAATAAACATATATATATATAACTTCTAGCGACTTTCCAATAAATAATTTATCAGGAAGAAAGCATTGGAGATATAAAAATAATAATAATAAATTATTATATATATATAAGTGATAAAAAAGTAACTTCTTATAACTTAATATATTATTTAAAATATAATAACTATTTTTATATTATATTTTAAAAGTTACAAAATTATTAATATTTAATATTTTATTGTTTTAAATAATAATAATAATTTTATATTATATATTTTTAAATATTTACTGTGCATACAAAACCTTTGGTATATTAATATAGTTATGGATTTATAATTATTGTATTTTTTTAGTGTGATTTGCGACACAAATTTGATAATTAAGAAATTCAAAATAAAATATATGATGAAAGGATACAGGAGAAAACCCGGGAAGATAATGAGTGAAAAGTCTGTAAGAATTCATACATTACCAAATATTAAATTTATTATTATTTTTAAAATATAATTATTATTTTAATATATGTTTTAAAGATTAACAAGTAAACTACATGCATGCATGTATATAGATGCGAATCCTCCACTATATACATATAGACAAAAATATTATTTTGGTCCTTTACGTTTACCCTCTGTCTCAATTTGATCCTTTACGTTTGGTCAGTCTCAATTTGGTCCTTTACGTTTGTAATTAGAGTCAATTTAGTCCTTCCGTTATCTAAGTGTTAAATAGTTAATGGATTGCTGACGTGGACAGTTAAATATTTAGTGACATGTACATTTAGACATAGTGAGTTGGCATTTTTCACCTCTATATTTATTAAAATTAATTTTAAAATAAAAAATTAATTAAAACTTTTATTTAATGAAAAAAATTAATTAAAACTTCAAAACCCTAAACTTTTCACCTTCAGCTTCATCATCTCTGGCCAAATCATGTTCTCGCTCCGCCTCCTCCCCTCTCTCTGCGGCTTCTTCTTGATTCTCCACCACGTCTTCACCATCGCCGGCGCCGTCTCCAGTTGCGCCGCCGCTTCCGCCGGAACCAGCCGCGAGTACTCCGCCCACATGGTGGCCACCGTGCTCACCGCCATATTTCAGGGCTCTGTTTCTGTGCTCATCTTTACCAGAACAGGGGATTTTCTGGGGAGTTGAAATCCTACGTGAGAGAGGAAGATGGATCGTTGATACTGAAATTGGCTGGAGGATTGAGTATTTTAATCTTTTGCTTGGAATGGGTGGTTTTGACTCTTGCTTTCTTTCTTAAGTATTATGCACATGTTGATGGGGGATTCTAGAGTAGTGACGTTGGGAATGAGAAGTTCTAAGGTGCAGCAAGAGGAAGATGTGAAGGATTGGCCATGGCCTTTCCAGGTTTAATTAGTACTATTGGATATATTTTGCCTCCAGAGTCTCACCATCTTCTGAGTTGTTCATGATCTTATTATCTATTGATTCTTATTACTTGTGTCTTTGAGAGAATATGATTTTTTGTTCAGAAATGAAGCTGAAGGTGTAGAGTTTTTAGGGTTTCAAGTTTTAATTAATTTTCTTATTAAATAAAAGTTTTAGTTAAAAACTAATTTTAATAAATATGAAGATGAAAAAATGTCAACTCAGCATATTTAAGTGTACATGTCACTAAATATTTAACTGTTCACATCAGCAATCCGTTAACTATTTAACACTTAGATAACGGAAGGACTAAATTGACTCTAATTACAAACGTGAAGGACCAAATTGAGACTGACCAAACGTAAAGGACCAAATTGAGACAGGGAGTAAACGTAAAGGACCAAAATAATGTTTTTGTCTATACATATATATACATGTATATACATGTGTATATGTGTGTATGTACTATTAATTTAATAGTTATAAAATAATTGGAGCAAATTGTACTTTTTTTGGAGTACTCAAAATTATTTCTACCTCTTTTTTATTTTAAAAATTTACACTTTTATTCTTTAAAAAATTTTTAAAATTGTCCGCAACGAGATGATTAGTCAGTATTGTTGCGGTGAATATTTTGATTTAGACCAAAAAATTAAAAAAAACCTACAATATCACTAATTTTTATTAAAATGCCCTTAATAATATTATTAATTTTTAAAATAATTATAGTTTGTTATAAAAAAAATTATTATTTATTTGAGTAAAAAAATTTTATTTTAAATTTAAAAATATTTTATATCATTCAAATACATATTTAACTTTATAAATAATAAACATACGAGTTTTTTAGTCAAATGATGACTAAAATTGTCTTTCTTATCTCTCAATCAAAAGAGGAGTGTATAATTTTTCAAAACAAAAGTAGTAAAAGTATAATTTCAAGATCTCCTAAAAATAAAAGTACAAGTTATATTAAAATATGTTAGTTAAAATGCATTTTCTTAAAGACTATTTAGCCAAAAACCCAAGAAAAGTAAAAGTCTTGCAAAGAGAAAATCCAAGGAAGGTCTCTTTCTTTCATATTTTTAAAAGCGTTTATTTTAGGGGGTTGATTTTATGTACTCCATCAAGTTCATATGAAAACAACTTAAAAAAAATGTATGAAGCTAATTTAACAATTATAGAATAATTAGAGTAAATTATATTTTCTTCCTTCATAGATAGTCAAAATAGCACTATTTTCTTCTTTGAAAACATACACTTCTCTTTCTTAAGAAATTTAAAAACTTATAGTTTTACTATTTTTTATTAAATACCTTTAATAGTATCATTAATTTTTAAAAATAACTATAATTTATTATAAAAATATTTTTCAAAAACTTATTATTTATTTTGAGTTAAAAATAATTATTTATTTCATTTAAATTTTTTTTAAAAATATATTATTTAAATACATATTTAGTTATATAAATAATAACTATATTTTGGTCAAATTGGTGAAATTTAAAGTTTTTTATATTTTAAAATAAAGAGAAAAAAGTATAATTTATAAGGATCTCCCATGCAGATCGATAAAATGAAAAGTTATGTTAAACTATTTTTATTAAGATTTTTTTTTTTCTGAACTATAAGTTATATGTAAAGAGCCCTTTAATTATAAAAAGTGACTTTATAGCTCTATAAACTCTAAACTTTGTAATTTGGATAAAAAATTCTCAGTTAAATTTTTATCTAAAACCCTAATAGTATAATTACATATTAATACCTCAATAAAATCAAGTTGTACCAAAATATACCAAATTATTTGAACTTTATGCCTTATACAAAAATATATTTGTCCTTCGTCAACATTTTGGAAGAAAAAGTCAAGAGAGAACAAAGTTTGAAGGAATTATTTGTTAATATTTTTTACTTGATATAAAGTTCATTTAGGTAATTATATCAATTTAGCCAACTATTTTTTTTAATTTGTTCCTTTCCAGTTTAAATAGGATTCGAAGCTGATAATGATATATCAATTTTAAAATTTTAATCCATTGGACTCTTTCAATTTTAAGCCTTACTTTTTAATTGCTTAAGATACTTTATTTTTTTTAATGCATTATTTTAGATAAATAAATCAAGATCGTTTTAAAAATTGATAAAGATAGTAAAAAAGAAAAAGGCTAATTTTGGAATCAATAAATCAGAAAATAAATTAATTGCTTTGTAGAAGACGCCTTCACATGGTCTGGTTATTATTTTAATGAATATTATGCTCTTGTGCATTTAAATATAATGCACGTGGTACTTCTTAATTATTTTATTTGTTATGCATTAATATTTCACTTTTTTTTTACATGTATTTTTTTATTAGAGACAATTTTGTTCGAGCTAGTTGAAGTCCCACAAAGGGGTAGAGTTCTCCTAAAAAAGATTTTTTCATACACAAAATTCGAATTCAAGACCTTGCTTAAGAAAAATGACGTACTTACCACTCCAACCAACTATCTGTTGGTATCAATATTCCACTTTATATATATATATATATATATATATATATATATATATATATATATAGTTGTTAACTTCTGATTCTCAAGACAAATAATTTTTTATGAGAAGATGAAGACAAATAAATAATAATAATAATATCAATAGCTTTTTGGACTTCTAATTTATTGATTAAATAAAAATAATAGCTGTCTTTATAAGTACCATTCAACCCCACTGGCTTGGCCATCTAAAAAAATAACAGTCATATATAGTAGATGTAGATTCCTTCTATTTAAATAAGTTGCACTTGCATGACAATGTCAAATAATTTTTTTTTTCCAAATAAATTTATTTTGATTATATCATAATTGTTCCATTTTTTTTAAAAAAAAATAATGATTTCGCACGAGTTTGTTTGGCTCTGTTTTTGGTTTTTAAAATTGTTTTGTAATGTTAGATTTTAAAAATTCATCATAATATTTGTTTATTTATCTACATATCATTATAAAAATATTTATTTTATGTAGTTTCCTTATTTTAAATCAATGGAGATTAACGATGGGTTGGTCCAAATAGTTTAGTATAGGTCTCAAATTTGAGACCTTATAAATACAATTACCGTCATTAAAAATTTTTTTTACAATAACTAGATATATGATATTAGTCAATCGAGTTCGAATTAATCAAAATAGTACTTCAAAATTTGAATAGCCAACCGAAAAAACCAATAGAGCATAGTCTTTCATGCATTGACCCATTATTAAAAGACCAATTCAACCAATAAAATAAATATATATACATATTGATAAGTTTGAAGTATTATCAATATTTTCATTTAATATAAATGTTTATTTACAATTTAGTTCTCTATGATGAAATTATCAATTGGAGTAGATTTAGTTGAAGGAATTAATTCCTCACAATATAATAAATTTAAATCTATTGAAAGAAGTGTCTCTACATTTAATATTTGATAGGTGATATTGTTTCGAATATAATTGCTTCCAATAAAAAAATACCGGTCACAAACAAACAAAAACCTATTCATTCAAAATTCTAATTAGTAAATTAACTCTCATCCCCTAGAAAAAATCTACAATTCTATTTATTCTAACCAGAATCTCTTTATATTTATCATTTGAATAATGGTAAAAAATTCACATTTTGGCCTTCTATACACTATAAACACTACAAAAAAATTGACTATTTTCAATAACTTATATTTTGTGGGCCATTACTAATTGTGGAAAAAATATAATTTTCTCAATAATTAAATTTTGGTCTGATGGAGACAAGAACCAATGATTAGTTTAATTTTCAGGAAATTTATAAACGAACAATCTCAACGAAATCTTTCAATTTCTTATTTTACCATGTTTAACTCTATGTATCCCTCTATCTGAATGTACAGAAATGGCTATAACAGAGTTTCTATTATTCTTATTAACAGCTACTCTAAGAGAAATGTCTTTATGTGGTGCTAACGATTTGATAACTATCTCTGCAGCTTTAGAATGTTTTAATTTATGCTCCTATTTATTATCTAGATATACCAAGAAAAAATATAGAATAAAGTCGAATTTGACTTCAGTGAAATTCAGAATTCGATCCAAACACCTAGATAGAAAAACCCTATGAAGCTTCACTATTCTCCGAGATTGACTTTGGGCCTTTCCTTCACAGCTTAGGTGAAGGGCGAAGAATGCCTCTGATCCTTTCGAGGGATTCGACTTTCGAGGCCATTAGTGAGATGCTACTCAAGAAGAGTTAAAATTCTAATACTGTGCCAGGATCTACTGGCCAAGGGATCTGAAATAAGTATATTTTTCATTAGTCGTTGAAATAAGTTGTTAAATAAATCAATAATATTTTTTTCGGTTAATAATTATCACTAATATTGTTTTCAACAATGCCTTCTTCAACGATGATCGTTGAAAAGAGTATTACCATTGAAAAAAATATTGTCCAAAAAAAGTATTATCGACCATTATTGTAAGTAAAAAATTTAGTTGTTTAAAAAAAATATGTTTTTAACATTAGTAGTAACTCTGAAAATATAAGTTATTAAAAATACTCATTTTTTTAATAGTGATGTATGATGGTTCTTTATAATATTGATACTTAATATTTCAAAAGTTACAAAATTAATGTTTGTAAATTGTTTCATTTTGGTCCTTTCATTTAAAATTGTCCAATTTTTTCATCAACTACTTAGGTGACACAGTGATGTGTCAATTCTCTATTGTCCATGTGTCAAACTTTGTTGACATGTCATTTCTCTCTCACCTATGTGCCATTTTTCTCTCATCTCCTCCCATTACATAATTTATTTTTAAATTGTCCAATTTTGGTCCTTTCATATTTATTTTAAAAAATTACTGACCAATAAGATACAATAATCATATTAATATTTTATATAAATATTTTATATTCCAGCCAACCAAAGCAGAATGCGTTCAAGTAAGGGAATCCATCGAAATAAAGTCAGACAAGACAAATGGTTTAAGAGGATGATGGCGATTTCAAGTTCCTAATCAATATGTTTAGTTAGTGGAGTCGAGGATGTAATAGGAATAGTAAATAAGAATGGTGAATATATATAATAGAATTGCAGGAGGAAATGAAAAAAATAATTTGAAAATGATGTGATGTGAATGGAATAAAAGTGGGTAAAATGATCATTTTACTTTTATATTAAAACTTAAAAGTAAGAATGGAATAAAGTGGATAAAAAAAATAAGGGCACAAAATAATTTCATCGCATTACAAAAAGTTGAGTGTGTTTGATTGAAAGGATATAAAGGAATTACTTCTATAATTACGTCGACCAAACATTCAACTAAAAGTACCCTGTTACCTATGGTACCATACTATTTTTTTTTCTTATAAATAGTACCATACTAATTAATTAAAGAATTGATCTTTTTCTTTTCTGTCCAAAAAAATAATAATTAGAGAATTGATTAATATATATATACACTAATGTAGTAAGACACAGATAGTAAGAAGTTTGTGTTTTCTTAACTATTGCTTTCTAAATTCGACACTCGAAGGAATAGAAATTGAGTATCATTAGTTTAGAAGGTCACCTTAGTAATGAGTCCCTCCATATTCGAAAGATTAATCATTAATCATAGGGAAAAAGAAGAAGAAGAGAATTGGTCAATATTTTCATATCCTAATTTGTTTATCCTTGCCATGAAAAAGTCTATCCTTTTTGCTCTATATTCAAAGTCTCGCATAATATCATATTATGTGCTCCGATCCATATTGATATAGTATAATAATTAACAAGTATTAATATGAAAGTTTCAAAAATGTTCTTTACGTGTATTGTCTTTGTCTCTCTTTTTCTAATGGTTAGTATTATTGTTTTTTAATATTTTGAATTTTAAATTCTCATATTTGTATCATTAGTTTTTGAGTAAATTATTTATTGAGTCCTTCAATTTAGTCCTTAAATAATCAATTTGCAATTAATTTAAACCTTTGATTAATACAATAAAAAGTTAATTGACAATAGTATTAATAAATGCTAACTGACTAGAAAACCTACGAAGATTGGTTCAAGTGGTAAACAAGCTTAAACAATATATTTTAAAAAATTATGGTTTGAGACAATGTTTAATTTATAAATCCAGCGTATTTTTTATACTCAAAACCCTATTTTAGTGTCCTATATATCTTTCTCACTTGTTCTATATAAAATAGTCCTCTATCTATACAACTTATTCTAAATTGACTATTTTGTGTAACACGTCAATTTGATCCGTCAATTACTGACATGGTATGAATTCATGATAAAAACTTTTTAAAAATTATATTTTCACCGTAATCTTCTTCAACCTCAAAACTTTCGTTAATTATAATCCTTATGTTCTATGTCTATTATTTTTTTTCTCCAATCCCTTGAGATAATCTCAATCTACTCATTCTCTCTTCTTCCCTCTTCTTAATTCTTCGCTCTCGGAGATATTATTGAAGATGATTTGACAAGACAAGGTTGCTTAATTTGTCGTGGTATAGTAGGGGAAAGATGAAGGGAAATTTATGTGAAGACGGTGACTATATCTTGGATCACATAAATTAGGGTTTGATTAAAAATAGATATAATTTTATTTGTCAAATCATCTTCAATATAATATCTCATATATTTTTCATTAGTTAACCCTCTAAACGCGTGTGTTTATCTTTTGCTTGACTTGTTGTGTTGGGCTCTTTTCATTAATTGGTATCATTAGGCTATGTTTGGAAGCAAAAAATGGTGAGAGAAAAATGGAGGGAGAAGTTTTCTCTCTCGTCTTTTCTTTCTACCAAACAAATTCTATTTTTTGTAATGTGATTAAATTATGTTTTTGTCCTTTATTTTTCTACTCACTTTTATTCAATTCACATCACATTGACGAGTAGATGTTCAGTGGTACGGTAGTATTGAACTTCTGTACATCCCTCCAATCAGTTGGTCCCTAATCCGTTCAAAGTGAGCCCTAATTAATGTGAGTTTTTATTAATATTTACAAATAACACTACATAATTAAAAAAATGCACTGAAGTTCAGTGGTTCGATAATACTGAATTTTTATTCCAGATTAACGTAAAATTTTCTTTCCTTTCCACATTACCTTTCGCTCCTCTTTTCTCCTTCCATATATATATATATATATATATATATATATATATATATATATATATAACGGTCGACGGGGAGAAGAAGGCTAATAAGTCAATTAAAGGTCTTCTTCCTTATATATATATATATATCATTAATTTCTTTCTTTTTTCTTTTTCCATTGTGGGAAAGGGAGTAACAGAGTAAAGAACTAGATTATATGGTTTATGTAATTCCATAATTTTTTTTATGGACATATGACACTGGTATTTTAGAAGCTTAATCAAACTACGGATCAGTGACACGTAGCACCATTCGATGGTCTCGTTCGTAGCCTTCACCCATACTTCCCCGCGTATACTCTCCCGAACTAGGGACGTGGGAGAAGTTCAAGAACGTGGGTCAATCACCATGCACAAGAACGTGGGTCGACCACAAAGTCTAATCGACAGACATCATAACATACTTTTTCTCTCTCAGAATACACTCATTCTCTTGCTCTAATTAGCCTCATACAGAGATCCTTGTTCTCTCATTCCTCTATAGGAAACTCCAAAATGTGGCTCGCTCGCCCGCCCGCCCAGAGCAACACACACGTCCTAGCCGCACACGGTCACTACAGGTAACACTCTTGCCTAATGGTTCCTATGGACGTTCCTTCTTCGAACTACGTGGATTTTGATCCCTTAACATTGGTACTTAGGCACCTAGGTCATCATCACCTAAGGACAAGTCCCTCAAGGTTACGATTCCTTGCGGTCCTTATTTGCAATTATGAATTGTTTGAATAAAAAATGACAATTACAAATTCCAAACAGTAGAATCAATGTATTCTTACGTTTTTTTTAAAAAAATTAATCATATTCTTTACATACCAAGCACACTTTTTATCATATTTTTTTTATCTCTCATAATTTTTCTCTCTAGCTCTCTACTCACTTTTTACTAATGTATTTTTTTTTATTTTACAGTATTTTACATCCTTTTTCTTTCTATCTGTGCATTTATACCAAACGTAACTTAAAGAATGAGATTGAGTTGTGATAGAGAGAAAGAAAAAAAATGAGATAGAGTGTAGAGAGATTTTTAAAAAAAAAATTTTGAGGTTGAAGAAAGTAAAGTATAATTTTTGAAAAGTAATTTTTAAAAAATAAACAGTTCACATGAAACAAATGAAACAAATAAGTGTTCAACTTGGGATGAGCTAAATTCGTGTATTAATGACTCTTCTCTCAAAGGAATATACTCCTTTTTTATTAGTCACGAATTAACAGAAAATGCGTGAAGATTCATAAAAGAAAAAAAAAAAAGCGTCAAGATTAGTCGCGAATTGGAGGTAATATTTTTTTTAAAAAAAGTTTCAAAAACTTCAAAACTAAAAAATATCATAATTCTTAAAATAATTATTTGTTTCTTAAAATAATATTTAAACAAAAACTTAAAGAGTAAATTACACTGCCCACTCCTGAGAGATGCTGAAATTACACTACCCTCCCCTCTCATTTGAAAAATGACACTCCCCTCCTCTCACACATGATAATGGTCTACAATTCAGTCCAAAGTGCACTTTTGGTTGACTTTTTCATCCAAATTAATTGATTTATGTGCATATCAATTCAACTTATTTTTTTTTTATTATTTTGTCCTCACTTTGTGATGAAAATATTATGCTTCCTTAAATGGCCCTTAATGACAAAAAATACATGTACTTATTAACCAAAATATGCCTAATTATTCATTAATAGTTTTGTACAAAAATACAAGTTATCAAAATAATTTTACAAAAGAACTACTAATTAAAGAAATTACTTGTTATCAAATTTGTAAAAATAGTTTTTAATAAAAAACACAAAATTATAAAAAAAATTAATAGTTAAAGAATTTACTTGTTAACAATTTTTTAAAAGTTACGTACAAGCTATAATTTTGTTATAAATAAAAAAATTTAATTTATAAAAAATAACTATAGAAATAACTTGTTAAAAGTTTTTAAAAATTAAAGTTATACTTTTTTTTATAAAAATATAAATTTATGAAAATTTTAATTACGTAAATTTCTTGTTATAACAAATTCGTAAAACAATACAAGTTACAATTTTTTAAAAAATATTTATTAATTACATAAATTATATGTTAATAATTTTGTAAAGTATACTAATTATAAGAAAATAATTTATAAAAAATTATTAATTACAGAAATTACTCGTTATCAAATTTATAAAAATAATTACACGTTATAAAATTATAAAAAATTATTTAGTTAATATACAAAAATCACCTTTTAAACCGTTTTTGTAAAAAACTAAAAAATATATTTAATAGAATAATAAATAATAATAATAGACAGTATTATAAAAAGAACTAACTAATTAGTTAGTTAATATAAAATTATCATAAAATTTAATGAAATAAAATAATAATAATAATAATTGTAAAATACAATAAAAAATAATAACATTGACAAATGAATCATATTTAATCACATATAAGAAGCAAAATTATGTTGGAGAGTTCACTAAAGGACATTTAGGTAAGCATAATATTTCAATCATAAAGTGAGGGCAAAATGGTAAAAAAACAAATTGAATTAATGATCTGCACATAAATCAATAAATTTGGATAGAAAAGTCAACTAAAAGTGCACTTTGGACTGAATTGTAGACCATTATCATGTGTGAGGGGAGGGGAGTGTCATTTTTCAAATGAGAGGGGAGGGCAATGTAATTTCAGCATCTCTCAGGGAATGGCAGTGTAATTTACTCAAACTTAAAACATTAGTGAAATATTAAATATCAAATTACTTCATAAAAAATCAAATTACAACTTTAAAATTATTCAAATAAATATTGCGTTAACTTAAAAAAAAAAAAGAATTCCCTAGAAAAAAAAAACTTAAAAAAATAGTTATTTTAAAACGTTTATTTAAGTAAAAATGTCTAATTATATATGTTAAGGTAAGTACTTTTCAGTTTTTGAAATTTGAAAAAAAAAACTATTTGCTTAATAAATTTTTATCTTTGTCAACTATTTAGTCCCTGAATTTTAGAAATACACTATTTGGTCTTTGAATTTTCACCTCTGTCAAATATTTTGTTCTTGGGACCTTAGCCATTGCCTAACCGAGTGACGTGCACACTAAGTTAGGGCAAAGGCAAGAGAAATCAACTTCATATTCGTCAGGATCGTCTTCTTCAAGTTCATCTTTCATCTTCTCTTCAGCTTCATTTTCTTTAGCTTTGTTGAGACTGCTCGTAAATTGAACTTTAGATTAAAACGCGAGTGGAGGTAAGTGTGGTTTAGATTAAAACAGGCAAATCAATGTTCAAATTCAATAGTTATTGTAATTCCATAATATACCCTCCTATGGACACGTGGCACTGGCCTTCTAAAAGGTTAACCAGACCACGAATCAGTGACACGTGGCACCGCTCGATGGACACGTACGTAGCCTGTCTTCACAATCACCCGCGTACTATCCCGCAATAGAGACGTGGGGAAACTCCCCATATCGTGGGTACATGAACGTGGTAGATTTCCTCTAAGACTTAACAAATCCCACATTGGAGTCCTAACGTTTTCCTCCGTTTAAAAAAATCCATAATTACACAGTAAGAGAAAATTGGATGCGACAAAGAAGAATATCGATCTACAACAAGAGCCAAACAGCCGTACCGAGCGTATTCCTAACGTATCTGTACTGTATCTGGTATGGGTACATCACCTAAATTGCGCCCGTATTTGTGCAACTTAGGGTATGTTTATTTAATGAAATTGGGAATGGAAAAAGGAATAGAATTTCACTTTTTCATTTCCATCAACTTTAAAAAAAAAAAAGAAAAAAAATACAAAATATCTATTATACCCCTTTGATTTGATATGATTTGACACAACTATAACCTTATTTTTTTTATTATTTTAATATAAGGGGTAAAATGGTCATTTTAATATATTTCCATTCTATTTCCATTACCAAATTTTTGCTACTAAACACATCAAGTACATTCCGTTTTCATTTTCATTTTTATCTAATGAACGTGGTGCAACGTCCATAGAGAAACAAACATACATGTAATCAGGAACTGCCATAAATCATCCAGCATTTGGAAGATGTTCGTTAATCCTAAGGACAAATCTTTGTTCTTCACGCTGGGCACCTCTGATTGGATTCCATGGAACCTGAAAAAAGGTAACACTTTCTGTAACATCTCGTGGCCCCTTGTGTTTAGTATTGTTTGCAGTCACATCTGGATGTGGAGGAGAAATGAGAGTTTGAAGGAGGACAATTTCAAGCTCCCTGATGACTCTGGCAGAGTGATTCTAAATTAAAGGTTTCATGAAAAAAATTGATATTATCTCTCCTCTGAGAGCTGAAGCTTGGGGTATGCTATGTGGTTTAAACTTAGCTTGCTTGGGACCTGGGTTTCAGGAAAGTGGTTCTTGAAAATGATTGCCTGAGTGCCATTAATCAGATTAATAACGTGCTCACAAACGTGCACCCTTCGCACCTTACAATCATCACCATTAAGAATATCCTTTGCGGATAGGGATGACAATCCTACTCGGACTCAACAGATACCCTAAAAATTTATCTATTGGATTCGGGTCTGGGTATTGGAAAAATGGATTTGGATCCGGGTCTGGAAATTTTAACGGGTAAAAGTCCGGGTCCGGGGACGGATAAGGGTGTATTCACCCCGGATCCGGACCCGGTGATATAATATATATAAAAATATTTTATATATATAAATTTTATATAAAAATATATTATATATCATATCAAATTGTGTGTTTTAAGTTTGTTTTTCTTAAATTTGAAAATAATTAAATTTATGAATGTGTGTTCAATACATACATGTGATTAAAGTACTTGTGATGAAACTAACAAATTTTGTAGAAAAAATAGTAAATTTTCCGGGTCCGAGACCGGGTCTGAAATCTAAGTATTCGATGGGTCCGGGAACGGGTATCAAATTTCATACCCGATGGGGATGGATCCGAAGATGGGAAAAATATTAATTACCGAGGCCGAAAACGGGAATTGCAGTATTCTACCCAAACCCTACCCATTGCCATCCAATTTGCGGATGTCAAGTTGAACTACTGTAGCAGGAAAGTCAATAGTCAATACTTGTGCAGACCCAAAAGGATGCCTTCGGCTTAAACCTTTCTAGTGACCCCAGTGGTTAAGCTTTTTCCCCTCTTCCTTGGGCCTTCGGGTCATGGCTTGCAAAAAAAAAAAAAAAAAAAAAAAAATAATTTAAAATTGAAATAATATTTTTTATGAAGATAAATTATCACTTATCTTTTAAGGTTATATTAAATTAACTTAATTTAAATTTCATAATTTAAAATTTAATATAATTTTATTTTATTTCAATATTTGAATTAAAGAGAATGAAAATTATTTACTGAAGAGATGTACTTTTAAAAAAAAGTGATAAAATACAATTTATATTAAAATTGGGTAAGTATGTGGAGCGATAGTTATGCTACATTTGTTTGTAAGAATTGGGAATGGAAGGGAGGGACTTCTTCCTCATCTTTTTTTCCTATCAAACAAATTTCACTTTTTGTAATGTGATAAAATTATGTTTTTGTCTTTATTTTTTTACTCACTTTTATTCCATTCTCACTTTTAATATAAGAATAAAATGATCATTTTATTAACGTTTATTCCATACATATCACATCACATTGACATGACATTTATATTCCCTTAAACATTCTCATTCTCATTTCCTCATCTTTTCTGCTTACCAAACACACCCTTAGAGTTCACTGGTTGTTAATTATTGGATATGTTTGGAGATATATGTCATCTTAATTTTTTTAAAAAAATATTTTGACTAATAGATATTGAACTTCCCTCAACAGCATTACCCATCAAAATTTAAAAATGGAAAGATAGAAAAGTTAAAAAATTTAAATTTTTAAAATTTTTTAGACTCTAAATTTGTAATTTTTAACTAAAAAATAATTGAATTTAAAATTTAAACTGAATTTTAAATAAAAATAATTTTAAGCGGTTGCCCTAATCGAGTGCGAGCAGAACTTATTCTCTTATCCTGCGAAACCACCATCATGTCATACCCTATATTATCAACCATGTCCTCCGTCCTCTTCCTCCTCCTCATCTTCCTCCAACTCGGATCTTCGATCGCTTGATTCGTCGTCTATTCGCGCGTTTTCAGATTGTGGTTCTTCTTTCTCGTCGATTCGACGCCATTAATCGGTGAGTTTGCTCTCGATTCGTCCTTATTTGTCATTCCCTTGTTTCAGATCTGTGATTTCGCCTTTTTGTCTTTATTCTTCTGTGTATTGATTGTTCGTTTTACGTGATTTAAGCTGAATTGATGGAGCCGATGGACATCATTGGAAAATCGAAGGAAGATGCATCGCTTCCTAAAGGTTTTTTTTTCCCCATCTTTCCGGTTGATATTTTTCGTTGCGCCCAATTTGTTTATCCGCATAAGTAATTTTGGTCTGTTTTGGTTTTAATGATTTGAACTATTTATTGTGATATTTTCTTTTCACCGGCCGATTTAGGATAATTTGATTATCGATATTATTTAGGGAGAATGAAACTCAATTTTAGAGGAATACAAGTAATTATCGTGGTTCGATCAGTGTAGTGTACATCCATCCCAATAACAGAGAATTTTCACTGAATTGAAAATTGGGCTACACAAACAATCAATGAATCTCACTGAATCCACCTAAGAAGATTATTTACATGAGATGATCCACTTAGGATGGTCCCTTGAGACAACCATTGAGATTATCTATCACATATTAATTTACTAACAGTGAGTCTACCTAGTCTATTATTGTATTTATACATCAACAACAACAATTAAAGCCTTTTTCCACCAGAGTAGGTCAACTATATGGGTCAAATGACCTTAATGTGTTCTATCTTTTAACTCTTTATTCATTTTTATGGTTAGGTTATTAATAGTTAAATTCATCTGAATAGTTTCTTCTATTGTTTTCTTTGGTCTTCCCCTCATAAAGCAGGTCACAAATAACACTTGAAGCCTTCCTTCATTTGATCCATCTTTCTTGGATCGTATGGAAGGCTTCAAGTGTTATTTGTAACCCTACTGAAGATTGTCCACCTAGGATGATCTTGCGGAGATAACCAAGATTATCTCTCACTTGTTAGATCAATCTACTAACATTGAGTTTACTAAATTTGGCCCAACAAGGAAAATCCCAATTGATACATAATCCTCACAATAGGAAACAACTGAATTCAATACAACAACAACAACAATCAAAGCCTTTTCCCACTAGGTGGGGTCGGCTATTAAACAACTGAATTCAATACTCTAGAAAAAAATATAGGCAATATAATTCTGATTGTTCAAATGCCTCAAATTGACCCCCTTAACCTACTTGAATCCATGAAAAAAACTGAAAGAAAAAGATGGTATGTTTCCTTTTCTACTTCTACAAATTTCTCCATTGTACCTGTACTGGGATGTCTACTGTTTTGATAGATGCAGAAAGTTATATTCGTAACATCTCTGGATGCCTTTTTGTACAAATAGCTCCATGTATGGTCAAGGAAACTATTTCCTTTTGAAATTTGAGTATTATGAGAATGTATCGTGGACGTAATGAGTAATGACTATAGTCAAAACTTTTTGAATGTTTCCAAGTTTGAATGAAAATTGGTAACCTGTAAATGATCAGTCATGGGAAGAATTCAGATCACTTGTTAGCGGACTAATAATTAGTTTAACTGCATAATATGTATATATATCACAGTATATGGGTCGTAGGATGCATAATTAGGATAAATTTAGAAAAGAGTGTTGCTAACTAATAGTGGTATTTGTTTCCTTTATTTCTGATGGGATTTGAGTCGTTTTAAATGACTTGGTTTTAAAGTTGTTTTGATTGCATATTGAAAACTTTGTGATTTCATGGCAGCAACAATGACGAAAATTATTAAAGAGATGTTACCCCGGGATGTTCGTGTTGCGAGAGATGCTCAAGATCTGTTGATTGAGTGTTGTGTAGGTGAGTACTTTTATGCATTGTTCTGTTTTTTCATTTAAACTATTTTTGTTTGTTGAACTATTGACTATTTTTTATGACAAAGAATGACTGAACTAAATCAGACTAACTGGGTCAAAGCATATTCCATTAAATATCATGTTCGGTGATTAAAATTCTTTTTTAACTCTTGTCTCCATTATAAAATCTTAACATCATAAACACTTCCATTATTGTATGTGACTTTTAGTTATCAATTCTGGTGAATTGCTTAAGTAGTTTGTGGCAAGTTATGGTGGTTCCTGCTTTATATTCTTAATCTTACTCTTGTTACTGAATATGACTTTGTTGGTTGATCAATATCTTCGTAGAGTTTATAAACCTCCTTTCATCAGAGTCAAATGAAGTTTGTGGTAGAGAGGAGAAAAGGACAATTGCACCCGAGCATGTATTGAAGGCTTTACAGGTTATTTATCTATCCATGTATATCTCTATCTTTGCATGTGGATCATTTTCTGGTTTTTGTTAATATATCATATGAATGCTTATATGGTCTCTCAAGTTCATATATGTAGTTATATGTGCATATATATATATATATATATATATTACTGCATTCAAGTTTTTTCCGCAATTACAATAATTTATACGACTGAATTTGTCAACAATAGATGAATTAGATATTTACTGATATGTCTGATTTGATGTTTGTTTATTGACTTGCTCGTGTTTTATTTAGGTTCTTGGATTTGGTGAATATATTGAGGAAGTTTATGCAGCATATGAACACCACAAGATTGAGACCATGGTAATTGTTTAATTTTCTTTATGTTTCTTTTGCATGTTAAGTTGGTAGAGTACTATATGACTACTTAAAAGACAATGAAAACACTATTTTCTTTCTTTCATTATATTATAGCTGAGCAGACTTAGGGAAGTGCTATCTTGAACCCCCATAAAACGCAGACACACACAAAAGGAAAAGGCTAATTCTGAATTGGCAAAACCCACCTTTCATGTCCTCAAACTCCAATTTTCAATTTCGTCCCAATTCCTGACATCATCCAAGTCCCTAACAGCACATGATGATGTGGCATTACACATGTAAAGTTAATGCTGACTCATCACTCATAATCTCTAAGACACACAAAAACGATGTCGTTTCTTCTTTTCATGTTAATGTGAAGAAGCAATGTGATGTGTCAGCATTAATATGAAATAGTGACGTAAGTAATTTGAACAGAGTCATAATTTAATGTTAGGGGTTGGGATGTAATAAATTGTAACTCGTAAATTTTTGGGATAAAATTAATCAATAAAAAAACTTTATGGACAAAACTGAATTGATAGAGTTTGACGACATGAAAGGTAATTTTGCCTTCTAAATTTGAACCATCAAATTACAGTTTTAGGGGTTTTCTTGGAGACAGGAAAACTATTTTCTGAGAGAGGTTTCGGTTTAAACTTTCAGCAGGACTCATTAAAAGGAGCCAAGTGGAGTAATGGAACGGAGATGACAGAAGAACAAGCATTAGCAGAGCAGCAAAGGATGTTTGCTGAGGCACGTGCTAGAATGAATGGTGGGGCCATTGCTTCCAAACAGCCAGATGGTGACCAAAGTTTAGAGAGCTAACTTTAATTAATTAGGACCCTTTTATTTTCTTTCTTTGAAAGCGCAGGCCAAAAAAGCATGTCACTTTTCTGCCTGTGCTTCTAATTCTAAATAGTAGGTATGTACAAAAAGGCAAAAGAAAAAGAACCAAAAAAAACAAAAAATCTAGTTTGGTTAGGCTTTGTGTAAGTGCTCCCCATTTGTATTCTAAGAATCCATATTTGTAATTTACTGTATGTAATTAGCTAGAATTCATCATAACCCCCTTTTCTGTAATTATTTCAATTACTTGGATCTTCTCTCCTCCTAACTGCCCTTGCTTTAGTCTAATAATAGCCTAGATTTAATCACTTAATTGAGTATCTTGAAATAATGTCCATATTATTTTTCCTTGGAATGGTGATGACAAAGGATTAGATTTATATGTTTTTTTTTTGTTATGAAATTCTCTAATCAGAATGAAATTTGTAAAAAATATTTTTAAAAAGAACTAATCATGTGATATACAATTGTTTTGGTTTGAGAATTTTATATAAAAGATATAGAAATTGCATTTAATTTTTGTTCTTATTAAAAAGCCTTCAGTAAGCGTGTAAATGAGTCGAGTCAAACTTTTGTGTGCTCAGGTTTGGTTCAAGTTAAAACGAGTTTAAAATATATATTAAGCTCGGCTTGTTTTGTTACACGCAGTTTGGTTTGGGCTCGGCTTATTTAAGCTTGAATAAAATAATATAAAATTAAATTGAATAGATTTCACAAGTTAAATTCATATCAAGTTATAGATATCGTATATGTATTTCTATAACATTAAGCAATGAGATTTAACCATACTTTTTCTTTTTCTGAACAAAAGGGTGTTTCTTATCCTCTAACGTTTGGAGTCCTTGTCAATTTCGTTCCCAATATTTTTTGTTGTTAATTGTACTCCTAACATTTTTTTTTTGTAAGTTAAATTTTTTTACTAATGTTACGTTCGTATCTCTGTCAAATTAACTTCTAACGTGTGTGTCACTGTTTTTTTGTAGGGGTTACTTCCAGCATTGGAGTTGAATGTCTCGCACATGTTGTTTAGGAGTTGGTCACTCTTTTAGGTCTTGGAGTGAATGCTAACTTTGTCCAAAACCTTGGGGGAATCTGTATTAGATGTTGGTATGCAGCTTCATTAACCTTCTAAATCTCCAACATTGCTCTTTCCCATTCTTGTTAGTAAGTGGCTTTCGTTGCATTCCACATCAAGTTTTTCAATTGTATATCGGGAAATTTTTTTCTGAAATTGTTGTACAAGTGACACACACGGAATTTTTGGTCGACTCCTGGGAGTAGCTCATGCTCATCCAATGCTGGATGTAACCCAAAAAAAAAAAAAGACAGTGACACACATGTTATGGATTAACTTGACAGTATTGCATAAACGTTATGGGTTAATTTGACAGTGATACAAACGTGTGATGCCACGTCAATAAAAATCGCTAAATTTTTTATGTTGTTCGTGGGAAGGATAACGTTGGTAGAAAAATAAAACATTAGAGGTACAATTGACAGGAACGTCAAATGTTGGGCGTAGGAAAAACCCTTTGCCAAAGCATATTCATGTATACAAAAAACCAAGATAATAAATCCACAAATATTACAATAGGAGAGAAACTCATTTACATGTTTTACAACAAAAAAGATCAATATTGTACTCAAAACTGATGCCAAAATATTGTGACTCCTCCAAGACTATGGTTAGATTTGAGACATATCACTAAATCAAGAAATAGGTAATTGAAACTCCTGCAAGAAATTTTCTTTCTTCTCCTACATGCACACAACAAGAAAAAAAATTAATAATAGCTATAAATATAAATATAATTAATTATATTAAAGTAAATCATACATTTTTTTTTGACACCATGAAGGAGGCAAACCCATTGTCCTCCGCAAATCAAAGTCTCTATGGTGTTTGCACCCAATGATGCACGATAAGGATCAATAACTCATCCACCGGCACTAAAGGAGGATTCCGATGCAACGGTTGAAACTGGAACAACAAGTATATCAGCAGTCATCTTTAATAATGTCCTAAACCTCAAGTCATTAGCCTTCCACCAATTTAATACATTAAATTTGATAGGATCTATGTCTTTCCCATCACACATATAAACACCCACTTCAAGATAATTATCCAATTCAGATATTTCTTATTGCAGAGCTTCTTGATCATGAACAAGTTTCGTTAGTCTGGAGCAAACACAACTAGAAGACACATGGAAGTTAGAACTGTAAGAAGAACTTGATACTTTTTTTTTTTTTTTTTTTTTTATGGTTGAGTGGTAGTTGTATCTTTGCTTCCTAGTTGAATATACTCATTATATAATTCATACAAAGCATCTTTCAGCAAACTAAATTCTTTTGGGCCTCCAAAAATTTAGGTGAGGGGATGGCGCCCCAGTCCAGGGTCAGGGCGGGCCTCCGGGCTCAGAGAGCACTTACAGAGGTTCTTACAGATAACCCACCAAATGAGGCATCACCAGAAATTGAACCCAAACCATGCAATTGTCATGGGAGGAAGGTGACCAAGTGAGACAAACCTCATTAGCTAGATAACACATTTAAATTGCCTTAAGTTTGCACCAAGGATTTAATGCATGAGTCACAGCCATAAGTAAATTGCATTCACCCCAATACTTGTCAAATTTAGCCTTCATATTTGTTGCCATTGACCTCATAAAATCCTCTTCATCAAAAGATGCATTATCTAGAATTTCTTTTATCTTGTAAACTTCAACAAGATACAAGTTGGAAGTGGAATAGTCACTTCGAGAAATTATATTAGTAACAGAAGCAAATGGTTATTAGACTTGGCAGACTTCTGGTTTAGGCAAATATTCATATTTAAGACCCCTTTCCTTAAACTTTGGAAACACATTTTTTAAAAATTTAATAGCAATAGATAACATTTCATAAGTCGAGTTCCACCTTGTTGGGCTATTAAGTATCAATTTTCTTGTAGGAATTGTAATTTTTGCACTATCTCAACAAATATTTCCAACATAGCATTTGAATGTTTAATATACTTTTACAGTTTCACGAACATTGTCAACTATCCCTTTGATTTGATTCAAACCATCTTGAACTAACAAATTTAATATATGAGCACAACATCTAACATGAAACAACTTTCCATCAAAAACCATTTTCCTATTTATGGAAAAAGTTTCTTTTAACACGCTTAAGCAAACATCATTAGATTGAGCATTGTCAACAGATATAATGAACACGTTATTCTCAATTCCCCATTCCTTTAAGCATTTATAAATAACATCGGCCAAATCAATCCTACGACAAGGGGGAGGAAATTTCACAAAGTTTAGTATTTTTTTTTTTTTTTTGTTACTTTCAATCATGAATAAAGTGCCCAGTAATTGCCATATACTCCACTTGCTGGCCTAAGGACTTCCAAAGATAAGTTGTCAAGCTAATTCTACTCATTTTTTTTAAGATTCATACACAATCATTACATGTTGCCCAAGTGATATATTCTTCAAAGATGGGATCCCAATCTTCATTACAACTATGAAACAAACTTCTTCAGTTATGTTTAATGTATGCTCATTCATAAGAACCCAAAGAGCAATAGCTTCTCTTACCTGAAGGTGGTCATATCTACCACAAGGTTCTGCAACATATAGACCTTGCCAACATTGGATCGATCTCGGAGTCTTGGTTCTTAAAAATTTAACTTCTTCTGCTTTGCAACAACTAATCTTCGAGGAATGCAAATTTGAGTCAAATGTCTCCTAAGATGAGTAGTAGGTCCACCCTTCTTATATGATAATTCTATTTTACCATGCATGCAAATAGCTTTAAAAGTTCCATCTTTCAGTCATTTCTTTCCAAACAAAAGATGTCTTTTCTCTTTTTCTCTTCTCTTTGATGGGTTTTTGGTATGTCTGTTTTCATTTTTATTAGTATCACATTCAGAGTCAGAGGAATCAGATGATGAAAGTTGAATTAAAGATGCTGCACCCACTTCTGATTGTTGTTGAGGCAAACAAGACATTATAACATATTATTACTTTTTTTTGGTAGAGATAACATATTATTATAATACTTGTATTCAGAGTAATTTAGCTGAATACAAGTGCAATTAGCAATCACCTGAGTCAAATTATTAGAATTCAATGGTTGGTTTTAGGAAAACAAACAACGAAAATAAATTCAACGTGAAAACTAAACGATGAGTGCAAATGAGATTAAATTTCACAATTTTAAAAAAATGTTACTTATTTTAATTATTAATAAAAAAATGTATTCAAAATAGTCAATACAACAATTTAAGAATAATTAACAGAATAAATTAAAATATAAAGAATATAATTAATAATTTTTAGTGTAATATTTTTGTAAATTATTTCTAAAACCATTAAAAAATAACTTATCGTTTGGTTGATGTTTGACCAAACTTTATCATTTTTTTCTTAAAAAATTGAGTAAATTTGATTTGTTCAAAGAAGTGGTTTTTAGATAATATTTATAAAACTTAGAGTAAATTATCCAGTTGGTCCCTGAAAGATTAAGATTGTCACAATTTAGTCCCTGAAAGATTAAGATTGTCACAATTTAGTCCCTGAAAGATGCAAATGTTTAATTTAGTCCTTGAAAGATTTTTTTTGTCCCAATTTAGTCCTTTTTAGTTTTTTCAGTCAGTTTAATAAACGGCCAGTAACATATGAACATGTGACATATATCCGTTCTTTGTGTATTTTACCTCACCCACCGTGCCACCTGTCTACATGTCATTGGCTGTTTATTAATCTAACGAAAAAATTAAAAAGGATCAAATTGGGACAAAAAACATCTTTCAAGGACTAAATTAAACATTTGCATCTTTCAGGGACTAAATTGAAACAATCCTAATCTTTCAAGGACCAACTTGATGATTTACTCATATAATAAAGAAGTGCACATAATACTTTCACCATGTAGGCTTTTGAAAAGAAAAAAAAAAGGATAAAGTACCTTTGGTACCCCCAACGTTTGCGCGTTCGGTCAAATTTACCCCAAACGTTTGATTGTTGTCAAATATACCCCAACGTTTCAATTTTTGGCAATCTTACCCTTTTCACTAACACCGTTAAAATAGTTAACGGTTTTTGCTGACTAGGCATAACATGTGGCATTAATATCTGGCTGGGATCAATTTTTTCCATTTCATATTTTATTTAAAAGAAAAAGAAAAAAGAAATCGTTTAGGTTTAGGTTTTGAAGAAGCACTTTTTTTTAAATAAAATATGAAATGGAAAAAATTGATCTCAATCAGATATTAATGTCACATGTTACGCCTAGTCAGCAAAAATCGTTAACTATTTTAACGGTGTTAGTGAAAAGGGTAAGATTGCCCAAAAATTAAAACGTTGAGGGCATATTTGATCGCAATAAAACGTTTGGGGCATATTTGACCGATGGCGTAAACGTTGGGGATACCAAAGATATTTTACCAAAAACAAAAGATGAAACGTAATTTTAATTTTACAAGAGACTGTTTTTAAGATTCAAAATGGAACTCGTGGGTGACCTTACATATATTATTCCATGATTTATAAGTTTACAAAATAAATAAATTTTTTTCAGAAATTAAAATTGGTTAATATAAATGAATTATCTTCAAAAAAAATTATAACAAGCCTTTCAACTATTATATTATATTTTTTTAAAAAACTATTATATTATTCAAATTCTAAACTAACAATCAACATCAAGTTTCAATAAATTTATCCTTACATATAAATATATTTTTATTACTCGTGTGTTCACATTTAAATATTTAATACTACTTTAACACGGAATACTATGATAGTAATCAAATAATTTATTTGTAAATTAATATGATTAAACTGAATCTTAAATCGTAGACAAAAAGTATTAATTTATCGTTCTCAAAAAAAGTATTAATTTATCAAAATATATAATTAAATAATGTTAACATTTTCAATGCAAATAAAATATTAAAAATATTTCTCTATACACGTGTCAAACATAATAACTCATATAAAACTATCACAGATAATCAATTTTATATATAAAAATATACATAAATATTACATACATTATTCTCCCCACTAAAATTTATAATTTATTTAAAAAATATTCTTTCTATTTTATTTAAAGTAAATTACTCTTTTGGTTCTTAAAAGATTTCACATGTTTTAATTTAATCTATTAATTATAAAAAATTTAAAGGTAAAAAATATATAAAAAATATTAAATTTAATCTCTAAAAAATTTTATTTATTGCAATTTAGTTCATAAATAATAAAAATACAAAATTTAATCCTTGAAAATACATTGTATCATAATTTTTTTCATGCAAAATATGAAATGCAAAGATAAATTTACGACGCAAGCCGTATTTTTGAAGAATTATATTTAATATTTTTATGATTTAATAATTAAATTCAGACAAATAAAATATTTTGGAGACTTTATATTTGTATGATTCAATACTAAATTGAGATAAATAAAAAAAAATTGTTACAAAAGAGTAATTTACTCTTTTATTCACTTAATATATTTATATCTAAATTTGATAGATAAATATAAATATTATGATCATGCTATTGTCAACTATTGGAGATGGATATGAATGTGATGACGATGTGATGGGGAGTTTGAAAGAGAGGATTTTAATGATACAGTATATTTTTTAATCAATTTTAATAAATTTTTATTATTGTGAATTTCTATTAGAATTAAAAAAATAATTAAAATATATTAAAATTAAATACTCTTGTAATATTAATTCTTTATGGCCGAACACTAGTGGGGTAAGATGGCAATCTTACTCGGACTCAACGGGTACTTAGAAAATTTATTCATTGGATTCGGGTCTGGGTATTAAAAAAATGGGTCTGGGTATTTAAAAAATAAGTCTGGCTCCGGATTTGGATATTTTAACGGGTAAAAGTTCGGGTCCGGGTAAGGGTGTATTCACTCCAGATCCGGTGATATAATATATATACAAATATTTTATATAAAAAATATATTATATATCATATCAAATTGTGTGTTTGAAGTTTGCTTTTTTAAATTTGAAAATAATTAAATTTATGAGTGTGGGTTTAATACTTGTGATTAAAGTACTTGTGATGAAAGTAGCAAATTTTGTAGATAAAATAGTAAATTTTCCGGGTGCAGGGCCAGGTCTGGAGATCTAAGTATTCGACGGGTCCGAGGACGGGTCCAAAGACGGGAAAAATATTGACTATCAGGGCCAGAAACGGAGAATGCAGTATCCTATCCAGTACCCATTGCGATCCCCAAGTGGGGGAGAGCGATAGCTTTGTGTATTTTGTTTGTTTTAGCATTTATTAATTTATTGATTATCCGTTTTTTACCGCTTTGGGATATTAAGTCAATAAACGAGTTAATTAATGGTTAAGCATATTAGATACCGATACGTTAAAATATAGATATGATGAAATACATAAATTATATTGTCTTAGGTCGTTGTATTAGATTATTATAGTGCAAATATAAATTTTAATTTTTATTTGATGGTGTAAATCACATATTTTATAACTTGTAATCCAAATCCAAAGCCCATCTCCCTTCTGGCCCACCAGAAAGTGAAATAACAAACGCATTTGTCTCCTCAGATTCCTCTATCACTCTCTCTTTTCATTTCCAGAAATGAGTAAAATATATTTGATCTTCAAAATTAAAGGCAAAATATTATTTAGTCCCTGAATTATTGGTTAAACTACTATTTAGTCTCCAAATTTATCAAAAATACTATTTAGTCCCCGAAATGTTTAACTATGTCCAACTATTTAGTCCCCAAATTTGACAAAATACTATTTAGTCCCCGAATTTGTAACTATGTCAACTATTTAGTCCCCGAATTTGTAACTATGTCAACTATTTAGTCCTCAAACTTGGTAAAAATACTATTTAATCATCTCTGTCAACTATTTAGTCTCTTGACTGTTACCCGTTATAGTTGATAGAGTTGCAAATTCGGTGATTAAATAGTATTTTTGCCAAGTTTGAGGATTAAATAGTTGACATAATTACAAATTTGGGAACTAAATAGTATTTTGTCGAATTCAGGGACTAAATAGTTGACATAGTTGAACATTTCGGGGAATAAATAGTATTTTTGATAAATTCAGGGACTAAATAGTAGTTTGACCAACAATTTAGGGACTAAATAGTATTTTGACTCTCAAAACTATTTCTTTACCTCAATTAAATCCTAAAATAATTTTTGTTTGGCTAAAGGTCTATTTTGATCCTCAATGTTTGCATGAAGTTTAATGTTGGTCCTCAATGTTTCAAAAGTTTAATGTTGGTCCTCAAAGTTTTTGTTTTTGATCAATTTTGGTCCTCGAGCGTAACACCGTTAACTTTTTGCCGTTAAATGATGATGTGGCATGCTTATATGGCACACCCTCTCTCCTACATGTCATATTTTAATGACGTGGCATGATACATCACTGCCACGTCACTCTAGATTGCCACATCATCATCTTATCTCCTTCATCAGCATCATTATCATCATCATCTGGGGTGACGTGGCAGTGATGTGTCATGCCACGTCATTAAAATATGACACGTAGGAGAGAGGGTGTGCCATATAAGCATGTCACGGCATCATTTAACGGCAAAAAGTTAACGGTTTTACGCTGGAGGACCAACATTAAACTTCATGCAAACATTGAGGACCAAAATAGTACTTTAGCCTTTTTGTTTTTATATTTTTACATTTTCAAAGTAGGAAAAAATTGTCAACGAGACTTGTTAAGTTTAGTAACTCCTTCCTATTTTTAATTTGTTTTATTATCTTAATTTTAGCAATAAGTAAATTTTTTAAGATCTTTTTGGTCCACCAACTTGGTGGTTGTTTTATTTCATATTTGTTTCTGGTTCTCATTTTTATTTATGTCTCTTGACGGAGATTTTTGACAATTCTTTTTTGTCAAAAAAATTCACTTTTACATCATAATATTAGAAGACTCTATGACAATTTTAACTGTAAAAATCACTCCTGATATGATATATAGGAGAAATAACCATAACAATTTTATTGACGGTATTAAAAACGATCAAATTTTTATCCCAAATTTATTTTACAAATGAGATCACATGTGCTTTTATTTTTCTTCTCTAATAATAATAGTATTTATAATTTATTCTTTTGTATTGTTAGAATAGAATTTTATGATCTCTCAACTTTTTTTATAATTTCATAAAATATTTATTTTTTAAAAAATATAACTTTTCAAGGATTAATTTAACATTTTCTTATTTAAAAACTAAATTGAGAGACAACAATAATTTAAGACTAAATCAATAATTTATTTACTCAATCACACATTCACAATCTTATTCTATATTCAGATCCTACTCTCTCTCCCTCCTTAGTATAGTATTGTGGGACTCCCTCATGTCTCTTTTGTCAGGATTCTCCTATGTCCTATATAGTATATAGTATATATCCTATGCCTATAACCCAACATATCCATCAAAACAAAAATAAAATTAAGGCTGAGAATAGTAATGAAAAAAAAAATTTACATGTAGGCTCCACGTTACCTACTTTTTTATCTTCATCTTAAAAAGTGTGTATAATTAAAAAAAATATATATAAAATATCTATTATACATTTGATTTGACATAATCATAACTTTTTTTTCTTTTTATTATTTTAATATAAAGGGTAAAATGGTCATTTTATACATTCTCATTCTATTTCCATTCTTAACTTTTACTAACAAATATAATAAATGAATTCCCTTTCCATTTTCATTTCTGCCCAAAGAACGTGCCCTAAGAGTAATGTTACAGAGTTATTAAGAGCTCAAGTTAATTTGTTAGTCGTAAAATTTGCTTTAAAATATATTTTTTTAAAATTTTAAAAATTAGAGCATAATATCAACAAATGTTTGGTGCAATGATAAGTGAACTGCACCCCAATTTGAGGGATTTAAGTTCGAGCTTTGGAGTCGGCATTATTGAGAGGACTTTAACTGTTCGCTCTTGACCCGAATGAAATTAATACTTATCTAAACCATTAAACCAGATAGGTAGGAGACACCCATTATTATAGTTAAAAAAAATTAAAGCATAAAGAAGAAACAGAATCTCTCTCTCTCTATACTTTCTAATCCCGTTTTTAAGCATCCCCCATCCCTTTTGATCTTTCCTCTCTCTCTCTCTCACACATAAACACAGTAATGGCTACAGCCTCTCAAGACTTCTCCTCCAAGCGCCATTTCCACTACACCCAAAAACTCGCAGACCAAGACGACGCCGTATCCCCCACTCCCACCCCCGAATCCCTCTCAAAAATCGTCCACACCCAAAACGACACCACCACCACCACCACAACCCAAAACGACAACCCCACCCCTCCACCAAGAAGGAAGCCCCAATCCGTCGCCGTTTCGCGCCTCCGATCCGCCGTCCTCGCCGTCCTCAATCGCGCCCGCTCGGCCCACCACCACCACCAACACCCCTTGGGCCTGGGCCCGCGCGTGGTGGGCACGCTCTTCGGAAACCGACGCGGCCACGTGCATCTCGCCTTCCAGAAGGACCCGACCTCGCGGCCCGCGTTCCTCATCGAGCTCGCGACGCCCATAAGCACGCTGGTCCGCGAGATGGCGTCCGGACTGGTGCGAATCACGCTGGAGTGCGAGAAATTGATGAACGAAGAAGAAGAGAAGAAGGAGAAGAAGAAGAAGAGCCACGTGAGGTTGCTGGAGGAGGCGGTGTGGAAGACGTATTGCAACGGGAAGAAGTGTGGGTTCGCGACGAGGCGAGATTGTGGGGCCCGAGAGTGGGAGATCTTGAAAGCCGTCGAGCCGATCTCGATGGGTGCGGGAGTCTTGCCCGGCGACGAATCTGGCTCCGATCATCATCCATCGGACGGCGGCGGCGGCGGCGGCGGTGGTGGTGGTGAGGTTATGTACATGAGGGCCAAGTTTGAGAGAATCGTAGGGTCTAGGGATTCCGAGGCGTTCTATATGATGAATCCGGATTCTAATGGAGCTCCTGAACTCAGTCTTTATTTGCTTAGAGTCTAGAAGAAGAAGACTCTTCTCTATTTGGGGATTTTGAAACAGTAGGTTTAGGTTAGTTTAAACAGTGTAATTTATGAACTTTATCGAATTTGCATTTTACTATCCGTATTCGAAATACTGGAAGTGGGATTACTGTTTGTTTTCTGGTACAGTAGGCTTAGAAGGGGTTATGGTGGGTGGGTTGGTGTGGATTGAGTGGGACATGAAAATATGTATAGTTTTTTTTTTCTTTGTTTTTAAACTTTGTAATCCTTTAATTAGTGATGGGATAAAGGAGATTATTGTAAATCATGATTGTGTCTGTGTGTCCTCACAGTATTAATTGGTTGATTAACTTTATGCCAATTTCATTCCATCCTCCTTTTGTTTGTTTAGTACAATCTATTCAATACCAAATGGGAAATTTGTCATCCGAGTTTAGATATCGAATGAGGTGTATTGAGTGTAGATTTTTTGCTGTCTAGGTTTATGTTGTCTTGATCGTTAATGTTGACCAATCAAATAATCATAACAAAAATTTTCACTACGGTTATTTGATAATGTGACTAATCGAGAAATATGAATCTGGACAACAGAAAATTCGGACTTGAGGTGCATTACCTTACTTAATTTCATTGGTTACGTTTCGCTATCATCTAATTATTACAACTCGATTACTACTAACAATTTTTTTTTAAAAAAATATTTTACCCATGTACAAAATGTCTTTGAATGTCCCGATCACATTGGGGCCTCAACGATTCATCAATAACCAATGTGATTTTTTTTGGGGTTCACTTACTAATTCAAAAATCTTTTTTAATTGTCAAAGTGGATTGGCACAAATGGTCAATGGGTGAAGCGAGAACTTTGGATGGTTTCACTTACTAATTCAAAAATCTTTTTTAATTTATCAATAACCAATGCGAGGGATGCCCACCAAAGCAGAATTTTAGATGGTTTCAGGGGATTCAAACCCTCGCCTATGGGTGAGGCGAGAATTTTCTTCCGAATGGTTTAGGCCTGTGCAATAATCCTTTGGGTTGGGCCTCTATTGGTCTCCCCAACATGCCACAAGCACCCTGCTCGATAGTACTTGAGAACACCTTCTCTTACTACTATTTTTTAAGCACAAAAAAAATCTTCTCTAATTGAATTTCTACTCCCAGTTTTGATTATATATTGATATAATGGCTTAGAAGATTATAATAGTACTTCTTTTCAAGTTAGTTATACAGATTCTGCAAATGGCACTACTTTCTTCTCTTTTGTGTAGGAGAAGATTGCCATATGAGGATCTCCTTTGTGTGTGTGTTGAATGATAACTCCATTATATATATAATCAATGGAGTGCTCTTTGATTTGTTCCTAGTGCCCCTTCTTTCCTTATTTAGTTACTACACCATGTGCTTTCAATCCTACAATTTCCATTTTCTGGTCTGAAATTAAGTTAAGGTTGTTGTTCCAATCATTGCCTTTGATGCACACATATTCTTGCTTCATGTGAAAATGATCCCAAGAAATATTGTTAGAGGCCAATCATAGAAGTAATCAAAAGCAATATATGACCCCACAAAAGAAAATTCATTATCATGGGTTTGATCTTTGGTCTTGGATATATATTAACTTTAAATATTTGGACTAACTGTTCTATCTTTTAAGGTGTCTACAAGTCGGTGAAAAGATTAGTCATTGTGCTTGACGGTACTGTTATTTAGGAAATGAGAATGAGAATGTTGGAGGAAATGAGAATGTGACAAAAAATATTATCTTTTTTTTTTGCATGAGTCTGTTGAAGCATAAATTCATTAAAGTGCGTGAAGTAGTGTATCATCTTGCCTTTCATTAAAAGTGTTGTAATTTCTTAGTTTTCATCTAACAATTAGAATGGTGCATTTTTTAAATATCAATTTGGATCAAATAAAGTGTATTTTAACTGATGATTTGAATCGTTGATCGCGTACAACAAAATTATATCTTAACCAATCAATGATCTAAATTGTAAGCTAAAATACACTTTATATAAAGTTGTTTTAATCGATTCGATCCCTTAAATATCCACTTTTAGCCCCATTTCCTCTGTTCAATATTATTATTTGATAAAATTTCCTTTGTTTACTAAACACTTGGGGCACGCTTGGTATAGATGTACGGATGTAAAGTACTGTAGAGTAAAATACTGTAGAATAAAAGAAAGTACCGTAGAGAAAAGTGAGGAGAGAGAAAAAAAGTATAATAAAAAAATGTATTTACTATATATAAAATATAATGTAAAATTTTTTTAGAATCGTGAAACACCACAATTCTACTGTTTCGTTTTTTTACCAAACATACCCTTGACCATTAGCTTTTCTTCTTGTTGACTGCTTTTCTCCGATTGTTTGCTTCATTCCAAAAAAAATCAGATACATTCTCATTCTCATAGTAGTTTGTGCAGCTTTAGTGCAAAGTGTAGAATGAATGAAGCCCACCACGCCGCACCAAAGAAAAGAAAACCCTTTTAGCGGATAATTTGTGTATAATAATATTTTTTAAGGTTTTGCTAACAAGTGTTTTTGGGGCACTCTTTAAGGTTTTCTATTTTTCTTTCAACTAATGAGAAGGCCTTACAAAATGTGTTGGTTAACTTTTCACTAATTTCAAAAAAAGTAATTTCCTCTCTATCAATCAAAAGAAACCTTAACAAGTGCCCAGAAAACTTGTTAGATAAACCCTATTTTTTATTAGTTATTGAAGCATTTTATTTCTTAAAAATTATAAAAAAGTGAAGAAAATAATAAATTTGATTATCTAAAAACTTCCTCATTCAATAAAAAAATCTTAGGAGGCATTTTGTATACGTTTAAAAACTAGTTTTGAGATTATGAATTTTTATATCTTATAATCTCACGTTTAATATACGGGTTAAGAAAATAAGTTCAAAAATCTTCTAATTATAAAAATCTTATAATCAGATTTTTTTATTATTTTTTTAATCTCACTCAAAGAGTTATATTAATGTAATCTCATGAAATTATTTTTAATTATGAAATGAGAATCTTATAAAATAATTTTAAAAATTTAAAAATTAAAGCAAATGTTGTTTTTTTATATTTTCAAAAATATGATTACTGAGACTAATTAGATTTTCAAAAATAATAAATTAATTTGTGTACTAAATGTCTATTTAATAATTATTATTAAAATTTATAAAAAAAATAATAATTTTTAGTAGACATGTATTTAATTTATCCCGGTTACCTCCTAGTTTTCAGGCTTTCTAATTTTCTAATGTTTTTGTGGAAGAAAAAAGAAGCAGAATATTATGTGGCTGACAGCTGCTGCAAAAATCAAATTGTGAAGATATGTCTTTCACCAAAACCAATGTTGTGTGTTTGTTGATCATCTACTCATCATTCTTCAAAAGCTCATTCATTGCTGCACTGCAAATAAAGCTCATTCAAAGCTGCTGCTTTATTTTATTTTTGGTTCCAAGGTATCTTTTAGCCCGACAAGTTAAGAACTAATTTTTTACGGATTTGAACTCTATTTAAGGGTTTCCCGCTGTCCAATTGGTTGCTGCATATACAAGGTGGGATTTGAACCCCCAACACTTGCTTAAGCGACCTAATGAACTAGTCACTAGACCAACTAAGCTTAGTTGCTTTATTTTATTTAACAACCCATTTATTATAACACACCATTACTGCTCAAATTACTCAAAAACTTATCATTGGATCGAATGTAGAGGTGTGTAAAACCGATCCGATCCAACATATCAAAACCAATTAAAACCGATTGTATAATCAAATGGATTGGTTTATTTTCTTGACAACCGATTTGGTTCGGTTGATGAATGAGGTCCAATCCCAACTGAACCGAACCAAACCAAATTGATTACAATTTTTTAAAAATATTTTATGATGTTGGATTGTAATTTTAAGTTACTAATGTTGGAATATTGTACTAATAACTTTAGTTTGTTGATTTTCATGGTTAGGAATAACTAATTTTATTTTTTAGGGTTTAAATTGAAGAGAAAATAATAGTATTTTTTTAAAAAAAAAAATTGTAAAAAAACCGATCGAACCGAACCGAACCAAACCGACTGTGATCGGTTTGGTTGATGTCCAAAGAGCGTATTGGATTGGATGAGTTTTTTAGTTATCGAATTGGATTGGTTCGGTTATCTAAATCATCCAAACCGAACCAATTCGCAAGTTTGTTCACCCCTAATTGGATCCAGAGGTGATTGATTGTAGTGATATTTATTCTATTCTCTTTAAGTAAAATTTTGGATTTGAAATTCGTGTATAGAAAAATCTTTACTGGAAGAGCTCTAACCCGTTATGGAACCTCAGTTAGCTTGAACAAGATTGCTTCAAATATGAGGATACCTATAAAAAAACTACCATTGAAAAAACTGATATTATTAGAACATGGAAGTGTGCATTAATCTTGTCACTTATTCCCATTGTATATTATCATTTACCATGAGAAACATTTGCAGGTAGAATCAATTCATTAGGTTAAATTTAATAATCATACATGATTATAGTTGAGAAGAATTATCTATACACTTTAATTTTCTTCCATTTTAACCTTGAAAAATGTTTAAAAAGTATCTAACAACATTATATATTTATTTACACTTAAGTGTTCATTTATAATAGACTATGGCTACTTTTCATTTAAAAAAAAAAATCTCAGTGGGCCATTGCAAAGTCCAACTAGTTTCAATTTTTATGTTTCGAGAGTTAATTATGGTCTAGCCGCTACTAGTTATGTGATTTTATTAGTGGATAATATGTAAATGATTTCATAAATATTTAAAGATGTCGAAAGGTATTCTCTCACCTTGGTGGGATACTAGTGCTTACTTCCACATAAAGTTTTTTCTTAAAGAAAAGAGTTTATGACACTTACATTTTTTAAGATCGCTATAGATTTCATATGTAAGAAGTATATAATAGTGTCTCAAAAAAAAGTATATAATAGTAATATATTTGTAGACAATACCGAGTACAATGGGGATTTCCATTCTAAATTATCTTATTAATAAGATCACTTGTGCTATTATTTTGTTTCTATAACTAGTTCAACAATATTTACAAATTATTCTTTATTATTGATATTACGCCTAGCCCAATTAAAGTTACATGTGTCATGCCCTTGGGCTTGGAGCACTTCTGATCTACTCACCATGTACTGGGCCATATGGCTATAAAAGTACCTCCTCTGCCTAACTCTAGTACGACGTTAGCATAAACACAATACACACAATAACTCGAGAACTCGAGAGCACCTCTTCCATTCACATATAGCAGCTCCCACGTTCTCCTCCCTTGCGTAACCCTATGTACGCGAGCCATTCTTCATATGGATCGCAACCCTCAACCCTTGACCCTCAACCCTCTGAGCTCTTCAGCTCCTTCTTTGGTGACCCGTTCACTAGCATCCTCGTCCTAGCTGCACACGGTTCACTTACACATGTAATTATTTTCAGTCTAACAGCCATCATGGACGTAATGCCTCCTTGAATTACATGGACTTTGATGCCCTTCAGGGCACATAGGCACATAGGTCTTCTTTACCTTGGGCAATTCTCTCCTCTTCCCTTAAATTTTTTTTATCACACATGGATTTATCAAGAATTATTAAAATGGAGTTGTCCAATTTATTGTAAGTGTTGTTGAACCTTTTTCATAAAATGAATTGTTGAGGTTTATTGCCTTTTTATATTAAAAGAAAAGGTCAATTCCCTTTTGGTGTTTCCTAATTAATTTGGCACAAATGTTCAAAGATTCAAAGAAAGAAAAATCTTTTTCTCATAAGTGAAGGTTTGAATTCTTTGAAGTTATCTAAAATTTTATTTGGTAGACAAAATGATCAAACAAACAATACATGTATTATATATAATATAATATAATAGTAATTAACATTTAATAATCTTTTTTTTTGGCCATAACATTTAATTATCTAATTATATATTTTTTAATAAAAGATTAACATTAATCATGTTATTTTTCTTAGGCTCCATTAGGTTACTTGTTTACAGGGCATAATCTTTGCTGTAATCTAAATTTTTCTCTAACATTCTTTATACCAAATTCAACATACCTCACTTTTTACAATATGATGAAATTATGTTTTTGTCCTTACTTTTTTACCCACTTTTATTTCATTCCCATTTTTAATATAAGGGTAAATTGGTTGGGACATGGGACACTTTATTTAATTGATCCAATATAAATTGAATGATATAAATATTGTCCAATTAATTTAGTGCAAGAGTTCCATCCAATCCAATTTAAATTAAATTGGATTAGTTTAGATTGGATCGATTGACTTTTTATGTAAAAATAAAAATAAAAATGATCACATTCATTCTTTATTAATATGAAGCAAACTTATAGTCTCAAATCCAAATACAATCCAAACAAAATAAAGAGTAAAAATTAAAATTAACAATCCATACACAACAATTCAACATAAAATAAAAATAGAGATTGAGTAAAATCTAATTAACATAGTGAGTATAAGGCCGGTGAGTGGGGAACTCATAAGTGAGAGTGTAAGACTGAGAAGTGAGAACGCTGCTCGATCGGCTACTAGGGCATAAAAAATTCAACATAAAATAAAAAATATTTTATTATAAAGTATATATATATAATAATATTTTTTATAAAAATATATAATATATTATTAAATTAAAATATTAATATTGATTGGATGAATTCAATTGGATTGATTGTCCATCCAATCGATCTAATAAATAATCGATTTTGATTGAATTTTATTAGATTAAATTAGATTGAATCGATTGAAATTGGATTTAAACACCCCTCAGCTTCACCATGTTCTCTTTCTTGTTGAACCACCAAATGGAGACAGAAAATCTATCCTTTCTTCTTGCGTTTCCTCTGTTTGCTGATTCTTCCTATGTCACTTTCTTCATATATTAGCTTTTTAGAAAATTAAGAGCATGTGAATTAATTGATAAGAGATTGTTTTAACTTATTAATTAATGATATTCTATTCGACTCTCTTAAATACCATTGTGTTAAAACTTAATTTAAAGAGTTTTATTATTTTTGTGGTTCTTTTTGACTTAAATGAAATTAGTCTTTGTCGATAGGCGAGAGATTTCCATGATTTTTTAAAAAATATTGGCCTTTTAACTTTTTTCAAATATTGTGGACTATTAATTCATGTTGTTAAGCCTTGTATATTATTTGAACGTACTTATATGATGTATTATACCAAAATGCCTCGAGCAATGTAGTCTAATATTCTCATATATATCTTTAAATTTTTTTAGTAAATTTATGATTTGGTTCTTAGAAAATGTAAAGTTTCTCAACTTTGTTCTTTGAAGATAAATGTCTTGATTCTGTCTTTGAAAAATCAAGTCATAATCACTTTGATCATCATTTGATTAATAGGATGGATAAAAAGTTAAATAATATATATTAATTGATATTAATTAGCTGGTTGGTAAATGAAAATTTTATTATATATTTAATAATAAGAAAATAAAACGCTATAAAATGCTTTGTCCAGTTTATAAAATTGATGCATTTTATTTTACAAATTATACAATTTTTTTTTATGAATTACAAATTATACAATTATCCTAATGCATTGTTTATATTTTTTAATTGAATATAATCCGATTCAACATTCAACCATCAATCGGTCTCCATTAGCTTTAGTTAACTTTCCATCCATCTCTATTGGCCAAATAATTAGAAATTAATCTTTCACAAATCAAGAGAATATACCAACATGTGGTTGATTAGAGTGATAGGTACTTCATTCCTCTTAAGCAAGGTCTTAGATTTGAGTCTTGTGTATGAAAAAACCTCTACTGGAAGAGCTCTACCCCGTTATGAGACCTCAGCTAGCTCGAACAGGATTGCCTCCAATAGGAGATGGAATATCTGTAAAAAAAAAAATCAAGTGAATATAACTTTTGCAAAGACTAAATTATTAATTCACTATGATATTTTTTTTATATATGAAAGACTATTGGTGGTGCTCTTTATGTAGAATGGATGAAGGAAATGAGGATGGAATGGGTGGAGCCTACTGGGTCTCACCTACTTTTTCACTTTTTTATTTCCATCAATTTTTTTAGAAAAAAAATATAAAATATCTATTATACCATTTGATTTGACACAATCATAACTTTCTTTTATTTTTATTATTTTAATATAAAGGATAAAGTGATAATTTTAATACATTCTCATTCTATTTCCATTTTTAATTTTTACTATCAAACACAGTAAATACATTCACATTCCTTTTCCCTTTTCCTTATGGACATTATACATGTAAATTACTTATGTATAAGCATTAAGCAAACTGCATCACCATTTATATTTTGGGTAAAAGTGTCCTTTATATCCCAAATTTTTTATGTACTAATTTTTAATTTCATTCCTAATTTTTTTTAATTAATTTTGTCTCAAAAATTTGAATTGCAGTTGATTAATTTGTTCCCCAAAATTTTGAATTTTATCATAACACCTAATATCGTCCAAATTAATAACGAAAATGATGACATGACATTGCACATGTAATTTGTATTAATAGTAACGCATCACTCAAAATAAAATTATTTTCCCAGTATTAATTCATCATTTAAAACGACACTACTTTCTTCCTATTAAAAAGAAAAATATAAAAATTAAATATTAAAAAACAAAATTAAAAATTAGTATAAAGTTTAAAAATTAAACATAAAATATACTTTAAGTGATATTTATAGTCTCATTGTGCTAGACACATATCCAACATACTATCATGAAACTTTAACTCATGTCTCAACACAAATTTTTTTCTTTTCAACTCATACAAACACACATGCACGTTTGGACATAATGATTAATTTGGATAGAGTTGACACCAAAAAATAAAAAGATAAAAGACAAAAATATATATGTCGTGGCCTACATAGTTCTCTATATTACTTTGAAATTTGATTTCTCTTTGTCCATATTGTGTGGTAATGTCCCATTCACTAGCAATTATGTATATATAATGCCAAAAAGATAGAGGTCCATAATGTTTTTATAGGGTAAAAAGGACCTTCAAATATTTCCGTTTCTCTCATAATGAAACAATTTTATACTAAAAAGTAAAAGGCAAAAGTATCTTTTTTACCCCCAATGTTTGGGGGTCCTGTCAGTTTCGCCCCTAACGTTTTTTCACTGTCAATTGTACCCCTAATATTTAACGTTTCTGTCAATGTCACCCTTTTCATTATTAACACCGTCAAATATTTAACAGTTTTTGCTGATGTGGCATCTTATGTAGCAAAACGTTTTTTTTTTTCTGTCAATTGTACTCCTAACATTTTACATTTCTACCAATGCCACCCTTTTCACTAGCACCATCAAATACTTAATAGTTTTTGCTTACGTGGCATTCTATGTGCCAAAAATATCTGACTTGGCATATTTTTTTCCACACTAGATTTTTCACTCATCTTTTTCCCATCAAAACCGTGTCGTTTTAACCTCACCATATTCCTTTTAAAATATAACTCAAACGCACGTGCCATTTTGCAGACAAAAACATCGAAGACGTTACCCTAAAATAGAGAATGGATAACGTCTCCAATGTTTTTATGAGTAAAATAGCGCGTGCGTTTGAGTTATATTTTAGAAGGAATAGGCCGAGGTCAAAACGAAACAACTTTGATGGGGAAAAGATGAGTAGAAAATTTGATGTGAAAAAAAAATATACCAAGTCATATATTTTTGCCACATAGGATGCCACGTAAGCAAAAACTATTAAATATTTGATGGTACTAGTGAAAAGGGTGACATTGATAGAAATGTAAAACGTTAGGGGTACAATTGACAGGAAAAAAAAAACGTTTTGCCACATAGGATGCCACGTCAGCAAAAACTGTTAAATATTTGACGGTGTTAGTGAAAAGGGTGACATTAGCAGAAACGTAAAACGTTAAGGGTACAATTGACAGCGAAAAAAGTTAGGGGCGAAACTGACAAGACCCCCAAACGTTGAAAATTGAAAAGATACTTTTGCCAAAGTAAAAATATGAAGTTAGTTAGATATTTACTATTAAATTTTCAACCACGTTTTCTTTTATATATTGTTACTAGTTTTTTTTTATAATATTAAAGTAAATTACACTTTTCTGTTCTATATTTTAAAAATTTACACCTTCTTTTCTTTAAAAGATTAAAAAACTTGTGATTTATTTAAATCAAAATATTCTTAATAATATTATTGATATTTTAAAAAAAATGTAATTCATTAAAAAATATTCTAAAGTTTATTATTTATTTTTAGTTAAAATAATTATTTTATTTATTTAAAATATTTTTTATATTAATTAAATATATATTTAATTATTTAAATATTTTAAACTGATTCGACTTCGGATGAGAACACACGTACACTCAAAATCCAAACATTAAAAGTTGTTGCCTTACTCACCCCAAGTGTCAAGGGATGACCTCACTTCCTCCCTGTGTTTCGTTAAATTGAATCACTCAAAATTTACATACTAAATTGCATATGCATATTTGCGAACCAGGATATATTATCATTTTTATATTTTTCAAGAGAGAGAAGTACAAATATAAAAGTTTTTTTGTTTTTATTTTTTAAATAAAAGTATCTTTGGTATTCCTAACGTTTGAGGCCACTGTCAATTATGCACTTAATTTTTGTTTGCTGTCAATTGTACCTCCAATCTTTTATTTTTCTACCAATGTTACCATTTTCATTAACACCATCAAAATAACAGTGAGTGCTTATTTGGCGTCACATGTGGCAAAAAAAAGTTGACTGGGTTAAATTGAGACAAATTATATTTTTTTGGAACTAAATTTATCATTTCCATCTATCGGATGCTAAATTGAGACAAACTATATTTTTAGGGACTAAATTTGTCATTTCCATTGACTATTACTCTATTGATCCATTTTAAAACTATATATCTATATATCTTTGATTAAAATAACTGTATTTCCACTCTAAATGCAAAGAAATGTCAACTCCTTCCTATTTAGAGACTAAATAGTCTATTAGAGACTAAATTGAGAAAAATTATATTTTTAGAGACTAAATTTGTCCTTTCTATCTATTGGGACTAAATTGAGAAAAATTATATTCTTAAGTACTAAATTTGTCATTTCCATCTATTAGGGACTAAATTGAGACAAATTATATTTTTAAGTACTAAATTTGTCATTTCCATCTATCAGGGACTAAGTTGAGACAATTGAATTTCTTTGGATTAAATTTATCATTTCTATTTATCAAAGACTAAATTGAAATGACATAGTATTGGGTGAGATGAATTGTGGAGAAAATATGAGTTGGCAAATATTAACCCAGTCAGATTTTTTGACATATGTAACACTATATAAGCACTCACCATGAACTATTTTGACGGTGTTAGTGAAAATGGTAATATTGATAGAAAAATGAAAGATAAGGGGTATAATTGATAACAAATAAACTTTAAAAAATTAATTGACAATAACATCAAACATTAGAGATACTTAAAGGTAATTTGTTGAAGTGCCTATAGCTTATTTTTATCTTTTCCACCTCTTGTCCCATTTTTGTGATGAATAAAATTGTGCCCAAATAATATATATATGATCAGCTTATGGCTAGGGATGGCACCCGCTACGCGCGGGAACGGGGAGTGCTCTCCTCGTTCCCGCCCCGCCACCATCAAATTCTCCCGTTCCTGATTCCTGTCGTGGGGAGAGATTCTCTCTCATCCCCGTTTCCCGCCCTCTTCGCTATTTAAAAAAATATAAAAATATGAGTAGACTTAATTTTAATAAAGAAGTAACCTATATAATTAGATAAAAAAATACCATATTAAGTATATTAAAATATAAAAATTAATAAAAAATAATTATATAAATATTAAAAATAATAAAATAAAATTAGATAATTGACCCTCGAGACTGGGACCTTGTGGGGCGGGACACATACTTCTCGTCTTGATCCTCGATAAAAAATTTCTGTATATGAGGCACTGCGCGGAGAATTCCCCATCCTTACTTATGGTCTTCTCGAAGGACGGGCATGATTTAATAATGCGTGCGTCTAGTGGACTAGTGATTCATCATAAGGTTCTCTTTTTTTCTTTTTTATATTTTATTTCTTCACTTATTTTCCATAGTAGCTTTCTTTTCTTTGTTTTTGATAAACATAGGAGCTTTCTCTTGCATATATATATTTTCAACGTTTTCTGTTTAATTTTGTAGGTTTATAATTTAAAACTCAAATGCTAAAGCCTCAATATGCAAGTAGGTAGGTCATTAGGATAATTTAATTTAGTCATTATTCTAATATGGCCTGTAATTGTCATAAAAAAATATGAATAAAAATACATATATACATATTAATTCACATACATTTAGTTCTTTTTTTGGGTCTAGACCAGGGTATCCACCGTCGAGCACAATGACTAATCCCCTCGTTGAATTGTAGGCACCTCAAAGGGTGAGACAACTGGCCCAAAGATTTAAAGCTGCTCCATACCCAAGACAGGGATCGAACTCCTGGGCCCTAACACTTGGTTAAGAATGAATGAATCACTTCCACTCAACCACACCCCTTGAATGTTTAATGCTGACTAAAGAACATTAACGATTAACAATGTTCCATTTTTCTCTTAATTTTTTCAACTGATCAAAATGCTGTGTGACAATATACAAAATTGAGTGACCAAATTAATAATATATCAAATTATGAAAGAAAAAAAAAATCTATAAAGACCAAATTGAGCAAATAATCATTTATGAGAGACCAAAGTAGTGTTTTATTCGAGAGTAAATTATCAATTTAAATTGTTAACAGCTCGCATGCTTACTTTTTTTTTATTTTTGAAAACACTTGGGGCACGATTGGTCGGTACTTTTACCAACGTAATCGTAGATGTAATCCTTTTAAATCATTCCAATCAAATACACTTTATCATATTTTTGGGGTTGTATTCTGCCCCCTTTTTTTTTCTTCTGTGTTGTTTTCCGACTTTCTGTTACTTTTCTCTGCTTATTTTCTTTTCTTGCTTGTACTCTGTTTTTAATTAATCTAATTTTCCTTTTCTATCCAAAAAAAAAAAATACACTTTATTTTTTGTAATGTGATGAAATTGTATTTTTGTCTTTACTTTTTTATACATTTTATTCTATTCTCACTTTTAATATAAGGGTAAAATGGTCATTTTACTCACTTTTATTCCATTTACTCATATCATATCACTTTCATAATACTTTTTTCATTCATTTCTACAATCCCATTACATCCTCCACACCTCACTAACCAAACAAACTCTTGGTTTTTAGTCTCTCAATTATTAATCAACCTATTATTTAATTTATAAATTTTAAAAATAAACTATTTGATTTTTAAATTTAGGAAAAAAAAATTTACTCTTTTTTCCTTAGAGTGTTCTAGATAGATTGTGTTGGACACACGCATATGGATGGTCTGACACATTTGACAATATGCAATTATATTAGGCATATGATTGAATCTAGTGAAGTGAATGCATCAGTATATTGTGGCTTGTATAGTACTTTTTGACTTCACGATCTATATTGCCTTACACGAATGATAGAAGGGTGAAGACTCGTCTCCTTTCTCTTTAAAAATTTAGAGTAAGTTTGGTAAGCTTTACACACAATGCAATACATATAATTTCATGATTTTTTTTAAAAAAAATTATATTATATTTTATATATATCAAACACATTTTTTATCATATTTTTTCTCTCTCTTAATTTTTCTCTTTATCTCTTTCTTCACTTTTCTCTACAATACTTAATTCTATCGTACTCTTTACATCCATGCATTTATACCAAGCATTCCCTATCTAGGAGGGCTTTGATACTTTTAAGATGATAACTTCCAAAGGTTTTATAATAGTCTCACCTTTTTAGCGATGGAATCTTAAAGGAAGAAGATGTAGGTAGGTAGGTGCTCCCATTCTTTTGATGGGAAGGAGGATGATGAGATTAGAAAGGGATCATCACATACAAAGCCAAAGTATCAATCATACAGGGTCTATGGGTGATCATGTGGAATCTTAAATGTTTCTTTTGATTTACATTGATCCCAAAATGAATTTTTTAAATTGGTCTTAAATATTTTATTTGTTTTATATTGGACCTGTACGTTTTTATCGTGTTTCAGATTAATCCAGCAGTTCTAATCCATCAGTTTTCTCTTTTAACGATGATGTGGCACACTTATGTAGCATTATTTTCTCTCCTATCATAATCTCTCTCCTAAGTGGCTAATAACATGATGTGGCAATTTAAAATTTAAAAAAAAAAAACTTCTTTTTTAAAACACACAAACAACAACGTATGGGCGCCACGTCAATAAATTTTGACACATAAGAGAGAGAGTGTGCCACATAAGCCGTCCACATCATCAATTAACGGAAAAAGCTATAATGGAGTTAGGCAAGAGGACCAATTTTGACCAAAAAAAAAACGTTGAGAACCAATATTAAACTTTATGCAAACGTTGAGGACCAAAAGAGTAATTTGGCCCAATTTAAAATAAAAAACTTCTTTTTTAAAACACTCAAACAACACCGTACGGAGAAGCTTACCAAATAATCTATGTTTAACAAGTTTTTTTTTTAATAGCCATATCATGTTATTAGCCACCTAAGAGAGAAATTATGACAGATAAGAGAAAGAATAGTGTTACATTAGTGTGTCACGTCATCGTCAACATAAAAAACTGACGGATTGTAACGGACTAATCTGAAACAAGATGAAAACGTACAAAACCAATATAAAACAAATGAAACATTTAGGACCAATTTAAAATCTACCCCATACTTTTGAAACTATTGTGAAACAAATAAAATATTTAGAACCAATTTAAAATTTATCACGTACTTTTGGACCAATATAAATATTTGACCTATCCCCCATTGTGATTCTTGAATAGCAGTGTCCTTGGTGTAGAGCTCTAATATCTTTTCCTTATTTGCAATTTGCAACAAAATATCTCTTTTCATTTTGAGAGAGATTGAAAGAGGGAGTGGATCCCACTTGAGATCCATTTTCGCATGAAATAGGCTCAGACTGACAATTGAATTTGTCATGCAATGTAACAAGATTCTCATACAAAGGGAAAAAAACAGAGAAGGGAATGAATAATATTACTTGTTGTTACTCCAATACACCACAGTTTGTAACCAAAACTTTAGAATAAGGGCGGTTGAATCCTCTTTCTGCTACAACAGCCCTCTTGTCTCCTATTAGCTTTGCAACCCTGTTATATCACATTTTCATTAATAATATATCATACATTTAGATTCTACACCACATTGCACCTATAATGAAACTATTCAAGGCCTTCATTACCACCATAACTGGTCCTTTTTCTTATGCTCAAATTTTAGATGAATTTCTTTTAAAGGGTTTATTATTAGGAAAAAATTTATATGTTGTTGCTTACATGCTTTTTTTAAGGTTAACCAATTAAAAAAAGACATGTATCAATTAAAATGGACACATGTCTTTTTTTAATTGGTTAACCTTAAGAAAAGCATGTAAACAACAACATATAAGTTTTGTCCTTATTATTATGCTTTTTAATAAAATGAGGAAATTATTGTTTTGTTCTATGAAATTTTTCACTCATTTCAATTTAGTTCTTGAATCATGAATATATCAAATTTAGTCAAATATCACTTATCTTAATTTAGTTTCTGAAAGATACCTTGTGTCGCAATTTCGCTCATACATTTTATATTTTGTCTTTTTCTGACAGAGGGACGAAATAGTGATATAAGATATATTTAGGGGACTAAATTTGATGTTTTCATGATATAGGGACTAAATTGAGATAAGTGAAGTCTTTTAAGGACCAAAACAATAATTTATTCGAAAAATATATAATACGGGAATCTTTCTAGTTTAGCATCACATGAATACCTCTTGAAAGAGTTTCTTTAGTCTGTGATGGGTTTGTAGTAAGAGTGTGTTTAGAGATGATAACAAAATTATTCATCTTTTCCACTTGACTTGGAAGTTAAATGTGACTAAACTTGAAAATAACATAACTTAAAAACCTCTTTGAATTTTGTTCTGGATTTTTATTCTTTAAAAGTGGAATATATATTAATGCAAAGACTTGTTTTTTGTATGTTCGTTGTTTTAAAAACATGGAATTCAAAATATTTTTAGGCTAAAGTATTATTTTGGTCCTCAATGTTTGCATGAAGTTTAATGTTGGTCCTCAAAGTTTTTTATTTTGATCCTCAAACGTAACACCGTTAACTTTTTGTCGTTAAATGATGACGTGACATGCTTATGTGGCACACCCTCTCTTCTACGTGTCATATTTTAATGATGTGGTATGACACATCACTGCCACGTCACCCCAGACGATGATGATAATGATGATGATGAAGGAGAGAAGATGATGATGTGGCAATATGGGGTGACATGGCAGTGATATGTCATGTCACGTCATTAAAATATGACACGTAGGAGAAATAGTGTGCCACATAAGTATGTCACGTCATCATTTAACGGCAAAAAGTTAACGGTGTTACGCTCGAGGACCAAAATTGACCAAAAGAAAAAACTTTGAGGACCAACATTAAACTTTTGAAACATTGAGGACCAACATTAAACTTCATGCAAACATTGAGGACCAAAATAGTACTTTAGCTCATCTTTTAATTGTTCTGCGTTTTTTGTTCCTTGAACGAATAAATCAAACAAGTTTTTGTTCCTATTATTCTTCCTGTTTTTAAAAACTGTTACCAAACAAACCCTTAATCACTCAGTTGTTTGTTCAACTCACCTAAAGTAAGGAGAGCCAGTGTTCTCCTGCACAGTTTTCACCTGTCCAATTCTCTGCACCACCTCCATTCCTCCTTCCACTCTTCCGATCACCAGAGCCGACGCATCAAGTTCCGGCGAATCTTTCGTGGAAATCACAAACTCAGTCCCATTGGGTTCAATCCCAACCTCCTCTTGGTCAATCTCCAGCTTCCCTTTTCTTGCAACCAGCTTCAACTTTGGAGGGGGCTTTGATGGGTCCCTCACAATAATGGCTACACTTCCAGCCAAGTTCTTAGTCCCTGGGCATCTCTCATAAAGTCTCTCCCACTCTTCAACAAGACTCTCATTTCCCAAACTGCTGTTTTCTCTTCCCTTTGCAAGTTCAGCATCCACTCCATAGGATCTAAGCCCACCATGCTGAATGTAGTTGGGCATGATTTTGATGAACTCTTTTCTTCTGTAGCTAATGCCAGCAGCTCCACTAACAATCTTACTGAACCTGTTTCATGTAGTAGTGCAGAAGGAAGATATATTAAAGAAGAATCATGAGATAGTAATTCATCAATCAATAATGATATTGGAATTTGGAAGCATTTGTGTAAATTTCTTTACATGTTACTAGTGGCTAGTTTTTCTATTGAGTAAATTACTATTTTGGTCTTTGAAAGGTTATTGTCTTAATTTAGTTTCTGAATCATGAAAATTTCAAGTTTAGTGATTTAGTCCTTGCAAGATACTATTGGTCTCAATTTAGTCATTGAATCATGAAAACATCAAATTTAATTCCCGAAAGATACCCTGTGCCACAATTTCGTCCATATTTCATACTTTTGCCTTTACAAGTAGGGGTGAAATTGTGACATAAGGTATTTTACAGGGACTAAATTTGATATTTTCATGATTCATGAAGTAAAATGAGACAATTGAAATCTTTTAGGGACCAAAACAACAATGTACTCTTTCCTTTTCATTCTTTTACATGTCATACTTTGTTTTCTTTTAATAAAAAACATATGTATCCATAACTTTAATGGGTTTTAACTAATCTAGTTCGAGCTAACCGAGTTCCATAACCGGATTAGATAGAAATTTTTTCACACACAACCTGAAAACTTAAGCCTAACTTTTACATAAGAACTTGATACAGAATAAGTAAAAGCTAATTCTAAATAGCTATAACTATTAGTATTAGTATAGTTATATCAAAAACAGAGAAGGTCTTATAATCTTAAGAGGATATACCAAAATATGGGCTAATAAACCTAAGTTTAATAACTCTAGTGTTGAATTGAATGGTGAGGATTCAAGAATCAAGATTCAGGACCCTTTGAATTATTTATAAAACCAATTTAATCCAACTCCTCAAATTACAAACCCTAATTCCCAAATCACAATCAAATAATAATCCCATCATCCCATAATGCTACATTCATTCGTTACCTATCAACTCCTGCAGGGACATCATTCCCGTATAGTCCAATGATGATGCGACCCGCAGGATCACCATCGATGGCCACGTCAAGGAAAACTCTCTTGGTGGGTTTTCTCTCCGTGCAGCTACTAGCAGCAGCATCGTCAATGGCGGGCGAGCTCTCCTCAGCCGCTTCATCCTCGCTTTTAGGCGTGTCTGTGATGATGTCTTCTTCAGCTCTGGCCTGAGAAGCACCCAGAAGAAGCAGTAAGCAAGAAGATTTGCCGAAAATCGCGAGGTCTCGACGCGACAATGCAAATCCGCGTTGGTGTTTGAGAATGGGAAAAGATGGAGAAGGAGAAGCAGCGGGTGGTGGTTGGAATTGTGAAGGCGGTGATGATGATAGTGTCTGAGTTGGAAGATTGATCGATGGTTGAGAAGAAGAAGAAGATGGTAGGGCTTTGTGAAATGTGTGTAACATTGCTCTGTTTTCTGGGTTGCGTCACCGTTACTTCATGGGAGAGATTTTGGGGTTTAGAGAAAATGCAAAGAGAGAGAGAGTGAGAGAGAGGAATTTTTGAGGATAGAGAAAAAGATTGTGGAGAGATTTCGTGGATAAGAAATGTGGAAGCAGATTTGTGTCTTATAGTAATAGCAGTCGTTTAGCCCTATCATATCGGACCAATTATTTTGAAATGATGAAGAGCTACATGTTCACTTATAAGAATTGGTTTTCATGAAAATCAAAAAGTAAATGGGGTCTATTTTTTATTTATTTTTTTAAATTTTTTATTTTTATTAACTTTAAAAAGAAAATACAAAATATCTATTATACCCCTTTGATTTGACATGATTTAACATAATTATAACTTTCTTTTCTTTTTATTATTTTAATATAAGAGGTCAAATGGTCATTTTAATACATTTCCATTCCATTTTCATTACCAAATTTTTACTACTAAACACATCAAATGCATTCCGTTTCCATTTCCGTTTTCATTCCTGCATAATGAACGTGCCCTTAGGCTTTTGCAGGTTTATATACACAAATTCAGCAATTTTTAAAAATTATCTACAGATATATACTATTTTTACTGTGCACGAGCAAAAAACGCCATCACTGAGGGCATTTTTTTTTCTAATTTTTGACAAGAAATACGCCTTCAATGTGGGCGTTTATAGAGTCAAATGATCAACCCTATAAACGCCCTCAGTGAGGGCGTTTTTATAATTTTATCACACTTGTTTTCATGTAAATATTAGCGTTAAAAACGCCCTCAATGAGGGCATTTATAGGGTTGACTATTTGACCATATAAACGCCCTCAGCCCTCACTGAGTGCATTTTTCTTGTCCATGTGCATAGTAAAAGTGGTATATTTCTGTAAATAATTTTTAAAGATGACTAAATTTGTACATATATTTTTTATTTGGTATATAAGCATACAAAAGTCGAGATTTTAGTGTCTACATATTGCAGGCGTTTCGAATGTATGGTTCAAGAATTTAATTTTTTTCTTTTTATATTTAAGGTTAGAAATTGAACTTCTGACATTTAATTAAATGTGAATAAGTGATAACTCTCTTTCACTCAACTACATTCTTTCAAATTAAAACTTATTTGATTCTCAAAAAAATATTTGATAAAATAAGAATGAAAATATTTAAATTTATCCTTTGCTTGGTAAAAAAAATGAATGCGCAAATAAGTGAAAATTAGATAAAATAACCATGTTGATTTTATATTAAAAAATTAATATTAATAATAAAAGACAAAAGTCTTTTTGTAAGTGTGGGAATGGACATTTAACATTTTATTTCAATTTCTTACGGTGACAAACCCATAACTGTGAGAATGTGCCAAGCTAGTGAAAGTGTAAAATAGGTACAAAACTTGGGAGAAGGCATGGATACTTTGTTAATAGAAAATGAGAATAGAATAAATTATTCTTATTAAAAGTGCACACTAAACCCGGTGACTCGACTGACATGATCCAGCTATATTTGGAGCCATGGGATCGGATCCAGTTACATTTGGAGCCATGGGCCGGGTCAGTCTGGTCCCGGGTTGGGCTGTCAAAACCAGACCCAACATGGGGTAAACTCATTTTCTACATTTTTTTTAATTTTTGTTAGTTTTATTATTTAACTATTTTATATGTAAAATATATAATATTTGTATGTATAATTTTTTTATTAATTATTAATTTAAAACATACAAAATATAACCTTAACTTAATTAAATTTATTTTTTAAAATTATTAAATATGTCAAATTTAAATTAATATAATTTTTTTTAAAGTACAAAACCCGACCCAGGGTTTGTACACACCTAATTCTTACATTAAAATATTAAAAAAAAGTAAGGACAAAAACATAATTTTATTACATTATAAAAAGTAAGATATATTTAGTAGGATGAATTTGTAAAGAAATATTAGATTATCTCTAACATTACCTTGCAAATTGCACATATCAAACAAAGCCTTAAATTTTTTTAAAAAAAATTTATGTGTATTTATCATTTTCCCCTTTAAATACAATTCTCAAATTGAGAGTTTAAAAGGTTAACCATCTTCAACCAAGGCCTTTTGGGCTTTGGCAAAGCAGATATGGAAAATGTACAGCTCTATCAATCAAGGTTGTTAAAATTTAGATTTTAGGTAAAATCATAGACGGGAGGGTAAAATCGTATTGTAAAATCGTAAGAGTTTATCTATGACAAAATCGTATGAATTTATCAATATATATACACACATCTAGCTATTATATCTTAGTTACATAAAAGAATTAAACATATATCATTCAATATCCACAATTACTACATTTTCAACTAAGTTCCTCAAATTCATTTGATTAATTTTCACCACTACAATTACTACCACTACCATCACCACTTGGTACTTCATTCTTAATGCTATGTAAACTCAAACACATATATGATTTGAAGTACTATCAACTCAGACATCATCAATATTAAAACCTAGAAAGAATAGGAAGGGAATAAGTTATGCGGGGTAGGAAAGTCCGGGTTTGGACATTAGGTTATAAGGAAATAGGTGGATTTTTTTTTTTAGTTGGGACAAGTTATGGATATCTGCACAAACATACCGATTTTTTGTAAAAAAAATCCATATGAACCTTTTTTTGGGCTGCGGTAAAATCATAAAACTGTTAGTAAAATCGAGATTGCATGGGATTTTACCTGATTTCACCAATTAAACCACGATTTTACACCAACACGGTTGTCTACAAGATTTAAAAAGATTTGAGAATGTAAAATCGTAAGATTTTAAGATTTAAATCTAGATTTTAACAACTATGCTAGCAATACTTCTCTCTACGCAAAAGTGTCTTTCTTGCCCTAATGTTTCGGATTCTTCTCAATTTCGCCCCTAACATTTTTTTTTGTCAATTGTGCCCCTAACGTTTTACGTTTCTACTAATATCATTCTTTTCACTAACACCATCAAATATTTTAACAGTTTTTACTGACGTAGTATCCTATGTGACCATCTCATATTTCCTCTTCATCCTACTCATGAATTTTTTTTTTTTCATTTTTTGTTCCAACTCCTGAAACACATTTTCTATACCTTACATGGCTTATTAAGACCATTAAAAAAGTAATTTAAAAATTATCTTCATGTAACCCATTGAAACCCTAGCCACCTTCCTCCACCCAACTCCTCCATTCAACAAAATCAACAATGTGAAGCTTCAGTTTCTAGGAGTTGCTTGTTCTCCGTTTGATCTCTTCTTCCTTGGACTCAAATTCCACAAGTCTCTGCTATAATTTAGAGATCCTAATCATATAATCTCAATCAAAATTTGAGAGATAAATTAAGAAGAAGATTTTTTTTCTTACATGGAACTTCAGTAATCATAATCCAGTATAACCAAAATAACTTGTAAGCAAGAGAGAAATTAAACAAAAAGAATTCTACAATAAGGACTATAGATGAAAAGGAAGAGAGACCAGTAGCAGTTTTCACAAGTTCTTTTATGTAGAATGAAAAGTGAAATAGATAACAAGGATATGCCTTTTTAATATACATTAAATAACTGCTACTCTTCCTTTTCCAAATAAATTAATAATTAACCAATAAGCCTTTTAATATTAATAAAACAATTATATATATATATATATACACTAGAGGCTTCGCATGTACGTATCGTGCATGTAATTTATTTTTTTGATTTTTTTAAAAATATATTATAAAATTATGATTATTATATTTTAAATTAATAAAAAATTAAATATTAAATTATTTCAAAATTTTAAAATATAAAATAAACATTTATTATATTTAAAATAATAAATGGAATCATGGGAAGTTATTACTATTCTTATTTTCTCTCACCCATGATCTTCTCACATCATATTTTTATTTTCTTTTTTAATTAACTAATTGACTATTTTAGGAGACTGTTGACGGGAAGACCCCACAGCCATATTAATATAGATATATATTTACATATTAATAATAAATAATATAAAAAGGCTTATTAGTTATTAGTAAATATTTATACCATTTAATTATTAATTAAATGTATAAATCAATAATCTACTAAGTCCTTTACAAAATTCTTTATGTGAGTAATTTAATGGGATAATTATTCATGCCCTCTTGATACAAGTTGGAATCTCTGTTAGATACGCGTGTATAATTCAACCCATCACGAATGATCACATATTGTATATAAACTCCAAATCCAATTATTCAGATTTAATATAAATTTGTGTATGATGAATTAAGTACAAATATTAGAATATTATTAAATTAATACTAATCCACTAAAATAATCCACCAGTCTCATCGCTACCATTTCCATTCCAATCATTTGCTAAAAAGAAAGAAACAGAACATGCCACTTTATGTTGTGGATATACATATATTTGGATATACGTATATTTAAATTGAAAATATTTTATAAATAGTTAGGATTATGAATGAATATCTTAGGATAAGTTCTAGGGATATTATATTTAATTTTAAATTTTGTTAGATAAGCTTTAGAATACTTATCCACGTTTAAGGATAACTTTAAGAGTTTAATTAGGATTTCTTATTTTCATGTATAAATATCCTTTAAAGATAAATGATAAAGAGGGACGATTTTCCTCAACACTTTCTTCTTTTATAATTTTAACAATTTAAACTAGGATTAAGCAATTCTAAGAAGTAAGAAAAAAAGATACAATTCATTAACTAAAATTCTAGTAGTGGCTATTCTGAAGCTCATAACTACAAACACATGGAAGGCATAAGAAAAAAAAATGATACCCATTATGCAATAACTCAAATACAAGCTCCTAAAACTGAAGATTGAGACTAATGGTGGGTACATACCACACATGCAATTGATATAATAACAGTAGCACTCAAATTTTGAAGATCTTCATTACTTATCCTCTTACCTACAATTTTTATTAATAGTCTTAAAATGGGCTTGGTCACGTGGGCCAGCTCGGCCCACACGCTAAATGGGCGGGCTTTGACATAAAAATAGGCCCATTGAAAAATAGGCTTAAATGGGTTGATTGTTTAAGCCTGCAGGCCTATATATATGGGTTTAGACATCACTTTTCAAACCCGTCTAATAAACAGGAAGGCCCAGCCCCAACCCGTTTAATGTCGGCCTGCACTGGCCCATTTTGACAATGTTAATGATTTTTTCCAGTGTAATTTTTTCTCTTAGTCAAAATCAAAGCACTAGCTAATATTTAAAATAAGTCTAACTAAAATATATATAGTTCAAAATTACACGATGTCTTATGACAAAAAAATTTTAAAAAAAAAACTAAAATATATATTATTAAATTATAGATCAGCACAATGGTACTTACAATAAATTAGGTAACTCCATTCTAATAATATTGAAAGTAAAATTGTAAATACTGTTGAACTAAAAAAAAGCACACATAGTCCCATTTGTAGGATAAATGTTAGATGAAAAACATCACTGTTCTTGGTGAATCCAAAGTATGTATTTTCATATCTAAAATCTGAATCCAAAACCTTGCTCAAGAAGATTAAATACCAACACTCTAACAAATAATAATTAGATTATTAAAATTTAATTTTCACTAAGAGAAACGACTTTATTACTCATTACCTAATCCAACTTAAATGAAATTACTTTGTCAAATTAGCATAATTTAATTATCACTAAGAGAAATGACTTTATTCATTGTTATCATAGTCAAGTATGTAATGTGGGTCGAATTCTAATTAATCAGGGTAGCGCCTAACAAAAAAAAAGTCTCGGTTTCAATTGGTGCAAATTATAATCTAAAAAACAAATTAATGATAGGCTGATTAATTTTTTTTCTTAAGACCATTTTGTTAAGGCCAATATAATACACTCATTTGAGGAAAACCATAAATGCTGAAAAAGAAATAACTTCATACTATTTACACAATGAACAAAAATTTCAATTTAAGAGTTATTATTAACTATTTACACATTTTTGGAGACTCATGATTGCTCATGCACTATATATATATGATCACTCATTTTTAGTAACAAATTTATCATTAATTAGAATACTAATTTTAATTAAATATTTTGAAAATTTGAGTAATTATATTATCTCTATTAAATATGCACCAATTGTATAATTTATTATTTATAAAATTTTATTTGAAAAAAGGGTCCAAGTTAACGTGCACTTACCAATATGGAAGCTACAGAAAAAAATTATCATTAATTAGAATAATACTTTTTAATTAATTAGTACATGCACATACAATGAACAAAAATTTCAATTTAAGGCATATTATTAACTATTTACAAATTTTTAGAGACTCGTGAATGCTCACACACTACATATGATCACTAACTTTTAATTAGAAAATTTTTTATCATTAATTAGAATAATATTTTTAAATAATTTTGAATTTTTGGGCAAGTCTATATATTATCTCTATTAAATACGACCAATTCTATAATTCATTATTTATAAAATTTCACTTTGACAAAAAGGGTCCAAATTAACGTACACTTATCAATATGGAAGCTAAAAAAATAAAATAAAATAGACAAAACCATAAATGTAAAACAAGCATGGTATGGCATTTAAAATAATAATAATGATAAAGCCAAATAGTAAAATAATATCTAAGGTGTAATATAAAGTAGTGCCTCCAACGTGCTACCTCGTGTCATTCATGCACCATTCTAACGTTTCTCTGAAACAACCTCACCCGTTACTACCTTAAATCACTCTCTTTCTCATTGTCTCAATATATGTCTCATTTCTTATCATTTAATTTCTCACTTCTCAGTACTCTCACTACTCTCATTTCTGAATCTGAGATTTGAAGCTGAGTTTCCTCTCAAAACTCAAAAGATGATGACTAGATCAAGAACCAAAGCTCATAAGCTTGAAGAGAAGATGAAGATGCCAGATCGGCTCAGCAACCTACCAGATGAACTCTTATCCTTCATCATTTCCAAGCTTCCTATAGATGAAGCGATCCGAACCACCGTGCTCTCACACCGATGGAGAGGCTTATGGCGATACACTCGTCACCTTGAGATAGATGTGAACCGAATGATAATGCCTTTATCTCAAAAGAACAACCCACTTGATGCTAGAGACCCTAGATCTGCTCTAGGGCAAGAAATGAAGACAAAGCTCACTAGATCTGGCTTAATTGTGCTCCTTCTTTTGGCTCGCCATAGGGCAGACTTGGATAGTTGTAGCTTCACTCACTTTCCATATAGTATAGCATGTGCGGAAGTGACTTCATGGGTGAAATATTTAAAGAAGAACAAGAAAGGGTTGAAAAAATTGAGCCTGAAGTGTGAGTTTTTCGACATCGGACGGAACCGTGAAAGCGCAGTTGATGAGCTTATTGCGAAAGAGAACTTAAATGGACCTCATTTTGCTGCTGGGGTTTTCTCAGGTTTGAATTCACTCCAGTTTGTGAACTACTCTTTAGGAAGTTCATCCCCATTTAAGGGATGCACCAAAGATCTCAAAACCCTAGTTCTGAAATTTGTATGGGTGGTTGATGAAACCCTAGATGGGATTTTGAAAATTTGCAAGGGCTTAGAGAGCTTTAGTCTGCTTAAGTCTCGTGGGTTCAAAAAAATCCAAATCATGAACCCTAACTTGAAGTTTTTACAGCTTCAATCTTTGCAAGCGCATGACATAGTTATTTCTTGTGAGAACTTGGAGGTGTTGTGTTTGGATTCTCTAACTTATCCACACAGCTTCAAAATTTATTCCCCAAGACTTGAGGTTTTTCAGTCATGTAATTACTCAATACTTGGAGACATGCTTGCAATCGAAGAAGGAAAAGATCTTCTTTTTACTGACGACCTTCTTCATTCTTATATTAAATATCGGGTAAGTTGTCTAATATCTAATTAAGGTCTAGTTAATCTAATAATAACTAAATAGTGAGTAATGTGATTTCTTTCCCTTTAATTTGTACAAATATGTTCTCACTATATATATATCTTTGTTTTTACTTGGCTTGCAGGATCCTCTAAAGAGCAACATTTTCTTAACTTTGAGAAAATTGTCACTGGATATGAATCTGAATGATTTGTTTGAGAGTCGATTACTTTTATCCTTTTTGAAACTGTGCACTCGCGTAGAAACTCTTGAAATAACTCAACCTGCGGTATGATCGATCACTTCAATTAGCTCTCCTTGCTCTTGATTCTATCATGTCTTAACTAAAGCATTTCTTATATATATAAGACTTAAATATGAGACTTTAATTTGTTTAAGTCACTACTACCTCTTAATTGTATCAAGTGTTTTTTTATCAAGTTGTAAACCTATATATTATATCCTATTGGGAAGGTATGATTTGAAGGTTTGAAGTATATTGCTTGATCATGTTTTCATTGTTTTTCCTTTATGAGATTAAACAATATTGATGCACATTACTTTGAAATCATTAGTATTTGAAAGCATATTAGTTTCTAAGTTCTAACTAGCTATTCTGAATCAAGAGTTGAGAACTTGAGATTGTCTAATTTTACATAAATCTCAAATAGGAGACTTTGTTTAATTTAAAGATAACATATAGTGTGTGTGTGCATATATATATATATATATATATATATATATATATATATATATATATATATATATATATATACACTCTACAAGCCAACGAGCCATCTCTTGATAATTTCATGTTCTTCTGTGTTGAAACTCGAGTGACTTGGGAAGCCTCTTTCAAAAGCTAGCTGTTAAAGGGAAGAATTAAGCCACACATAAATACTTGATTGAGCATTTTGTATTATCCGATGTGGGACTTTGAATCTGCAACACTCTCCCTCATGTCTAACTGGTCTTATTTTGCATAACGTGACTTTTTTTTCTCTAACCTGAGCTTGTATTCTTTTGAATTTTAGAGGCTCGGATCTCTCTTTTCCTTTTTGTTTGGGCTTGTACTCTTTTTAAACCTTAGAGGCCACAAGCTTTTTTATTTTTAACATCTTTGTTTGACTTTTTTCTCTTCACATCCTAGAATTCCGATTGTCATGGGCCGTAAGGTCATAATGCCTTGATACTATGTTAAAATTCGAGTGATTTCAAACTCTAGCTCCCTCAACAGCTAGCTGTTAAGGAAAAAAAACCAAGCCACTTGAATACTCCATCGAGCATTGCATATTATCTGATTTGGGACTTTGTATCTCCAACCTTATGGAAGCAAGGTCTGTTGTGATAGTCAACTCTGGCTAACTTTTTTGTTTTCATTTTGTATAGACTTGAATCTCCTGTCTTCTATCCTCATAAGTTATAATTTTGACCAGATTGTATACGCAATTAACATGCATTCTTATATATATAAATTGATATATTATTACTTTGTTAAATTACAGCTTCAATGTCGTGGATTGATTCGAGGTCATTTCTGGGGATACAAAGATGGTTGTGAGTGTGTTCGTCACAAGCCGAAATGGGTTGAGTTGAGGGGTTTCAAAGGGCAGAGAGAAGAAGTTTTGTTTTTGAAGCATTTGATTACGTATGGTAAGAATTTGGTGAACATTAGAATTATATGTAGCAATACCCCAACAGTATCGGCAGAAATGGAAAAACTGCTGTATTTGTCATCTGCATCTTCCGAACTCTCTATCGCCTTCATCTTCAAGTCACACAACTTTGTGCAAGAGCTCCATAACCGTTAGATCGCTAGGGCTCTACTCATTCATCTTTAAATTGTCCATTCGCAATATGCATGCATGTGTGATGTGCCTATTTAATATTTTAAATCCAATATGGATTATGGAGTACTGTAAAACTTTAATTTAATTTCTTAGTTTAATTTGTGAGACTTTAATTTGTGGTCAGTCGAAACATTATTATTATTATTATTGTTATATGAATGTTCATTTATGTGTTTGCTTTGTTGATTAAATATATTTTTCCAGCATCTTAATTTTACATTTGTTGTGTTCAATTATAAAATTAAGAAACTTAATTACTGTTATTATTTTCGTAGTGTTAAATTTCATTTTTGTGACTGCAGGAATTTCAACGTAGTGTTCTTTTTAACGAAAAAGCCTCTTAAAATAATATTATGTGAAAGTATTTTGGGCCCTTTTTCACAAAAGTTTTGTTAAGCTTTTTCTAGAAATCGTTAATCCAAACCATGTTTTTGTCCATTTTAAAAAAGGAAACTATTATAGGGCACAAAATTATTTGTGACAAGATAAATTTTCATTATTAAAATATATTTTTTTTATAAATTCATTGTTAAGCTTTTTCTAGAAATCATTAATCCAAACAATTTTTTTTGTCCATTTTAAAAAAGGAAACTATTATAGGGCCGAAAATACTTTGTGACAAGATAAATTTTTATTATTAAAATATATTTTCCTTATAAAAAATTCATTGATCAAAATGATCCCAACAAACTGTTTTTTTTTTTTCCAATATCTTGTAACTAGAAGATAAGAAGTGGGTAAATGTATTTGCAGGCACGTATCCAACAAAGCCAATAGAAGGTAAGGATGAAGGAAATTGATAGATAGTGGAAGCTTCACTGAAATGTATCATTGAGAAAAGGGAAAAAGCCATGAATGGACGTGACTTGGATAAAATTTAGTATTAAACTTTTAGTATATTCTTTTATTTATTATTTATCATTTATTAATATTATCTATATCTATATTTATTTATATATATATATATGGCTTTGGACTTTTTGGTGTCACACAAGCAAAGTGTGACACCAAAAAAATAACTTCCCCTCAACTTCCCAATAAATAACCAACTTCTCACAAAATAACTATATTTTATAATTAAAAAATACAAAAAATAATATGATTGGAGGATGTGAGAGAGAGAGAAAACAAGTATGATAGGTGGTTACTAATAAAATGGAGAAGTGCGTAACTTCTCTTTTTTTTAATTTTTTTATTTTAAATTATGATAACAATTCTATTTTAAAATTTTAAAATATTTAATTTTTAATGATTTTAAAATATAATAACTCTTTTATATTATATTTTAAAAAAATTTAAGAATAAATTACATGTATGCACGTAGGTGCATGCGAAGCTTTTAGTATATATATATGGCTTTGGAGTTTTTGGTGTCACACAAAGTGTGATACCAAAAAAATAGTTTCCCCACTAAAAACAACTAATCAATAAATAACTTTCCATGATTTAATATATTATTTAAAGTATAATTATTATATTATATTTTGAAAGTTAAAAAATTATCAAATATTTAATATTTTATTATTTTAAATCATAATAATAATTTTATCTTACATATTTTTTTAAAAAAATAAAAACAAATTACATGCACGGTATTTGCATGCGAAGCCTCTAGTTATCATTATCACTTTTTAAATCTTATTTTTTAATCTATGACAAACACACTGTTCACGGTCTAATTCGCTGTTAGCAACGGCAAATTGGGAATTTTTTTTATTCCAATTCGCCGTTACTAACGGCCAATTGGGAGTCAACGCAATATGTTCCAATTCGTCGTTAGTAACGAAAAATTGGATTTTTTTTAAAACTTATCCTACGTGGCGTGCTGACGTGTCCAATTCGTCCTTATCAACGGCGAATTGGACTCTGTAAAAAATTTTAACCTTTTTTTTGTCAGATCGAGATCCCAATTGGTCATTAGAAAAAGCAAGACGTGTTAACAAGTCTTTATATACTTTCCACTTTTCTAGTAACTACCCATCCTATATTTTTTCTCTCTCCCACTACTTCCCATTATATATTTTCTTGTATTTTTTAATTAAAAAAATATCTATTTTGTGACACCAATGACTAGAAGGGTCCACAGCCATATATATATAGAATTTAGTTCCCGAAAGATACCTTGTGCCATAATTTCGTCCACACGTTTCATACTTTTGCCTTTACAAGTAGGGGTGAAATTGTGACATAAGGTATTTTACTGGGATTAAATTTAATATTTTCATGATTCATGAAGTAAAATGAGACGATTGAAATCTTTTAAGGACCAAAACAACTATGAACTATTTCCTTTTCATTCTTTTACATGTCATAGTTTGTTTTCTTTTAATAAAAAAACATACGTATCCATAAGTTTAATGAGCTTTAACTAATTTAGTTCAAGCTAACCGAGTTCCCATAATCGGAGTAGATAGAAATTTTTTCATATACAAACTGAGAACTGAAGCCTTACTTTTATATAAGAACTTGATACAAAATAAGTAAAAGCTAATTCTAAATAGCTATAACTATTAGTATAGTTATACCAAAAACAGAGAAGGTCTTATAATCTTAAGAGGATATACCAAAATATGGGGTAATAAATATAAGTTTAATAACTCTAGTGTTGAATTGAATGATGAGGATTCAAGAATCAAGATTCAGGAGCCTTTGAATTATTTATAAATCCAATTTAATCCAACTCCTCAAATTACAAACCCTAATTCCCAAATCACAATCACATTATGGTCACAACACAATCAAATAATAATTCCATTGTGAAATGTGTGTAACATTGCTCTGTTTTCTGGGTTGCGTCACCGTTACTTCATCTTGCTGAGGAATTTTTGAGGATAGAGAAAAAGATTGTGGAGAGATTTCGTGGATAAGAAATATGGAGTCGTTTAACCGTATATATCGGACCAATTATATTGAAAAGATGAAGAGATTTTAGTGATACATATTGGCATTTTGGAAGGATGTGACATCTTGTTTAAGAACTTTAAATTGGTTCATATTTAAGGTTAGAGATTAAACTCTTGAAATTTGATTAAGGATGGATGAGTGATAAGTCCCTTTCATTCAATTATATTCTTTCAATTAAGTTAGAACTTGTTTGGTTCTCAAAAAAAATTTGATATAATAAAAATGACAATATTTAAAATCCACGTTTGGTTAGTAAAATAAATGAAAGCGCAAATAAGTGAAAATTAGATAAAGGAGCTCTTGAGAATCGAAATGAGCCAAGAATCTCTCCAAGATTCTAACCCACCTCTGTCAGCAGAAGAACGAGATAATCTATGGCGGTCAAACAAAAAGGCCAAGCCAAATGATGCTTCTATCCAGGAAACTCAGGGTAATCAGATGAATGTGAACGATGGCGGAGTTGGATCGCCGAAACCAATGGAAGAAAGTCCCAACTCGAAAGTAAAGGGGGATGACGTATCTGGAGCTGAACTAGATCAAAACAAAGAAGGAAATGGGGAAGAACCGAAGGCTAAGAAGTCACTATGGGCAAGCGGGAACACGAACGCTCTAACGTATAAGGAGAAGTTGTTAGGCTTTAATGGTCGTGGTAATGACAGCCTTAGCGATAATGAAGAGGACCTTTGCGATTATGAGGAAGAGATGGAGACGGAAGAATCGAAAGAATCTGATGAAGAACTATTCTGTCCGACGCTGAACATTTCATCTGAGGAAAGGAAGAATCTATACAAAGATTGGAAGCAATCTTTAATTATCAAGATCCTGGGAAGAGCCTTCTCTTTCAAATTTTTGAAAGCACGATTAGAGAGAATGTGGCAGTGAACAGGAACAATCAGAGTGATTGATATTGGGAACGGATTCAATGCAGTGGTCTTCACAGAACTGGCGGATTACCAGTTTGCTCTACACGAAGGGCCATGGATTATCGCAGAACACCAGGTGTTGGTTCAGAGGTGGAGGTATAATTTTGATCCATTCCAGATGGATTACAAGCGTATTCCGGTATGGATTCGAGTCCCCAGCTTACCTATAGAATTTTATGAAAAACATGTTCTTTGGAGATTAGGTGACCTTCTAGGAAAGACACTAAAGATTGATGTCCATACTCTCCAAGAGAGAGATGGTCTGATGGAGGTAGAACGGGGTAATTTCGCTAGGATTTGCATTGAAATAGATCTAAGGAAAAAGCTTATTTCGAAATTTAGACTAATGGGGAAAATCCATAGGGTAGAATACGAGGGTCTCAGACTGGTCTGTTTTGATTGTGGCCGCTTTGGTCATTCTAGAGATGATTGTCCGGATAAGGTGGTAAGTCAGGAAAACACTACTGGGGATCAAAATGATAAAGGAAAGCCTAGCATTAATCTATATGTAACAAAAAGGGTAGAAGTGGGGAAGGAAGCCTTCGGGCCTTGGATGATTCCTCCAAGGAATATGAGAAGAAGAACCAAACACTGCTCCTAAGAAGCCAGACATGCCATCAAGGACACCAACACAGCCTCAAGGCAGCAACAGGTTTGACATTTTTAATAATCCTGATCAAGATGAGGATATTGAGTTAATAGATGTTAGCCCCTTAGTTGAGGACATACAGAAAAATCCGGTAGACCCTTCCGAAGAACCAAGTGGCCAAATAGTTGCTACACAGAAACCTAAGACTCAAGAGTCTAAATCTAGAGTAAGGGGGTAGAGCCTACTATCCTTAGTGGTAGGAAGGAAAACCATGGTACCCAGGCAAATACAAGAAGAACCACTAGGAATCCAGCGGATAGAGCAAATGAACATACTGTAGTTTCCTCTTTTAACCAAGGGGCTAGAAATTCATATATCCAGGGGGCAAAGTCTCCCCTTAAAAATAAAGAAGTCCCTGGAAAACAAACCAACCCAGTGGACCCCTCAAAAGTGAAACATAGGAAACCTCCGGATACTAATGAGACCACCCTCCGAGTAATGAGAGAGATGGAGAAGAACTTGAGAGATGCGGGTAATGTTTTACTAACTGACCTGGGTGCTGTTCAGGTCTTCTCGAACAATTTATAGTCTTTATGAATATTTTATGTTGGAATTGTAGGGGGCGACCTCCACTAAATTTCCTAGCACTACTAAAGAACTGTTTAGATTATATAGCCTTGATATTCTAGTCTTGCTGGAAACTAGAACCAGTGGTCATAAGGCGACTAAGATTATCAAAAAATGTGGTATCCCCCACTTTATTAGGATTGAGGTTGATGGGTACGCTGGTGGTATCTGGGTCCTTTGGAAAGACAGCACAATTAACATAGAGATCCTGGACACAGGGTTTCAATTTATTCACACTAAAATTATAGGTAAAGATAGAGAGAAAAGCTTCTTAGCAACCTTTGTGTACGCAAGTCCTAATGCCCAAACTAGAGAGTACTGCTGGAAGAGTTTAATTAACATAGCTGCAACTGCGGATGCCCCTTGGGTAGTGATGGGGGATTTTAACTGTTATTTGCACCCGTCTGAGAAAAAGGGTGGAGGTCGGCCTAATTATAGGAACATGGATAGCTTTGGTAATTGCATCAATAATGTGGTCTCTCTGACCTTGGCTTCAAAGGCAATGCCTATACTTGGAGTAGGAATGAGTTAATGGAAAGACTTGACAAAGGATTAGGTAATGGTCGGTGGAAGGCCTCCTTCCCTAATTCTTCTATCCTTGTTCTTCCCTCCTTAAAAAGTGATCACAACCCGATTCTCTTAAAGACCGATAGCGTTAGAAAACAAGGAATAGGGGATAAGCCTTTTCGTCTTCTTATGGCTTGGACGACTAATCCTGATTTTGCTAAAATTGTTGACTCCTCTTAGACTAATGTTTGTTCATGGCAGCAAGGGCTGGAGGCCTTTACTTCCTCAATTTCTGTCTGGAACACCACTGTTTTTGGTAATGTTATTCAAAAAAAGAAAAAGCTTTGGAGGAGATTGGAAGGAATTGAATGGAAACTTGGGCAGTATTTTGATAAGGGTCTTGTGAAACTAAAGAACTCCCTCTGGAAAGAGTATGAGCAGATTCTTCTCCAAGAGGAACTTATTTGGTACCAGAAATCCAGGAGTAACTGGCTATCCTTTGGGGACCGAAACACTAGATATTTTTACGCTTCTACCATCACTAGAAGACAGAAAAATAGAATTGAAGCACTAAAGAATGATGCCGGAAACTGGATGTGGGACGAAGAGGAATTAAAGTTTGAAGTCACTTCTTTCTATAAAAATCTGTACACAAAAGACCTTGAAATCAGAGGTCAATGGATATTCGATAATAAGTTTCCTACTCTTAACAATTTAAGCCTGGTTGGCCAGATGGTTTCTAGTGAGGAAATCAAGACGGCTTTCTTTCAAATGAGCCCCCACAAGGCCCCTGGTATTGATGGTATCCATGCTTTCTTCTTCCAGAATCACTGAGAAACTGTAGGTCCTTATGTTATTGAGCTGATTCAGTCCATTTTCGTTGATCCAAGCAAAGTGGAAAATATAAACCAGACCTTGCTAGTCATCATTCCCAAGATTGATACACCAGAGCACATAAAACATTTCAGACCGATAAGCCTCTGTAATGTTGTTTATAAAGCGGTTACAAAAATCATTGCCAACCGTTTAAAGCCTTTTATGAACCTCCTCATCTCTCAGGCCCAATGTAGCTTCATTTCTGGCAGACAAGGGAACGATAACGTTATTATAGCTCAAGAGGTAGTCCATACCATGAAAAACAAGAAGGGAAAGAAGGGCTGCATGGCGATAAAAGTTGACCTTGAGAAAGCCTACGATAGAGTTGATTGGGGCTTCCTTGAAGATTTGTTGGTTGCAGTTGGCATCCCCCCAAATATTATCAAGCTAATCATGCTTTGTGTCTCTACCAGTACCATGAGTGTTCTGTGGAATGGGGAAAAACTTGAGGATTTCAAACCCTCTAGAGGTCTTAGACAGGGAGACCCACTCTCTCCTTATCTCTTCATTTTTTGCATTGAAAGATTGTCTCACTTAATTAATGAAGCCGTTGACAAAGGTTTTTGGAAGCCCATTAAACTCTGTAAGAATGTGCCTCCTCTCTCGCACCTGTTTTTTGCCGATGACTTGCTTTTATTCTCTGATACAGGACTGGAGCATGCTGACACAATTCACTCGGTCCTGGCTTATTTCTGCCATTGTTCGGGTATGAAAATCAGTAAGGAGAAGACGAAGATGTTCTTCTCCAGAAACGTTAATCATGTTCGAAGGAATGAAATCAGTGCCAGCCTTGGATTCTCCTTAACAAACGACCTTGGAAGATACTTGGGGATCCCTCTGCATCATAGCAGAGTCAACAAGGATGTTTATGCGTACATTTTGGAAAAAGCATCTTCCAAACTTTCGGCATGGAAACAATTGACACTTTCTACTGCTGGCCGAATTACGCTTGTCAGTTCGGTCTTGTCTGCCTTACCAACATATGCTATGAAATCGACCGTTCTTCCACATTCGATCCTAAATAAGCTTGAGCAAATTGAGCGTGAGTTTATATGGGGAAGGAAGAATGGTAATAAGCGTCCTCATTTAGTTAACTGGGAGGCTGTCAGTAAACCGAAAAATCATGGAGGCTTGGGTATCAAACGCTTGAAAGAATTTAATAATGCTTTCATGATGAAGGTGGCTTGGGGGGTGCTGACTAAAGACGAGGCTCTTTGGGTTCAGGTGCTTAGAAGTAAGTACAATTTCAAGAAGGAGGGGCCTGCTACCAGGAAGGGCTCAGTGTCTAATCTTTGGGCTGGTGTGAACAAAGTCTGGAGCCTTATGGTGGACTCGTCCATCAAAGTTATTAACAATGGAACCTCTACTAGCTTCTGGAAGGATCATTGGGTCCCGGGGTTCTTGAATCTAAGTGCGGTGGCACTTTCAGTTATTCCTCAGAATGAAGATAACATGACTGTGGATAAATTCTGCAACCAAGAAGGTGATTGGGCGTGGGAACGTTTTAGTCACTTGTTGCCGGATGAAGCTCTTATTGCCATTGAGGCCTTAAGACCTCCTAACCAGGATGCAGGTAGAGACACCTACGCTTGGATTCATAACTCTAGAGGCGACTTTTCGGTTAGATCCGCCTACCATGACTGCCTTTGCCCGACCAACCCCAAAGCTGACAAGTTGTGGAGGTCTATCTGGCGTTGCAAAATGGTGCAAAGAGCTCGTGTTTTTCTTTGGACCCTTGCTCACGATAAAGCAATGACTGAAAGCCAGAGATTTCACAGGAAACTTAGTACTTCTGGCATCTGTAGAAAATGTAATCTGTTTCAGGAAGATGGTCTTCATGCTACTCGGGATTGCCCCACTATTAAACCTCTTTGGGAAAGGCTGGTGAATAAGAATGGTTGGAGGAAGTTTTTTGGCCTTAATCTCCAAGATTGGATCCGCTTCAATCTGTCTAATGCCTCCAAAAATGCCTTTGGGAGCAATTGGGATTCCAAGTTTGCTATCACTGTGTGGTACATATGGAAGCAGCGAAACGAGTGGGTGTTCAATGATAAAAAGGATAGTGGAATTTCACTTATCCCTTTTTATAGAAGCCCACTTGAAGGATCTTGCAATGACTAATTCCTTAACCAGGAATAGTGATGAATTGGATAGGTTAAATCAGAGAGACATCTCCAGATGGACTGCTCCTGAAGAAGGTTGGATTAAAATTAACGTCGATGAATCTTTCCACGAGAGGAATTGCAGCAGTGCTTGTGGCGGTGTGGTTAGGAATCATAAAGGCGATTGGCTGGCCGGCTTTGCAAAAAAAGTGGGCAGGTGCAACGATTTTTATGCAGAAGTCTGGGGCATTCTCACTGCTCTCCAAGTTGCTAGAAGGAGTGACTTTAGGAGGGTCATCATTGAATCTGACTCAATTGAAGCTATTGATTTTGCTAAGAAGGGTAGTCCGAGGCCCCACCCGCTTCAGGGGGTTTTCGATAAGATTCAAGAGTTCCTCAAGGAGGATTGGATCGTGTTGTTCTCCCACGTATTAAGGGAAGGCAATAGAGTGGCTGACTCGCTTGCTAGATTTGGTCATAATATGTCTTTTGATGTTAAAATTTTCGATAGCATGCCTAGGTTCTGTTGTAACCTTGTTCAGGAAGACTCTAGGGAGACAAGTTCTTCTCTTGTGCCTTCTTGCTAGCTTTGTCTAGCTCCATGACATTACCAAAAAAAAAAAATTAGATAAAATAACCATGTTGATTTTATATTAAAAAATTAATAGTAAAAGACAAAAGTCTTTTAGTAAGTGTGGGAATGGACATTTAACATTTTATTTCAATTTCTTACGGTAACAAACCCATAACTGTGAGAATGTGCCAAGCTAGTGAAAGTGTAAAATAGGTACAAAACTTGGGAGAAGGGATGGATACTTTGATAATAGAAAATGATAATGGAATAAAAGATTTTATTCTTATTAGAAGTGCACACCAAACCCGGTGACCCGACTGACCTGACCGGGCCATATTTGAGGCCATGAGGCCGGGTCAGTCGGGTCCCGGGTGGGATTGTCAAAACCAGACCCGACTTGGAATAGACTCATTTTCTACATTTTTTTAAATTTTTGTTATTTTTATTATTTAACTATTTTTATATGTAAAATATATAATATTTGTATGTATAATTTTTTTATTAATTATTAATTTAAAATATACAAAATATAACATTTTTATAAGTACAAAATATAACCTTAACTTAATTAAATTTATTTTTTAAAATTATTAAATATGTCAAATTTAAATTAATATAATTTGTTTTTTTTTAAATACAAAACCCGACCCAGGGTTTGTACACCCCTAATTCTTACATTAAAATATTAAAAAAAAAGTAAGGGCAAAAACATAATTTTATTACATTATAAAAAGTAAGATATGTTTGGTAAGATGAATTTGTAAAGAAATATTATATTATCTCCAACATTACCTTGGAAATTGCACATATCAAACAAAGCCTTAAATTTTTATATTAATTTATGTGTATTTATCATTTTCCCCGTTAAATACTATTCTCAAATTGACTTCAACCGAGGCCTTTTGGGCTTTGGCAAAGCAGATATGGAAAATGTACAGCTCTAGCAATCAAGGTTGTCAAAATTTAGATTTTAGGTAAAATCGTAGACAGGAGGATAAAATCCTATCGTAAAATCGTAAGAGTTTATCTATAACAAAATCGTACATAAAAAAAATTAAACATATATCATTCAATATCCACAATTACTACATTTTCAACTAAGTTCCTCAAATTCATTTGATTAATTTTCACCATTACAATTACTACCACCATCATCACCACTCGGTACTTCATTCCTAATGTTATGTAAACTCAAACACATATATGATTTGAAGTACTACCAACTCAGACATCATCAATATTAAAACCTAGAAAGAATAGGAAGGGAATAAGTTGTGCGGGGTAGGGAAGTCCGGGTTTGGACATTAGGTTATAAGGAAATAGGTGGGTTTTTTTTTTTAGTTGGGACAAGTTATGGATATCCACACAAACATACCGATTTTTTGTAAAAAAAAAATCCATATGCACCTTTTTTGGACTGCGGTAAAATCATAGAACCGTTAGTAAAATCGAGATTTCATGGGATTTTACCTGATTTCACCGATTAAACCACGATTTTACACCAACACGATTGTGTACAAGATTTAAAAAGATTTGAAAATGTAAAATCGTAAAATCATAAAATCGTAAGATTTTAAGATTTAAATCTAGATTTTAACAACTATGCTAGCAATACTTCTCTCTACGCAAAAGTGTCTTTCTTGCCCTAATGTTTCGGATTCTTCTCAATTTTGCCCCTAACATTTTTTTGTTGTCAATTGTGCCCCTAACGTTTTACGTTTCTACTAATATCATTCTTTTCACTAACACCATCAAATATTTTAACAATTTTTACTGACGTAGCATCCTATGTGACCATCTCATATCCTCTTCATCCTACTCATGAATTTTTTTTTTCATTTTTTGTTCCAACTCAGATCTGAAACACATTTTTTATACCTTACATAGCTTATTAATTAAGACCATTAAAAAGATAATTTAAAAATTATCTTCATGTAACCCATTGAAACCCTAGCCACCTTCCTCCACCCAACTCCTCCATTCAACAAAATCAACAATGTGAAGCTTCAGTTTTTAGGAGCTGCTTGTTCTCCATTTGGTCTCTTCTTCCTTGGACTCAAATTCCACAAGTCTCTGCAATAATTTAGAGATCCTAATCATATAATCTCAATCAAAATTTGAGATAAATGAAGAAGAAGATTTTTTTTTTCTTACATGGAACTTCAGTAATCATAATGCAGTATGACCAAAATAACTTGTAAGCAAGAGAGAAATTAAACAAAAAGAATTCAAGAATAAGGACTAAAGATGAAAAGGAAGAGAGACTAGTAGCAGTTTTCACAAGTTATTTTCTGTAGAATGAAAAGTGAAATAGATAAAACTGATATGCCTTTTTAATATACATTAAATAACGGCTACTCTTCCTTTTTCGAATAAATTAATAATTAACCAATAAGCCTTTCAATATTAATAAAACAGCTATATATTTATTTACATATTAATAATAAATAATATAAAAAGGCTTATTAGTTATTAGTAAATATTTATACCATTTATTTAATTAATTAAATGTATAAACCAATAATCAACTAAGTCCTTTACAAAATTCTTTATGTGAGTAATTTAATGGGATAATTACTCATGTCTTCTTGATACAAGTTGGAATCTCTGTTAGATACGCGTGTATAATTCAACCCATCACGAATGATCACATATTGTATATAAACTCCAAATCCAATTATTCAGATTTAATATAAATTTGTGTATGATGAATTAAGTACAAATATTAGAATATTATTAAATTAATACTAATCCACTAAAATAATCCATCAGTCTCATTGCTACCATTTCCATTCCAATCATTTGCCAAAAAGAAAGAAACAGAACATGCCACTTTATGTTGTGGATATACATATATTTGAATATATGTATATTTAAATTGAAAATATTTTATAAATAGTTAGGATTATGAATGAATATTTTTGGATAAGTTCTAGGGATATTATATTTAATTTTGAATTTTGTTAGATAAGCTTTAGAATACTTATCCACGTTTAAAGATAACTTTAAGAGTTTAATTAGAATTTCTTATTTTCATGTATAAATATCTTGTAAAGATAAATGATAAAGAGAGACGATTTTCCTCAACACTTTCTTCTTTTATAATTTTAACAATTTAAACCAGGATTAAGCAATTCTAAGAAGTAAGAAAAAAATATACAATTCATTAACTAAAATTCTAGTAGTGGCTATTCTGAAGCTCCTAAAACTGAAATTGATATAATAACAGTAGCACTCAAATTTTGAAGATCTTTATTACTTATCCTCTTACCTACAATTTTTATTAATAGTCTTAAAATGGGCTTGGTCACATGGGCCAATTTGGCCCACACGCTAAATGGGCGGGCTTTGACATAAAAATAGGCCCATTCAAAAATAGGCTTAAATGGGTTGACTCGTTTAATTAAGCCTGCATGCCTATATATATGGGTTTGGACATCACTTTTCAAACCTGTCTAATAAACAGGAAGGCCCAGCCCCAACCCGTTTAATGTCGGCCCGCACTGGCCCATTTTGACAATGTTAATAATTTTTTTCAGTGTAATTTTTTCTTAGTCAAAATCAAAGCACTAGCTAATATTTAAAATAAGTCTAACTAAAATATATATAGTTCAAAATTACAAGATGTCTTATGACAAAATTTTTTTTAAAAAAACAACTAAAATATATATTATTAAATTATAGATCAGCACAATGGTACTTACAATAAATTAAGTAACTCCATTATAATAATATTGAAAGTAAAATTGTAAATACTGTTGAACTAAAAAAAAAGTACACATAGTCCCATTTGTAGGATAAATGTTAGATGAAAAACATCACTGTTCTTGGTGAATCCAAAGTATGTATTTTCATATCTAAAATCTGAATCCAAAACCTTGCTCAAGAAGATTAAATACCAACACTCTAACAAATAATAATTAGATTATCATAATTTAATTTTCACTAAGAGAAACGATTTTATTACTCATTACCTAATCCAAATTAAATGAAATTACTTTGTCAAATTAGCATAATTTAATTATCACTAAGAGAAATGACTTTATTCATTGTTACCATAGTCAAGTATGTAATGTGGGTCAAATTCTAATTAATCAGGGTAACGCCTAACAAAAAAAAAGTCTCGGTTTCAATTGGTGCAAATTATAATCTAAAAAACAAATTAATGATAGGCTGATTATTTTTTTTTCTTAAGACCATTTTGGTAAGGCCAATATAATACACTCATTTGAGGAAAACAATAAATGCTGAAAAAGAAATAACTTCATACTATTTACACAATGAACAAAAATTTCAATTTAAGAGTTATTATTAACTATTTACACATTTTTGGAGACTCATGATCGCTCACGAACTACATATATATGATCACTCATTTTTAGTAACAAATTTATCATTAATTAGAATACTAATTTTAATTAAATATTTTGAAATTTTGAGTAATTATATTATCTCTATTAAATATGCACCAATTGTATAATTTATTATTTATGAAATTTTATTTGAAAAAAGGGTCCAAGTTAACGTACACTTACCAATATGGAAGCTACAGAAAAAAATTATCATTAATTAGAAAAATACTTTTTAATTAATTAGTACATGCACATACAATGAACAAAAATTTCAATTTAAGGCATATTATTAACTATTTACAAATTTTTAGAGACTCGTGAATGCTCACACACTACATATGATCACTAACTTTTAATTAGAAAATTTTTTATCATTAATTAGAATAATATTTTTAAATAATTTTGAATTTTTGGGCAAGTCTATATATTATCTCTATTAAATACGACCAATTCTATAATTCATTATTTATAAAATTTCACTTTGACAAAAAGGGTCCAAATTAACGTACACTTATCAATATGGAAGCTACAAAAAAATAAAATAAAATAGACAAAACCATAAATGTAAAACAAGCATGGTATGGCATTTAAAATAATAATAATGATAAAGCCAAATAGTAAAATAATATCTAAGGTGTAATATAAAGTAGTGCCTCCAACGTGCTACCTCGTGTCATTCATGCACCATTCTAACGTTTCTCTGAAACAACCTCACCCGTTACTACCTTAAATCACTCTCTTTCTCATTGTCTCAATATATGTCTCATTTCTTATCATTTAATTTCTCACTTCTCAGTACTCTCACTACTCTCATTTCTGAATCTGAGATTTGAAGCTGAGTTTCCTCTCAAAACTCAAAAGATGATGACTAGATCAAGAACCAAAGCTCATAAGCTTGAAGAGAAGATGAAGATGCCAGATCGGCTCAGCAACCTACCAGATGAACTCTTATCCTTCATCATTTCCAAGCTTCCTATAGATGAAGCGATCCGAACCACCGTGCTCTCACACCGATGGAGAGGCTTATGGCGATACACTCGTCACCTTGAGATAGATGTGAACCGAATGATAATGCCTTTATCTCAAAAGAACAACCCACTTGATGCTAGAGACCCTGGATCTGCTCTAGGGCAAGAAATGAAGACAAAGCTCACTAGATCTGGCTTAATGGTGCTCCTTCTTTTGGCTCGCCATAGGGCAAACTTGGATAGTTGTAGCTTCACTCACTTCCCATATAGTATAGCTTGTGCGGAAGTGACTTCATGGGTGAAATATTTAAAGAAGAACAAGAAAGGGTTGAAAAAATTGAGCCTGGAGTGTGAGTTTTTCGACATCGGACGGAACCGTGAAAGCGCAGTTGATGAGCTTATTGCGAAAGAGAACTTAAATGGACCTCATTTTGCTACTGGGGTTTTCTCAGGTTTGAATTCACTCCAGTTTGTGAACTACTCTTTAGGAAGTTCATCCCCATTTAAGGGATGCACCAAAGATCTCAAAACCCTAGTTCTGAAATTTGTATGGGTGGTTGATGAAACGCTAGATGGGATTTTGAAAATTTGCAAGGGCTTAGAGAGCTTTAGTCTGCTTAAGTCTCGTGGGTTCAAAAAAATCCAAATCATGAACCCTAACTTGAAGTTTTTGCAGCTTCAATCTTTGCAAGCGCATGACATAGTTATTTCTTGTGAGAAATTGGAGGTGTTGTGTTTGGATTCTCTAACTTATCCACACAGCTTCAAAATTTATTCCCCAAGACTTGAGGTTTTTCAGTCATGTAATTACTCAATACTTGGAGACATGCTTGCAATCGAAGAAGGAAAAGATCTTCTTTTTACTGATGACCTTCTTCATTCTTATATTAAATATCGGGTAAGTTGTCTAATATCTAATTAAGGTCTAGTTAATCTAATAATAATTAAATAGTGAGTAATGTGATTACTTTCCCTTTAATTTGTACAAATATGTTCTCACTATATATATATATCTTTGTTTTTACTTGGCTTGCAGGATCCTCTAAAGAGCAACATCTTCTTAACTTTGAGAAAATTGTCACTGGATATGAACCTGAATGATTTGTTTGAGAGTCGATTACTTTTATCCTTTTTGAAACTGTGCACTCGCTTAGAAACTCTTGAAATAACTCAACCTGCGGTAAGTATGATCGATCACTTCAGTTACCTCTGCTTGCTCTTGATTCTATCATGTCTTAACTAAAGCATTTCTTATTATATATATAAGACTTGAATATGAGACTTTAATTTGTTTAAGTCACTACTACCTCTTAATTGTATTAATTGTATCAAGTGTTTTTTTTATCAAGTTGTAAACCTATATATTATATCCTATTGGGAAGGTATGATTTGAAGGTTTGAAGTATATTGCTTGATCATGTTTTCATTGTTTTTCCTATATGACATTAAACAATATTGATGCACATTACTTTGAAATCATTAGTATTTGAAAGCATATTAGTTTCTAAGTTCTAACTAGCTATTCTAAATCAAGAGTTGAGAACTTGAGATTGTCTAATTTTACATAAGACCAAAATAGGAGACTTTGTTTAATTTAAAGATAACATAGTGTGTGTGCATATATATATATATATACACTCTACAAGCCAACGAGCCATCTCTTGATAATTTCATGTTCTTCTGTGTTGAAACTCGAGTGACTTGGAAAGCCTCCTTCAAAAGCTAGTTGTTAAAGGAAAGAATCAAGCCACACATAAATACTTGATTGAGCATTTTATATTATCGATGTGGGACTTTGTATCTCCAACACTCCCCCTCAAGTCTAACTGGTCTTACTTTGCATACCGTGACTTGTTTTTTTTCTCTATCCTGAGCTTGTATTCTTTTGAATTTCAGAGGCTCGGATCTCTCTTTTCCTTTTTGTTTGGGTTTGTACTCTTTTTAAACCTTAGACGCCACAAGCTTTTTTATTTTTAACATCTTTGCTGGACTTTTTTCTCTTCACATCCTAGAATTTGGATTGTCATGGGCCGTAAGGTCATAATGCCTTGATACTATGTTAAAATTCGCATGATTTCAAACTCTAACTCCCTCAAAAGCTAGCTGTTGAGGAAAAAGATCCAAGCCACTTGAATACTCCATCGAGCATTGCATATTTTCTGATTTGGGACTTTGTATCTCCAACCTTATGGAAGCAAGGTCTTGTTTGTGATAGTTCACTCTGGCTAACTTTTTTGTTTTCACTTTGTATAGACTTGAATCTCCTGTCTTCTATCCTCATAAGTTATAATTATGACCAGATTGTATACGCAATTAACATGCATTCTTATATATATAAATTGATATATTATTACTTTGTTAAATTACAGCTTCAATGTCGTCGATTGATTCGAGGTCATTTCTGGGGATACATAGATGGTTGTGATTGTGTTCGTCACAAGCTGAAATGGGTTGAGTTGAGGGGTTTCGATGGGCAGAGAGAAGAAGTTAACTTTATGAAGCATTTAATTACGTATGGTAAGAATTTGGAGAACATTAGAATTATATGTAGCAATACCCCAATAGTATTGTCAGAAATGGAAAACCTGCTCTATTTGTCATCTGCATCTTCCAAACTCTCTATCGCTTTCATCATCAAGTCACACAACGTTGTGCAAGAGCTCCATAACCGTCAGATCGCTAGGGCTCTACTCATTCAGTGTTAAATTGTTCATTCGCAATATGCATGCATGTGTGATGTGTCTATTTAATATTTTAAATCTAATATAGATTATGGAGTACTGTAAGACTTTAATTTAATTTCTCAGCTTAATTTGTGGTCAGTTGAAACATTATTATTATCATTATTGTTATATGAATGTTGATTTATGTGTTTGCTTTGTTGATTAAATATATTTTTTCAGCATCTTAATTTTACCTTTGCTGTGTTCAATTGTAAAATTAAGAAACTTAATTACTGTTATTATTTCGTAGTGTTAAATCTCATTTTTGTGACTGCAGGAATTTCAACGTAGTGTTCTTTTTAACGAGAAATCCTCTTGAAACAATATCATGTGAAAGTATTTTGGGCCCTTTTCACAAAAAAAATTGTTAAGCTTTTCCTAGAAATCATTAATCCAAACAATTTTTTTTGTCTATTTTAAAAAAGGAAACTATTATAGGGCCGAAAATACTTTGTGACAAGATAAATTTTTATTATTAAAATATATTTTCCTTATAAAAAATTCATTGATCAAAATGATCCCAACAAACTGTTTTTTTTTTTTTTCCAATATCTTGTAACTAGAAGATAAGAAGTGGGTAAATGTATTTGCAGGCACGTATCCAACAAAGCCAATAGAAGGTAAGGATGAAGGAAATTGATAGATAGTGGAAGCTTCACTGAAATGTATCATTGAGAAAAGGGTAAAAGCCATGAATGGACGTGACTTGGATAAAATTTAGTATTAAACTTTTAGTATATTCTTTTATTTATTATTTATCATTTATTAATATCATTATCATTATCACTTTTCAAATCTTATTTTTTAATCTATGTCAAACGCACTGTTCATGCTCTAATTCGCCGTTAGCAACGGTAAATTGAGAATTTTTTTTATTCCAATGCGCCATTGCTAACGGCAAATTGGGAGTCAATGCAATCTGCTCCAATTCGCCATTAGCAACGACAAATTGGATTTTTTTTTTAAAAAACTTATCCTACGTGGCGTGTTGACGTGTCCAATTCGCCCTTACAACGGCGAATTGGACTCTATAAAAAAAATTTAACTTATTTTTTGTCAGATCGAGATCCCAATTGGTCATTAAAAAAAGTATGTTGATTTTTTATTAAAAATTTAATAATAAAAGACAAAAGTCTTTTTGCAATGCATACCATTTTAGAGGGTTTACGCAAATAACAAACCCATAACTGTGACTGTGAGAATGTGCCACCAAGCTAGAGAAAGTGTAAAATAGGTACAAAACGTGGGAGAAGGGATTAGCACTAGAAAATGGGAATGAAATAAAAGTGAGGATAAATATTAAAATATTAAAAAAAAGTAATTTAATGGGATAATTACTCATTTCCTCTTGATACAAGTTAAAATCTCTGTTAGATACGCATATGTATAATTCAACCCATCACAAATTATCACATATATTGTATATGAACCCCAAATCCAATTATTCAGATTTAATATAAATTTGTGTATGATGAATTAAGTACAAATATTAAAATATTATTAAATTAATACTAATCCACTAAAATAATCCAACAGTCTCATCGCTACCATTTCCATTCCGATCCTTTGCCAAAAGGAAAGAAATAGAACATGGCACTTTATGTTGTGGATATACATATATTTGGATATATATATATTTAAATTGAAAATATTTTATAAATAGTTAGGATTATGAATAAATATTTTTGGATAAGTCCTAGGGATATTATATTTAATTTTGAATTTTGTTAGATAAGTTTTAGAATTGTTATCCACGTTTAAGGATAACTTTAGGAGTTTAATTAGAATTTCTTATTTTTATGTATAAATACCCTATAAAAATAATAAAGAGAAATGATTTTTCTCAACACTTTCTTCCTTCATAATCTTAACACTTTAAATCAGCATCAAACAATTCTAAGAAGTAAAAAAAAAAAAAGATACAATTCATTAACTGAAATTCTAGTAGTGGCTATTCTGAAGCTCATAACTACAAACACATGGAATGCATAAGGAAAAAAAAATTGATACCCATTATGCAATAACTCAAATACAACTACACATGCAATTGATATAATAACAGTAGCACTCAAATTTTGAAGATCTTCATTACTCATCCTCTTTTTCTTTGTAGTCTAAGGTTAACCTACAATTTTTATTAATAGACTTAAAATGGGCTTGGGTCACATGGACCAGCTCGGTCCACACGCTAAATGGGCAGCCTTTTACATAAAAATAGGCCCGTTGAAAAATAAGCTTAAATGGGTTGACTCGTTTAAGCCTGTGAGCCAATATATATGGGTTTGAACATCACTTTTCAAGCCCGTCTAATAAACAGGAAGGTCCAGTCCCAGCCCGTTTAATGGCGGCCCACACTGGCCCATTTTGACAATATTAATGATTTTTTCCAATGTAATTTTTTCTCTTAGTCAAAATCAAAGCACTAGCTAATATTTAAAAAAGCCAAATTATTCTTTTGGTACTCAACGTTTGTACAAAGTTTAATATTGGTCCTCAACGTTTCAAAAAGTTATTTTAAGTCCTCAACATTTTTTTTTTGTCAAAATTCGTCCTCCAGCGTAACTCTGTCTGGTTTTTTTTTGTTAAATACTGACATGGAAGACTTATGTGGCACACCCTCTCTCCTACGTGTCATATTTGGATGACATGATTCTCACTCCAACTCAGCAAAACGACACTGTTTTGCTAGGTTGGAGTGAGAGAGAAGTGATAGAAAACGGCGTCATTTTGCTGAGTTGGGGTGAGAGAGGGTGCAATGTCATTTAAATATAACACGTAGGAGAGAGGGTGTGCAACATAAACCTTCTACGTCAGCATTTAACGGAAAAACCAAACGGAGTTACGCTAGAGGACCAATTTTGATATAGAAAACGTTGAGGACCTAAAATAACTTTTTGAAACGTTGAGGACCAATATTAAACTTCGTGCAAACGTTGAGGACCAAAAGAGTAATTTGATCTATTTAAAATAAGTCTAACTAAAATATATAGTTCAAAATTACACGATGTCTTATGACAAAAATCTTTTTTTTTTTTAAAGTAAAATATATATTATTAAATTATAGATCAGCACAATGGTACTTACAATAAGTTAGGTAACTCCATTCTAATTATACTGAAGGTAAAAATGTAAATACTGTTGAACTAAAAAAAAAAAGCGCACATGGTCCCATTTGTAGGATCATAAATGTAAGATGAAAAACGTCACTGTTCTTGGTGAATTCAAAGTATGTATTTTCATATCTAAAATTTGAATCCAAAACCTTGCTCAAAAAGATTAAATACCAACACTCTAACAAATCATAATTAGAATTTAACATATATATAAATTAGATTATCATAATTTAATTATCACTAAGAGAAACGACTTTATTACTCATTACCTCATCCAAATTAAATGAAATCACTCTGTCAAATTATCATAATTTAATTATCACTGAGAGAAATGACTTTATTCATTGTTACCATAGTCAAGTATGTAATGTGGGTCGAATTCAAATTAATCAGGTAGAGCCTAACAAAAAAAAAAGTCTCGATTTCAAGTGGTGCAAATTATAATCTAGAAAACAAATTAATGATAGACTGAATAATTTTTTTTCTTAAGACCATTTTGTTAAGGCCAATACACTCATTTGAGAAAAATCATAATCGCTGAAAAAGAAATAACTTCATACTATTTACACAATGAACACAAATTTCAATTTAAGACTTATTATTAACTATTTAATTACACATTTTTGGAGACTCATGATTGCTCACGCACTACATATATATGATCACTCATTTTTAGTAATAAATTTATCATTAATTAGAATGCTAATTTTAATTAAATATTTTGAAATTTTGAGTAATTATATTATCTCTATTAAATATGCACCAATTGTATAATTTATTATTTATAAAATTTTATTTGAAAAAACGGTCCAAGTTAACGTACACTTATCAATATGGAAGTTACAGAAAAAAAATTATCATTACTTAGAATAATACTTTTAATTAATTAGTACATGCACATACAATGAACAAAAATTTCAATTTAAGGCATATTATTAACTATTTACACATTTTTAGAGAATCATGAATGCTCACACACTACATATGATCACTAACTTTTAGAAACAAATTTATCATTAATTAGAATAATATTTTTAAATAATTTTGAATTTTTGGGCAAGTCTATATATTATCTCTATTAAATACGACCAATTCTATAATTCATTATATATAAAATTTCACTTTGACAAAAAGGGTCCAAATTAACGTACACTTATCAATATGGAAGCTACAAAAAAATAAAATAAAATAAAATAGACAAAACCAGAAATGTAAAACAAGCATGGTATGGCATTTAAAATAATAATAATGATAAAGCCAAATAGTAAAATAATATCTAAGGTGTAATATAAGGTGGTGCCTCCAACGTGCTACCTCGTGTCATTCATGCACCATTCTAACGTTTCTCTGAAACAACCTCACTCTTTACTACCTTAAATCACTCTCTTTCTCTTTGTCTCTATATTTGTCTCATTTCTTATCATTTAATTTCTCACTTCTCAGTACTCTCACTACTCTCATTTCTGAATCTGAGATTTGAAGCTGAGTTTCCTCTCAAAACTCAAAAGATGATGACTATATCAAAAATCGAAGCTGCTAAGCTTGAAGAGAAGATGAAGATGCCAGATCGGCTCAGCAACCTACCAGATGAACTCTTATCCTTCATCATTTCCAAGCTTCCTATAGATGAAGCGATCCGAACCACCGTGCTCTCACACCGATGGAGTGGCTTATGGCGATACACTCGTCACCTTGAGATAGATGTGAACCGAATGATAATGCCTTTATCTCAAAAGAACAAGCCACTTGATGCTAGAGACCCTGGATCTGCTCTAGGGCAAGAAATGAAGACAAAGCTCACTATATCTGGCTTAATGGTGCTCGTTCTTTTGGCTCACCATAGTGCAGACTTGGATAGTTGTAGCTTCACTCACTTCCCATATAGTATAGCTTATGAGGAAGTGGCTTCATGGGTGAAATATTTAAAGAAGAACAAGAAAGGGCTGAAAAAAATGAGTCTGGAGTGTGAGTTTTTCGACATCGGAAGGAATCGTGAAAGCGCAGTTGATGAGCTTATTGCAAAAGAGAACTTAAATGGACCTCATTTTGCTGTTGGGGTTTTCTCAGGTTTGAATTCACTCCAGTTTGTGAACTACTCTTTAGGAAGTTCATCCCCATTTAAGGGATGCACCAAAGATCTCAAAACCCTGGTTCTGAAATTTGTATGGGTGGTTGATGAAACCCTCAATGGGATTTTGAATATTTGTGAGAGCTTAGAGAGCTTTAGTCTGCTTAAGTCTCTTGGGTTCAAAAAAATCCAAATCAAGAACCCTAACTTGAAGTTTTTGCAGCTTCAATCTTTCCAAGCGCTTGACATAGTTATTTCTTGTGAGAAGCTGGAGGTGTTGTGTTTGGATTCTTTAACTTATCCACACAGCTTCAAAATTGATTCCCCAAGACTTCAGGTTTTTCAGTCTTATAATTACTCAATACTTGGAGACATGCTTGTCGAAGAAGGAAAAAATCTTCTTTTTACTGATGACCTTCTTCATTCTTATATTAAATATAGGGTAAGTTGTCTAATCTGTAATTAAGGTGTAATTAATCTAATAATAATTAAATACTGAGTAATGTGATTTCTTTCCCTTTAATTTGTACAAATATGTTCTTACACTATATATATATATATATATATCTTTGTTTTTACTTGGCTTGCAGGATCCTCTAAAGAGCAACATTTTCTTAACTTTGAGAAAATTGTCACTGGATATGAACCTGAATGATTTGTTTGAGAGTCGATTGCTTTTATCCTTTTTAAAACTGTGCACTCGCGTAGAAACTCTTGAAATAACTCAACCTGCGGTAAGTATGATCGATCACTTCAGTTAGCTTTGCTTGCTCTTGATTCTATCATGTCTTAACTAAAGCATTTCTTATATATATAACACTTAAATATGAGACTTTAATTTGTTTAAGTCACTACTACCTCTTAATTGTATCAAGTGTTTTTTTTATCAAGTTGTAAACCTATATATTATATCCTATTGGGAAGGTATGATTTGAAGGTTTGAAGTATATTGCTTGATCATGTTTTCATTGTTTTTCCTATATGACATTAAACAATATTGATGCACATTACTTTGAAATCATTAGTATTTGAAAGCATATTAGTTTCTAAGTTCTAACTAGCTATTCTGAATCAAGAGTTGAGAACTTGAGATTGTCTAATTTTACATAAAACTCAAATAGGAGAATTTGTTTAATTTAAAGATAACATATAGTGTGTGTGTGCATATATATATATATATATACACTCTACAAGCCAACGAGCCATCTCTTGATAATTTCATGTTCTTCTATGTTGAAACTCGAGTGACTTGGGAAGCCTCCTTCAAAAGCTAGCTGTTAAAGGGAAGAATCAAGCCACACATAAATACTTGATTGAGCATTTTGTATTATCCGATGTGGGACTTTGAATCTCCAACACTCTCCCTCATGTCTAACTGGTCTTATTTTGCATAACGTGACTTTTTTTTTTCTCTATCATGAGCTTGTATTCTTTTGAATTTCAGAGCCTTAGATCTCTCTTTTCCTTTTTGTTTGGGCTTGTACTCTTTTTAAACCTTAAAGGCCACAAGCTTTTTTATTTTTAACATCTTTGTTGGACTTTTCTTCACATCCTAGAATTTGGATTGTCATGGGCCGTAAGGTCATAATGCTTTGATACTATGTTAAAATTCGAGTGATTTCAAACTCTAGCTCCCTCAACAGCTAGCTGTTAAGGAAAAAAAACCAAGCCACTTGAATACTCCATCGAGCATTGCATATTATCTGATTTGGGACTTTGTATCTCCAACCTTATGGAAGCAAGGTCTGTTGTGATAGTCAACTCTAGCTAACTTTTTTATTTTCATTTTGTATAGACTTGAATCTCCTGTCTTCTATCCTCATAAGTTATAATTATGACCAGATTGTGTACGCAATTAACATGCATTCTTATATATATAAATTGATATATTATTACTTTGTTAAATTACAGCTTCAATGTCGTCGATTGATTCGAGGTCATTTCTGGGGATACAGAGATGGTTGTGAGTGTGTTCGTCACAAGCTGAAATGGGTTGAGTTGAGGGGTTTCAAAGGGCAGAGAGAAGAAGTTAAGTTTTTGAAGCATTTGATTACGTATGGTAAGAATTTGGTGAACATTAGAATTATATGTAGCAATACCCCAACAGTATCGGCAGAAATGGAAAAACTGCTGTATTTGTCATCTGCATCTTCCGAACTCTCTATCGCCTTCATCTTCAAGTCACACAACTTTGTGCAAGAGCTCCATAACCGTTAGATCGCTAGGGCTCTACTCATTCAGTTTTAAATTGTCCATTCGCAATATGCATGCATGTGTGATGTTCCTATTTAACATTTTAAATCCAATATGAATTATGGAGTACTGTAAAACTTTAATTTAATTTCTTAGTTTAATTTGTCAGACTTTAATTTGTGGTCAGTTGAAACATTATTATTATTATTGTTATATGAATGTTCATTTATGTGTTTGCTTTGTTGATTAAATATATTTTTTCAGCATCTTAATTTTACATTTGTTGTGTTCAATTATAAAATTAAGAAACTTAATTACTGTTATTATTTTCGTATTGTTAAATTTCATTTTTGTGACTGCAGGAATTTTAACGTAGTGTTCTTTTTAACGAAAAATCCTCTTGAAATAATATTATGTGAAAGTATTTTGGGCCCTTTTTCACAAAAGTTTTATTAAGCTTTTTCTAGAAATCATTAATCCAAACCATTTTTTGTCCATTTTAAAAAAGGAAACTATTATAGGGCACAAAATTATTTGTGATCCCAACAAAATTCATTGATAAATTTTCATTATTAAAATATATTTTCTTTATAAATTCATTGATCAAAATGATCCCAACAAACTCGTTTTTTTAAAAAAAAAAAATTTATTTTGTAACTAGAAGATAAGTAGTGGGTAAATCTATTTGCAGGCATGTATCCAACAAAGCCAATAGAAGGTAAGGATGAAGGAAATTGATAGATAGTGGAAGCTTCACTGAAATGTATCATTGAGAAAAGGGAAAGAGCCATGAATGGACGTGACTTTTGGATAAAATTTAGTATTAAATTTTTAGTATATTATTTTATTTATTATTTAACATTTGTTAATATTAATAGTTAAAGCCTAAGGGTCACACAAATAGGAATTCACCCTGAATAGGTTATGACTTATGATCTAATGTGAAATTGTATTAAGTGCACTTTTTTTTTCCTGCAATTTCTTAAAAATGTACATTTTTATTTTATTTGTGAAGTAATAATAGGGACTCACACTAATAAGTACCCACCATAAATAGATTAAGGACTAAATTATTATCAATATTGACAAATATCATGCATAACCTTGAATGGATAAGGAACCAATTTGCAAGCAGTTTTATTTAGTTGCAATTACTCATTTAGCTCTTGGATGCCAGAAAAATTTCACTGGGAGAAATATCCACCAAGACATAATTTGGATGTTTCTAAAAGAACTTGAACCCTTACTCATAAGTAAAGCTGGGGTTTCGGCACCCTGTCAGTCAAAACCCCCCAAAAATTAAAATATAATGCATTGAATGTGCATTGTGTCCTTCTCACCTCCCCTCCCGCCGCCCCCCACACACACATATATATACACTAGAAATTTCGCATGTACGTATCGTGCATGTAATTTATTTTTTAATTTGTTTAAAGATATAATAGACTATAAAATTATTATTTTTTAAATAATAAAAATTAAATATTTTATCATTTTTAATTTAAAAAAATAAAAAATTAATTTTATTACATTTTAAAATAATAAAATATTTGATAGTTTTTAATTTTTTAAAAAATAATAAAATATTTATTATTGTATTTTAAAATAATAAATTAAATCATGGAAAATTATTTGTTTTTCTACTTTTAGAATAACTGCCCACCATATCTATTTTTCTCTCCCATATCCCCTAATCACACATTTTAATTGTATTTTTTAGTTGAAAAATAGATATTTTATGAGTCCAATGATCATAAGACTCCACAGCCATATATATATATATAATGGTTTTGGAGTTTTTGGTGTCACACAAGCAAAGTGTGATACCAAAAAAATAACTTCCCCACTAAAAACAACTAATCAATAAATAACTTCCCATAATTTAATATATTATTTAAAATATAATTATTATATTATATTTTGAAAGTTAAAAAATTATCAAATATTTAATATTTTATTATTTTAAATCATAATTACAATTTTATCTTATATATTTTTTTAAAAAAACAAAAAACAAATTACATGCACGGTGATAATATATATATATATATATATATTATTTTAAATCATAATTGCAATTTTATCATATATATATATCTATATATATATGGCTTTGGACTTTTTGGTGTCACACAACCAAAGTGTGACACCAAAAAAATAACTTCCCCCTCAACTTCCTAATAAATAACCAACTTCTCACAAGTTATATTTTATAATTAAAAAATACAAAAAAATAATATGATGGGAGGATGTGGGAGATAAAAAACAAGTATGATAAGTGGTTACTAATAAAATGGAGAAGTGCATAACTTCTCATTTTTTTTATTTTTTTTATTTTAAATTATAATAAAAATTCTATTTAAAAATTTTAAAATTTTAAAATATTTAATTTTTAATGGTTTTAAAATATAATAACTATTTTATATTATATTTTAAAAAATTTAAAAATAAATTACATGTATGCACGTAGGTGCATGCGAAGCCTCTAGTATATATATATATGGCTTTGGAGTTTTTGGTGTCACACAAGCAAAGTGTGACACCAAAAAAATAACTTCCCCCTCAACTTCTCAATAAATACCAACTTCTCACAAAATAGATATATTTTATAATTAAAAAATACAAAAATATAATATGATTGGAAGATGTGGGAGAGAGAAAACAAGCATAACTTCTTATTTTTTTAATTTTAAATTATGATAACAATTTTATTTAAAAATTTAAAAATTTTAAAATTTCTAATTTTTAATGATTTTAAAATATAATAACTATTTTATATTATATTTTCAAAAAATTTAAGAATAAATTACATGTATGCACGTAGGTGCATGCAAAGCCTCTAGTATATATATATGACTTTGGAGTTTTTGGTGTCACACAAGCAAAGTGTGATACCAAAAAAATAACTTCCCCACTAAAAATAACTTCTCAATAAATAACCTAAATATCAAATGTTTTAATTTTTTTGTCTGACTTAAGATATTTATCGCAAGCAGAAATGATCAGAGGACACAATGCACATTCAATGCATTCTTTTTTTTTAAAAAATTTTTAGGGGTTTCGACTGGAATTAGATCCTCTGCATTAAGCAATGAAGTGAGGAGAGGGGCAGAAAGAAAAATATTAGGAGATAGAAAAATTAAGAGAGAGAAGATTTGATAAGGTGGGACCCACAATTTTTTTCTCTCTGTTTCTCTCTTCACTTCACTGATTAATACAGATGATCTAATTCTGTTTCGACTAAGAGGTGCCGAAAGCCCCTCTACTTTTTTTAGGATTAAACTAAGGTAAAGTTCATTAGGTGCTTGCTATGAAGTTTTCCATTAAAAATTAGACACGTGGCAAAAAAATTTTGTATAACCAATCATGATAGAGAGAATATAAAAGACAATAAATTGCATAACCAATCAAAGAAGAGAGAGAGAGTAAAAATACAACTTATGATTGAAGAACTTCATAACAAGCACCTAATAAACTTTACCTTAATTTTTTTTCTTTTTTATTAGGTTTTGGTACTTTGTTAGTCGAAATCCTATCAAACCTATAAAAAAATATATATATATAGATTCGTGGCAAAAGTACATTTCTTGCCCCCAACGTTTGAAGGTCCTGTCAGTTTCAACCCTAACGTTTTTTCGCTATCAATTGTATTCCTAACGTTTTACGTTTCTACCAATGTCACCCTTTTCACTAACACTGTCAAATATCTAACAATCTTTGCTGACGTGGCATCCTATGTGGCAAAAATATCTGACTGGACATATTTTTTTCCACATAAGATTTCCTAACGTTTTTTTTATGTCAATTGTACCCCTAACGTTTTACATTTCTGCCAATGTCACCCTTTTCACCAACACCATCAAATATTTAATAGTTTTTGCTTACTTGACATCCTATGTGGCAAAAATATTTGACTTGACATATTTTTTCCACATCATATTTTTTACTCATCTTTTCCCATCAAAGTCTTCGTTTTGGCCTCATCCTATTCCTTCTAAAATATAACTCAAACGCACGTGTCATTTTGCTGATAAAAACATCGGAGACATTACCCATTATTTATTCTGGGAAGACGTCGGAGAGAAGTCGGAATCGGTGCTCGGAAGTTCTCACGTTTTCTCAGTAACCGAAGGTTGAAGATGTCTTCCTAAAATAGAGAATGAATAACGTTTCCAATGTTTTTGTGAGCAAAATAGTGCATGCGTTTGAGTTATATTTTAGAAGGAATAGGGAAAGGCCAAAATGACAAACTTTGATGGGGAAAAGTTGAGTAGAAAATTCGATGGGGAAAAAATGTGCCAAGTCAGATATTTTTGCCACATAGGATGTCACGTAAGCAAAAATGTTAAATATTTGACGGTGTTAGTGAAAAGGGTGACATTTACTGAAATGTAAAATACTGGGGGTACAATTGACAGCAAAAAAATGTTAGGAAATCTTATGTGGAAAAAAAGTATGCCCAGTCAGATATTTTTACTATATAGGATGCCACATCAGTAAAAACTGTTAAATATTTAATGGTGTTAGTGAAAAGGGTGACATTGACAGAAATGTAAAACGTTAGGGATACAATTAATAGCAAAAAAACGTTAAGGACAAAACTGACAGGACCCTCAAACGTTAGGGTTAAGAAAAGTACTTTTGCCCAGATTCATATATAATCATTTGACTTGACATTTTGAGAATATTAATTTTTGTGGAGTCCATTTTGATTCAAAAGTCTTTTTTTTTTGGTAAAGTACTAAAGCACCATTGCTGTCCCCAAACTTTACTGCAATGTTCATTCCTGCCCCCAAACTTTTTTTGGTTCATGCCTACCCCTAAACTTTCAGGTTATGTTTGGTTCAAATTTTTTTTTGGAATTGGAATTGATTTTTCGGAATTGAAATTGGAATTGGAGAATTGAAATTAGAATTGGAATTGGAATAGTGAGAATTGGAATTGGAATTGGTGAGAATTGAGAATTGAATTGATTTTTTTGGAATTAAAAAATATGTTTGGCGTAAAAATAGAATTGAAAGTTTGTAATTAATTTTTAAAAAATGCCCTTTGTTGGAAATATGATTTTTTTAAAAAAAATTATATTTAATGAAGGGCATTAAATATTTAAAAAAATATCGTAATGTGACATACAAAAGAGAGGTGCAGAACAACCGAGGGCAAAATGGTCTTTTCATCCCAATTCCATAAAACTCACCCCAATTCCATGAAAATACATAGCAATTCAATTCTAAAATTTTTCAACTAAATTCAATTCCAAGAATCCAATTCTAAGCTACAGTAATTGAACCAAACATTAGAATTCATAGAAAAGTGTGCAATTCCAATTCCAAATCCAATTCTAAAGTCAACCAAACATGGGAATCCAATTCCAATTCCAAAACCAACCAAACATTAGAATTCCTCAATTTTCATGCAATTTCAATTTCAATTCCAAAGAATTGAACCAAACATTGGAATTCATCGGTTTTCGTGCAATTTCAATTTCAATTCCAAGTAAGAATTGAACCAAATGCAGCCTCAATTTTGTTCATGCCTACCCTTTTTGCTGATACCGTTAACTTTGTTTGACGGAATTTGCTAACGTGGACGAAGTATGTGTATCTCTTTTGCCACCTCACTGTCCACCTATTTTTCACCTCACATTTAACTTTTTACTTTTATTAAAAAAAATAACCTAATCCAATGAAGAATTGGAATTGAAAATGGAATTACACATTTTCCCATGAATTTTATAGTTTGGTTGAAATATTGTAACGTGGAATTGAATTATGCGGAATTGCATCAATTCCATGCTTCTTTGTATCATATTTGGAATCCAATTCTTCATTTTTTTTAGGTGGAATTGGGCCATTTTTGTAGAATTGGAAGGAAATGACACTTTTACCCTCCTGCACCTCTCTCTCTCTCTCACCTCTGTTCGTCCGCAAATCTGATCCTTAGTTGAAAATTTTGACAATGGAAAGGCATCTCATATGTTGAATGTTTTTGAATCAATTATCAATCCCACGTCTTATTTAATCAATATTAAATAATTAATGTTTTTTAATTATTTAATGAATATAAAAAATTAATTATATATCAAAAAATAAAATTAAAAGAAAAATAATTATTAAATATTATTATAAAAAAATAATTATTTAATATTTATTAAAGGGCAAACTAGTCTTTTTACTTCATATTCTCTTACAAACTTTCAATTTCATCTTTTCATACCAAACACATTTTTCAATTCAAATAATTCAATTCCAATTTCATCTCACCAATTCCAATTCTAATTCTAATTCCAATTCCAATTCCACATTTTTTTGAACCAAACGTAGCCAAACTTTTACCCTAATTTTTTTTTATTTGAATAAGGTTAATTTTTTTTAATAAAAATAAAAAGTTAAATGTGAGGTAGACAATGACGTGCCAAAAGAAATACACATTCATCGTTCATGTCAGCAAATTCCGTCAAGAAAGTTAACGGTGTTAGCAAAAAAGATAAACATGAACAAAATTAAAAGTTTGGGGAAATACACATTCATCATCCACGTCAGCAAATCCCGTCAAGAAAGTTAACTGTGTTAGCAAAAAAGATAAGTATAAACAAAATTAAAAGTTTGGGAATAGACATGAACGGCACGAATAAAAAAAAGTTTGGAGGCCTAGTTTACCTTTTTTTTTTTTTGGCTGAGGCAGGGTTTTACCATTGCTCCCTAGGGTTTAAGCCGCGACGATACACAAAATCGAGGATAAAAATTTAAGCTTACCATTTTCTTCTCAGAAAATTCGCAGCAAAAATGTCTAACTCCATCACTTCGATCTCAAGGAGACTCTACCGATCTCTGCTTTCTATTCCCAAAACGCCTCACCATTTCTCTCAACCTTTCTGCACCAACCATCTCTCCTCGCAGGACCAAGAAAACTCCTCCGATTCGGAAGAGCAGCTCGCCCCTAACTCGGACATCGACGCCGTCCCCGATTCAACCCCTAAAGATCCGTCATCCGAGTCGTCATCATCTTCGGATTTTAGAAAGCCAGGGGTTCTCTTTGATCGGCCGCTTGAAAATGGCCTGGACGCTGGCGTTTATAAGGTGTGCTTCATCCTGTACTTGAGACTATTTGATTTTCTTAGTTTTGATTGCTTAAGCTCTCGTTGTGAGTTTTGAGTGTTTGTGAGTATGTGTAGGCTATATTGGTGGGGCAGGTTGGGCAGCCTCCGATACAGAAGAAGCTGAGAAGTGGAACTGTGGTGACTCTGCTGTCGGTGGGAACCGGTGGGATTCGCAATCATCGAAGGCCATTGGAGAATGAGAGCCCTAGGGAGTATGCGAATCGGTCTTCTGTGCAGTGGCATCGGGTTTCGGTTTATCCTCAGAGATTAGGAGATCTTGTCATGAAACAAGTTGGTCCCAGGTAAGTAATAGGAACATTATTCTATCAAGAAAAGCTTCATAAATTAGGAAGATTGTAAGAATTAGAAAAACAGAGAAATGGAATCAGTTTTCTTAGAGTTAGAGGAAATGCATCGAAATGGAAAGAGAGAATGAATAATGTAATACAAACATAGAGAAAGATAGTCTCCCTTTTCAAGCAACGAAGGAACTCCATAGGTCCGTAGGTTTTACACTCAATTCTTTAAAAATATGCTTACACCTCCTCACAGCCGTGGTTTCCTTTCTCTTAGAAAATAACAAAGTAACTGAATTCACCACCACTTCATTTAAGCTGACACCATAGCCTAATCAACACCTAGTTATGTGTCCTAGCTTTCCATTCACAATTTTTGTTTATGCCTGCTTTTATATGATATCAAGTATCAACTATCCGTGAGGACCTGAGGATGTAGTTTTACATTAGAATCTCATGACACTCTTACCCAAAAACTCGCAGGAGTGAATGCTCTTGCATCATTTATAACTAAAGAATTATCTTGTTTCAAAAAAACAGTAAAGCACCATTAATTTGTTTGTAAAGTGTTGTGGAATGAGTATTATCTAGGAGTGTCGATAACAAATGAAATTTGTCACTATGAATTTTGTCACTTGTCAATGTTATTGATTGTTAAATAAGAGTAAGTGAAGTGCAAGTTTTGTTCAAATGGTAAAATCTTGTAATAGAAGAGAATGCCTTACATTTTGCTAATTCTGTGACTGGTTTATCACTGCTTCTTGACATTTTGGAAAGAAATTTGCAGTACAATTCATATGCAGAGGTTTTATTTATTACCTCACTGCCCTTTTATCTTGGTTTCATTACCTCACTGCCCACTAGTTTAATATACTTATATCCCATATGGACAAATGGAGGACATCTTATATGGAGAAGATAAATGGAAGGGGTGGACTTACCTGATTCCTGGATAGAGAAATTCATTTTCTGCTTATTTTTGTTGGATAGGTGGAAAGGTTAACTATTTTGATTGCTCATTGGCTTCCCTTTGCTAGTGGTGCCAGTGCCACTTGAACCATTTGTGAGATTTATTGTTCAGTTGTAATTAGATTTTAAGTTTAGTTACTGCATTGCAACTCAATGATATATATTTTTTTGTTATATTTAACAAATGATTCTGTTGATATGTAGAGCAAATATATTCTTTGTGACTTGTGTTACTTAAATTTATTACATTATGATCAGCTATGGAGGTTGGTGATAATAATTGATGCATTGTTAACTGTAGTTCAATCTTATATTTGGAGGGAAATATTGAGACAAAAGTTTTCACCGATCCAATAACTGGTCTAGTTCGTCGAGTTAGAGAAGTCGCAATTCGTCGAAATGGTAACTGTTCTTTCTGTGCTATTTTATGTTGTTATAATTGAAGTACTAAATTACTTGACAATGGTTATGGTTCTTTTTGGATAATCCCACTGCTTATCAACAAATTAACTTCATATTTAATTTCCTTTTATGCATGTGATTTTTAATTGTAAATTCATAGATCATGGTGCTTTTTAGCAATCAATTTTATAATTATATTCTTTTATGGCTTTCTTCAATTTGCTAGTGAGAAATTAGAAGCACTTAGGTAAATGTAAATAGATGTAAGACCAAGAAGCCTAATCATTTATGCATGCCTGGCACCTTTGTCACTGTCTTCCTTTTTGGGGTCTGTTATAGAGCATTTTGGTTTTATCATGGTATTTTTGTGTTTAGTGCCTTGGTGGACAAAGATTCTCTTATATGTATGTGTGTGTGTGTTTTTTTTAATTTTCAATTCTGAATTTTGTTATTTGGTTTGAGTCAGCGCCCAGCTGATGAGTGATGGCAACACACCCCTCCCCTAGGTAGAATTGTTTCATATACTAATGGAGTCCTGCGTGAGGATTGGGAAGGCACAAGTAGAGTTGTCAAAATGACGTCCGTCGTGGGGCTAGCCTGTTTGGCCCTTTAAATTTTATAGTGTTTGGTTGAAAAATTTCCGGCCTTGCCCATCACAATACTATAAAGAATAGTGTCTAACTGGGTTAGTGGGCTAGCCCATTTTTAGTTTTATTCTTTTAAATTTCTTTTTTATTTTAATATTTATACAATGAATAACTTGCATGATTTTCACATTAATTCAAATTGTATTGATTATTTTGACTTTTTATTTAATTTATCTAATTACTTTAATTCGTTTTATCAATATATCTAATTATTTTGAATTTTAAATAAAGATGAATATTATGCTATAAAAGATTTTGCAAAAGATAGTGAAATTATTTAATAATTTAAAATGTTATTTTTGAAAAGAAAAATATAAAGGTCTAGCCCAAATAATAGGGCGAGTTGGGCTAGAAAAATTCGAGCTATATTGAAAACGGACCACCCCCAGTCCAACCCTAACAAAATAGGGACATAATGGGCAAGGGCCGAGTTGGGCTAGGCCCATTTTGATAGCTTTAGGCTCTAGCCACAAGTAATACATGTGGTACTTAAGGGGTGTAGTTCTCCCTTACAAAAATTTGAAGGGCTCCATCATGTATAACAACAATCAAAGCCGTTTTCCACTAAGTGGGTGGGGTTGACTATATGGATAAGACGACGCAAATATGTCATGTCTTTACTTAAATCCATCTTAATAATTTCTTCTATTTACTTTGGTCTTCCCCTACTTCTAGTTATTGGACTATCTTCCATTTGGTCAACTCTACACATAGGAGCCTCTAATGGCCTTCTGTCTCCATCATATACTCACATTATTTATATGTTATTAGAGGAAGGGTAAAGAGTTTTCCTTGGAGTTGAAAAAATTAGGAGAAATAACAAATAAGTACAAGATATCGTCTCCTAATGTAATATACTCTTTAAATGTGCGAAAACCCAGTAAGCCTTAAGCTGATGGAACATCAAAGTAACTATCAGTACCAGAGGAACTATGGAGATTGGAGAGAAATATTAAATAGATTATGACTTGTTTATGCTGCTTTGCTTGGCTGGAAGTATGTCATAAGATATTTCCACCATGATTCATGTATTTTTGTGTTTTGATGGAGATTGTTAATGGTAGTTTGGAGTAACTTTCCATAGTATTTCATTAACATGGGATTTAATGACAATTTCATGCTCGGTGCATTTCTTTGAAGAAGTGATTAGGAAAACTGAAGATGTCATTGAAAAGCCCCTTGAAGATGTCCTTAATATGGTTGCCTACATGTTATTTAATTTCCACCATTAAACTAATCTTAAATCTTATACTATTTACCAAAAATAAACTAATGTTTTACTTGTTTGTTTGTCAAACAGACAAATTACGAGTACCTTTGCAGTCAATCATATACTCTTGATATCTGCTTTTATCTAACACAGAAGGTTTTTAGTAGTTTAAGATTAAAATAATTTCATATATATATATATATATACTCCCCAGGTCGAGTTGTATTTTTGGGTCAAGGTGGTGATGCCGGACAAGAGACACAAAATCAAGTGAAAAAAGTTGGCTATTACTAACATCAACGCTGGAAGTGGGAATAGCTCGAGCTTCACTTGATAGTGGAGAATTTGGGCCTCAATGGATGAACAGACATTTCTTACACAACATCAATCAATGATGCAAATTCTTGTTATCTAATATGAGTTTGTACTACTTTCTTTAGGTGTATTCCCAGGAATGAGATTGCAACTTTTGTTGCTTTTAGTAATATTCCATAATTGATCTTATTTGGAGAAATGGTAAGTTCCTGTTCTTTGAGTTCAGTAGTGCTAAAATATAACAAAAAGTAAAAATTTAACTTGTAAGTATTGACTTTGTGTGGATTTTGTAGGATTTCAAAAATGGTGATTGAGCACCTTGCACATAACAAGATAAGAAAAAAAATGTAACAAAAAAAAAAGGGTGATGAATTTGATTGCGAGGGGTTTTAGGGTGCTTAGGAATGTGTGACAATTAGGAAGAGAAGGGAAGAAGAGGAATCGAGGGGCTTTTAAGGTTTCAAATCTACCAAGTTGTATTCCATTGAAACTTCAAATTATTCAAACCAAATTTTTACAATTGTATCGTAATTATACATAAACAAATTGTACAAGATTTAATTTCATAATTTGTTACAATAAAATTATAAGTGAGAGTTGACCAAATGGAAGATAACCTAATAACTAGAAGTAGAGAAAGACCAGAGAAAACAATAGGAGAAACGATTAAGAGGGATCTAGCCATAAATAATTTAACCATAAAAATGTGCAAAGACAGAACATGTTGGCGTCATTTAATCCATATAGTTGACCTCAACTAGTGAGAAACAAATTGTACATTGTAGAACATGTTGGCGTCGCTTGATCCATATAATTGACCCAACTAGTGAGAAAGGAGTTTAATTGTTGTATTGTTAAAAGTACAAGTGAGAAATATGTTTTTGAATATAATAATGTAAGGGGTAAATATACTTAAAAAAAAAAAAGAAATTGTAGAGAGACTTGATAACACTAAATAGAATCCTCTCACATAGAACGAAGTTAGCATGCGTTGGGAGTGAAAACCAAGACATCATTGGCCAAATCCCAAGTCAACATCGTCCTCTCCAGAAGACGGTTTCCAATAACCGTCAAAGCCGAATTCTTCCCTTCCCCAAACGCAATACAAACCATCCTCTCTCCCACCTTCAACGTACTCTGTTCTCTACTCAACTTCCACGTCACCAAACGCTCTCCCTCGTTCCCCCCATTCTCGAAATAAATCTCCATTTCCGGAATTACCCTCAAAGCCCCTTCTTCACCACCATCCTCATCATCGTAGCAGAACTCCAGCCCCTCCGGTCCCACTTTGCTCGTGAAATTCGCCATCGCCGTCCTGATCTCCGCCGCAAACACGCCGTACGCCTCGCTCGGCAGACGCATCACATCCGCCGCCGTGTCCACCACCACCCCGCCGTCGACGAAATTCAGCCCGTAACCCCAAACCGTAGCCGGAATATCCAACATGAACCCGCCGATCCCAATTCCCGCAAGTTGCACGAAGTAGTATTGGGGATACCTCTCGTTTTGAATCAGAGGAACCACGAATGACCCGTTCGGGTAATTCGGAGGCGGAGATTTATAGAAGCTGAGGAGGGAGGGAATCGTCGATGTGGGACTCACGAAGCAAAGGGAGAACGCCTCCGCCTCGAGCTGGCTCGGGAGCGACAACGGCCCGCGGCCCAGCCCGAGGACTCCGGAGAAACGGGCTTTGAATGGGCCTTCGTGCGAGTCCCCGCAGCCCATCACGAACCCGTCCAGGACTCTGTTGGAATGGGCTAGTGTCAGCGTATCGGTTACCACTCGGCCCATGGAGCGAGATTGGCCCGCGTATTTTAAGTCGTATCGGCACGAGGATGAGCCCAGGGGGAAAATGAAGACGTTTTGCATCTGAGGGATTCTGCATGTGTCGGAGTCGCTCGTGAGCTGGCGAAGCGTGGTGGATGCGTGGGGGTCAAAGAGAGGGCGTGATTGGGGGTAGCACGTGGCGCCGCACGGGCTGCATTGGGCCCAGGTGAAATGGACTGTTGTGTGGACTTGGAGGAGGAGGACTTGGGCCGGAGTTCCGACTAATAAGAACACCGCGTACCCGTTGTCTCTAGGGTACAAGTTCTCCGTACCTAATTCGGTTTGAGGGTGGTGGTGGTGGTGGTTGTAGAGTGGAATGGTAAGTAATGGGAGTGAAGGAGAATAATGGGGAGGTGAAGATTTTGTTAATACAAAGGAAGAGGTAAGAAGAAGGAGGAGGAGGTTTATTGTCATGGCAATAGGTGAAAATTGCATTGTGTGTGTGTTTTTTTTTTCTAAATAATATAGATGGTAATTAATTGATGGATTGTAAAGTTTAGCTTTTTATACTTTTTTTTTGTTCCATTACAAAGGATGATCATGTAATTCATGTTTAGAGGAAAATTTCAATTTAGTTCCTGAAAGATATATATTGTTCTAATTTAGTATGTCTAATTTAGTCACTGAAATATATTTTTTATCTTAATTTGATCTTCTAAATTTTTTTCGTCAGTCTATATAGGGACTAAATGGACTGAATTAAAATAAAAAAATATCTTTTAGGGATTAAATTAGGCATTTTCATCTTTTAAGGACTAAATTAAAACAATCTATATCTTTCAAGAACTAAATTGATAATTCTCTCTTCATGTTTACTTGTTACTTAATTGGTTCATATCACTTATGCTAGAAGTAACATATTTTGCATGATTTTTGTTTTGATTCAACATATTGCATGATTAATTTGTTGGCTTTGCATTTAAAAAAAAAAAAAAAAAGCCTTTAAGTGATATAGCTTCTTTGTTACTTTTAACCTAGCACCTTAGTTTAGTAGGTAGGTAATGGAAATTATATGAATATGAGTTTTGCATGACAAGGTGACAAACTATTTTTTTTTTCTTAATTGTGTATGAAATTTTAGTTTTTCCCTTTATTTTTTTTTCTTATTTCAATATGTTGTCCTATATTTTTATTAATTGATGTGATTTCTTCTTGTAACCAAATGCCATACATATATATATATATATAATTAAGGTGTCATTTGGTATCCGGTGAATATTTTAGTGGGAAGTGGAAGTGGAAGTAAGTGATAAAAAGTATATTTGGTATGCAGGGAAATAGAAGTGGAATATAAAAGTAATTTTGTTTGGTATGGTGGAAAGAAGATAGAGAAATAGAAGATAAAAGTATGAAATACCTTTTTTGCCCTTACTTTTTTAAAAGCTACAAAATTTTGAAGGGCATTTTGGTCTTTAAACCTCACCTCACCACAACTTCCCACCCTCTTGAGATGGAATTAAACTCACCTAGTATGATGGAACTAAACTCACCATGGAACTAAACTTACTTGGTACCAAACAAAAATAAAGAGGTGAGCAAACTCAACTTCCCATCACTTCCCTTGTACCAAACGAGGTGTAAGTATACGTATAGATAATATGAAATTATTGTTGCAAGAGAAAGTAAAATGATCCCTAAGTTAATCTTTATATGAAAATGGTCATATATTGTTAAAAAAATTTAAAATCTGAAAATGAGAACTAATTTTGAAAAACGAAAATAGAAAATGAAAACCCAAAATGTATTCACAAACCAAACACAAAGAGTGTGTTTAGTTTCTGAATACATCTTTCTATTTTCCTTCTTAAAAAATGATTTTAATTTTTATATTTTCAAATTTAGAAAATATGTTTGATTTGTAAAGCCAAAATATGTTTTGGAAAATGAAACTTAAGAAAATGCGTATGATTTTAAAATTTTGAACAACAAAAAATTATTAAAACTTGATTACTATTAATACAATATTATATATATATATATATATATATATATATATATATATATGCCCCTGTATCAAAGAGAGCAGTTACATTGTAGGTGTAATTGTTTTGGAGGACTAATTGTATGAGAATATATCATTTTTGAATGAACACTCTAGTGATTAAATTTAGAAATGCCTCAGGGAGATCTTCTTCTTGTCCTCCTTCAGCATTATCTCTACTAATAGCAGGGTTTTCTTGGTGTTGGATTTGGTTGATGATTAGTGAGTGTAGATTTTGGGTGGCTACTACTCTTCAAAAATGGAATTCAATATCATTTCCCCCAATGGTTTAATCTCTGGTGGAGGTTCTTTGAGCCCATTCCAGATATTTTACCCATTGTGGTAAAAAATGGTCTTGAATATTTTTCAAACAAAATAAATTTGACAGAAGATCCTCACCCAGCGGATCTGCATTTTTTTTCAAAATTTGGTTTAGCTTAGGTATTTAAATGGCAATACAAATATGGGGAAACAATTTTTCCCAACGGCTCCCCTGTTCTCCAAAGAATGCCATCGATTAAATGGTGGCCAAAATTCGAAGGAACTGACAGGGCCAGCACAAGTTCCATCAAAAAGTGGTTCTCTCATAACTTAAGATTCCTCCTTGCTGAAGATAGAGATACATGTATATATTTTATATTAAATTGACTAAATTATCACTTATTAGATATTTAATAAAATAAAACGTTAAATGAAAATGAACATAATATTCTTGTGGGGAAGTACAATTGAAAAGAAAAAGCTGCACCAAATCAATTGGGACACAATTTGTTTACCAAGAGAGTTTTTGGTCCAAGTCATGAAGGAAAGTGTGGCATTAATGGTAACGATCCTATTATTTTATGTAATGTTTGGCATGTAATAAAATATGTAGCGATAAATGAGGTAAAGTAATTATAACGATAAATAAGATGTTTGGTATGTAATAAAATATAAGGAAAAGTTTGTAATGTAAAACCGGTCAAACAATTAAAATGGCCTTAATATTATATTTTAAAAATAAAAAATTTTGTATTAAAAAAAAAGTGGTAGTGATGGCCGGTGGTGGATGGCAGTGGCGGTGGTTAAAGGGATGATCCCTTGAGTACTGCGAGACCTAATATTAGGAACGATCATCTCAACGGATGACGCTCCATTCCCAAATCTTTAGGGGGCTTTTGGTATAGTGTATCTCAGATAACATGGTATCTTACATACCATGGTATAAAAGAGTCTCTTATCAGATACCATATTATCTTTGATACTCATGTTTGATATGGTGTTTGATATCATAGTGATATAAGATAGAAACATTTTGTATAAAATGATGTCTTCAAAGATATTATGTTATTTATTTTTGTATATTCCAAATTTACCCTTATAAATTTAAGAAAATTAACTATTATATTTATTCTATAAATATTTTCAAAATTTCATGATGTAACTCTAAATTAAAAAAGACTAATCAACATAGACAACAAAATGTTTTAAATAATCAAATAGTTCGATATAACTAAAAATAACATTTATCTAAATAACCAACAAAATGTGGTAAATTCAAAAGAAAAATTATAGTGTTTTTAGTAGTTTATGTAAAAGAAAAAATATATAATTAATAGGGATACTATTGATAAGTTAAAAAAAAAATTCACGCTCAAAGAAATATTTTTAGTGTCATGAGATGACACCATAACAAATAGGATTATCCAATACCCTCAGGATAATATTATATCAAACACCTTCTAATATTTACAATATATATATATATATATATATATATATATATATATATATATATATATATATATATATCCCATTCTAATTTGCATTGTGCAACTAGTTGTAAGGTGTAACAATACAAAATATTCTTCATTTTCATATACGTGTAAAAAGAATGATGCACTGATAGTGGTATGACGTGTGAATATGCAATAATTTCAACATGTTTGTTTGCACTCATTAGTTTTCTTCTTTGGCTAGTTTATTTTTAAAAAAATAAAAATAAAAAAAGAAACTAGGCATTAGAAGTTAGAACTACTGGTTGGAGATTCTCGAATTCATGTCTCTTCCCTTGATTTTTTCTAGTTTCTTATCTTGTCTTAGTTTTATATCATTAATTTGGGATCAACAATAAAAAAAATATTCCAAATAAGTTGTTCTAGTCACAGCGCACAAATCAATGTGATTTGGCTATATTAATTGTTTGAAACTCAACCCCAAATCTCCCTCAAAAAAAAAAAAAAACTCAACCCCAATTGGTGTTGATTATGCCATCAAAAGAAAGATTAGATATTCAATAGTACAGTAGTACTGAATTTTAATATATTCTTTTAATAAGTTGATTCCTAAACTATTTAAGATAAGTCCTTATTAATGTGAATTTTTATTAATATTAATAAATAACTTTACATGATTGAAAGGATGTATAGTAAGAGAAAAGCATTCTGATTTATTAGTTCTTATTGAGCTTCAATTACCCTTTTCACTTTTCAGATATCTCAAAAACAATAATTTGTATTCCGTTGCTTAATAGTACTGTGAGAAGTGCCAAGGCATGAATAGATACAATATGACATTTTCATTGACAAGAAATTAATTTTATAGAAATTAAAAAGTAAGGGAGATCTATTGGTAGTGGGTTCACTTATTTTTTCACTTTTTTATTTTTATCAGTTTAAAAAAAAGAAAAAAAATATAAAATATCTATTATACTCCTTTGATTTGACATGATTTGACACAATTATAACCTTCTTTTCTTTTTATTATTTTAATATAAAGGGTAAAATAGTCATTTTAATACATTCCCATTTTATTTCAATTACCAAACTTTTACTACTAAACACATCAAATGCATTCCGTTTCTATTTTCATTTCTATTTCTATATAATGAACGTCGTGCCCTGTAATTAAGGATTAAACTTAGGTAAATTTTATTAGATATTTGCCATGAAGTTTTTAAATATGAACATGTCACGTGATAAAAAGTTTTTGTACGACTAATTATGATAAAGACAAAATATAAAAGATAATATTTTAAATGACCAATCATAATAGAGATAGAATATAATAAAGTATATGATTAGATAACTTCGTAGTAAGTAACTAAGTAACTTTTCTTACATTTTTGTCCTATAATTAATCTCATTCTGAATAGTTATAATGTTATTATCATAATATGTAGTATCAATAGGTCGTTGGTTGGAGTGGTAGGTACTCCATTCCCTTTAAGCAAGGTCTCGGATTCTAGTCTTGTGTATGAAAAAATCTCTGTTGGGAGAGCTCTACTCTCGTTGTAGGATCTCAACTAACTCGAAGCGAATTACCTCCAATATAAAGATACATGTAAAAAATTAAAAAATATATATATCATAATATGTAGTTGACTTAATTTGCCCGTGAATTATGTGTATATTCATCTACATCATGACTTCATATCCATTTCACTCGAATAATAATTGAGAGGCCACGACACGTAACTATTCTATTCTATTCTATTCCTGAGTTCCCAGCGAACAGCAGCCGTTGGATGAAGGAGCTGTATTGCATGTGCCAACAAACATTAAAACCATATTCATGGTAATTATAATTAATTTTAGGGTAAAAAAAATTAAGAAACGAAATTTTAATGGCATTAACTTCAATTAGCTAGGATTATCATCATTGCTTCATATTTGTCTTTATTCCACATTAACTCATGTTTTGATATGTTTGGTAGGTGGTGAGGTGAGTGGGAAAAGAAAGAAACTTCCTTCTTGAGAGGTGAGTAAGGTTGCTTATATGTGAGGAGGGAATTTGTGGTGAGGTGAGGTTTAAAGACCAAAATGCCGTTAAAAAATTTGTGGCTTTTAAAAAAGTAAGGGCAGAAGAGGTATTTCATACTTTTATCTTCTATTTTCCTATCTTTTTTCCACCATACCAAACAAAATTACTTTTATATTCCACCTCAGTTTCCTTACATACCAAATATATTTTTTATCACTTACTTCCACTCTCTACTAAAATATTCACTTGATACCAAACGTCATTATTAGAGGACATCAATGTTTTTAAGGAATGAACTAGGCTAAAGTACTATTTTGGTCCTCAATGTTTCAAAAGTTTAATGTTGGTCTTCAAAGTTTTTTTTTAGGGTCGATTTTGGTCCTCGAGCGTGACACCGTTAAATGATGACGTGACATGCTTATGTGGCACACCCTCTCTCATACGTGTCATATTTTAATGACGTGGCATGACATATCATTGCCACGTCACTCCAGATGATGATGATGAAGAAGGATCAGAGAGAAGATGATGATGTGACCATGTGGGGTGACGTGGCAGTGATGTGCCATGCAACGTCATTAAAATATGACACGTAGGAGAGAAAGTGTGCCACATAAGCATGTCACGTCATCATTTAACGGCAAAAAGTTAACGGTGTTACGCTCGAGGACCAACATTAAACTTTATGTCGATAAACTATCAGCCAAAAATAAAGTGTCTCCGGTTGATAGAATGTATTTTATTCTCTCTTTTTTTTAGTGTAAATATAAGAGAATATACGAAACCTGTAACAATCGCATGGGCCCCACTGGATTTGAACATGAGCTGTGCGGGATAGCTCAGGAAAACCAAACAGGAAAACATGCCCTTTGTTAAAGTGTTAAAACCATGGCAAGTCAAAATCAAATATACACACTAAACAGCTTCGAATAGGAGTTTCCGTAGGTTTTACATCACCAATTTAATTTGTTTGCTCCTCTTACATAAATCATATAACAAATGCAAAGTATTAATCAATACGTGAGATGATAAATTAAATAAATCACCCACCAAATGTCATTATTATATTTAATTAAGAAGCTAGCCCCCGATTAATTTAGAGCTCAAATTCAATCAGAACATGAGTTTGGTTGAGAAGAAAATCATAGGAACCAATAATATTTGAGGGGTTTTGTTGATCCATAGAAAGAGCATGAGGGAATAATGTTTTGGCCTTCGAGCTAATAGTCTCGTTGACTTCCTATTTTTTTGCATGCGACGTCATCTGGGTCGTCATGCTTGTCACCCAACACGTTGCAAACTGCAAAGAACAATTGATACGAGCACAGGATGTTAGGAGAATCACACCCTAAAAGTTGGAGTAGGAGAGCCCAAGATTTTATAAGGCCCTTCTATGAAGGTAATCTCCCCGATGTGGAATTTGTATCATTACCACCTTTTCGAAAGCCGGCGTCCTGACGGTTGCACACTGCGACACTTCACTCGGTGGTGCTTCACTCGATTACGGTCAGCCCCTCCACCGGTTAGAACCCTCCGCAAGTAGTCCTTTCCGATCAACCGACTCTCAATGAAAACACCAATTGATACGAGCGCAAGATCTTGAAGAACCACATCCTAAAAACTAAATATTAGAATGAAAGAATCAAGGCCTTATAAGATCTTTGTGAAAGTAATCTAGAATTGTATCACCAACACAGCAAATAGCCACCAATTCCTCAACTCCCTGCAATGGGCATTTTAAACAACGTACGCCAATGTCACCCAAAAAAAAACAATGTACACCAAAAATAATAAAACATGAAACAGAACGAAAATAAATAAATAAATAAAAAGAGGAAGAGGAGTGATTTGGTACAAAAATATGACAATATATTTTAGTAATTCTAAATCATATTCCCTTAACCATCTACTCTGTCATTAGTTTATACAGCCGACAATAATTTTGATTTGTAGTTGGATGTATCAAGCAAAATAGGAATCCAAATGGACATCATAATATATAAAAGATTTTTTTTTAATTTTGCTCAAGAAAAAAAAATATATATATTTGGCCAAAACTCCAAATTGGTCCTTTATATTTACACAAAGTTTTATATTGGTCCTTTATGTTTCAAAAAGTTTAAATTGATCCTTTATGTTTGTAAGAAGTTCCAAATTGGTCCTTCTGTCCAAGTCGGTTTATTTTTTCGGAAAAAACTTAAGTCCATTTTCTTATGTCCATCACATCCAGTTCTCCAATATAAATATGACACGTGGCAAAAAGTGTTTAAATGACCAATCACAGTAGAGAGAGAATATAGAAGATCACCTTTTATATAACCAATAATAGAAGAGAGAGAGTGTAAATACAATATATGATTGGTGGAATTGGATGTAATGGACATAAGAAAATGGACCTAAGTTTTTTCTTATTTTTTCGTTAAGTGCTAACGTGGCGTGCTGGGGTGGACATATCATCTCTTCTATGTGTCTATTTAAGCTGACGTGTCATGCTACGTCATTGCCATGTCAGCATCTACTATAATATGTGATGACGTGGCGTTGATGTGACATGACATGTCAACTTAGATGGACATATCAACACGTCATGTCAGCACTTAACGGAAGAAATAAATGGACTTAGACGGAAGAACCAATTTGTAACTTCTTGTAAATATAAAGGACTAATATAAATCCTCGTGCAAACATAAGAGACTAATTTATAGTTTTGACCAATAACGAAATATTTTGGTGTGGCGCAACTTGTTCTTCGTCTCCCTCTCCAAAAGTCCAAATATAACGACGAGGTCTGAACTCTGAACTCTCAATTCCAATCAAGCCAAGCAAAATGGGGATCGTGGAGGAAGCCCACAACGTGAAGGTCCTAGGATCCGGCACGCGGTTCATAGTCCTGGCTCACGGGTTCGGCACGGACCAGTCGGTCTGGAAGCACATCGTCCCTCACCTCCTCGACGATTTCCGAGTCGTTCTCTACGATAACATGGGAGCCGGCACCACCAACCCGGACTACTTCGATTTCAACCGCTACTCAACCCTCGAAGGCTACGCCTACGATCTTCTCGCCATTCTAGAAGATCTCCGAATCGATTCCTGCATCTTCGTCGGCCACTCTGTTTCCGCCATGATCGGCACCGTCGCTTCCGTTCTCCGACCCGATCTCTTCTCCAAAATCATCCTCCTCTCCGCTTCCCCTAGGTAATCTAATCTAATCGAATCGAAACGAAACGATCACTTTATTCATTGACGGTTATGAACCAATGAGAAATCAACTCAGCTTGTGTTTTTTTGAATTTGGGGGAATTGAAGGTACTTGAACGACGCGGATTACTACGGAGGATTCGAGCAGGAAGATCTGGACCAGTTGTTCGACGGGATGGAGTCGAATTACAAGGCGTGGTGCTCGGGGTTCGCTCCGCTGTGCGTAGGTGGAGATATGGAATGTGTGGCGGTGCAGGAGTTCAGTAGGACCTTGTTCAATATGAGACCGGACATAGCGCTCAGTGTGCTGCACACGATTTTCCACAGCGATGTGAGGTCGGTTCTGAGGTTCGTCACGGTGCCGTGCCATATTATACAGAGTAAGAAGGACATGGCAGTGCCGGTGGTGGTCTCGGAGTATCTCCACCGGCACCTCGGCGGCGACTCCATCGTGGAGGTCACGACGTCGGACGGGCATCTTCCGCAGTTGAGCTCGCCTGATATTGTTGTTCCCGTGCTGCTCAAACACATTCGACATGATATTGGAGCGTAATGGTACGGTGACTAACATTTTAGTTTGCGCGACTGGTTAGCCACAATTTTAACTATAACTAATCGAATCGCACAACTGCATCACAATAGAGAGGATCCGCGTTGATCATATGTGTGCCGGCTTAGGGAATGGTCATTAATTATTATCACCTTCCCTCCGCAGACAGTCTCTGTTTGTTCACATACTTCTTTGTGATTCAATTATGAAGCTTTCTGTAGTTTGTCTCCATTAGTCATGGTAAATTGTGAACATTCAAAATTGTGACTAATCGAAACAAAAAGAATAGAACAGCAAAAAACTCATGTTCCTTCTCTCCTATCTCACAGATTATATATTAAAAGTAAATAAATTATAACATAAATGATAAATAGCACGGTCAAAACGGGTTGGAGTCCGCGGGCTAGCTCGACCCGCCCGCTAAATGGGCGGGCTTGGGCAAGTAAAAATAGGCCCGTTTAAACCCGCCGGCCCCGCGGACTGGCCTGCCAAAATATTAAAAAATAAAATAAAATAATTAATATATTTGTTTAAAATATGTATAAATATATATATTTTAGATAATTTTATGTGTTAAATAATAATTTTATTCTAATATTTTATATAATAATTAAAATTAATAAAATATTAATTTAAAATTAAAAAATTACTAATTTTTAAGTAGATATATAATTTTATAATTAATTTTTTTAAAAAAATAAAAAAAATTAGCCCGTGGGCCATTACGGACGAGCTTGGACATTACTTCCCAAGCCCGCCAAATAAACGGGCCGGCCTGGACCGGCCCGTTTAACGTCGGCCCGTCACGAGCCGGGCCAAACCGGCCCGTTTTGACAATGCTAATGATAAAACAAGTGTCTTTTTTTAAAAAAAAAAAAAAGTTAACATGAGAACTTGAGCTATAAATTGTGGTACGTAATAAACTAATAATCATGTAGCCTTAAAAGCGGGAGCATCCCATAAAATTTAAGGCAATTTGGTATAAATGCACATATATATAAAGTATTGTAAAAAAAATATTGTAAAAAATATTGTAAAGTAAAGTACTGTAGACTAAAGGAAAGTACTGTAGAAAAAAGTGAAGAGAGAGAAAAAGTATGCTAAAAAATGTGTTTGGTATGTATAAAATAGGCCAAATTACTCTTTTAGTCTTCAACGTTTGCACCAAGTTTAATATTGGTCCTCAACATTTCAAAAAGTTATTTTAGGTCCTCAACGTTTTTTTTTGTCAAAATTGGTCCTCCAGCGTAACTCCGTTTGGTTTATTTTGTTAAATGCTGACGTGGAAAGTTTATGTGGCACACCCTCTCTCCTACGTGTCATATTTGGATGATATAACACCCCCTCTCACTCCAATTCAGCAAAACGACGTCGTTTTGCATCACTTCTCTCTCACTCAAACTCAGCAAAACGGCGTCGTTTTGCTGAGTTGGAGTGAGAGAGTGTGTCATATTATCCAAATATGACACGTAGGAAAGAGGGTGTGCCATATAAGCCTTCCACGTCAGTATTTAACAAAAAAACCAGACGGAGTTACACTGGAGGACCAATTTTGACCCCAAAAAAAACATTGAGGACCTAAAATAACTTTTTGAAACGTTGAGGACCAAAAGAATAATTTGGCCTATAAAATATGATGTAGCTAGAATTTTTTTAGAATCGTGAGATTACATGTAATGTATTGCCCTTAATTAATTAGTAATGGGAATTTGTTCGAGATTGGATTCTCTAATTTCTTAAAATTTATGAAGTTGATATAATACTTGCAATTTATTTAATAATCAAATTAGTATTGAAATGCATATTAACAAAGAGTAGTATTAATAGAATAATAGGTGACCAAGGATTGTTCAGCTGTATACCATTATGATTTGACCTTATATTTATATTGAGAGATTGGTTAGAAATTGATATAAAAGGAATCCTATCTATTGAAACGTTTTCATAAATTATTTTGTCCTCATAGGCGTCTTTAAACTTTTTGGAGCACAACTTTAGATTATGAAAACTTTTATATGAATGAGATCCTGTATGTTACGAGAGTGGATCCTATGCTGCCCATCATAAAAAAGTAAGAAAAGAGAGTGACATATAAGTGTGTCCCACATGTGGACCCCATTATGTGTGGGATCCACTTATGTGTCACTCTCTCTCCTTACTTTTTTATGTTGGGCAGCATAGGATCCCCTCTCGTATGTTACTTTTAGGGCCGTAGAATTGCCTCTGTCATTTTATGTTAGATTTTTAAATTAAAATTACTTGCCAAGTTGTCAAAGGCTTGAACATGGAAAATTATTTGTAAATCTGTTTGGTATAAATGCACAGATATAAAATACTGTAGAGAAAAGTGAGGAGAGAGATAGAAAAAAAATTAAGAGAGAGAAGAAGTATGATAAAAGGTATATGATGTAAAATTCTTTTTGAAATCGTGAAATTACATGTAATGCACTGTTTAGTAAGTATACCAAACGTGTTCTAAAAAGTATTTCTGTTACTTAATTATAATATAAATATTGGAGACAAAAATAGTAGCAAAACAATAAAGGTTACTTAATTATAATATGATATTCTTATATATAAAATAATAAGTTATAAATTAAATAAATTTTTAAATTTTTAAATCAAAATTTAATTGAGATTTAAAATTCAATATTCATTTAGAAGTTAAATATGAATAGCCAATAAACATAAGCTATTTATAAAAGAAGCTGAAAAAGTGGATATTAATATTTATTTAACTTTACTTTTTTATATATAAATGAAAAAAAATATGGAATTAATGGAATTATTTTGTCTTTAATTTATTTTTCAATTATTTATTTTCTTTTTTGAAAATAATTATTTATTTTTTTATATTGTAGTTTGTTGGTTCTTCATGGATAATTTACAAATAATTGAGTCATTAACTATTAAGACGTTACTACTATATACTATATAGAATTTTTTCTATTTTGAAAAAGAAAATTACTTTTAATGAAATACATATATTACAGAAAAAAGAGTGGATCTTCTAGAGTAATCTTTTATATTTCTTGATAGAGTTATGAGATAGATAGAGAAAAGAAAAATTAAGAGAGAAAAAAAGCAAAAAAGAGAAAAATTTCCTTCTCACTATCTCTCTCATAACTACATCGAAAAATATAGATAATTACTCTAGAGGATTTACTCTAAAAAAACAAGGCTAAACTTTATATATATATATTTTTTAAAGTAAATTGGTTTCAGAATTGAATACATCTTTTACTTTGTTTTATTTTATTTTTAAAAAAAACTTTAAAAAATTCCATTTAAATGTACACTTAATTTTCTTTTCAAATGAGCTGTTTGAATTAACTATAATCATTGTAATCAATATATGGAACACATTTTAGGAAAAAATAGGTATGTTCATAGATTTTTTGGATTTGTTATGGACAATAGGTAAATATATCTAAGTATTTCATGAGTTCAATAAAACCATAAAAATAACCCTTCGAGAATTGGTAAAAACTGTAGTTTGACTGTCCATAAATATTTTATAAAACAATATCACATTATTTCATCAAGTAGTTGACAAAAAAATAGAAAAATAAAAAAAGGAGAGGGAGATAAGAGAGAGAGAGAGAAAAGCTGAGAAAGAAAGAAAAAAAATACATAATGATGTGAGAAAGTGGGAGAGAAATAGATGATTGAAAGAAGGAGGAGGAAGAGGAGGAAAATAATGAAATGTGAGTGAGAAAGGAAAAGAAATGGTAAGAAGAAGTTAGACATAGAGATTAAAAAAAATAAAAGTAGTAAATGGACAAAGGCATGAGAAAAATAAAAAGCTAATATAAAGATGTAGATATGGGAAATATCAATAAATATTTATCAAAAAAATTAAAAATAGGTATAGAAAGAATAAAAAGTAGGTCAATAGATAAATAGTGAGAGGAAAGAGAAAAAAAATATAAAAAATGTATTAAAAAATTATGAGTATGTAAGAATAATAAATATATTTTATATATTTTAAATTTTTGAAGGAAGTATAATTTTTAAAAAAAGAATAAAGATATATTATATATCTATTTTAATTTATATGTAATTACGTTTTATTTATTAAAAAAAAATTATTATATATATTAAGATTGATTTGACCGTGATTCAAATACGTTTAGACTAATGAACCATGGACCGGTGCCTTAATTGGTTCAATAACTTTTTTTAATGGAAAGTGAACTTCCTTTTAATCTCACGTGTTCGTAGAAGGTCTGAATCTAAAGTCCTGATGTCTTAATTTTACAATTGAACACAGAAAATGTAAAATTAATTCAATTGTAAAATTAAGATGCTGAAAAAATATATTTAATCAACAAAGCAAACACATAAATGAACATTCATATAAAAATAATGATAATAACAATGTTTCAACTGACCACAAATTAAAGTCTCACAAATTAAGCTAAGAAATTAAATTAAAGTCTTACAGTACTTCATAATCCATATTGGATTTAAAATATTAAATAGACACATCACACATGCATGCATATTGCGAATGAACAATTTAAAACTGAATGAGTAGAGCCCTAGCGATCTGACGGTTATGGAGCTCTTGCACAATGTTGTTTGAATTGAAGATGAAGGAGATAGAGAGTTTGGAAGATGCAGATGACAAATACAGCAGTTTTTCCATTTCTGCCGATACTATTGGGGTATTGCTACATATAATTCTAATGTTCACCAAATTCTTACCATACGTAATCAAATGCTTCAAAAAGTTAACTTCTTCTCTCTGCCCTTCGAAACCCCTCAACTTAACCCATTTCAGCTTGTGACGAACACACTCACAACCATCTCTGTATCCCCAGAAATGACCTCGAATCAATCCATGACATTGAAGCTATAATTTAAGAAAGTAATAATATATCAATTTATATATATAAGAATGCATGTTAATTGCGTATACAATCTGGTCATAATTATAATTTACAAGGATAGAAGACAGGAGATTCAAGTCTATACAAAGTGAAAACGAAAAAGTTAGCCAGAGTGGACTATTACAAACAAGACCTTGCTTCCATAAGGTTGGAGATACAAAGTCCCAAATCAGATAATATGTAATGCTCGATGGAGTATTCAAGTGGCTTGGTTCTTTTTCCTTAACAGCTAGCTTTTGAGGGAGCTAGAGTTTGAAATCACTCGAATTTTAACATAGTGTCAAGGCATTATGACCTTACGGTCCATGACAATCCAAATTGTAGGATGTGAAGAGAAAAAAGTCCAGCAAAGATGTTAAAAATAAAAAAAGCTTGTTGCCTCTAAGGTTTAAAAAGAGTACAAGCCCAAACAAAAAGGAAAAGAAAGATCCGAGCCTCTGAAATTCAAAAGAATAAGCGCTCAGGATAGAGAGAAAAAAGTCACGGTATGCAAAATAAGACCAATTAGACTTGAGGGGGAGTGTTGGAGATACAAAGTCCCACATCGAATAATATATAAAATGCTCAATCAAGTATTTATGTGTGGCTTGATTCTTCCCTTTAACAGCTAGCTTTTGAAGGAGGCTTCCCAAGTCACTCGAGTTTCAACACAAAAGAATATGATATTATCAAGAGATGGCTTGTTGGCTTGTAGACTGTGTGTGTGTATATATATATATGCACATACACACTATGTTATCTTTAAATTAAACAAAGTCTCCTATTTGAGTTTTATGTAAAATAAGACAATCTTATGTTCTCAACTCTTGATTCAGAATAGCTAGTTAGAACCTAGAAACTAATATGCTTTCAAATACTAATGATTTCAAAGTAATGTGCATCAATATTGTTTAATGTCATATATAGGAAAAACAATGAAAACATAATCAAGCAATATACTTCAAACCCTTCAAATCATACCTTTCCAATAGGATATAATATATAGGTTTACAACTTGAATAAAAAACACTTGATACAATTAAGAGGTAGTATTGACTTAAACAAATTAAAGTCTCATATTCAAGTCTTATATATATAAGAAATACTTTAGTTAAGACATGATAGAATCAAGAGCAAGTAGAGCTAATTGAAGTGATCGATTATACTTACCACAGGTTGGGTTATTTCAAGAGTTTCTACGCGAGTGCACAGTTTCAAAAAGGATAAAAGCAATCGACTCTCAAACAAATCATTCAGATTCATATCCAGTGACAATTTTCTCAAAGTTAAGAAAATGTTGCTCTTTAGAGGATCCTGCAAGCCAAGTAAAAACAAAGATATATATATATATATATATATATATATATATATATATATATATATATATATAGTGTGAGAACATATTTGTACAAATTAAAGGGAAAGAAATCACACTCACTATTTAATTATTATTAGATTAATAGACCTTAATTAGAGATTATACAACTTACCCAATATTTAATATAAGAATGAAGAAGGTCATCAGTAAAAAGAAGATTTTTTCCTTCTTTGACAAGCATGTCTCCAAGTATTGAGTAATTACGTGACTGAAAAACCTTAAGTCTTGGGGAAAAAATTTTGAAGCTGTGTGGATAAGTTAGAGAATCCAAACACAACACCTCCAGCTTCTCACAAGAAATAACTATGTCATGCGCTTGCAAAGATTGAAGCTGCAAAAACTTCAAGTTAGGATTCTTGATTTGGATTTTTTTGAACCCAAGAGACTTAAGCAAACTAAAGCTCTCTAAGGCCTCACAAATCTTCAAAATCCCATCTAGGGTTTCATCAACCACCCATACAAATTTCAGAACTAGGGATTTGAGATCTTTGGTGCATCCCTTAAATGGGGATGAACTTCCTAAAGAGTAGTTTACAAACTGGAGTGAATTCAAACCTGAGAAAACCCCAGCAGCAAAATGAGGTCCATTTAAGTTCTCTTTCGCAATAAGCTCATCAACTGCGCTTTCACTGTTCCTTCCGATGTCGAAAAACTCACACTTCAGGCTCATTTTTTTCAGCCCCTTCTTGTTCTTCTTTAAATATTTCACCCATGAAGTCACTTCCCCACAAGCTATACTATATGGGAAGTGAGTGAAGCTACAACTATCCAAGTATGCCCTATGGCGAGCCAAAAGAAGGAGCACCGTTAAGCCAGATCTAGTGAGCTTTGTCTTCATTTCTTGCCAAAGAGCAGATCCCGGGTCTCTAGCATCAAGTGGGTTGTTCTTTTGAGATAAAGGCATTATCATTCGGTTCACATCTATCTCAAGGTGACGAGTGTATCGCCATAAGCCTCTCCATCGGTGTGAGAGCACGGAAGTTCGGATTGCTTCATCTATAGGAAGCTTGGAAATGATGAAGGATAAGAGTTCATCTGGTAGGTTGATCTGGCATCTTCTCTTCAAGCTTATCAGCTTTGGTTCTTGATCTTGTCATCATCTTTTGAGTTTTGAGAGAAAACTCAGCTTCAAATCTCAGATTCAGAAATGAGAGTAGTGAGAGTACTGAGAAGTGAGAAATTAAATGATAAGAAATGAGACATATATAAAGACAAAGAGAAAGAGAGTGATTTAAGGTAGTAACGGGTGAGGTTGTTTCAGAGAAACGTTAGAATGGTGCATGAATGATACGAGGTAACACGTTGGAGGCACCACCTTATATTACACCTTAGATATTATTTTACTATTTGGCTTTATCATTATTATTATTTTAAATGCCATACCATGCTTGTTTTACATTTCTGGTTTTGTCTATTTTATTTTATTTGTTTTTAGCTTCCATATTGATAAGTGTACGTTAATTTGGACCCTTTTTGTCAAAGTGAAATTTTATAAATAAGGAATTATAGAATTGGTCGTATTTAATAGAGATAATATATAGACTTGCCCAAAAATTCAAAATTATTTATAAATATTATTCTAATTAATGATAAATTTGTTTCTAAAAGTTAGTGATCATATGTAGTGTGTGAGCATTCACGAGTCTCTAAAAATGTGTAAACAGTTAATAATATGCCTTAAATTGAAATTTTTGTTCATTGTATGTGCATGTACTAATTAATTAAAAAGTATTATTCTAATTAATGATAATTGTTTTTTCTGTAGCTTCCATATTGGTAAGTGTATGTTAACTTGGACCCTTTTTTCAAATAAAATTTTATAAATAATAAATTATACAATTGGTGCATATTTAATAGAGAAATATAATTACTCAAAATTTCAAAATATTTAATTAAAATTAGTATTCTAATTAATGATAAATTTGTTACTAAAAATGAGTGATCATATATATGTAGTGCGTGAGCAATCACGAGTCTCCAAAAATGTGTAAATAGTTAATAATAAGTCTTAAATTGAAATTTGTGTTCATTGTGTAAATAGTATGAAGTTATTTCTTTTTCAGCAATTATGATTTTCCTCAAATGAGTGTATTGGCCTTAACAAAATGGTCTTAGAAAAAAATTTTATTCGGCCTATCATTAATTTGTTTTCTAGATTATAATTTGCACCAATTGAAATCGAGACTTTTTTTGTTAACAAAATGATCTTAGGAAAAAACATTATACTTGACTATGGTAACAATGAATAAAGTCGTTCCTCTTAGTGATAATTAAATTATGATAATTTGACAGAGTGATTTCATTTAAATTTGGATTAGGTAATGAGTAATAAAGTCGTTTCTCTTAGTGATAATTAAATTATGATAATCTAATATATATATATATATATATATATATATATATATATATATATATATATGTTAAATTCTAATTATTTTAAATAGGCCAAATTACTCTTTTGGTCCTCAACGTTTGCACGAAGTTTAATATTGGTCCTCAACGTTTCAAAAAGTTATTTTAGGTCCTCAACGTTTTTTTAATCAAAATTGGTCCTCTAGCGTAACTCCGTTTGGTTTTTTCGTTAAATGCTGGCGTAGAAGGTTTATGTTGCACACCCTCTCTCTTACGTGTCATATTTAAATGACATGGCACCCTCTCTCACCCCAACTTAGCAAAACGACGCCGTTTTGCATCACTTCTCTCTCACTCAAACTCAGCAAAACAGCATCGTTTTGCTGAGTTGGAGTGAGAGAGGGTGTGCCACATAAGTCTTCCATGTCAGTATTTAACAAAAAAAAATCAGACAGAGTTACGCTGGAGGACTAATTTTGACCCAAAAAAAACGTTGAGGACTTAAAATAACTTTTTGAAACGTTGAGGACCAATATTAAACTTCGTACAAACGTTGAGGACCAAAAGAGTAATTTGGCCTTTTAAATATTGCCTAGTGCTTTGATTTTGACTAAGAGAAAAAATTACACTGGAAAAAATCATTAACATTGTCAAAATGGACCAGTGCGGGCCGACATTAAACGGGCTGGGACTAGGCCTTCCTATTTATTAGACGGGCTTGAAAAGTGATGACCAAACTCATATATATTGGCCTGCAGGCTTAAACGAGTCAACCCATTTAAACTTATATTTTAATGGGCCTATTTTATGTCAAAGCCCACTCATTTAGCGTGTGGGTCGAGCTGGTCCATGTGACCCAAGCCCATTTTAAGACTATTAATAAAAATTGTAGGTTAACCTTAGACTACAAAGAAGAAGAGGATCGGATGAGTAATGAAGATCTTCAAAATTTGAGTGCTACTGTTATTATATCAATTGCATGTGTAGTATGTACCCATTAGTCTCAATCTTCAGTTTCAGGAGCTTGTATTTGAGTTATTGCATAATGGGTATCAATTTTTTTTTTCTTATGCCTTCCATGTGTTTGCAATTATGAACTTCAGAATAGCCACTACTAGAATTTCAGTTAATGAATTGTATCTTTTTTCTTACTTCTTAGAATTGCTTGATCTTGGTTTAAAGTGTTAAGATTTTAAAGGAAGAAAGTGTTGAAAAATATCATCTCTCTTTGTCATTTATCTTTGCAGGGTATTTATACATGAAAATAAGAAATTCTAATTAAACTCATAAAGTTATTCTTAAACGTGGATAACAATTCTAAAGCTTATCTAACAAAATTCAAAATTAAATATAATATTCTTAGAACTTATCCAAAAATATCAATTCATAATCCTAACTATTTATAAAATATTTTTAATTTAAATATACATATATCCAAATATATATATATCCACAACATAAAGTGGCATGTTCTGTTTCTTTCTTTGTGGCAAAGGATCGGAATGGAAATGGTAGCGATGAAACTGTTGGATTATTTTAGTGGATTAATATTAATTTAATAATATTCTAATATTTATACTTAATTCATCATAGACAAATTTATATTAAATCTGAATAATTTGATTCCGAATTCATATACAATATGTGATAATTCGTGATGGGTTGAATTATACACATGCGTATCTAACAGAGATTCCAACGTGTATCAAGAGGGAATGAGTAATTATCTCATTAAATTACTCATATAAAGAATTTTGTAAATGACTTAGTTAATTATTGATTTATAACTTATATGTCTAATAAGACAATTTTTCAAAATGTTAGGTAATTTTTACAATGTACATTTCGTATATCACAGAATATGTTTGTTATTCATAACATCAGCATTATTCATAACATCAGCATTTAATGTTATACATTCAAACAATTAACACCATGGCATTTGTCAGGAATTAGTAGTATTCTTTTGTAGGATAAAATATTTTTGATAATAAGAATAATCACGTCATTGTGCATCAAATCTTGGACATGCTAAAAAGGATGTTCAAAGGCTTGGTTTGATTCGGTTTTGTCAAAAACTTGAACCGAACTAATATAATCGGTTTTCAAAATACGCGGACCTTGTCGGTTTTATTTTTGAGCGGTTTGGTTCGATTTTAGAGTCGGTTTAGTTCATGCTAATTTGATATTTTCATGTTGACATATATTAAACAAACTCTAACTTTATAAAGCCTAAAAAGTAATAAATTTTAAAAATATCAAACTTATAATACTATACTAAATAACTAATTATAAGTTGTTAAATGAAGATTTTATAAAGATTAATAAGAATTTAAAATATTACAACAAATTAATTCACTAAAAAAAACTAATTTTAGCGTAAGTGAATTAATGTCATTTGTCAATAATGTTATTTGTTAATTTGATTGTTATAACTAATATTAAAATGAACTCAACATAATCTTTAAGTTAAGAGTTATAACGTTAAAGATAATTTTAAACTAACGCTAAGGATATAATTTTTTTGTAGAGATTATATTATCTAATATAACTATATCAAATGTTCTTATCTTTATCAATATATATATTCACTTAACAAAAGAACAAATAATAACTAATAGCTATAAAGTACACTTACAAGATATACTATAATTTTTATTATTAAGAGATACAAATATATATATATAGATATATTGGTCGGTTTGGTTCGGTTAAAACTGATCAATAAATTCATAAACTCAACCAAACCAAACCATGTCGATTTTATCATTTTAAAAACCAAACCAATTCTTTTCGGTTTGGTTCGGTTTCTAATCGGTTCAATTAGTTTGGTTCGATTTTGAACACCCTCAACTAAAGTAACCAGGAACATGAACTTGCCAATGAAATTTTTGCTTTTGCAACTTCGAATTGATATTTGTAATAACCTAGTATTACATGGCCTTGAGGATAAAAGATTAATTCTATGTACTAAACAAATTTAAGTATACTTCCTACATATCTCATTTTTATATATATATTTTTTCTTTTTCTCTTTCCCTTTCTTCTCTCCTTTCTCTTTTTCTTCCCGTAAGCATAACACCACCACCATCTTCTTCTCTTCTCTTCCCTTCTCAATTATAAGAAGGCAACATCCTTCACTTTCCCTCTCGTCGGAACTATCGCCGACCACCGCCACTAACACCGGCTATCGATACCTTCACCGATTGTGGTATGACATTCGCACCTCCTTTCCCCTCCGTCTCTTTCCTCTGCGATTTTTGCATGGTGGAAGGGTGAGTTTTAACACCATTTTTTAATCCTTGAAGCTTCCTTCCTTTTTTATTATTTCCATTTTGTTAACTAAAATCTCCCACACTACAAAAAAAATGCACTTAGCGACGGTTTTTTTGTATTTAGCGGCGGTTTAAACCGCCGCTAAAACACAACGACGGTTAGTGAAACTGCCGCGAAAGCTTCCGTCGCAAAGCTAATAGTGGCGGTTAAGAAACCGTCACAACTTAACGGCGGTTTTGAAGACCGCCGCTAATTTAGCGACGGGTTTTTTGGAAAACGCCGCTAATTTAGCGACGGTTTTTTGGAAAAACGCCGCTAATATTTTTGAATGCTTTAGTGGCGGTTTAAACCGCCACTAATTACTAAGAGGTATCCTAATATAATTTCTCCTTCATTTTTTGTCTTGTTTATATATAACTGAAATACACTTAAATTAATATTAAAGCAAGTCCTATAAAAAAAAATTAAAGCATTGACGATCAAAATTAAACTTATACTAATCACTTAGTTAAAATACAATAATTCCAAAACATAAAGGTTTAAAACTACAATTAACTTAGATTTATATATAAACTTCAAGTCTATAACTATCCCTTCAAACTTCAATTTGCTGCTATCCATTTCTTGGATTGCAAGATGATCTGAGTTGTTCAGTTCTTCCATTAAATACCTGAAATGTACAAAATATTTCATTTATTAACAAATAATCACAATTTGGTGTTGAAACTTATAATTGATACACCAATCAAGCATTTTAATACATATGCACAACGAGAAAAACAAATAATTAAACAAATGACCTACTTCATCAATTATCATGATACTTGAAGGAAGAGAAATATAGAATCATGTTGTTGTTTCTTCAAGCACATATATGATATATCCATGAGTCATTCCAGGCAGCTTTATATAGTTTATACTTTCTTAGCAGTAACTAAAAATAAGTATAGGGGAAAAATAAGATAAGCCAAAGCTGAAATGTGGAATCTCAAAACAGAATTTGTTTGCCAGAAATAAGTATAGGGGAAAAATTATAAGATAAAATTAAAATAATAACCCAAAAAACTATGAAAGTAAGAAATCATAAGCCAAAGTAACTAAAAAGGAGGAGACATTTTAAAATATGAAAAAGCAAAGCCCCCCAATGGACAAAGGCCAGCATAACAAAGCAGCTTTACACATAATATAGCAAAACCGCATTATTAGAAGACACACATATCACAAACCCAAGCACATGATTGACATGAAAGGAACACGACCAATAACAAAAATTCCCTTTGCTGAATCCCACATACTATTATGTCTATAACAAGAATCATGCTCAAATAATAAAGAAGATGGAATGTCAATAAAAAATCAAATCCAAGCACCACATTGAACCAGGCAAGTGATCCCAAACATAAAAACTCAGAACAATAGAATTCCACGAGTTAAGCGTGATTCACTAACTAAACCAAGTTAGGGACTCACAAACCTGGAAGAATATCAAGTTGCTTCCACAAACTCTGCCATGAACCAAGTTAGGGACACTTCTTGTCTCTCAAAACTAAAATTAATAATTTACATGAAAGCTATCTTATACTATCTATCAGACTCATATACTTCTTGATACAATTCATCTATAAGCTTCAAAGGATCCATTTTCAAATAACATTCAGGATGCCATTGCAATTCATCTATGTGAGACTATTCTTATTAAAAATTGATTGAGTTACTATCAACCATGTGAATGAACTGGTAAGAAATTGTTCTATCTAAATTAAGAGTTCTGGATTTAAACATTAGGAATATAACTACATTAAAATTTTGTTGGAGGAGCTTTACCTGCATAGTACTCTGCATAAATAAGAAAGACAAAGGAAAGTGGTTGAAAAAGCAACTGAAGAATCTCACATTAGTGAACAAGTCAAATGGTATATATATAACACCTTAAATAACAAGTCACAGTAATATTGTAAGATTATACCACATTAGTATTTGTTAGTCATTAAAATATATTTTTTGGTAGTAGACTTGAGTGAGCACAGACCATTCACAGAGTATGTATGAATCCTAGAGAAAAAATGGACCCAAAATAGACTTATTCTTCCTGATCAACTAGAGAAATTGAAGTAGAAGAGAAAAGGCAAGAGAAATTACTTCTAGAAAACGCCATATTCTCTGAATTTTCTTCGTCAAATCGAAGCTCACAAACACACACGTCTTTGGAATTCGAAACGGCGTCGTTCTGTTTCTTAATCTCGACGCCGATTTCAGGAGAGTGAAGCCAATAGTTGATTCGGAAGACTTGATCGGAGTTGAAGAACGCTACCAAGGAACAGAGGAACGACGGAGGGAAGAGGGAAAAGCCTCCTGCGTTGGAGAAGAAGAAGAAAAAGAAGACGAAGAAGGTCGATAAGCTGTCGCCGACGCCGATGAGCGTGAAACCGAAGAACACGGAATTGCCGAGAGAGAGTTCGATTCCGAAATCGTCAAATCCTGGGTTGCTGTTGAAAGGAAGCCGTGAATCAAGAGGGGAGACAACGAGGGTGAGCAAGATTTTGTGGAACTAGGGTTTGAACTTTGAATTAGATGCTTTTTTTTTTACAAGTAATTAGATGGGCTTTAGATGGAATTTATTGTATTGGGCTTGTATTCACTTTTTTTTATCAATAAGTATACGTGGATATTCAGCTCCATGACCAAAAATAAATAAATAAAAATCACATAGAAAAAATAGTTAAAGAAAATTGATACTTAAATTACATAAATTAAAGTAATTAAATAAATTGAAAATTTTTATTTAATTAAACTAAATATTAAAAATGATATTTGTTTAATATTTTTTTGTGAGAAGTAAAAGGGATTTTCTTTATAAATTTTTTTGAATTATATTTATTTATTTTAATTTATTTTTATATTTAATATTTATGATATTTAAATTTAATAAAAAATAATTTTTTTATTAAAATATATTAAAATAGATTATTAAAATTAAAATTTAATTTAATTAAATAAAATATAAATTTATTTTATTAAATATTAAAATATATTAATTAATGATAAAATCTATTTAATATTTTTTGTGAAATGTAAAAGAGATTTTTTATAAATTTTATTTATTTTTATATTTAATATTTATAATATTTAAATTCAATATAGAAATAAATTTATTTATTTTTATTAATATATTAAAATAGATTAAATAGAATTAACTTCTTTTTATTTTTAATATTTATAATATTTAAATTAAATATAAAGATAAATTTATTTTTTATTTTTAAATAATAAAACATATTAAAAATGAAATCTAATTTTCTAATTAAATACTGCATTCTAGAATACTACAATATAAAAATTAATTACTTTATTTTTATAAAATCTATTTAATTTATTTGAACTTGTTTAAATGTTTTAAATCATATTAATTTATTTAAGAATTAATTTGTGAATTTCTTCATTTTCTCACATCATAATTTAATTATAATTTACTTTATTTCTTAATGTAATTTATAGATTGCATTTTTCTTAATTTATGTTTAATTTCTTATTTAAGAAACTGACAATTTCATATTTTATTTTAATAGTTTAATATATTTTGTTAGAAAATTAAATTAATCTATATCTAATATATACCATATTTAAATTAAATATAATATAACTTTTTTTTATATGAATATAACATAAATTACTTTATGTTATTCTCAAAAAAAATTTATTTTAATTTTAAATATTAAAATAAATTGATATTTCTAAATATATTAATTAAAAGTGAAATTAAATTTTTAAATAAATATTGCATTATAAAAATTAATAATTTTATTTTTATGAAATTTTTTAATATTTTTTATATATTTAATTAGGCTAGGAAAAATTTAACAGCAGTTTATATTTAACCGCCGCTAAATAGCGACGGTTTCTTCCAAAACCGGCGCTAAATAGTGACGGTTCATCCAAACTGCTGCTAAATAGTGACGGTTATATCCAAACCGCCGCTATTTAACGGCGGTCAGGCCTAACCACCGTTGATTCGCGGCGGTTACTGTTCAACCGTCGCTATATATGAATTTAGCGACGGTTTTTCAAAACCGCCACTATTTTTCTGCCGCTAAACAATGTTTTTTTTGTAGTGACACTCATCTAGTAACATCATTCTTGTTGAATATGTTGGTTTCAAATTGGGGGATTTTAGATTGTGGTTTCTAAACTCCAATTAATAGATTGAGGGGCTTATTACAAGTCTTGTTTATCAAATCTAGCTCCCAAAAGTAATTTTTATCTCTTACAATAAATTTGGTAATTAATTAGATGTTGATTTAGGAATTTTTGAGCAAAGTAAAAGAAGGTGAGAGTGTGAGACATTGTGTAATTGAAATGTAGGGATAAAAGAAAACTTTAGATTGTAAATAAATGAGGGAAATAATGGGCGATTTTACCTTATGCCAATCCAAAAAAATAATAAACCCCAAAAGCTCTTTCAAGAAAAAAATTATTCTTAAAATACATTCTTTTTGTCTTTATTATAAGCAATCCGTCTGTCCTGAGGACGGATTACAATACAAATCCTTCAGACGGTCAGATGGATTTGCTTATTTTTTTTTTATTTTAATGTAGTTCGTATGAATTTTTTTAAAAAAAAAAAAATTAGTAGGGTCAAACGGATTTCTACCATATTAATATAATTAAAAAAAAATTGGTGAGATAGACTTTCCTTTAATATATATATATATATATATATATATATATATATATATATATATATATATATATATTAAATAATCCAATGTTTTGGGAAGAGAAGAATCAATATAAAAATCATAAATTGTCATATATGATTTTACTGTATTCAATAATCCCATCGCCTTTAATATTTTGAGGGTTGGATGATCATTTTTTTTTTTTAAATTTTCATTGTATTATTTTTGGTGACTGGATGATCAAAAGAAAAGTAACAAAGAAAGCAAAAGAAGAGACACAGGACCACCACTACTCCCTAACGAAAGCAATGGCAAGCGAGTCAGCAAGCAAAGCAAGAAGAGCTTCACGGGGAGGATCTTCCTAGATGCAATGACGCGTCTCGTTGTGGGAACCGATTTTCGCCATAATGTCTGCACACTGATTCGCCTCGCGAAGAACATGAGATAGCTTGAAGTTCGGGTGAGCAGCAAGCATGAGTCTTATATCAGCAATGAGAGGACCAAAAGTGTGCATAGTAATGTCAGCATGCTTAATCAAATGCAAGGCTTCAAGAGCGTCAGTTTCAGCCTCCACGAACGACGCCCCAAGATCAGTGGCCATCTTCAACCCTTGCCTAATGGCACTAATCTCCGCTTGCATATTTGTAGCCACGCCAATGAAGCCCGAAAAGCCTTGGACCCAATTGCCGAGGCTGTCACGAACTAACAACGACTCCCACTCCGGCGCGGCCAGGATTGTCGACGGAGCTGCCGTCAGTGTTGATCTTCAGAGATCCCTCCATCGGTTTATGCCACTGAACATATCTTGGACCCTTCTCTCCCTCGTGATTAATCTCCTTTCCCCAGCTGATGCAAACACTAGCGAGGGAGCGAATGAGAGTGCAAGCCCCAAATACGTTCAACTGCTTATCGCCCAGCACATGATTGTATGCAAATACACATATACAACAACAACATCATTATCTAATATTAATAATGGTAATTTTATATGACACGAATGTACCATTTTAAATCTATAAGCAAACAAAGCTAATTTCAATTTAGTGTCCACCACAATTTACTTAATCTGGTAAGAAATATCCATTCAACTTACAATATTACATTTAATTAAACAAATTAAACAACATTAACGACATGATGAAAACTGAACAAATTTAATTAATGGCATCTTATAAATGATTTCAGAGGTAACTTATAAATTTTCAAAACGTTTTTTTTTTTTGGTAAATTGGACAGTCCAAAAAGACTAGCAGACGCACAGGCGAAGTAACAACAGACCACTCAAGTCAAAAAATAAAATCAACCCTAACTCAAAACGTTTTAGTTTATATATCATTAATCAAATCATTTAAACAATCTATAGCTGTATTATCTTCGCCTTTCTTAATTTTCTGGTCATAATAGATATAGGCAAATATTTTGTTATTCATTTTGATATCTACAAACGGTGTGGAGTAAATAATTATAAAAGCAAATGACATACACATTTCATATATTAAAATAATTTAATTTCATATAGTCAAAATAATTTAATAAGTAACCAATTAACTAAATCTTCATTAACAAAAGATTTAATAAGATCTTAAAAAATAATTTTTATCACAAAAGATCTAAATATATAACTAAACCTCATACATAAAAACATTTTCTTAAAAAATGAAAAGACAAAGTTAATGAGAGCAAATGGAGAAGTGAATCACATGCGTGACTCTTGTGAGTGAGAGAGAGTTTGTAGTAGCGTTGGATCAAATATGCAAATCCCTCTAACCTTAAGACAGAAATCTGTCTTAGAGTGAGACGGAAGGCGATTCGACACGGTCGACAACGTGAATCGTCGATCGTCGGCGACTCAACATATGCACGTGAGATTTTGCATAGAAAAAAAGTTGACAATTTCAAGCACTCTTTGACTCTCATTTCAAAGTCCTTTTCATCTTTTCCTCGCGGTACTTGTTCGCTATCGGTCTCTCGCCCGTATTTAGCCTTGGACGGATTCCTTATAATAAGAAAAAAAAAATTTTTAGGAATATATTTTTTTGAGGTTATTTTGGGTTTAATAATTTTTTGATATGCTATAAGGTAAAATTGCCGAATTAATATGATAGAAGTGAAAAATCGAAGGAAGGAAATGATAAACCATGATTTTGAAGAATAGGGAGCAATTTTATGTTGGGAAGTTTAAAACAAGTTTTATGTAAAAAAAAATGGTGGGACTAATCAAATCTGTTAATTCATTTAGAAAGTTTATTGCTTTTAGGTGGGAATATTTGTAAAATTGTCGTGAGTAAAATAATTGGTAGAAAAATTTAAACAGGTTTTATAAAAAAATTGTGAGAGTAATTTGAATTGGTGGGAGAAATTTAAATTTTGAAATAATCAAAGCTGTTGATTTGGAGGGAATAATTGTCTCATTTTGTTGCCTGCTGCTTTTCATTTGAGTTTATTATATTGAAACAGAAAAGACTTATGAAGAAAGAATAATTAAGAGTAATGTAGTAAGGATAATTTAGTCTTTTCATCTCATATTTTTTAGGTGAACCGATGATTTTCTTAATCTGTGTGCATCTATCTACCTTAAACAACAGATATTGTGAATTGGAGAGAGTAATAATTATTTTTTTAAGCCTTAATTATAATGCACAAAAATTATATCATTAAATTTTTGACGCTCTAATCTATTTTTCCTTTTCAAATGAATATGCTTATATTAAAGATAGTCAAATTTCTCTTGCAACCAGAAGAACTATGTGTTTGGCTTAAAACTCAAATTACAAGTTTTTGTAAATTTGGTACACTCGATCTAGTATATGACCACCACTAATTAAAAGACGAAATAGAACTAAACATCTACCTATTTTTAAAACTACAATAACAAAGCACATTAAAATTAGGGAGGAAAAAAATAAGAATGACAAATTGGATGAGTTTTTTTTTATCAGTTTATATAAATAAAAGTAGTTTCTTATTAGTTAATTTTATTAATTTATTTAAATTCGTATAATTAGTTAGGCTTTACCTAGATTAGATAAACAATATCTTATAAATATTTGTTATTCAAATTTACAAGGCAACGATAATTCAAATATTTTGTATTTGAGCCTAATGCCCTTTAAGAACCCATTTATTAGAGTATTTTCTAGATTCTGAAAATTACTACCTTGCTTTCACTTTCTCCTTCGCTTATTTAACTCTACTGTTAGAAAATTAATTTAAAAACTACGTTCAAACAAACTATAATTTTTTTGAAGATCTCATCAAAGAGGAGTATAATTTACTACTAATTTAATAATTATATTTAGGTGAAGCAAGAATATCCACTATATCTAACTAGCCAGGTGATCAAAATGTGACTTAAATCTCTTAAAGTTCGACTTTTCTAAAATTTTTAAAGTTTACCTAATATTAAATTAATTTGATTGGTCAAACTTTAAAAAATAGAAATTTTTTAATTTTTTTCTTCAACTCAAGTATTTATCATCAATAAGAGTGATTAATCCCTCACACTATAAACTTCTTGAAAGGGTGTTAATTTTAGGGTATGTTTGGTAATTAGGATGGGGATGAAGGGGAATTGGTTAGAGAAGAGAGGGGAGGGAAAGGAAAGGAAAGGAAAGGAAATATTAACATTTTATATGTCCTCTATTTATTTGAGTATTGGTAGCTCCTCTAAAATATTTCAATTTGGAGTATCTTGAATTTGTGAAGGAAAAAAGTGATGATAGATGATTATGAATTAATCTTCTATTATCTTCCCTAATAATTTTCAACTTCCTAAACAAGGAGAAATTATATCGATTATCTCCCCTCCCCCTTAATCCTCAATCAAAATATATTAGTTTTGGTCACAAAATCCACTTTATATACATGACCAAGAATCAAAGCCCTAGCAATATACTTAAAAAGTCATGTTAAATACCAACAATTAGTTAGTTTGAGTGATATGTATTTCATTCTCTTAAGTAAGGTTTCGGATTCGAGTATTGTGTATAAAAAAACCTCTGTTGAGAGAGCTCTATCTCCGTTATGGAACCTCAACTAACTTAAATAAAATTGTATCCAATAGAAGAATACATGTAAGTAACAAAAAAAGTCATGTTAATTACAAAAAAATGTATATTTTATACATATAAAAAACTTTTGGAACTTTATGGTATATTTGGAAATTAAATGGGCGAGGGAGGAGGAGAGATTGAAAGGGAGGGAAAGTTAGTTTTTTTTTTCCTTGTTTACAATCTTTCAAAATATTTTAAATTGGAGTATTTAAAAATTATAATTAATAGAGATAATGAAAAATTAAAAATTAACCTTCTATATATTATCTCTTTCTCTTGAATTTTTAATTTTTCAAGCAAGGGAAAAATATCCTACTTCTCTTCCGTTCCTTTCCTTTCTCTTTCTTAATCCCAATTCAGACATAAATTTAAAAGAACTAAGGGTTAATCTATGATGTAACTTGTTGCATGCATGCAATGCAATTTTGGCCCACGTGAAAAATTGCATTGCATCTCAAGTCATCCTACCCATACGTCACAATCCTATCGGCTGAAATTACATTACATTGCATGCATGCAACAAATTGCATCATAGACTCACGCACCCAAGAATTAGAGTGGTTGAAAGTGAGACTCTCCGCCACCATAACTTAAGCACATAAAGATGGGAAAGTGAGGTGCATGCATCATGTAAGCGCATCTATATAAGAATGATGTTACAAAACAAAGATGACAAAAGGAATAGTCCAAATATATAAATCCCCAAACTTCTGACGACACCATCCCACTTTCCCTTCTATTGTCGTCACTCACCATTTTATCTACTAAACGACAACTTTTGCTGATTCCATTCAATTTCGAACTTTCCATAGGATAAATTTTTGGGTAAAGTACTTTTGATATCCTCAATATTTGTGTGCTCGGTCAAATATACCCACAAACGTTTAATTGCTGTCAAATATACCCCCAACGTTTCAATTTTTGTACAATTTTACCCTTTTCACTAACACCGTTAAAATAGTTAACGGTTTTTGCTGACTGGGCATAACACGTGGCATTAATATCTGTGCGGGATCAATTTTTTTTCCATTTCATTTTTTATTTAAAAGAAAAAGAAAAAAATCGTTTAAGTTTAGGTTTTGAAAAAACAAGTTTTCTTTTTTTTCTAAATAAAATATGAAATGAAATTAAAAATATTGATCTCAGTCAGATATTAATGACACATATTACGCCTAGTCAGCAAAAACCGTTAACCATTTTAACGGTGTTAGTAAAAAGGGTAAGATTGCCCAAACATTGAAACGTTGGGGGCATATTTGATCGCAATAAAACGTTTGGGGCATATTTGACCGAAGGCGCAAACGTTGGGGGTACCAAAGATACTTTACCCTAAATTTTTATCCATTACACCCCTGTGCATTCCGTAGCAGGCGATTTGGACGATTTTTTATAAAAAATTAATGCACCTATCAATTTAAGGTAATAGTATCAAACCAAACTATGAACGAGCAATTTTGAGCAGTTCGGTTTGACGATTTGGAATTTTATGTCATCAAACTTACATATTTAAGTTTGTTAATAAAAAAATATAGTTTTATTCAATATAAATAATAAAAAAATATAGTAATATTTCATTTATTTACAATATATAATCAAATTAATTTTAAAATTAAATATTTAGATTGACTAAATTTAATCTAACATTCTAAAAACAAATTTTAAATCTTATTATTTTGAAATTATAAGATAATATGTACATATAAGTATATGCGGTTTGGTTCAGTTTTTTGATATACCAACCCAAACTAAACCAAACATTGATCAATTTTATTTGATTTGTGCTAAGTTCGATTTGATTTGATTCTAAGTGCGTAGTTCCCTAATATAATTACACCAAACTTGGAATGAAAATTAATGGAGCGGGGTTTAATAATTTATTATTCAGTTTTTTTTAGTTAGGGTATATAATGTTAAGCATGATCAATGATTTCTTTTTTGATTAATTTGTAAGTATTTAAAAAGTAAAATACTTTATTCAAGAATTTAAAATTATTTTATATTCAAAATCAAATATTAGAACCTTAGCATTTAGTTAAAGATAAATGAATCTTTCGAACGAGTATTGTTACCAATTTATAAATCACCAGTAAAACTTTCCTGATATATTTTTTATTCATTGAGTATTACTCTTTTATATTATCGGGTTTTCCATCAAAATATTTCATCTTTATAATAACAAATAAAATATGAATCCTTATATTATCTTATTACTGTTTTAACATGACAATATAATATCAATATATATAGTTCTAAAATTAAAATTATTTCTTATAATTGTGCACAGTCTTTGCCACTATGGCACAATTTTTTTTTTTTGAAGACTATATTAAGATAAGGTTCCCCAATATCTTTATTATAAATTTTTTTATAAGATTTTTAATATAATAAGATACATGACAAAAAAATTTATATGACTAATCACAATAAAAAAAATATAACAGATCATTTTTTTTATAGTCAATCATAGAAGAAATCATATAAATGAAACTTATAATTAATTAGAGAAATTTTATGACAAAGATATATATATAAAGATCCGTTTAGTCAAGTTTTTATGATTAATATTATTATTATTTTAATTATATACTAAATTAATAGTTAAAAGAGGAAAAATATTATTTAGTCTCTAAATTGTTGGTCAAACTATTATTTAGTCCCTAAATTTATTAAAAATACTATTTAGTCCCCGAAATGTTTAATTATGTCAATTATTTAGTCCCCGAATTCGACAAAATACTATTTAGTCCTCGAATTTATAACTATGTCAATTATTTAATCTCCAAACTTGGCAAAAATACTATTTAATCATTTAATTTGCAACTCTGTCAACTATTTAGTCTCCTGACTGTTACCCGTGATAGTTGACAGAGTTGCAAATTCGGTGATTAAATAGTATTTTTGCCAAGTTTGGGGACTAAATAGTTGACATAGTTATAAATTTGGGTACTAATTAAATAGTATTTTGTCAAATTCGGGGATAAAATAGTTGACATAGTTAAACATTTCGTGAATTAAATAATATTTTTGATAAATTCAGAGACTAAATAATAATTTGACCAATAATTTAAAGACTAAATAATATTTTGCATACCATACAAATTTTAAAATATGAAGTATACACAAGTGTTATTGTGAATTATGAAGTTGACACTAAACAATTTTTTAAAAAGTTATATACAAATTAATTAAAATATGACGTATATATGATTTTATTCTGAAGTTGACCTATTAGAAAGCGATGATGGGATATTGAATTTTTCTAATAACACGTCCAAACACATTTCATAAAAGATGGCATGCACGTTCGAGGATATTGATTTCTATTTATACCTTGATTCTTGATTTATGTTTTATACATACATTTCTATTAATTAAGTATCAAATACTTTTTTTTTCTTAAATCTTAAAAAAATATTAAATACTTTTTTTTATAAAAAAAATATTAAACCTCCGTTATATTGCAAAAAAAATCAAACGACACTTACAATAATTTAAAAAATTTAATTTAATAATACCGAAGAGTAAACTCTAACAATTGTTGAACTAAATAAACAAAGTGTAAAATCGACTGATCTTATTTCTTCAGGATGAAAAATCTCACTGTCATTGGTGTTGCCAACAGAGTTGTTACTCTTATACCTCCTATACATATCAGATCTGATATAATCTTCAAAGTTGAAAGGTACGTGGTAGGCTCTTCCAACAATATAAATGAGTGCAAATTTTTTAACATAAATAATCCATAAATTTTAGATATGATTATAACAAACAATGGCAAAGGGAATGGAGGCTAGCGGGTGCCATGGCCCCCTAAGATGATGCTAATATACATACATGTACATGGTAAAAAAATTTTACTGACCCCTAGATAAAAAATTATGATCTCTTTATAGAAGAAAATAAAGAAACACAAAAGTCAAAATCATGCTATACTAATTTTAAAGATATAATAAACTTTGAAGCTATTCTATATTGAAAACATAAAAACGTTAAGAGATAAATTTTTATATTTTAGTCTTTACAATAAATGAATACGTACTCAAGTGTTATTTCAACTTGAGTACGGATTAGTCGCGACACGGCTAACCAAAAAGATGTTATTTCAACTTATATATAATTTTTTAAATATCACAAATTAATTTTATATATCATTATTATCAAATTGTCAATCTTTTTTTTTTCAGTTTGTCATTTGTAATTAATTTATAAAATAATGCATTTTATTTTAAAATAATACTATGATAAATGTAGAATAATTTATGTAACATTACATAAATAAAAACAATTGTTACGTAACATTACATAAATAGAAATAATGGTGCGCGCCCTACGGGCACTATTAATTTATTTAATTTTAATATAATATATTATTTTAAATATATACATTTTATAAAACAAATAATAATTTTTTTAAAAAATTTATCATATATTATAATTTATTTTATCTTGACCCCCTTAAAAAGAATTTCTCGCTCTGTCCCTGATAACAAACTTTAAATCCAAAATCACCTGATTGTCAAAAAAATTCACAATGAAAAACAAATAGACATAATCAAATAAAACAAGCTGCACTCACTAGATCTGAATCGATCTAACAATGTGAGACTACCCTCTTACAAAGGAGGACTAAAAACCAAAAATGAACCTGAAAGAAAATTACTATCAAAATTAAAGGATTAAATATCTACCTTATTTATGAAACGACAATAACAAAAGAAAAAAAAATAGGGTTTTTGACAACTCTTCTTACACTTTAAACCAATCCACGTTAATTAAAGTTAATTAATTACTTGAACTCGAAATGTAATTAATGTATTGCCAATTGAACAATATATTTGGATGTTGAAATGTTTGTCTTAAAAAAAGAATATAGGTCGAGCTTATTTAAATTAATGTTATTGATGGGAGTGCCTTCATTAATTAATTAATTGCTATTACTACGATTTGATAAACAAATTTTCAATTGTAGGGGATGAATAGGGCCACCAACAAGCATGCGGTTTCAACGCCACGTGCGAAGCAAGAATCTGGCACGTACATCATCCTTCACTAATATTTTAATTTCGCGATGACCTCATATATACGTGACACGAAATGCTAATTAAGCTTAATATTTTAAATAAACACCCACCTAATTCCACTTTTATTTATTGTTTGAATCATTTTATTTTATGCGTAATACGGTAATAGTAGGTTTAACTTTATTTAAAATTAAATTCAGATTATAATAATTATCATTTGTTCTTAACTAAGTGTTTTGGATTCTAATTGTCTCACCATTTGAAATGCTTATAATTTAGCAAGAAGATAGGTCACTCTGTTCGATAATGATGATCTAGTCTAAAAAGATCTTTATTTAAAATTATCCATAAAAAAATACTGATGGATCCTTCTCTCCATGACCCGAACTCCGGTGACCTGCAAGAAACCTACGGCAGGAAGTGGCTCTCGTGGTAAAACCCTGACCCTCAAGTCATGTACCGAAAGTATATAGAATAATGAGAGTATGTTAGATTCAGTGAGTATACCATGAGGGTCTGCTATATATATATATATATAGGCTCTGTCGGGGGTACAATTGTCATTTGGAGATCTTTGTGACGAGAACCACGTTAACATAATTAACCTGCAAAGTACGGAGGCGTGGATAACATTCTGATAATGACAAGTAGGTCGAGACGAACGAGATGAAATAAAATTTTTATTTGAAATTATGTTGAATTCAATTTATAGGTGGACTTGTGATCTTGGAATGTAGAATGAGCAAAATAAAATAAAATAAAATAATAATTATTATTATTATATTTTAAAATAAAAAATTAAATAACTATTTTTATTATTTCTATTTTTTATCATTTTTCAGTTAACTGCTTATTATTATATGTTTTTCATCTCTCCTTAATGTATTTTATTAACTATTAAATAGGTATTTTATATGACTAATGAGTAATAACTAGAAAAATGGACAATCTATTGATATAGAAATATATATTACACTCGTAATAACAACATATATACTTTTGGAATAATTACCTTTTTTTTTGATAGACCTCTCTCCTTATTATAATCTATTAAGAAGGGGTACAGTTGGTTAAGTTTCAAGTTCTTATCCCATAAGAGTTTGAATTATATGACCGATGTGAAGTCTTTATTAGTAGAAAAATAGACAATGTATTGATATAGAAATATATATTACACTCGTAATAACAACATATATAATTTTGGGATAATTACCTCTTTTTCTTCCTAGACCTCCCTCCTTATTATAATCTATTGAGGAGTGGTACAGTTGGTTAAGTTTCAAGCACTTACCCCACAAGAGCGAGGGTTCGAATCCTATGATCGATGTGAAGTGTTTATTGGTGGGTGATATGCATATCCTTCTATAAACACTCAAAAAGGTTGGGAGGTCTTCCCTGATTCTGATGGTCTTAGTTATACCAAGCATCCTCCCACTTTTATCCCAAATAAATTAGAAAAAAAAAAATTTAGATAGAATTTCTTATATTTTTGTTATAAGATTTTGCAATCATAAGTTTAATTTAATATTCTATTTCTTCTATAATTGATTATGTAAAATATAATCTTCTATATTTTTTTCCTATCGTGATTGGTCATACAAAATTTTTATATCATGTCTTTTTTGTATTAAAAATTTTTAGGCTAAAGTACTATTTTGGTCCTCAATGTTTACATGAAGTTTAATGTTGGTCCTCAATGTTTCAAAAGTTTAATGTTGATCCTCAAAGTTTTTTTGGGTCGATTTTGATCCTCGAGCGTAACATTTGCCGTTAAATGATGACGTGGCATGCTTATATGGCATACCCTCTCTCCTACGTGTCATATTTTAATGACGTGGCATGACAGATCACTGTCACATCACCTTAGATGATGATGATAATGATGATGACGAAGGAGAGAAGATGATGATGCGGCAATATGGGGTGACGTGGCAGTGATCTGTCATGCCACTTTATTAAAATATGACACGTAGGAGAGAGGGTGTGCTACAAAAGCATGCCACGTCATCATTTAACGGCAAAAAGTTAACGGTGTTACGCTCGATGACCAAAATCGACAAAAAAAAAACTTTGAGTACCAACATTAAATTTTTGAAACATTGAGGACCAACATTAAACTTTATGTAAATATTGAGGGCCAAAATAGTACTTTAGCCAAAATTTTATAGCAAAAATACAAAAAAAACCTAAACTAAAAAAAGCAATGTTGTAAGAACCGGACCGGACCGGACCGGACCGGACCGGACCGGACGGTCCGACCGGTTCAACCGCCAACCGAATACAAAGGCGAGTCGGTTGAACCAAAAAACCGTTTTTGCAGTTGGACCGGTCAACCGGTGGTCCAACCGGTCCAATTTTATTTTTTTAAAAAAATTAAAAAATAAAAAAATAAAAAAGAAAAATAACATAAAAAAAAGAAATTAGAGAAATCTTAAAAATTAAAATTAGAAAAGTCTTAAAAATTAAAATTTAAAAGTTATGATTATCAATAATTTAATATTTAATTTGATTGAGTTCTTTCAAAGCTTGACAAGTCTTAAAAATTAAAACTTTGAGAAGTTATGTAATTTAAAACTTCAAAATTTTGTATATTGGAACCTACAATTTGAGTGATGTCATTTTATATATTAAGAATATTTATTATTTATTGTTTATTGCGTCATCCAGTTCGACCGGTTAAACTGATCAAATCATGAACCGAACACTTGTCCGAGTCTTTGTCCGATTCGATTCTTACAACATTAAAAAAAGAAAAGAAAAGAACAAAGTATGATGTATGGAGTTATGGACACAAAATTTCAACTTGTGAACTGAAATAGATGCCAAATATTTATTACGCCAATCACTTTCTCTATTATTATTATTATTATTATTATTTTATTTATTAAAATATATTTATTTATTTTGGGAGTATTTATGATATGATGGTACTGTCTGTATGCAATTAAACTCGCAGTCAATCACCATTGAAACCATAACTCATAAAGCGAGACACAAAAAAGAAAATTCTTTCTCAGAGGAATTAAAGAGACCAGAAAGAAAGAAAAGAAAAGAAAGAGAAAAAAAAAATAAATCAATGGATGTGAGAAAAATAGTGGTGGTAGTGGAAGACGTAGAAGCAGCTAGAATCGCTCTTCAATGGGCGCTTCACAACATCATCCGCTTCGGCGATATCATCACTCTTCTCCACGTCTACCCTCCCGCGAGATCCCGAAGCAAGAACAAGGCTCGTCTTCTTCGCCTCCAGGGTTTCCAATTAGCCCTCTCCTTCCAGCACATCTGCGACGCCTTCCCCAACGTACGTAGGGATAATTAATTCTGGAATCGGTTGATTTCCTTGATTGATTTCAGTTCCCCTGATTCAATTTCGAGTTTGGTTTGTTCGAATTAATTAATGATATGTGCCATAATCTTAGGGTTGTGTTACAGACGAAGGTTGAGATTGTTGTCACGGAAGGGGACCAAGAAGGGAGGAAGATCGCGTCCACGGTGAGGGAGATTCAAGCTTCGATGCTCGTCGTTGGCCTTCATGATCGGAGTTTTCTGTACAAGTAAGTCCGATTTTGATTATCGAATATTTCGGGTTTTTAGCTAAGTTCCAATACGATGATGATTGATGATTGATGAACGTCTTTTAATGTATGGGTCCTCTTTGTTCTTACAATTTATAGCTTTTTGGGATAAAATTCAAAGTCGATTTTAATTTCTTCGTTGTCATTGTCACTTAGATGTGTTGATCATGAATAGAAATTGGAAAGCTATTTGGATTTGTATTTGGGGAAAAGAAAATGGTGAGGGTCTGAACTGATTGAAAAGTCAATTTCTACCTTATGGGAATTTGGGATTTTTTTTACCTTTTAATTTTTATCAAATAACTGTCCTAGTATTTGTTAAAATTTGTATGATTTTTTAATTGATTGAAAAGAAACTTTAGCTGACAAAACCCTAATGCAATTATATGGAAAAAAAATTAAGGTGTGAAGTTTATTGTTTTATTTATATTTATTTTAATGATTGATTTTATAAAAATTTAATTTTATGTATTCTCTTTCTTCTTAGTTATACAAATATATTTTATCATTTATTTTATTTGTATAAAAAAATTCTACTTAAGTCCAACCAATTTTACTCTGTTTTCTATTCTTTTTAAGCAATGATTTTACTCTGTTTTCTATGTTTGGCTTAGTGGGACTGGGACCTGGTTTATTATTTGTCTACTCTGTTTTTGTTCTTCTGCTAAAACTCGGAAAGGAGCATCCTTTTAATTATTAAGCTTCAGAAATTTGTCATAGAAAACATTAGCATTTGCACGTGCCTTCTTAATGCTGACAAAAATCCCAAAAGCTTTTGGGCTCCACTTTTGGATAGGTTGGGGGGGAAAAGGGAGAAAGAAGATTGCAAGAAACACATATGTAATGTTTTTTCTTTTTACAAATACCTTTCCAAATTTTTAGTTTGAGAAATATATTTCTTTTATTAATATTTTTGGGAAAGATTTCTTTGTCAAAATTTTAAAGTTGATGGAAATAAATTGCATGATGTTCACAATATTTTTTGACAAGAAAGCTAAGGAAATATATCGCATAAAATTAAAAGTTTGAAAAAAATCTTCTGTCAAGTTTTAAAGATGATGAAAGTAAATTATACACCTGTTATGGGGGTTTTAATAATTCATCAAAATAGTTTCTATAAAAAAAATTCATCAAAATAGTATTAAGTTCAGTTTATTACAGATTGATAAATTAAGCTAATTATAAATAAATATACAAAAAAATTTTAAAAAAAGTTTTGGCTGAAAATGTGTTAATTATTTTAATGGATTAGATTTTGCCTATAAAGATACTTACATTAAGCATACAAGTCTAATACTATGGGGGGTATACATCCATTCATTCATTTAATATCATTTGTCAATGCGCACTCACTTTAATATAAATTCACTCAAAATGAATTAGAAATTAAATTTTTATTAATATTAATAAATGACAGGTAACAAATAAAGAGAGTACCAATTTTTAATACTCCTATAATACTAAACATTTTCTTGTTAGTTAAGGGTAGGTACTTATTTCTTTTTAAGTAAAGTTTTGAATTCAAATCTTGGTATAAAAGAAATTTTTTAGTGGAGTTTTATTTCTATAATAAAAAATTCATTACCTTGAACTAAATTATTCTGAGCTAGTTTCTAGATACTTGTCATTCAGACTTAAAATAAAATTTCTTTGAGAAGTGATATAGTTGATTAAAGTTTGGTCACTTATCTTATTTTAGGATGAAGGTTTGATCAATTCTTTGATACATGTAAGAGTATTATTGTCATTGTATTAGTAGAAATTGGGATGACCCTGACCTTACTTCCATGAGTTCCATCTAAACTTTTTCTTGACAAAAAAAAAGTGTCTTAGGTTGCGTTCAAAAAATGAATCAGCATGTTCTGTCTGTGCCTCAAATTAATGCCTCATTACTTATTAGGGCCTCTGGCCAGGAATCTTCAATCAATGCTATTTATATATATGGCAAATAAGACCCTCTCTTTATATACATCTGGCACAGACTGACTCTCCACCAAGAAACTTTGCAGAAATATCCAACTGCATCATCTGCCACATCCATTCCCCACTAACATTTATTGTAGTTTGTGTACGTTATTTAGTAATTCTAGGAGAAATAATCACACAACTCAAACCAGTGTTTTTATTCAATTGTTTGTCATAATAATAGGTTGGCAATGGCCCATAATAGTGTAGCCAGCAACTTCAATTGCAGAGTGCTTGCCATCAAGCAGCCTGCTCCCTCACCATTGATGAAGTCCATGGTTTCTGCAGCAGCTGTGCTAGACAGTTCAACCAGCATGGACTTTTCACAGATCGATCTTTCTACATTACTACAGTAAGTTTTTCTGCAAATATGTCTTATTAAAGTACTTTTATTTTTTTATTATATAAGTTTTTTTAATCTAAGAGATAAAAAATTATATAAATATTATTGAATAATACACAAATTGTATTTAAGAATTTCCTGTTTATAAAAAAAAAAAAAAAATTCTCCTACTCTCACCACCAATATTCATTAATTTTTCAACGTGTTAGATTATCTTTCATCTACCCACTGCCTAATCAGAGGGGAACAATATATAATTCAGAACCCACCTGCTCCCTCTTTTTCAGGGAAAGGATTCTTTTGAACTTTGAGAATTGACAAACTCAATAATAAATAGATATGCAAAAAAAACATATGAGGCTAATTTAACCGATCTAAATTCACTATTAAATAATGAATTGGATCATATTTAACAATGAAAAAATATTGGAAAAAACTTAAGTCAAATTTCTTATATTTTTTTTATCAAGTTACACCAATTATATGTTGTATTTACACTCTCTTTTTTCTATGATTGGTCATATAAAATGTTGTCTTCTATATTCTCTCTCTACTATGATTAGTTTTTTAAACACTTTTTGCCACGTGTTATATTTATATTGGGGAACTTGATGAAAAGAATATAAAGAACTTGATTTAAGTTTTTTTTAAAAATATATCAGATTTTCAAATTAAATAATTTTAAAATAAAATGTTTGTACTATTAATGTATAATTTATAAATGTGATAGTATTTTATTTTAAAAATTATATATCACTAAAATGTATTGTTTATATTTTTTAGTTAAATATAATTAAATTCAACATTTGAAAAAAAGTTTTCATTATTAATATTATCAGTCAACTTTTTTTCCGTCCTATTTATTAAAATACCCAATTCATTGAGAATTAATATTTCGGACACCAAATTGAAATCAACATTTGAAAATCAATTTCTTTTTTTAGTTTTCATGAGAAGAGTTTACCTATCTATAAAATTTTCCTTATAAGTGTAGCAATTTAGGGGCATGAATTGATGAGTGGCATAAACACTAGTGAGATAAGATTTCTTACCACAGAGCCTCTAATAAACCAGTTTTAGAAATGAATTGCAGAGTACCAGAAACTTCTCCACCAAAAATTCCATACAGAATCTGTCCCAACCCATCCGCCATTATTTGGAGATCAAGAAGGTCAAGGAGAAGGTGAAATTACACACAACACACACAGAAAGCCATCCTCCGTCTGATTATTCAATCACTTTCCTCAAAATTTTTTAAGGCAAAAAAAGAAAAAAAAGAAAAAGAAATTATCTGGTCCCTTAAACAATTTGGGACTTCATTTTTTATGCTCACCTGCCATAGTCACAAAAGAAAGTGTGCAATTGACATAATATAGCTTTGTAGTTTGTGCCTACATTTTTCTGATTGTATAAAAAATCTTGTGTTAACACTAGCTTTGTGCACATTTGAAGAGTGATATATAGTATTTTTTATTTTTTTCTTCATTATTCTAATTTTATATAATATGGGAATCTTCTTGCTGACCCCTGTATAAAAAAGAAGCATTATATTGCCCCTATTTTCATATAGGAAACTTTTAGAAGGTTCAACTTTGTTGTTTTTTTATATACCTCATTATTAGGTGGGGGAAGTTAAGTTATAGAAGTTGGAATGCACAAGTTTCTTGTAAAGTAGTGAAAATGATGATCTTAGACGACAGCATCTAACTCCTATAATTGTCTCTTTTAGGCTAAAGTACTATTTTGGTCCTTAATGTTTGCATGAAGTTTAATGTCGGTCCTTAATGTTTTAAAAGTTTAAGGTTGGTCCTCAAAGTTTTATTTTTTGGTCGATTTTGGTCCTCGAGCGTAACACCGTTAACTTTTTTCCATTAAATCGTGACGTGGCATGCTTATGTGGCACACCATCTCTTCTACGTGTCATATTTTAATGATGTGGCATAACACATCACTGACATGTCATCCCAGGTGATGATGATAATGATGATGATAAAGGAGAGAAGATGATGATGTGGCAATGTGGGGTGATGTAGCAGTGATGTGTCATGTCACGTCATTAAAATATGACACGTAGGAAAGATGGTGTGTCATATAAGTATGCCACGTCATAATTTAACAGCAAAAAGTTAACGGTGTTACGTTCGATGACCAAAATCGACCAAAAAATAAAACTTTAGGGACCAACATTAAACTTTTGAAACATTGAGGACCAATATTAAACTTCATACAAACATTGAGGACCAAAATAGTACTTTAGCCTTTGTAATTAAATACTTAGCCACTGCTCTTCGTCTCCTTTTATTGAAAACTAGCATGTTTGGACGGATATAAAAGAACAAAAATAAAATAAAGGTGAAATTACTCTTTTGATCCTCAACGTTTGTACGAAGTTTAATATTGGTCCTTAACATTTCAAAAGGTTATTTTAGGTCCTCAACGTTTTTTTTTTCTGGTCAAAATTGGTCATCTAGTATAATATCCGTCTGGTTTTGCCATTAAATGCTGACGTGGAAGGCTTATGTGGTACACTCTCTCTCCTACGTGTCATATCTAAATGACATGGCACCCTCTCTTACTCCAACTTAGCAAAACGACACCGTTTTTTAATCAAAACAAAACATTTAAATGAATCAAAACGACGTCGTTTTGTTTAGTTTGAGTGAGAGAGGGTGCCATGTCATTTAAATCTGACACGTAAGAGAGAGGATGTGCCACGTAAGCCTTCTGCGTCAGCATTTAATGGCAACACAAGAACAGATGTTACGCTAGAGGACTAATTTTGACAAAAAAAAAACGTTGTGGACTTAAAATAACCTTTTAAAATGTTGATGATCAATATTAAACTCTATGCAAACGTTGAGGACCAAAAGAGTAATTTTGTATAAAATAAATAAATAAGTTATTTAGGTAAAATAATATTTTTAAGAAATCAATATATTACACTTAGTAAGGTAATAAGTTGCAATTAAAATACAATTAATGGCTCAAATAATAATACGAGTACTATCAAAACTAGTCATATATCATTTATGCATCAACCTGTTTAACTCATTTAATGGATAAATTTATAATAAGAGAATGTCCCAATAAAAAACGTGTGTAAAATGGTTTTTTGTTGTGTTATTTTTTTCTTACAAATGTAAATAAAAAAGTATCTTAAAGTGAAGATTATACTTATTTTTAAAATAAAAAATTAATTTTATCATTTTTTTTAAAATAATAACTTTAATTGGATTTTATTTTAGATAAATTGAAAATATTATTTTTTATTTGTATTTAAAAATTATAAAGTATTAAAAAGGTTTTAAAAATGCCTTCGGACTTCATAATTCAAGCCCTTTTAATACTTTATAATTTTTTTTTGATAAACTGAACAGCCCAAAAAGATTAGCAGACGCACGGGCGAGGTAACAACATACCACTCAAGTCAGAAGATAAAATCGACCCTAACTCAGCATGTGGGGCATCAAAAGATTGCAAGCCCTCAGGAATAGAGTGACTCAACTTTGCCATAAGATCAGCTGCACGATTACCTTCACGGTAGACATGTTGCAAATCAACGTTCCAGCAGCGATTGATACATTTCCGAATGCAGTGCACCAGGCCAGAACAAGGGTGGTTGTCAGCAGTGCCATTCTTGATCAGCTCCAAGGCTTCCTCAGAATCGCATTCTAAAGTTACTGAACGAAAACTCTTGCACCAGAGTAACTCTAATCCATCCAAAACTCCATTGAGCTCGGCCCAAATGATATCGCACGACCCAAGTCGATGACCAAAGCTGAAAATGAAATTTCCAAAAGCATCACGGACCACTCCTCCACAACCCACTGTATTTGTAGATTCGAAAACGGACCCATCGACATTACACTTAACTTTCTCTCGATCCGGGGGTTTCCAACCAATCATCCTAAAAGCCTTGGACGATTTAGAAATCATATTTCCCATGATCTCTTTACACAACAGAGTATCCTTGACCATATAGAGAATACTTTATAATTTTTAAATACAAATACACGTGCATGTTTAAACATACACGTGCATGTTGAGACTTCATAATTCAAGCCCTTTTAGGCAAGATTTTTTTTAAAAAAATTTATGTCATGTTTTTGCTTTCAATTAGTTACTAAATTCTTCAATATATATTTTGTGTTATTTGCACATGTATATTATTTTTACTACTATAACTTTTTAACAGATCAATATGTTAATGAATGGATCTACAAATAATTCAACCACTAAAAGTAGTACAGAATCTAGTGATTTGGATGAAGAATTGGGAGATTTAATTGTAATTAAACTCATAATAGAATATCAAAATTCATTTGTTGATAAAGTACCATGCATGACTTCTATTTTGACAAGAAGAATGTACAGGCTTGAATTTTTGGATGGGCATGAAAGTAGATAATATGAAAGTTTTTGAATGAATAAAGTTGTATTTCAAAATTTCTAGGATGCTTTTAAAAGGTTAAAGGTTCATTTTGGTCCTTTATGTTTCACTCAAGTTTTAAATTAGTACTTTATGTTTCAAAAGTTTTAAATTAGTCATTTATGTTTCCCAGAAGTTCTAAATTGGTCCTTTATGTTTCCCAGAAGTTCTAAATTGGTCCTTCCATCCACATCCGTCAATTTCTTAAATTACCTGCTGACCTAGCGTGCCGAGGTGTACTCATAATCTCTCATATGTGTATCAGATAGCTGACGTGATCTTACACATACCAAAAACACTCAAATGGCGTCGTTTAAGCCAAAAATAAAACTATGCTGAGAGGACTAATATGAAACTTTAATGAAACATAAAGGGCTAATATAAAAATTTAATGAAACATAAAGGACCAATATAGAACTTCAATGAAACATAAAGGACCAATATAAAACTTTAATGAAACCTGAAGGACAAATATAAAACTTTTGGGAAACATAAAGGACCAATATAGAACTTTTGAAAGATAAATGACCAATTTAAAACTTGAGTAAAACATAAAGAACCAAAATGGACATTTGATCCTTTTAAAAATGTAGCAAACTCGAATGATGGTAAAAATGTTAGTGTTGAAAAAAGAGTTGCAATGTTTTTAATAATCGTTTGTCATAATTTATGTCATAGAATTGTTGTTGAACGGTTTCAACACTCTTAACATGACAAGCAAATGATTTAAAATAGTGGGTTGATACAAATGGTCAAGGATCTGGAGAAAAGTTCTCACCTCACCCATGGGCAAAGGTTCAAATCTCCCTAAAGCCACCCAAAATTTCTGCTCTAGTGGACATCCCTCTCCATGAAGATCCCCTGGCACTCAAGGGCTAATTGAGTAGCTGCAACTGGGTAAAACTGCTTGCGGTTTAGGCCTGTGCAGTAATCCTTTGGATTGGGCCTCTGTTGCTTGTCACTAGCACCCTGTCCGGTAGTGCTTGGGAGTGTCTTCCCTTACTACTATTTTTTTTTAAAAAAAAAATAGTGTTACGAGATGTATGTGTACTGGATACAAAAATCATCCGACCTAAAATTCAAGAATCATTTCACAAATACATTTGGATAATTCAAAATACTTTCCTTATTTTAAGATAAGCAACTTTTTTTAAAAAAAAAAATTCAATCAAGAATTGAATTGGTGCCCATGATAAAACACATGGAGCTGCTTGGGCTTATGCAATAAAGCAAACTATACTTTTCGTGGAAGAAAAATACTGATAACACATAATGTGATAGAAATATGTGATTTTTATATGATGTTTACATTTATTTACACCGGATGGGAAGGAACATCAAATGATTTTAAAATCTTTTAGATGCTTTAAAACCAACATACAACTTTCCAAATCCTAGGGAGGTAATAATATAAAATATAAACATAAGATTATTATTTTAGCATTTTTTTCTTATCTTTTTTATAAATTAGTTATGATGTGTGTGATGTTTATTTTTGTTACAGATCAATTTTATCTTTGTTAATTTTGACTATCCCAACATCTCAAGATATCTTGCTCCCTATTGTGGTTAAAGATATCATTTACAAGATTATCGTGGGCAATGATAACCAAGAAGAAAATATAAGCTATTTAATTATAGGCACTACGCATTGCACAATGTGATTAAAAAGATGTTTCGAAATATTGAAAGCAAAATTTCTCATTCTAAAGTTAATGCCCAATTATCTTGTTAGAAGACAAAGGCAAATTTCCACAAATTTATTGCACAATAAAAATTTCATTAGGAATGCAAAATATAAGTGATAGACTTTTTTTGAAAGTTATTCTAGAGAAGACATGATAGTACAAAGCGAAAAAGGTTTTGGAGCGGAGGAACAAGACTTTAGGGCACGTTCTTTACGCAGAAATAGAAATAGAAATAGAAACGGAAATGGAAACGGAATGCGTTTCCTGTGTTTAGTAGTAAAATTTGGTAATGAAAATGGAAAGGGAATGTATTAAAATGACCATTTTACCCTTTATATTAAAATAATAAAAAGAAAAGAAGGTTATCATTGTGTCAAATCATGTCAAATCAGAAGGGTATAATAGATATTTTGTATTTTGTATTTTCTTTTTTTTTTAAAGTTGATGGAAATGAAACCGGATCCTACCCATTCCATCTTCATTTTCATTGTTCTTTCTTATAAAAGAACATGACCTTAATACCAATGATACAAAGAGTACAAATGGCTCAAAACAGAGAAAAAACATTTATAATCAAATGTGGGAAAATTATAATAAAGCTCATCATGTTTTCATGCATTTCATTTTTGTTCAAAATTATCAAATATACGTATTTTTATAATTTTCAGTTTTTGAAATATATTCTAACTTTATAAACAAAAACATTTTCTGAATTTTAAAGATTTAAAATTAAAAACCATTTTTAAAAATAAAAATAAAAATATTTTCTAAACTAAATTATCGCACCCTAATTTACTCGAGTGCTAGTGAGCTAGCACTTAGGCTAGACCGTGGAAGCACCTAAATATAGTACTGTCAGAACGAGTCTGAGTTCGTGGGCAAGTTCGGTCCGCCCGTTAAATGGGCGGACTTAGACATTGAAAAATAGGCCCATTTAAAAACAGGTCTAAACGGGTTGATCCATTTAAGTTCATGGACTAGCCCGCGGGTCGGCCCGTTAACATTTTTATAAAAAAAATAAAAAATTAGTATTTATTTGTTTAAAATATGTATAAATATATATGTTTTATATAATTTTTTTCTAATAATGTGTATAAATAATTTAAATAATAATTAAAATTAATAAAATATTAATTTAAAATAATAAAATACTAATTTTTAAGTAAATATATAATGTTATAATTATTTTTAAAAAAAATAAAAAAGAGGCATGCGGGTTAGCCCGTTTAGCCTACGGGCCAATACGAACGGGTTTGGGCATCACTTCCCAAACCTGCCAAGTAAATGGACCGACCCGTTTTGACACTATTACCTAAATGACTGTATCTGAAAGCAAATTCGTGGGGCTCGTGGCTAGCCATTTGGTAGAAATAGAATAGACTTCATTCATAGGGCATTTTTTTTTTCAGATTTCTTTAATTTATATATATATATTTGTTTCTATGATGTTCGACTTCATCACCATGTATTATATATATTTTAAATTATACAATTAATACACTGATGTATTAATTGTATAATTATACAATTAATAAAAATAAAAATAGATTTTGATTTTTGCTTTTAATTTTCAAAATACAATATAAAATAATTATTATATTTTAAAATAAAAAATTATTTATTTTTTACTTTTTAAATAATTATCTATTATATTTTTTTTCACATTCTCTCTCATCATATATTTTTTATTTTTTTAGTTATTAAATATGTATTTGGTGACATTGATGATAAAATTCAACAAATATGTATTAAATATGTATTTCGTGACATTGATGATAAAATTACATTGTTTTAATATAATTGTTGAAAATTCAACAATTATATTAAAACAAAGTAAATTTAATCAAAATTTAAGAAGAAAAAAAAATAGTTAGGCTTTAGAAAAGTTTTAAGTGGCGTGAAAGTGTGGGCAAGTTAAACGAAGCCGTGGAAGTTGGGTTTCCATCAACACAGATCAGATCTGCAGCCAGCGTCGCAACTCACACGCGGCTTCTTTCTCCTCTTCGCTTCGCTCCGCTCCGCTTCGCTTCTTTCATTTTTCTCTCTCGGCTCAGATCCGGCTTCAGATCCACGCCGATCTTCTTCTCTCTTTGTTTTTTCGGCTTCCATCTCCCTCCAAATTTCACTCTCTCTCGTGCTCCATTCTGATCAATTCTTCGCCTGAATTTGAAGACATTCATTTTCGAATCACTCTCACTGATTCTTACCAGCTCTCTCTCTCTCTCTCTCTCGCTCGCTCGCTGTTTTTGCTGGATTTGAGTAGCCTCTCCTACGTTTCCATTTCTCATGAGTTTTTGCGGTAAGGAAATTCGCACTTTCGGAGGTTTTCATGTTAGTTTGAATGGAGAGTTTAGTTCTGCTTTATTAGTTCACTTCCTCAATTTCAACGCTCTGCAATTTAAATTTGAAGGATTATTAGTTATTTATCAGTTGCTTGTATAAGTATTGCTTTGATGTTTGATTACTTTTCTCTGGATAAGGTTATATCTCTGATCCAATTGTGTTGTTGAATAAGTTTTTTCTTCTTCTTAGTTACAATTGTGTTGGACTGATCAGACAGGTGACAGTTGGAGGTAACTCACATGGACTGGAGTGCAAATAGCCAGTATAGAAGTTTCAAAGGTACCTGGAAGTACTTATTGATGAGCAATGTTTAAGTTTCGAATAACAAGATGCTTGATTTTCCAACTTTGTAATTTGATTAGAGTCTGGCGGTTTTGACATATAACTCGACGCATTCATCCTGGCACATTGTAACTTATAACCATCCAGAATGAAGTAATATTTCGTTGCTAATTCAGGCAATCTTGATGAAGACCATAAGAAACTTATTTTGTGGAAAGGTGTTCAATGTCATCTTAGTAAAAGAACTGATACAGTAGATTATTTTTATTTTTGGCATTATCTGACAATAGCTATGAACTGCAGAAGATACGGAAATAAGGTTGTTAGGAAATATATTTGTGATTTTAGCTTCCTGTAGTGGTAGTCTGTAATCTGTTTTTAATAGTAAAACTTGTCTCTTCAGCTCAAGTTTATTGTTGTCTTCCTGGTTAGGGAAGACATATCACACTAGACCTCCGTTTGAATTTTGAATATATTGGCACTCAAATCAAGTGAAGTTTTGAACTATTGTTTCTAGAGTTATCGTATTTATCATGATAATCAAGAAGTCAACATTTTGTTATGGTTGCCTTTGTCAAAACTTGAAGTGCACTGTTAATAAAAAAAAACTTGAAGTGTGCATCCTATGATTTATTAAGTTCTTTCTGTTCTCGTTAGTAGATGACCATAAATCAATGATGGAGGTGGCGCTCATTCCAAATATGGATCCTGTAAATATTGCCCTTGGTTCTTCAGAAAAGGCAAATCCTATAAATTCCGTGAAGCCAAGAAAGAAAACAATGACGTCAGTTTATCTGAAGTTCTTTGAGACAGCTGCAGATGGGAAGAGCCGGAGATGCAAATTTTGCGGACAAAGCTATTCTATTGCAACTGCCACAGGTAATTTTCATGTGCTGTTTTCTGTTACTGATGAATACCTTACTTTTCTTTACTGATTAGCACAATAACCTTTTTATCACTTAGGTTAGTTATAACATGCCTCAACCTATTGTTATCAAGCCAAGACAAGGAATTACTCATTAAATTTTTGTTTTCAAGAAGCTTTTGGCATTTCTTAATTTCTGCCATTTCCTTCCTTTCAATTTCTTATTTCAGTATATATTTGAGCCAACACCAATTTAAAATGTATCAGCCATATGATGAAATCTGCCTGTCAAATGTTCTTGCATCTGCATATACTAATTTTTGTTTATCTATGAAGGCAATTTGGGAAGGCATCTTGCCAATCGCCATCCCGGTTATGATAAGTCAGGGGATTCTGTCAGCAATACAGTAACTCAGCCCACTGTTGTGGTCAAGAAGAGTCAACCTCAAGGAAAAGCAAACCAGGTGGATTATGATCATCTAAATTGGTTGCTCATTAGGTGGCTTGTTATAGCTTCTCTTCCCCCATCAACTCTGGAGGAGAAGTGGCTAGCAAACTCCTTCAAGTTTCTAAATTCTTCTATACAACTCTGGCCAAGTGAGAAGTATAGATCTGTACTTGATGAAGTCTTCAGAAGTATGAGGGAAGAAGTGAAAGCATTTTTAGAACAGGTTTCTTCCAAGTTCTCCATCACAGTTGATTTCTGGACTTCTTTTGAACAGATTTTTTATATGAGTGTCACTTGTCAGTGGATCGATGAAAACTGGTGCTTCCAGAAAGTGCTGCTTGATATATGTCGCATACCTTATCCATGTGGTAGTGCAGAGATATATCATGCCCTCGTTAAAGTTCTCAAAATGTACAATATTGAAAATAGAGTCCTCTCATGTACCCATGATAATAGTCAAAGTGCTGTGCATGCTTGCCATACTTTGAAAGAGGACTTAGATGCTCAGAAGGTAGGGCCATTCTGTTATATTCCCTGCGCTGCTAGAACTTTGAGCTTGATTATAGATGATGGATTGAGATCCACAAAGTCAATAATTTCTAAGATCCGGGAATTCATAATAGAATTGAATGCCTCATCAGAGATGTCTGAGGATTTCATTCAAATGTCTACAGCCTTTCAAGAAGGTACTTGGAAATTTCCACTTGATGTTTCAGCAAGGTGGAGTGGAAACTACCAGATGCTTGACATTGTTCGCAAGGTACCTTATTATTTGAATACTGCTTTAATAAATGGACATAAACATCACTACAAAAACTTACCTGTGGATGTTGTTTTAAAAAGAAGTCTCCGTTTTTCATAAAAAAGGATATGGTTTTAAAGAAAGATATTATATAGAAATTATTAAATGTGAAACAAATGAGAAGGCTCATCATTCTATAATGAATTTGTAAATATTAAATTCCTATGTGCAACATCTTTACTCAGTTTACAACGCAAATACAGAAGTACAAGGGAGGATGGAAAAAGAAAATATATGTTATCTTGTTGTGCCTATGTTGTCCTTGCCAAAACTTGAGAGTTGAGATGTCTCTTTTATGCCTAAGGTTCCTCATGTTTATTGTGTCTAGTAACAGTTAATAATTATCAGATGTTTCCAGATGCAGTTGGCCATTTGAGTAAATTAGAAGGATACTTAATAGCAATAATTTAGTTATTTTATTACTCATATTTAACTATTAGCCAATACATTTGGCAGAAAACTTAAAATGACGTGAAGGAAATTGTCAGGTCATAGGATTAAATGCCCATAGCATCTGTTACGTGTAAAGATTTGAAAATAAAATAAATAATATTCTCTTTGCGTTTTACCTATGAAGCACTTGCACTTAAAGAGTATACTTTTATATACTAGTTGATGTATATTTGTATTCCTTGCCCTACTTTGATGTTGTTGTGCTGTGTTCATGTCCCTGCTTTGTATAGTTTTAATTTATACAACGAATATGATTTTGTTTGAGATCTCACTCACTAAAAAGTGGAGGGATTTCTAACCAAGGAAAATGATAGATTGGAAACTCCAACCAGGTGTTTTTTTTTTAATCTTTTTGCAGTACTTTAGACTTCAGTTTGCAAAACAGTTTACATGAAAATTTGCGATTTTTCTGCTCATAATTTGCAGTGTTGTTAGTTTTGTATCAGGAAATAATAGATGTAATAGCGTGATACAACAACAACAACAATCAAAGCCTTTTCCCACTAGGTCGGGTCGGCTATATGGATCAAGCGACGCCAACATATTCTGTCTTTGCACATTAGATGTAATAGCATGATAAAGGAAATTATTTTTAAATAAAAAATATGCATCATGTTATGGAATTTTTGTGAGAATCAAAAGAGAATATCAAGATATCTTGTGATACATGCTTTTCAAAATTTGAACTAATGGAATATAGGGTTATACTTATGATGCAGACAGGTAAATCTATGGATGCAGTTATCCGTAAATATGAGGAAGCACTTGGTAGTAGGATGATGCTGAACTCTACAGAAAAAAGTGTGGTTGGCATCGTGCATCAATATCTGGAACCATTCTACAAGACCACAAATAACATATGCACAAGTAAGGTGCCCACAGTTGGCCTGGTCCTTTTCTTCATGGATCATATCTCAGAAACAATTGCTTCCTGCAGAGAATCCCGTCATAGCCCGGATTGGCTGAAAAGTTCGGCAGAAGAAATGGCGAAAAAGGCAAGAACTTACATCAATCAGGTTTGCAACATATTCACATATATGACAGCAATTCTAGACCCTAGAATTAAGGGAGAGCTAATCCCTGAGTCTTTAAACCAAGACAATTTTCTAGAGGAAGCAAGAACCCATTTTACCAGAAATTATTCCACCACTCACTTCTCTTCCATGAGTAGTGGATACAGTGCTCAAGAAATTGAAGATGGAGGCGTTTCCTTTGCCGAGGAAATCGCTCGTAAGAAACGACGGGCAAGCATGAGCTCCGGCACGGACGAGCTCACTCAGTATCTTTTAGAAGCTCCAGCTCCAATACCCACAGATGTTCTCGAGTGGTGGAAGGTCAATAGCACACGATACCCGCGGCTATCTGTAATGGCTAGGGATTTCCTCGCCGTGCAGGCGACTTCAGTTGTACCAGAAGAACTTTTCTGTGGAAAGGGTGATGAGATCAACAAGCAACGATTCTGTATGTCACATGAAAGCACACAAGCTATACTCTGTATCAAAGCATGGGTTCAATTTGGCATCAAGTTCAAGTTTAAGTCAACTGAGATTGATTACGAAAGATTGATGGAACTAGCAGCTGCTGCTGCAACAGATAATAGCACTGCTAATTCGGACAAGAAGCCAAAATTATGACAGAAATTAAATTAATACTAAAATATTGACAGTTGCCTGATTAACAAGCAGTTTAATTCAATCTCAGTGTAGATGTGATGTCCATTGTAATTTATCTTCTTAGAAAAGGAAATTGGGAGTTTGATTTTCTTTGAAAACTTATTTGTTGTATGTGCTAGATCAGTATAACGCAGTATGTTGTACAGTTCTTGAAATGCTAACCTAGAGAAAAAATCAAATTAGTTCTTCCTGATTATGATCTCTCGTTCTTCCCTTCCCTGGATGCTCAACTATTTATAGCTAAGCCTAGACAATACCACTCCGTACTACTGTTCTGTACTAGGAAGCAGCATCAGGTAATTTTACTTTAATGCTACTTTCTTAGGATTACCAAATAGGACTTGTACTCACATATTTTTAAAAAAAATTTTACATTATATTTTTTACATACTAAACACATTTTTCATCATATTTTTTCTCTCTCTTCACTTTTCTTTATAGTATTTTTCTATACTCTATGGTACTTTATATCTCTTCCATATCCATCCGTGCATTTCTACCAAACGTAGCCTAAGAGTTTGTTTGGATTAAAGATCAAGGAGGAGAGAGGAGAAAAATATTATTTCTTCTGCTTGTTTAAAAAGTTTAAAATGAAAGGGGAGTCGGGGAGAAAATGGAGGATTAATTTACAATCCTTATTCTTATTCCTTACAATTTTTAATACCTCAAATTGGTATATTTTTGGGATATCCAAATAAGAGGGAGAGAGAGAGAAGATTAGTCTTCCCTTCCCTTTCCCTCCCAGTTGCCAATTGCCAAATTAAGGAGGGGAAGAGGAGGAAAGAAAAAGGTATTTAATTATTCTTCCTTTATTTGGTTTTAAAACTTTTGGAAGGAAAAATAATTGAGGATCATTTTTTAATCCTTCACTAGTCCTAAGTCCTAACCTTCACAATTTTAAAATTTCTATTTCATATTTTTATCTTTCATAAATTATAAATTAAGACAGACTAACATAATAATATATTCAAAAAATATTAAAATCTAGATTTAAATATTAAAATCTTACGATTTTACAATTTTACATTCTCAAATCTTGTTAAATTTTGTATAAAATCGTGTTGGTGCAAAATTGCGGTAGAATTGATGAAATCTCGATTTTACCACAACTTAAAAAAGGTTCATTTGGAGTTTTTTTTAAAAGAAAATCAGTATTTTTGTGTATATATCCATAACTTGTCCTAACTCCAAAAAAAACCACCTATTTCCTAAAAACTTAATGTCTAGACCGGATTCCCCTACCCTACATAACTCATTCGCTTCCCACTCTTTTATTCCTTTTTAGGTTTTAATGTTGATGATATCTGAGTTGGTAGTACTTCAAATGATGTATGTGTTTGAGTTTAAATAACAGTAGGAATGAAGTACCAAGTGGTGATGATGGTGATAGTAATTGTGGTGGTGAAAATGAATCAAATGAATTTGATGAACTTAGTTGAAAATGTAGTTTAATTTCTTCAATTTAATTGTCCGTCTATAAATTATTCAACTATTAATTATATATTGAAATATGAATATTGAATGATAAATGTTTAATTTTTTATGTAACTAAGATATAATAGTTACGTGTGTGTGTGTGTGTGTATGTGTGTGTTTAAATTCATAAGATTTTGTCATAGGTAAGCTCTTACGATTTTACGATACGAATTTATCCCCCTTCTTCAATTTTACCTAAAATCTAGATTTTGACAACCTTATAAAAGAGAACTCCAAAATTTTTGAGTTTATGAATTGTAAAATACATACAAATTTTTTTATTTGCTAAGAGATAATTTATTATCTTAAATTTAATAAAACATCAACGAAAATAATTTTATAAACTCTCTTATTAATTAAAAAAATATGCTATTTGACTAGTACAACTCAGGTTTTTGAAGCTTTGCTTCTTTTTTTTCTACACCAGGATATCCATTATTGAACACGATGACTAATTCCTTTGCTGAAATGTAAGCACTCCGAAGGGTGAGACTGTTGGCCCAAAAATTTAAAAACGCTCTATACCTAAGACTAAAAATCAAACCCCTGTCACTTGATTAAAGATGAATAAATTCCTCCCTCTCAACCATTTCATTAGATTTTTTTTAAGCATTGGTTGATAAAGCTAACGGGGAGATTTTGAATACCAAATCAATTCTAAAGCAAAGTTTCTTTTTATAGCATGGAAGGATAGTCCTAGAATGATATTAATGGCTCTGCCTTTTTTTCATTAACAAACAAAATAATAAGTTGGAGAGTGCTTTTCTTCTATAATAGATTGCCTCTAGCTAGACTCTAGTATTTTGAAGTTCCAAAGCATTAAAAGAAAAAATATTAAAACTTAACAATTGTATTCTCCGCTTGATTTTTAAGGCACTGTCCGACTAGTTCGAACTCATTTCATATCGCATGCTTGACAATGGTGTGAGAGTCTCTCAACGAGAATAACTGTATTTACAAGACTTTGAATTCGAAACCTTATTTAAATAATACCAAATTACTTATCACTTGAACTATCTAAAAATGGGTTTTACAAATGAATTTAATGCATTGTGAACCTCTTGTTGAAATTGTGAAGCATTTATTGCATTTTAAGGTTGAATAGACATTAAAATCTAAGTTTATATTATCTCAAATTATTCTTTTTTTGTAATAAAATATATTTCATCTCTTTTATTTTTCACACTATATGTATAATATATGGCGATGTGATACAGAGAGTCGTGAAAGAAAAAATTATGTTGGGAGAATTAAAAGAATTTAACTTCTCACCTTTTTGTGTTTTACTTATATTATCTTAGAATTTAAAATATTTTTTTTGGCCGAAACTAATTAAATGATATGATTTTGAATATTTCACCTCTTGAACTCCAAAACCATATAATATAAGTATAAAAGTAAAAATATAAAAGAAATAGAATAAATTACAGTTAATTACACTTCCATCCATTAAGTGACAAGACAAACATATAACTTCACTCATTTTAACCGGATCATCATACTCTTACATTATTGGTTTTCCACCAAAGTAAAAAATATTTTTAGTTTTTAAAGTTTTTTTTATTATTTTTAACCCAAAATAAATAATTATGATGAAATGATAGTTTTAAAAATATATATTTTAGTAAATTATAGTTTTTTTTAAAAAAATGTAAATGCTATTAATTAAAATTGATGAAATATATATTTTATAATTTTTTTAGAGAGAAAAGTATAAGTTGTTAAAATAGATGGGAGCGGAGTGTAATTTTAACAATTTTAAAAAAAAAGTGAAGTGTAATTTAGTAAAACATAAGAGGTCTAAAAAGTGAAGTCACATAAGAAAAAAAATTACAATGCCCATTTTAGTCTTTTTATATTTCATCCAAGAAATTGACGGAGTGGACAGAAGAATCACTTTGAAAGTTTTGAAACATAAATAATTAATTTAAAACTTGGGTAAAACATAGAGGACCAAAATGAACCTTTGACAAAAAAATCTATTTTAATTTGGCATTTATATTAAAATTAGATTTTAGAGAAATTATTGTGCACTTTATTACATACCAAATTGATCACTGTCCATTAATTATTTATTAACAAAACTGTAGATTTTATATAGGAAAAATTCTTCTCTGTTGTCCAGATTCATGTTACTGTAGCTAACCGATTAAATAATTATAATAAAATTTTAATCATGATTAATCATAATAATAACCGTGATTAATCAAGACACCGATCATCTATGCTAAAAAAAATACACCTGTAAAGCAGGAAAACAAAAACTAAGAAGTCCAAGACATAAAATTGAGAGAAAATTGTAACTTTAACAGAGACAAAAAATTGTCTATTCACTCAAAAACTAAAATAAACTTCATCACCTGCACAATCCTTAAAAATAAAATCTAGCATGATCGGAATTTTCAATCCCCTGTGTCCTACCTAAGATACTCCAACGGGTGAGCCAATCAGAGCCTCTGCTCCCACGGACGCGCGAGATAACCTGGCAACGGACTCGCACGTGGCGATCTGAGAGGGATCTCGTTCAACTGCTTTCCGTTACTATCGTAGTAAATCACGCCCGAGAAATCCAACGGCTGACATTTATCGCCCATCAAGATCGCCTTCTGCCACACGCCGCCGTGCCCCCACTCCTCCGCCGCCGCCGCCACCTCCACGTACTGCTTCTTCTTCTTCTTGTTGTTGTTATGATTATTATTATTATGAAGAAACGGCAGCGTTTTGTTGCTCAGGTTGCTCAGCATCTTCTTCGGCCGAGCCAGCGGCGATTTCGGCGACCTCAGCTCGATCCTCGCCGGCTCGACGTCGCTCACCAGCTTCGAGCTCTTCGACTTGGCCGAGAGCCGATTCGCTTGCTTGGCGAAGCCGAGAAGAGCCAGGAGCGCCGATATCGTGACGAGGAAGCCGTTGGCTTGGCGCCTCCTCGTCGGCGAGTCCGGTGATGCGTGGACCATGATGGCTTGGACGACGTCGTACGATGTGTGGTGTGTGTGTGTGTGTGTTTTTGGTGGGCGAGAAAGTGTGGGATTCTGGTTTTCCGGGGAAATTGAAATGTTGTGGTATTTATATAGGCGAGAGTAAAGTAGACAGAGAGAAATTAGGAAATTAGCAAATTATGGTGATTGGTGTGAAAGTCCACGCTATTTTATTGACTCAATCTTTGATTTGAATTTTTTTTTTCAACAAAAAATTGAGTTAGCAATTTAACGTCACCGTTATTAAATAATAAATATAAAAATGGTGGTGAAATAATGTATTGTGATTCAGTGGATAAAAGTTCCCTATTATACTAATACTCAATTTTGGTGTAATTATTACTATTATTTATTAATATTAATAGAAATTCATGTTAATAAGGATTCACTTTAAATAGATTAAAGATTAAATGAATGAGAATAAATAAATGTAATAAAGTTCAGTAGTACTATACTATTATATAATATAAGTGATCGATTTCGAAATTAGATTTTCTATATTGTGTGGTGGAGTATTGAGTAAAGTGAGAAGTGAAAAAGAAAGAAAAAAAAATTGTAAGTCTTATATTATCAAATTTTCTATCATTTAATTTTTTTCTCTTTCTCTTCTCACTTTATTAAACACTTCACCCTACAATGTAGAGAATCCAATGTCGTGGATTTGGTGGATGACTATTTCTTATTACTCAGAATTATTTAATTTAATTTTAAATTAAGTGGAGTTAAATTTTATTTAAATTTACTATATTAAAACAAAATATTCGAAACATTCATTCAAAGCGCATTAATAAAATTAATGTGTCCCTCGTCACAGGCGTACTTCAACATTATTTGTATAGTTAATGTAGTAAATGAAAATTGTTTTTTTATATTTATTATTTAAGATGTCTAAAAACCTTCCAAAATTATATTATTTATAATATAAACAGAGATATCCAATAGTTAACACTTAACAAAAACCGAATCCCCTTGTAATTTATTTCCTTAAATTTTTTTTGTTGTTTTTTTTTTGTCCTTACATTTTTAAAACGGTCCAGGCTTGTGTAATAATTTTGTACATTACCAAACAAGTTAAAATTTAAGAAAGAAAAGAAAAATAATCATTGTAGTTGATTAATAACTAAATTAATTACTAGAAATACACAAATTACCGGGGATTAATTTAAAATGACGTGCAAGGGGAAGCAAATAACTTATTATTTAGTTTATTACTTTTAAATGATCAAAACAAAACATTTAAATGAATTAAAGCGACGTCATTTTGTTGAGTTTGAATGAGAGAGGATGACATGTCATTTAAATATGACACGTAAGAGAGAGTGTGTGCCACATAAGCCTTCCACGTCAGAATTTAATGGTAAAACCAAACAAATGTTAATCTAGAAGACCAATTTTGACAAAAAAAAACGTTGAGGACCTAAAAAACTTTTTGAAACATTGAGGACTAATATTAAACTTCGTGCAAACGTTAAGGACAAAAAATTAATTTGGCCAAAATAGTATAAGGTAATCAATTATTCTTTTACCATCAATATAATATTATATATAGCATATACTTAAAATTAAATTTTTTTGATAATTAAAATTAAATTATAAATGCACATTTAACCTAAAATTTTTTCAAAATTGGTAATTGTTGATTAAATTTTAAAAAAAAAATTGAAATACTTAAAAAGTGTACATGATTTAGGAAAATGCTTTTAGTTTTCGTTTTGTATCTATATTTTTGTTATTTTAAATTTTTCAATATTTTAAAAATATGTTTTTATGTGAAAATAAAATTTATTCATATTTATTTATATAGGCAATAACTTAAATAAACTAATGGGTTTTAGTTTAGTGGAAGAGACTTGTCTCTCACAATGTGATGAACGTGACTTGGGTTCGAATTCTCGATAAGAGAAGTGTTCACATTTAATGTCGATATTACCTCAAATAGGATTGCCTCCCATAAAAAAGTTACTTGTAAAAAAAAACTTAAATAACTTATAAACTATAGTTTTTATTATTAAAAAAATTATAGTTTTTATTTTGATTTTTGAATTTGACTATAATTACTAGAACTTAGTATTTAATTACAATATTATCAGATAATACCTTGAAGAGAATTACTTCCAATAGAAGAATACTTATCGAAAAAAAAATTGTATTTAAATTTTTATAAGATCAAATAATTTAATTTTAAAAAATTATAAAAAAGAAAGACTATATTATATATGTAAAAATTAAAAACATTAAAAATATTTTTTAGCTTTTTTTAATTTTAGTCTATTTTTAAAATAATTTTAGAAAATAACAAATAATAAAACTAAACATACCTTAACATATATATCTAAAATTTAAAAACATATATATGGATTTATTTGTTCCTCCTCTAAGCTATTAAATCTAAACAATGGGTATTAAATTTCATTTTTAATATAATACAATTAATTTTGAATCTCCGTCAAGTTATCAAAATTTTCCATTAATTCTATTTTAATGAGTATACGAGAATATTTATCAAACTTTACAATTGAGGAGTATTTGCAATTAAATTGTAGTTAAAAGGAATTATATGCCATATTTTTTAGTTTTTTGGTTTTTCAAAGTTATCTTCTAAATGTCGACACCTTTTCCAATAAAAATTTTAATTTGATTTCGTTCATGTGGGCTCGTTTGGTAAGGAATGCACACAGTGCATTTCATGTATTTTTACAATTTTCAAAAGATTTTACATCTCTTTCTCCTATTTTTTTTTTCTATCTCTTTCTTTATTTTTCTCTACAGTACTTTCTTTTATTCTGTAATACTTTTTTTACAGTACTTTACATTCGTGCATTTATACCAAGCGTGTCCTAACGACTAATCTTTTCAACCAAACTCAATTTTTACTGGTGCACATTTTATTTCTAGTTTAAGAGAGTATATTACGTACAGCCAGATCTTAGTTGAAGGGAGGAGTATTTTCTACACATTAATAATTCAAAGAGTATTTTACAATTGAGTCATAATTGAAAAGAATATTTGCCACGTTTACTTGTTTAGGTAGTATTTTCTATTGGGTTATACTCAAAAGCACAAATATTGTGTCTAGGTGAAAAGTCATAACGGCTTCTAAAAATAGTGTATTTTCAGTACAATAACCGATAGATAGTAATTAACGTATATTAATATTCAGTAATACGGTAGTATTGAACTTCAATATATGTCTCTAATAAGTTGGTTCCTAAACCATTTAAAGTGGATCCTTATTAATGTGAATTTCTATTAATATTAATAAATGACTTTACATTATTAGAGGAATGTACCGAACTTCAGTAATACAGTACCACAGAACTTTTATCCCATTAATTGAGAGTTTAATAGGAAATGCTAGAGGGAATGAGGGTTTAGAGGATACCATTGTTTGGTAGGAAGATTAAAACTCTAATCCTTTCAAGATTCCCATTGATAAAGGCTTTGCTAAACAAGGAGAAGATATCTTAATAGTCTCCTCATTCCTCTCTTTCTCCTTCTTAATCCCCAATCCAAACATACCCTAATGGTTGCAATTTGAGAAACCCATGGGAATGGAGTGTTTATTGGCCATTTTACCTGGCTTTTTATTTATTTTTCACATTTCATAAGAGTACCTTTTTCCATCTTCATTTTTATTCTCATTTTTCATTAGGCACATTTAATTGATGAATTTATTTTGAGGGAATTAAAATAGGAATGGGAATGTTTAAGACTATGTTTGGTATGATATAAAAAATATGAGAGTAGAGTTGGGAATAAGAATATAAAAATGGTACAATGACCAATTTATCCCTATAATTAAATTTTGGTGATAATAATTGAAGGCAAAATGATAAAAAGCCACTAAGACTTTAACAAAACCTCCATAGAAGAAGGTCTTGCCATAGCCCTCATTTGAGAGCTACGTCTAAACTTTACAATATTTAAATCTTGTACCAAACTAAACTTTACATATATCAAACCCCATTCCCTCCCTCAAAAACCTCAATCAATCAGACCGTAAATATTCTTATTTTTATTTTTATTTTCATTTCCACCAAATTATTTCTACCTATCCAACGTGCACTATTAGTCTCTTACTGTTATTTCCATTCTTTTATCAAAGTGACAAGGTTACCTCCTTCAAATACATAAATTATTTAGAGCCAATAAAACCCTTACAACTTAAACATCTACAAAATAAAATAAATCAATAATTTAAAATACTTTGTATCAAAGAAATTATAAAATATAATTTCATTGGATTGCATTTTAATATCCGTATATATATATATATATATAATACTTAATAACCAAACAAAAAAAAATTCAGCATTAATTAGATTGCGATTTCCACGTGTCGTCGTCTCAGCCGCAGTGTGTGGAGGGTGAGTCAACACCACAGGTGGGGTGGTGAAGTGCGGTCTCCTACATTAGGGATAGATTTCAATACAACAACTTCAGTATTTTTTTTAAGGAGAAATATTATTTTTGTACTTGATGTTTCATTCAAATTATAAATTGGTCATTTATCTTTTAAAAGTTTTATATTAGTCCTTTATATTTTCTAAAAGTTTTATATTTGTCCTTCATGTTTCATTAAAGTTCTATATTGGTCATTTATGTTTCATTAAAGTTCTATATTGATCCTTTATGTTTCATTAAAGTTTTATATTAGTCCTTTATGTTTTATTAGAGTTTCATATTAATCCTCTCAGCATGATTTATTTCTTGTTTAAACGATGTCATTTTGGTGTTTTTAATGTATCTAAGGCTACATCAGCTATCTGATACACTTAGGAGAGATTATGTGTCCACTTCAATTCAGCACGCCATGTCAGTAGTTAACTTAAGAAATTTACGAACTTAAACGGAAGGACCAATTTAAAATTTTTGAAACATAAAAGACTAATTTGGAACTTAGGTGAAACATAGAGGACCAAAATCAACCTTTGACATTTTTTTAATTATTTAGTACTATTTGTTAATATTAATAAAGACTAAGCTTAAATAAATTTGGAACCAACTTATTAGAATTATGTACTGAAATTCAATATCGTCGCACAACTAAACATCTTCTACTACATTAAATATATATTTTTTTTAATTTCTTTCGTAGATGTTTAAAATTTTTAAACTTTTTTTTTTATAATCAAGCTCAACATTTTCTGTTAAGTAAAATATATATATTATCGGTGTTAGTGTTAGAAAGTTTTTTATTATGTTTTTTTAAAAGTTTAGGGACCAAAATAACTCATTCAAGTTTGGGGACTAAAGTGAAACTTGGAACAAAATTGAAAGACTAAAAGTGACCTTTTGTCTTTAAAATATAAGAACCTAATTAATTATAAATTAAATTTGGAATTATAAACACAAAATTAAAAAATTAAATAAAATTATATATAGCAACTAATTACAATTTAACCTAACTTAATTTTATTATGCTGAGATAATGCAAAATTGCAAATAGTTATAGCCTAGCTTGCTCAAGTGGGATACTTAGCATATATAGATAGGCAAGTGGGAAGTGCTGTGACTGTGACTTAATTTATTGTTTTTTCAACTTTTTAAAATTTCTTCTACTAAATCTCATGCCATCCCAATTTTCTCTTGGTCCCACCAACTGATGTTTGTGTGAAGTTTTCAATTTTATTTAAAAGTTTTATATTTGGTATTTTCAACGTTTGAACATTCGATCAAATATGCCTCTAACATTTTATTTTTTGAATAATTTTATATTTTTTCATTAATACTGTTAAAATATATAACGATTTGTGATTTATGTGGCATACATGTTCTAGTGTTACCTTTTTCATTTTTAGAATAAATAAATAAATTTTGGCAGCCGCAAAATTAAACTTTTGAATAGCAATATATGTGGCATAGAATCACCTCGGCTTGTTATTATTGTCATCGTATGTTTTATTTTGAAACTCGACAAATCGATGTAGTTTATTAAGGGAAAGAAATGTCTCTTTAACGATATCATACTACATAAATCACAATCATAATTTATTTTAACGAGATTAGTAAATAATATAAGGTTATTGAAAAAATAAAATATTAAAGATATAATTAATCACAATCAAACATTTGAAGTATAAAGACACTTTTTTTTATTGGATTAACATCCTCCAAAGTGAAGCGGAGGCACGAAAACATTAAAAATTTACTATTAAATTTTGAATTATAAATTTAGTATTTTTTATTTATTAATATAAAATATAAATTTTTTTTTAAATTTATTTGATATATTTCTATTTACATGAATTTTATTAATATTTATAAATAAAAATTGAGGGAGTGCTAAAAATATATTTCTGTAATATTAAATTTTTTATCTGAAGTGCAGAAAAATAAATAAATAGAAAATGTGGGTCATAAAATCCATTTATGTGAGTAATTTATCTCTATTTTTAATTAATTTGTATCATTCTCAACTTCTTAATGACAATATTGTATAGTTGGGTGGTTTAGTGGCTCTTATGTTACAATTATTTTATGATAATTCTGAAAGGCATGAAATCGTGCATGGTTCAACTACAATTCAGTTGGCTTCTATATTTAATTTTGATAGCTATTAGCCACCTGATTACCAAAAAATAATAAAAATAAAATCAAGATGTCCCTTTTTTTTTCCCAATGGGCATCTTCAATTCTTAGGTCTTATCAGAGACATAGTTTAATTTATTTATAATAATAAGAGATTTTATTATTCTTTTCATTAAACTCAACTCGTGGCCCGTTACAATCACTTTTTTTTTTCTTTTAAGACATTAAGAATTTAAGGACACATTTTTTTACGCATAAATAAAAAGGGAGAGGAAATGAGAATGCATTTGTTATGTTTGGTAGTAAAAATTAGAAATGGAAAGGAATGGGAATGTAATAAAATTACCATTTTGCCCTTTATATTAAAATAATAAAAAGAAAAGAAAGTTATGATTGTGTCAAATCAAAGAGTATAATAGACATTTTGTATTTTTTTTTTTAAAAATTGATAGAAATGAAAAAGTAGGTGAGCCCAGTGGGCTCTACCCATTCCTTCCTCATTTCCTTCTTCAATTCTACATAAAGAACATCACTTAAACTCTCAATTCCCTTTAGAAGGGGATTTCAATTCCTTTTGTTTAGAGTTAAATATACAGTGGCGATCTTATATTTAATTTATTTTTTATTTTTCAAAAGTATTTTTTTTTATTAGAGACAAATTTGTTTGAGGTATCGATATTAAACGTTGACACACCTTTTTCAATTACAAGAATCCGAATTCAAGTTTATCACATTGTGAAGGACTAATTCCTTCTACTATTTCTAACTCCCGTCGGTGATCTTGTATTATATGGATATATATACAAGTAGTCTATTATTGTGGCACTTGAATTAATGGGAAATAAAATCTGTTATAAGAAAGATCATATATTTAGCAACTTATTGAATATTAGTGAGAGTGCATATGGTTGGTTACCTTCCATAAATTTTATGTATAAAGTGAATGATATTGATTAGGTCAAAAACCAGTAAGTGTGGTCATGCATAGCGTAGTTCAACTTCTGCCCTTACTAGAATATAATTAATGATATAATAATTTATTAATATTATTATTTTATTTGTTAAGAGATAAAGGTAGGAAGAAGAGAAGCTGAATTCAAATGGGTATATGTATGAATGGAAGGAAGGGGTCAATTATAAATTATTTATGCTCTGATGAATTCTGAACCACCCCTTTACCTTTAGTGGCCTCAAGGAGGCATCTTTTTTAGTTGGATGATGTAAAGGGATCATTTGAATTGGTAATTCATGCAATATTATTTGTGGTTATGTATTATTTTGTTATTGCTTTTTCTTTATTTTTAGTTTTAATGTACGTGTCATTATCATCCACGAGATGTGACCAAAGGCATTTTTCCTCAGCGTTTGTATGAAGTTATTTTAAATCTTTAATATTTTTTGGGTTAAATTTGGTCATCTAACGTAATATCTGTCTGGTTTTGCCATTAAGTGCTGACGTGGAAGGCTTATGTGACACACTTTCTCTCCTACGTGTCATATTTAAATGACATGGCACCCTCTCCCATTCAAACTCAGCAAAATGACGCCGTTTTGATTCATTTAAATGACGTCATTTTGCTGAGTTAGAGTGAGAAATGGTGCCATGTCATTTAAATATGACACGTAGGAGAGAGGGTGTGCCACATAAGCCTTCCACGTCAGCATTTAATGGCAAAACCAGACGGATGTTACGCTAGAGGACCAATTTTAACAAAAAAAAAAAACGTTGAAGACCTAAAATAACTTTTTGAAACGTTGATGACTAATATTAAACTTCGTGCAACCGTTGAGGACCAAAAGAATAATTTGGCCTATACCAATTATAGCAAGGAAAAAACTTATCTGCTGTTGCTTACATGCTTTTGGTAAGGTTGATCAATTAAAAAAAGACATGTGTCAATTTCCTTCTCAAAAGTGACACATGTCTTTTTTTAATTGGTCAACCTTACCAAAAGCATGTAAGCAACAGCACATAAGTTTTGTCCTTATAGCAAAGAGTACCAAATGGTTTGATATCGTTTAAGTAAGATTTTAGATTTGAGACTTTGTGAATGTAATTATTTTTGTTAAGATACTCTGTCAGACTATCACCATAGCTAAGTGCTAAGTGCTAACACATGTCGAGTTTGAATTAATCAGAACAATACCTCAAATAAAATAGAGGAGTTAAAAAAAACATATAGCAATTGTGCATCCACTTGATTTGAGAAGCCTAGTTGACTTGATTAATTTCCACCCATTAGAGTTATTATTATATTGATAAATGATAATTCCTAAATGCATGTCTAGGGATAAAAGTTCAATGGTACCGTACCACTGAACTTCAGTGTATCCCTCCAATTATGTAGTGCCATTTGTTAATATTAATAAAAACTCACATTAATTAGGGCCCACCTTGAATGGTTTAGGGACCAACTGATTGGAGAGATGTACTAAAGTTCAGTACTACTGTACCACTGAACATCTACTCCTAGACTAGACGTATCTTATAAGGAGGTCTTAAATGTTATTTAATTCTACCTAGATATCATGGCTACGATTGCGTTTGAATTTGGCGTTTTCTTTTTCTTTCAAAACTTTTTGAAGTTAAATTAATTTATTGGTCCTTATAATTTATTTAATTTTCAATTAAGACTTTATAATTTTAATTTTTGTAATTGGGTTTCTATATTTATTTGTGGGTTGTGATTAAATCCTTGCTATTAAATTCCTTCTAATTAATGTTTGTTTGCTGCGTAAATGGATTCCTATACTTACACACTATCCTCTCGTTACAAAGAAATTAGTTAATACTTTCTTCGGTTCACAATATTTGTTTTAATGAGAAATTTTTTATATTTTAAAATATCTGCTATTTTATAAAATTAAAAAAGCATTAATTTTTTTTTTATAATTTTATCCCTACCAATATCTATTCTTAAAATAAGATATATTAATGGAGAAAGAGTAAGTAGGAGTAATTAATTAGTAAGTGTAATTTAATTTTTTTTATCTCATATTTTTTAAATTTAAGGTGAATTAATGATTTTTTTGATCTGTGCATACCTATCTAATGAAGCAGATATTATGAACCCGAAGAAATATTAGATGAGTGAAATTCATAGATTTATTAATTAAAGAAGAGCAAGACGAACTTGTACAAAATTAGGGCTTTATTTTTTTCCTTTTTAATTTGTTATTCAATCATAATTTCAGGAAATTTCTAATACTTGTGTGTGATTAGGATGTTAATTGTAGGCGAAGCTTAATTATCAATGTTACTATAATAAAACAACGGATTAGTTAGAAAAAATTTGTGGCTAAAACATGAAAATTCATGGCTAAATTAATTTAGCCACGAAAGAGTACGTGACTAATATGTGTGTGGTTAATTATTTTTTTTAGTTTCACACAGAGCAATCTTGTTCGAACTAGCTGAGGTCCCATAACAGGGTAGAGCTCTTTCAGCAGAGGTTTTTCCATACACAAGACCCGAACTCGAGACTTTGCTTAAGGAGAATGGAGTACCTACCACTCTAACCAACCACCTGTTGGTGGCTAATTATTTAATTATGGATGAACCACAGATTTGCTATGAATTTTGTGGCTAATTCAATAAATTAATTAGCTACGAATTTGCAATGAGTTAGCCTTCAAATAATTTCTAGAGGCTAATTTTTGTGGCTAATTCATTATTTTGTTACTTCAACCATATAAAAATTAAAGGACAGAGACTTAATTACAAAATTAAATGACTGGTGTAAATGTATAAGTATAGGAAAATAATTATAAAATTTGAAACTACGTGGACTTGATTGCAAATGACCGATTGATGGATTAATTTAGAGTAAATTAGATTGATATTTTTTGATATATTCGAATATTACATAGATATTTTTTTTCGTTTAAAATATTACACTGACCTCTCTTAATACATCAAAATACCTTACATTTTAGTCTAAATAACATTATCCTTTGAAGTTTTGAACCAAAATGGATGATTTTTGTGAATTTTTAACTAAATTTTTTTTAAGATCTACTCTATTGAGTTATTAGATTTGGAGGAGCCTCGTTAGAAACTCGATCATTAAAAAACTTGAGTTGAAAATTCCATGTACTACCGTGTATTTGATTAGTGGGGTGGAGCATGTAATGAGAATGGAGGATGTAATGGGATTGCAGAAGGGAATAAAAAAATAATATGAAAGTGATGTGATCGATATGATGTAAATAGAATAAAAGTGGATAGAATGACCATTTTACCTTTATATTAAATTAAAGTGAGAATGGAATAAAGTGGATAAAAAAATAAGGTAAAAATATAATTTTATCACATTACAAAAAATAAGATATGTTTAGTTGAAAGGATGTAAAGGGATTAGTCCTGGCCAGCGGTAAACTCTTAAATGGAGCTCAGATCCGCGGAGGATTAGTCCTTGGCCTGTTGGGCTGGGGGATACCTTGAGAAACAAAAAAAAGAGATGTAAAGGAATTATGTCCACAATTTCGTAGACAAAACAGATAACCAAACGTACCTAAAAGGTTATAGTATATATAATGCATGTGAATTCTCTTTGGAGTGAAATTCAACCACACGTTAAAAAGAAAACTTATAGAAAAAAAGAACATCATATTGAGATTTTGTAATTGACTGTATAACTTTAATTTAGGTAGTCTGTTTGTTTATTATATATAAAATAAACAAAAACAAGATACATCACAACTTAAAAGCAAATAACTAATTACACAATTAAAAAATTACCTTAAACATCATTAAACACAACAAAACAACCATAAAAAAAGAGAAAGTGATGGGTTAATTCGGAATAAATTGATTAAAAATTCATAAGAACAAATAACTAATACGTGTTAAAAAAATTTAACCTGAATCAACCCAACTCAATACACACCCTAATTGGGATGGGAATTGATTGAGAATTGATATTGTAAGACCATATATCTCACAGTACTTTACATATTAATAAAAAAAATCTTCTTAAACAGTAGGTGTAGGTCTTGATTAGTAAGATTCTCATAATAATAATAATAATAATAAGTGTTCTTTGAACAATTAAATTTTTTTTTTTTTGATAAATGACCAAATAATAATTAGTTCAAGGATGGGTCTGTTCTTATTTTGAAGTTATTATTGGGCAATCTCCCTAGTCCAATAAGAAGAAGAAGAGGGTTAAATATAATTAAGTGGGCCAAAGCCCACAAGCCTACAACCAGACCCAAACAAATCAGCCCAAACCCAAGCATATTGGCCTGAAATTAGTGTGTTTTTTTTCAACACAAAAACTTCATTTTAACCCAAACCCAAATAACATTTTTTTTCCAATTTGGTCCTTAACATTTACTAGTACTCAATTTGGTCCTTTACGTTTGTAATAGGTATTAATTTGGTCCTTAACATTTGTTTTGTCTTAATTCGGTCCCCTTAAGTTTGTAATTGATATCAATTTGATATATAACATTTTCTCAGTCTCAATTTAGTCTTTCACATTCGTAATTGGTATCGATTTAATCGCTCTATTATCCAAGTATTAAAATAGGTAAGCAAATGCAATATGAACAATTAAATATTGAGTGTGCTTGCTGATATGTACATTTTGTGAGACATTTGCTTGCTAAGTGTGCATCCCTTTTCCTCCACCTCTACCTCAAATTTTATTTTATTTTTTAAATTAAAATGATGTTAGTATCATAAACCTAAATTTTTCTAAAAAAACAAAGTATTTTCATTAATTTTGTTAGAAGGTTGGACCTTATCATGCAAACAAGTCACCAAATGTGCATATTATCATATACATTTAGTATTTAATTGTCTTTGTCAACATTCTATATTTTAAGATAACAGAGGAACCAAATTGATACCAGTTACAAACGTAAGAGATCAAACTGAGATTGAGTAAACGTTTAGAGACTATATTGAGAAAAAAAATTCTAAATGTGAGATACCAAACTGAGATTTTTATTCTTTTATAATTCAAAACAATGTTTTAAGACCCGGACCGGACCGGGTTTAGGCGTTTAGCTATAATAAACCCGTTTTTTTGAGTTGGCCCGAATTGGACCGTTCAAAACCGGTGACCCGAAAATTTAACCGGAAATCAGATCGGATTTTGATGGTTGAACCGTTTTTTTAAAATACTTTTTTAAGGGTTGGGCTTGAAATTTTGGGCCAAACTTCACTATATACATTATATGTTTTAAAATTTTAAATCGTGTTTGATTATGAAACAATTAATATAGCATGTAAATGATATAAATATTTTAATTAATATTATTTGAGCTTATTATTATTTTATATATATAGTTGAATAATATAAATTATTTATTATATTTAAAATTCATGTATAAAAATATAATTTTTGTAATATTAAATATATATTGATATAAAAATTATTCAAATATGATTATTTTTATATTTATAATGTCAATCGGTTTGATCACTGATTCAATCGGTTGAACCGGTTAGCCCGTGACCCGAAAAGTTTTTCAGTTCAATAATCGATCCAATTTTTAAAACATTGATTCAAACTATTTCACTAGTTACTTATTAAAGTTTTTTAATTGGTTAGAAAGTATATAATACTTTAAAATGATTAAAAAATCAACACAAATAATTTTTATTAGTAAAAAATTTTACCAACTAATAAAAATAAATTACCCAGCTAGTCACACTGGTAAGAAAAACTCTATTATTATTATTATTGCTGTTGTAATAATAAAGAGATTCATAGGAAGTGAGTTATATTATATATATATATATATATATATGTGCGCGCGCGCGCGTGTGTATATTTGAATAAAGATTTTACTAAAATAAATAAAAATAAAGACTATTCTTCTGAAATTACTCGTTTCATATATCTGTATTTAATGTAGGCCTTATTAGTTAAACTAGTTTCATATTATAAGCAATAGTTTTAGAGATGCTTGAACTTGAATTCTAATTTCTAAGAGAGTGATCCAATTCCAAACAAAAAAGTTGAAAAAATGAGAGGGAATTTAATGTTTAAAAAACAAACAAAGTTGAAAAGGTTCCCAATTTAATTATAATCAACCCACAATGAACAACTACACAAAAGTACTCAAAAACAGAGAACCAGATTTCAACAGAGCTTAAATCACATGATATATAATGGAAACAAATCCTTTTAAAGTTTAGGGATGGTAAAGTGTGATAAAGTATGAAAGAGATAGAAAGAAAAATATTTAGATTGAGATAAATAAATGAATAGTAAATTATTATTATTTTTGTTCTTTAAAAAAATTATAGTTTATCTTAATTTAGTTTTTAAAAAATTAAAATTATAAATTTAATCCGTACAAGGTGCAAATTGTCTAACTTTAGTCCCTAAAAATTATTATTAACATATAAGGGGTATGTTTGGCAATTAAGAGAGAAAGAGATTGAATGGGAGGAAAAGGGAAGGAGATGAGAGACTAAGGTGATGTTCGCTTTCCAGATTTAAGTCTGGATGGTCTCCCTTCTATTTTTTTTTAAAAAAGAAAAAAAAAATAATAAAATACAAAATGTCTATTATACCCTTTGATTTGACACAATCATAACTTTCTTTATTTTTTATTATTTTAATATAAGGGGCAAAGTGGTAATTTTAATACATTCCCATTCCATTTCCATCCCAAATTTTTACTACCAAACACATCAAACCCATTCTCATTCCCTTTCCCTCTCCCTTTCTCTCTCCCTTTCTAGCAAGCAAACGTGCCCTAAATCTCCTTTTTCTCCCCCCTTGTTTGAATATCCCAAATTGGGTATTTTTAAATTATAAATGATAGAGATAATAGACGATTAAATTTTGATTCTTCACTATTTCTGCCTTGAATTTCTAACTTTTCAAATCAGGGAAAGATGTGATATTCATCTCTTTCTTTCTCTTCTGCTCCTTAATCTTTTGTCCAAACAAATCTTAAATGACATGAAACTTTAATCGACTAAATTAAAATATATTCCAGCGACTAAATATAATATTTTCTTGCACTAACATCTAATGTGATTAGACTATACTACAACATTTTTTTTTGTCCGATCTCCGAGGTACTATCCTGAGTAGTCCAGACTCGACACCTGATTATGGCCTATAGTGGAATCGCCTTTCAAAATAGATGACTACATTCACAAAATATCAAACCTAAAATCTTACTTAAGTGATACTAAGCCACTTAGGTCACTAAACACATACATTGATATCCATATTTTGATGCTAATGATGTTTTAAAAAGTCAACTCTATATCTAGAAATGTCGTTGTAGTTGTATCTACAATCACACTAACTTTTCAAAAAGCCCCTTTTCACATAACTAATCTCAATATACAATTTTTTTTTATATATAAAAAAAGTGACAAAAATAATGAGGCAAAATATTATTTAGTCTCTGAATTGTTAGTCAAATTATTATTTAGTCCTTAAATTTGGCAAAAATACTATTTAGTCCCCAAATTTGTAACTCCATCAACTATTTAGTCCTCGAATTTGACAAAAATACTATTAAGTCCCCGAATTTACAACTCTGTCAACTATTTAGTCCTCAAATTTGACAAAAATATTATTTAGCCATCGAATTTGTAACCCTATCAACAATTTAGTCCCCTGATTGTTACCCGTTAGAGTTGACAGAATTGTAAATTCGGTGACTAAATAGTATTTTTGCCAAGTTTGGGGACTAATAGTTGACAGAATTACAAATTTGGGGACTAAATAGTATTTTTACCAAACTCGAGGATTAAATAGTTGATAAGAGTTACATATTGGGAGACTAAATAGTATTTTTTGCCAAATTTAAGAATTAAATAATAATTTGATCAGGGACTAAATAGTATTTTACCTAAAAAATAATAATAATAAGTGGAATATTTTGCTTGAGGTGTCGTGTTATTTTCTTCCATACCCCCGTGATGATGTGCCGTGCCGTCACAACCCCGTCATAACTACTTTGGATCCTTTCAATTTTACCAATAAAATCATATATTTTTTCCCTTTATTTTATTTACTTAATTAGTTATATTACCAAATCTAGTAGGCCATTTGGTAGTTGCAACACATTATATCAAAAGTTTCAAAACCATTTACCACCAAAATTATATATCTAGTCATTCATATATACAGGCATTTATTTTTAATTAATTAAAAAATACATATATAGAGATATATAATAATGCCAAATGAAACATATAGTATATATATTTATGTAAAATGTATGTTATTTTGTAAAGAACGTAGGAATCATATATATAATTCACAATTTTATATTATACTAGATATATATAATTGGTTTCTCCTTTTGAAGAAGAGATCTAGTTAATACAGAAAACTTACACAATCATGATCGAGAAGCTAAGATAAGAAAAAAAAATTAGAAAAACAAAAAATAAATAAAAATGGAGGAGAAATAATAATAATGTATATATATAATTAATACAATGATGTGAATAATATGAACCTTTCATCATGATCATCATCAATGGTGCAATGGGTTTGGACCAGTTGGAACAAGCCGTTTCTCGGCGCCGTAACGCGGATCAATCTCGCCTTCCTCCGCGTGTGCCGCGTGACTCCGGTGATGGTGGTGGTGCCGGTGGCGGTGATGGAGAAATGGGGTGAAATCAAATCTGGTTGCTAATAGTAACCTTCTAGTACGAGGTAGAAGAGACAAGTGATATTGATGATTAGTAATAATATTATTACTTTTGGAAGAGAAAGTGAAAGTGAAGAAGAAGAAGAAGAAGGCATGAGACAAGATGAAGAGAAGGGAGATCCAAAGGAAGAAAGTAAGTAGATGATGATGGAATCTCATGATATGAAATTTTATTTAAGGGTGGAGATTGCATGGAGGATCGGAGGTAGGGAATAATTAGGAGAAATGGTTTTGAAGAAGAAGAAGAAGAAGAAGAGAGAAATTAAAGTTGTGAAGAAGAATAAGCATATTATTATTGCATAAGAAAGGAGAGTCATAGCTAGTAATTAAGTGCTTGCTTCCATAAGACTATGAAGAAATTGCTATGAAAATTTGATGAGAATTATTAATTATATATATATATATATATATATATATGAGAAAGGTTATAGAGAGAGTAGATGCGGGAGAAGGGGGGAAATTGTCGAGCATTCTTGTTCCAATGAGGCTTCCTTTGCGTTCAAGGAACAAGCAACTCATTTAATACCATTTTGTCAAACCTCATATATTATATATAATCTATACAATTTTTATGACCACTACTTTTGACCAACAAAATTAATGACGTAAAATACTATTTAGTCCTAAAATTATTGGGTAAATTATTATTTAGTCCTCGAATTTGGGGAAAATACTATTTAGTCCTCGAATTTGCAACTCTGTCAACTCTTTAGTCCTCGAATTTGACAAAAATACTATTTAGTCCCCGAATTTGCAACTCTGCCAACTATTTAATCCCCATATTTGGTAAAAATACTATTTAGTCTCGAATTTGCAACTCTGCCAACGATTTAGTCCCATGATCGTACCTGTTAGATAACCAGGCATCGACTGATGTGACCGTTAAAAAATGCTAATGTGGCACCGCTAAGTGCTTGGGCACATGCTACCTCACATGTCACATCAACTGGTTATTTAACGGGTAACAGTCAGGGAACTAAATAGTTGATAGAGTTGCAAATTCGAGGACAAAATAGTATTTTTGCCAAGTTCGGGACTAAATAGTTGATAGAGTTATAAATTTAAGGATTAAATAGTATTTTTGCCAAATTTAAGGACTGAATAGTTGACAGAGTTACAAATTTGGGGACTAAATAGTATTTTTGCCAAATTCAAGTATTAAATAGTAGTTTGACCAACAATTCAAGAACTAAATAGTATTTTACCTCAAAATTAATTGGACAAAACCCATATATATATATATTAAGAGGTAAACTAGTTTTTGGTCCTTGAATTATTGGTTGAATTATTGTTTATCTTTTAAATTTTGGAAACAGACTATTTCTTTAGTCCCTAAATTTACACTCTGATAAACAATTTAGTCCCTGAGACATTATCCGTTAAGTCACCGCATGATGTGACCGTTGTGTGCTAACGTGACACTGTTAATTTGTCACCATGTTGTCCTCTCACCTTGCCGCATCATCTGAATATTTAAAAGTAATGCTAAATAATCTATGTGTATTAGTTAAAAGTAATATTAAAGTTGGGACTTAATTAATGGGTAACATCACTATGAATGGATTAGGGATCAAATTGTTATTAATATTGACAAATAGTCTCACAAGGCTATTTGGTAAAGCAAAATTAGTTGGTCCCTATTATTACTTCACAAATGAAGCAAAATTGTATTTTTTAAAAGAATTGCATGGAGAATAATTGCACTGGATTGGATCCAAATTCAAATTTTGCTTTGAGCTGCAGGTTAAATTTTTATTTTTAATTTTTTAAAAATATTAAATAATCTTTTGTCTCTATAATTTACTCTAATTTTCAATTAAATCCCTATAATTTTAATTTTAGTAATTGAATTCATTTCAAAAACCTTAGTCAAATTAAATAATCAACGTTGATTCACGTGTTTGATGGTGTAAGTTCATCATTATAATTTAGAGTATGCTTAATTTTTGCTTGCATGATTGAAAATTGATCATTAGGATATCCTAATCACACACCCCAAACATAACATAATTAAAAGTCTTAGAATTTTTTCCCTAAATTATATATGATTGAAAAAAATATATATTAAAAAAACATTACAGCCCTAATTTTAATTTGTACGGTTCTTGAATCTTCTCTAATGATCAATGAAGTTCACTTGACTAATTTCTTTCTAATGAAAAATTTTAAGGGGGATGCTGATCATTTAAGTGATAATGTGTTGGATAATTATTTAAGCAAAAAATAATGGTTAATTGAATTATTTAAAAGCAAAGATTTAGTTACAAATGATAATAAATATAGGGATCCAATTATAAGAATCGAAATAATAGAGACTTAATTGTAAATTGAAGTTATAATTTACTTAGACTAATAGATTAACTAAACCTTATGTGTATATATATATAAAGCACCAAATATAAATATTCAAATGGAGATACTTCATTTTTTTTAAATGTCAATTTTTTTTATAATTAAAGAGAAAGGAACTCTTGGAAAGGTAGCTTTCTACTTTCTAATAAATGATTGCTTGGGATCTTCCTGAAAAATATGAACCTCCCACTGTACCAAAAAGGAAAAAATTAAAAATTAAAAATGAGATTATGGGCCACTATGCTAGATTGTTTATAAAGTGAATAAAAAGAGAAGAGGGTGATCAGACGAAATGCATAAAACCTTAAAGATATATTTTTTAAGGTTTAGAATGTGACCCTTCGTCTGGCTTAAAAACAATGTAAAGTGATATTTAGTCCTTGTGATTTATTATATTACCAATTAATTAACTTATGTTATTTTTTTTATCAGAAATTCAGTCGAATTAATCAATAATTTAACATTTTATAAAATTAGTTTGTATTTATGCAATTTTAAAATAGGTAAAATATTATTTTGGTCCTTCTTAGATGACATCTATTTCAATTTGGTCATTCTTAGATGTATCTTCTCAATTTAATCCTTTTTAAATTATTCCGTTATCAATTCAGTCCTTACTGTCAAAATCGTTAACAAAGCATAATTATATGATGGAATGAATTTGATACTTTTACAAAAAAAAAAAATCAAATATTCATTTTGGTCCCTTATCTTTTCTACTAGTTTCATATTAGTCCTTTATCTTTTAAAAGTTTTAAATCAGTTCTCTATCTTTGTAATTTATTTCAAATAAGTCCTTTTGAGGTTGAAGGAGGGATAAAATTATAATTTTTTTAAAAAAAGTTTTAGCATGCCACATCATCATTTAACGGTATGGACCGAATTGATAATGGAATAATCTAAGAAGGACTAAATTGAAAAGATACTTCTAAGAAGGTTCAAATCGAGAAAGATGCATGTCATCTAAGGAGGACCAAATTGATATTTTACTCATTTCAAAATTGCATAAATACAAAGTAATTTTATAAAATTTTAAATTATTGACTAATTTGACTAAACTTCGAATAAAAAATAACACAGAGTAGTTAAATAGTAATATAACAAACTATATAGGAGACTAAGTGTCACACTCCTAATCACAAGGGGACACATTATTTTTAAGTCAACCCACTCAAGGACAAACTAATTTTAAGCCAAACTAATGTTTACCCAAAATTTTATTAGATACAAGCACATACACTATGTTTTACAACAAGTCTTACTAAAATGTAAAGAACGTGTCCTTAAAATTTACTTGTGTAAAAAAGTTTCTCTGAACTTTAGGTCTTGCATGTACCAAAAAAAAAAACTTTTAAACTTTAATCCCAATACAAAGAGACTCATTAACTAATTTGACGTGTCTATTCTTCATTGAAGTTTAAGATTAAAAAAATACAATATATTTTGTGTCCTGAAAATTTATACTAATTTTGAATTTGTTCTTACACTTTTTTATGGTCAATTTTGTCCCAAAAGTTTCGAGCTGCAATCGATTCCGTCTTAACATCTAAGATCGTCCTAATTACTAATGAAAAATGATAACATGAATGGCATCATACATATAAATATTAATGCTAATACGTCACTCAAAATGATGCCATTTCTTTATATTCTTCTTTTTAATATGAAGAAACAACGTATAATTTTAAGTGATGATGAGTTGATATTAACATGAAAAAATGACGATATTTTAAGTGATGAATTATTATTAATATTAGATTTGTGAAGTTGTATATCATCATTTGCTGTTAATAATTTGGACAATATTAGACATTAAGAAAAAAACTCAAAACTTTAATAATGAAATGAATTGCAATATAAAACTTTTGGGATAAAATTAATCATAAAAATTTAAAGACAAAATTTAAAAATTGACATAAAATTTAAGGACATAAAAAGTATCTTTATAAAAAAAAATTAAGTGAAGGTTTCTTTACACCAAAACAACATAAACTTATGTGCATCAAATTTTTTTTTTTTTTTATAAGAGATGCGTTTGACCTAGGAAGTAGCTGGCATTAAATAATAAGAACAAGACATGGTTCATCAAGGGGTGAACTTAAATCCCCATAATATGCAACTATCCTGTTGTAATACAAATGATAAAGAATCTGTATTTTTATAAGTACCGTTTTTCGAATTTGATCTTTAGAAGAATGAGAATAGAGTATCATTATTCGTTGAGATGACTATTCTTGTAATAAACTGTACAATATCTGAGAGATTAGTCATTAAGCTCGCTCTGGTGAATATTCGGTCATAAAAAAAATCCCCATAATACAAAATGACACGTCTATGCACTTTATACACTTTATCGAATCTGCACTTTAATAGATCCAGATCTCTATATCTATATGAGTCACTATATATATACTTTGGAACACGCTAAAGTTGCATAGGAGAAACACACACAATTGCTTCAATTACACTCTTTCATCTGTCTTCCTTCACATTAATTATTAAAAATCTGATTCTTGTTTAATTTAATTTAATTTAGTTTAATTTAATTTGTTTTGATTTACGTGAAGATCATGAATTGACGAAACCTATCTGTTTCCATGGATTTCTTGTGAAGGTGGACTCTATATATATATATATGAAAGTGGGTTATTATGTCCTATGTGCATTAATTATGTGTAATGCATGTATTATTCTTCCCTTTTCCCTTTTTTTTATCAATTAATAAAATATGTTGGAACAATTTTTTTTAAAAGATTCAACTATATTTGAGATGATCGATAAGTTATTATTAATTTTTTTGGCCAATGATCGATTAAGTTATATGTTAATCAAAGAATTTAATTAAAAATAAATAAAATAAAATAGATTTGAGTTTTTTTTTGGGTTAAATTAATTCATTGCTCCCAATAATTTATTCCAATTTTCAATGAAGTCCATGGAGTTTTAATCTTTGTAATTGAGTCTTTATATTTATTTATAATTGTAATTAAATCATTGAAGTTAAAATTGTTTCTATTAACATTTTTTTTTTTTACTTAAATCCAATGATCTCATCCAAAATCATTTATACAATCATTATCCCACTCTAATTCTCGCCATACAAATTAAAGAAATTAGTCATTAAATGAGTGAACTTTATTGATTCAAAATTATAGAAAACAATAATAATACAAAGTTAGACCCATTGTTTTTTTTTTCATTTTTGTTCAATAAAAAATTTTAACATTCATGTGTCGAATATATGTGGTGTGAGATTAGAATATTGATATAGTGGCCGGAGGCTAATCATTTATCTTTAATTATATAAACATAAATTAAACGTCAATTAACTCTAAATTATAACGACCAAGACTTAATTATAAATGACAGATAAATATAAGGATCCAATTGCAAAAATTAAAACGAGAGGGATTTGATTAAAACTTAAAGTAATTAATTAAACTATAGGGACTAATGTATTAATTTAATTAATCTTTTTTAATTAAATACTTTATGCCTTGCTGTGTGATGATTGAGTAAGGGAAACATGTTACCTCCTCGTTATACATCTAGCTATAATATCACAAGTTTTTCCAGCTCATATGGTTTAAGGTATGGCATCTACAATTTTTTAGAGGCAAAATATTATTTAGTCTCTGAATTGTTGATCAAATTATGATTTAGTCTCCGAATTTATCAAAAATACTATTTAGTTCTCAAAATGTTTAACTATGTCAACTATTTAGTCCCCAAATTTGACAAAATACTATTTAGTCACCAAATTTGTAACTATGTTAACTATTTAATCCCCAAACTTGGGGGATAAATAGTATTTTGTTATAAATTGGGGGATAAATAGTATTTTGTTGAATTCGGGGACTAAATAGTTGACATAGTTAAACATTTCGGGGACTAAATAGTATTTTTGATAAATTTGAGAACTAAATAGTAGTTTAACCAATCATTCAGGGACTAAATAGTATTTTGTCCTTTTTTTTATATATTAATTTAATCCATTATTGTTCTTTTGTGAAAATCTAAAGTATCCCTAAGCTACATTGAAATTAATATATATATTTTTTGAATCGAGAATATTAAAGTAAAGTCCTTTAAACAAATGGTCATTTTAAATTTGCATCTTTTGCGATTGCTTTAGTTTTTATATATTATTTGGATAAATTAGAGTGTATCCTTTGATTTGCTTCAAATTTACCACTCAATTTCTCCAATGACCGTTGAAAATATATATTTATTTCGATAAATGTACATTTTTGCTATAGTAAAAGAATCGGTAAAATAATTATTTTGGTCCTCTATATTTGACCGTAATTTAGTTTTGGTTCTCTATGTTTCAAAATGTCATTATAAGTCTTCTATGTTTCGAATTTTGTCAAAATTGGTCATTTTGCCTCACACCGTCACCTTCCTCCATTAAATGCTGACATGGACCGCTTACGTGACTCTAGTCTCTCTCTCCTACGTGCCCATTTAAGTTGACATAGGCTTAAACTAAGGGGACCACACGAAGGAAAGCAGAAACGTAATCTGCATTATTGCAGCTACTCACAATCACTCCGGCTACGAACTCCATCGGCAGCAACTCCGTTTCTCCATTCTTCCTTCTAACTTTTCGGTTTTGCCTATTATCTAACGAGTAACGGTCATGTCACTTTATTATCTAACGAGTAACAATTAAGGGACTAAATAATTAACCGTTACAAATTTAGGAACTAAATAATATATTTTTCAAAATTCAAGAACTAAATAATAAATTGATCAATTATTCGAAGATTAAAATATAGTTGGCATCTAATTTTTCCAAAATGATAGGCTTTTTTTGTCCATTTTCTTTACTATTGCACACAAAATCCACGTGGAGGGTAGACGTGGCCTACTGTTCATAAATCTATATATGCATACATTAGTCAATAAAGTTCATAAATCCCATTAATTAGCATGCATGCAAGTTTCAAATAAAGTTGTTAGCCATCTAAAGTAAGCGTAGATCGGTACGGTTCTATTGAACTTCAGTACATTCCTCCAATCAGTTGGTTTCTAAACTCAAGGTGGGTTCTTATTAGTATGAATTTATATTAATATTAATAAATGGCTCTACATGATTGGAAGGATGTACTGAACTTCAATAGTACAGTACCATTAAACTTTTATCCCTAAAATAAATAGCATAAAACTGATTATTACCAACTTATACTCAATAAAGTCAAAAGCTTACAATTTAAACAACGGACGCACCCACCACATGCGCAACAATGGTCACTAACAATAGTTAATGTATAAAATCATAATCTATTTTTAATTAGGGGTGAGTCTATGATGCAACTTGTTGCACGCATGTAATATAATTTTGGCCAATAAGATTGTGACATGTGAAAAATTGCATTGTATCTCGAAGTCTTTCTATCCACATTGTATGCATGCATGCAACAAGTTGCATCATAGACCCACCCTTTTATGTATTAAAGAGAGACTTGATCAATGCACAAAATTAATATACTTTAGCACTTTACAAGATGCATTTCAATAGATAAGACCTTGTAAATAAGTGAAATTTTGTTTTTGGTAAAAAAAAATTAAGTAGAGATATGCACTGATATCTCACCAGAATTAGATAAGAGTAAAAGACCTTTCAACATTTTTAAAGATTTATGAAAGGATTTACATATTACTCACTACTAAAACCCTCACATTAATCATAGAATTTGATTCATAACCCTTGTAAAGTAAGCCCCCGTTTGGTTGCACAAATCTTTGTTGTAATATTGGATGTAATCCAACATTCTTCGTACCAAACATACCTTACTTTCTACAATATGATAAAATTATGTTTCTGCCCTTACTTTTTTATCTACTTCTATTCTATTCTCACTTTTAATATAAAGATAAAATAATTATTTTACCCATTTTTATACCATTCACATCACATTTATATCACATTTCAATTCCCTCCAACATTTTTGTAACCAAACAAGACCTAAATTCTTGAATCTTAACCAATTATATCACCCGTGCATAACTTAATTCAAGTTATAGCTGAAACATAAAGGACTAATTTGAAATTTGAGTAAAACATAGAGGATCAAAATGAAACATAAAAAATCAATATAAAACTTTAATGAAACCTGAAAGACAAATATAAAACTTTTAGAAACATAAAAGACCAATATAAAACTTTTGAAAAATAAAAAACCAATTTAAAACTTGGGTGAAATATAGAGAATCAAAATGGACATTTGACTTTTTTTTTCAAAAGAAACAAGAAATAACTACTGAAAATTTCCAGAGAAAACTAAAAATAGCAACCACAGTTTTGGGAATTCAAATAGTAGCCTTAGTTTTGAGACTGACGGTAATTTTTAAGAAATTGCTTATTTTTAAATAACAGAAAAACAAAACATTTTTAATGGCCAAAACAAAAATCAAAACATGTTTTTTTTTTTTGCCTGAAAAAAAAAACAAAACATGTTTGAATTAATGTTTTCAACTGAAAACAAAAAGATATGATGTGTTTTGGGAACAGAAAATACAAACAATTAAATACAAGTCTTTTTATTAATAACATATACAACAATACATGAAAACCAGACCAACATAAATTCTTAAAGCTTTCTCTAAGTAAAAATACAAGTCATCATAAACTCCATTAATATTCTACACAACTGCAAAAAATGTTAAAACTCAATTGAACTTCAACGCATTGGACACCAAGAAAGACTCGGCCAAGTCTTGAGGACTTTATTTTCTCTTGAAGGAAGGTGAGGTGTGACACTTTGTCCTTTAAGCATAGAATATTGATAAGCCAATAAACCATTGAAGATCACAAGTCACTGAATCATACTTCCATTAACCTTCCTCCCAGTCTACATCGTCCTCTTCGTCTTCCTCGGCTTGAGCGTCGGCTTCAACATTCAAGTCATGGACCTTGTAATTCTCACCAGTATTGCCTTTAAAATTCAACACAAAGCACAAGTGATTAGACTCGAAATGATAGCCAGTAAAAAAACAGGATGAGGGTGAAAAGGAGGAGGGAGATCTAATATTATAGAATAATAAGGTGGCATCAGAGAAAAGTTTCAGAAAGGTGCTCAAAAGTTACTGTAATGATTTCTATTTATAGTTTCTCAGCCTTATTATTTTATTTCCATTCCAAAAGTTCTTTAGATTGTCACCAAACAAACTATTTTGCAGAGTATACACAAATCCTATCTCTACCACTACCACCATTATCACCTTCTCTACTACCATCACCACAGTTGCAATGGTCGCCACTTCAAGTCTTCAACTGTCCAGCTACCTAAATTAAGTATCAATAACGGATATATAGCATTGACTCCACTATTCTCTCAAAATTTTCCAAAATGTTCTTTCCTATCTAGAGAGCCCAATAACTAGAGATGGATCTAACCTATTAGAAACCTAACTATAGAAACGAACAAAGACATAACACGCCGCCATCGCTTGATCCACCAAGAGCACAGTCAGATTTCCATCATCCAATGCCATATAATTATTTATGGACATAAGTCATAACACTTGTTCCTCAATTGCATTAACATTGTCTCTTATGTCCAAAATATGTCCAAAATATATCTCTTTTCGAGATATACAATCGCGTTAATTCTCCCACAGCCACAAGCCCACAAGTACTTCTCTATTGTAAGTTCCATCTAGCTATTAGAAATGTCCTCACTTTGGTCTATGTCATGACTAGATTGGGACAGAGTCTACTTCCACTTCACTCTTGTTAAAACAAAGATTTCACACCACTGTCAACCAACGAAACGGCCCCAAAAGTTCAGTCACAATACAAGAATGATGACCCAAATTAGTGTAATCCATCGCAGCTGTTTATTCCCCCTCACCTTCCCCTTAACAACTCACCAGAAATCATCTCTGTTTAGCTTTACTCCAACCTCTGATTCTAGTAAATAAATTTTCTTTGGACTGAATGAAACCTTAAAAGATAAATCTTCTATATCTCTCATACCTTTCTATCCTTTACCTTTCTCTATAATTTAATTTCTAAAATTTTTGTTCATTTGAAGTTTGAACTTCACCTTCATGCTATTTTAGGATGGAAAGTCAATCATAAAGAATATTTAAAACAAACAAAAAACGATGGTATAAAAGGAAAAGAGCATGCTTATTATGACATATATAAAGGAGAAAATGCACGGGGAAGGAACAATAATTAAAACATGTGAATGTACAAATTTGTAACTCGACTGCCCAAGAATTGTATGTGCATTTAGAATGGACAATGGTTTATTGTCGATTGTCAATAGTCAATACAAAATGTGGCGGCTACTAAACTCCAAAAGTTTTCAGTCTCAACGTTTCAAAATTCTACTACTTACATCTCTACTTACGTAGTTTACTTTCCCATAATACCAATAAGACTTCGCTCAACCCCATTTGAATCCCTGACCCTTGACCTTCTCTCCTGCCTTAAACAGCACTAATCTGTTACCTAGAACCCTCCCAAACTAGATGTCAAATTTCACGTTACTCTGCTATAGTAGTTATCACCCTTGTGGAATCTAGTAATGTTATATATATATATATATATATATATATATATATATATATATATATATGTAAGTATATATATATATATTATAGTAATCATATATTTACTTAAGGAGTAAAGTTCTAAAAAATCAACACTAATCAAAGGCTATATCATGCATATTATGTATATCATGTCAACCAATTAAAACTAAATGCAAGAGAAAAACAATTAGAACTTCATTGATAAACAATACGAGTAACCACGTGTAAATTAAAATATTTGTCAGGTCTTTCATGGAGGGGTTAACATATTTGCAAGCATTAGCAGTCAACATATGTAGGTTATGTAAGATTTCAAGTTAGGATCCAAAATTTGGTCCTAAATCCTAATCACATCAGAAAGACAGATATTTACCTGCAATTGGAGCCTCCTCCCACTCAGTTTCATCGTCTTCTTCACGTTTTGATTTCATGCCAACCTGACGATGGGAAGTGCTGCTAAAAGGATCCTCAAATATGGGTTTATTTGACAATTCCTCCTGTGCTTTTGCAGCCTCTTCCAATTCTTGTTGTTTCTTGAGTAAAGCAGCATAATAAGCCTTAATGTATTCATCCTATTAAATGACAGAAAAAAAGATATATCACAAATAAAACATGCTCACACTTTTTAGGGGCAGAGATATCAAGTGACAAACATTTATAACATCAAAGAATATAATAATTAATCTGATTGTACGTGCCTGTAAACTTTTTTTATCATCATTTTCAACTGTTGACTTTTTGTCATCTGAATACTGTGCTGCCGTGGAAGTTGAAGCCCCATCCATCTTAGTTTCCTGCTTCACTTCTCCACGCTGTTCCTTCGTAAGAGTCATCCCTTGTTTAATCATCCATGGTGGCAAAACCTTCAGAGATGTACTTTCAGCTACAGACTTGATATCCTCTCCTTTGCCTTCGGCCCCATTAAAGTCAACTACAACCTGTTCACATCCCGCAATTGATTAATTAGAATCAAGACCTAAGATTGAGATTACCAAAAATTAACAGATTTACAGAAATAGCCATCATATAACTCAAGAAAAACCCAGTCATTATGCTTCAGACTTATTCACTTACTGCTTATTTCACAATGCAAGGTTGAAACCAAACTACAGGTACAATGCACAATTTTGTACGATTTCAGAAGTAATCGGGCACCACTCCAAATTTTGTAGGAACCAAAGTGGAACTCCTAATTGATTAGGAATTTAGAATTTATCCTCATCTAGAAATTTAGTAGTTAATATCTAGCTTCCCATTCACCATATTTGTATTTCTTATCATAAATTTTACATATATGTTAATTTTAGGATAACAAAGTTTAGTAATAGTCCAACCACCATACTATCCATGATTACAATAAATTTCAGTTACCCGTATTAACATATCTAGCAGCATATTCATGAACCTAGAGATTCATTTATCAAATGATGGAACCCAAGGGACTTGGGAAACCCTCTCTTCAAAAGCTAACCATTGAAGGGAAAGAACCAAACCACTTAAGTACCTCACCGACCATCCATACCTAATCTAATTGGCACTTGGATAGTTCAAACTAGCCTAGGGACATCCCATAATATCCTCATCCCAAATCATAGCACCACCCTTGAAGAGCCACGTCCCAACAGATGCACTATGTGGCACTTCACTCAATATCGTTTCACTCGTTGTTTCACTCTACCAAGGTCAGCACTTCCACTAGTCATAACCCTCCACAGGTAGTCCTCTTCGTGCCGTTCGCAAACTAGGCTCTAATACTAAATAATGGAACCCAAGTAACTTGTGGAACCTTTCTCAAAAGCTAGCTATTGAGGTGAAAAAACCAAACCACTTAAGTACCCCATCAAGCATCCAATACTGCTTGATGTGGGATCTGGGTAGCCTGTACTACTCCATGGACATCCTATACTATGCCCATCCCCATCATCAAACCATATTGTAAGCAAGAATTTGGACAAGGTAAGCACAATTTTTCTTTTTTGGGAACAAATTTGGTGGGACAAGTGTAATCATAACATTAACAAGCATCAAAACTATCCTTTTAAGAAAATTAGAAAAAACAAAATTGATAAAAACTATCAGCTCCATGAGACATTGAGAGTAATGGAACTCAATGAGGAAAATGTTACCTTGGTATCTCCACTATAAGGCATAGGCGTCCCACCATATCCCAAACCTTGAGAAATTTTAGAATCACCAAGACTGCTATCTCCATTGCCTGCATGCCCAGCAGCTCTAGCTCGAGCTTCCCATGCTTGAAGACTGCCAAATTCTGGAACAGGCAAGTCTTTTACCCGACTGAGTTGGTCCATTAAAGGCTTGAGCTGTACCTGCACTAGTTCCATATTTTTTAACTCAGAAAATAATGGAATGCACTTCCTTGATGAACAACTGTATCTAGTTTGAAGCCAGTTAACAACACATAAGTTTGAGTTCAACACGCAATGCACAAGGAAAACCATAGACAATATGCATTATAAGTAAATTAATTTAACAGAGGATAACCAATAAATTAAGGGCAGTAGGGTTTTATCATTGTCTAGAAAATATCATCTATATCATATTTGGTCTCGAAACTATAATATGAATTATAGTGGACTACTTATTTTTACTACTTTTATACTATAAAAAAATAAATAAATAACATGAACTGCATCCTAAGCCCCACAAGGAAAAACTATTTATTTTATTACGTAACAATGTTAATATATAAAATTTAGGATTGATAATATGAAGCAATTTATTCTTAGAATTTAGAGTAAATTAATGATTTAGTCCTTGAAAAATGCATTTTTTTCTCAATTTAGTCCCTAAAAGATAAAATGTCTCAATTTGGTCCTTGAAGATTAATTCTCAATCAGTTTGGTCTTTTAATTAAAAGGATAGACATAGTTAATTGAGAGTATTATTAATGGAAGCTAACTAGTTGTTATAAGCTAAACTAAATTCTATTTAACTAAAACATATAAATAGTGCATTTTGACAATATGTAATTTGTAAAATTGAAAATAAATCGGGTTTGCAAATTACACGTACAGATATGCAAAAAGTGCATTTTGACAATGTTTAATTTGTAAATTCGATATGTTTTTAATTGTTGAATATGATTGAATTTATCATTTAACATTAGTTAGCAGTTAGTATCCACTAATTCTAATAACTTTCTATCCATCCTATTAAATTAAAGAATAAAGAATCAAACTAACTAGGAATTGATCGTTTAGGATCTAAAATGAGACATTTTATCTTTCAATGACCATATTGAGAGCACAAATATCTTTCAGGGACCAAAGCCTTATAAACTTAGAAACATTGTAAAAGAAAATAAATTGATAATTTGATATAAAGAATAGTTTCTTCAATCTTTGGTTAAAAAAGGCTCCACTTGAAATCAAATAGACAATAACAACAACCAAATCCCTTTCCCACTAGGTGGGGGTGTGGGGTTGGCTATGAAATCAAATAGACACCACAGTAAAATTATAAAAGTACCTCCATATTCTGAAGTATGTCCTTTAACTTCTCGCGTCGTCGTCGTCTTGCATTATCATCTCCATCTCCCCCTTCTTGAACAGCTAACTTGTCACTTTCTACTTCAAGTTTTCCATTACAACTTTCACAATGGAAGTCTTCGTCTTCAAAAGATACCAACCGAAGAGCATCCAAAGCATTGTATCTAAAATAATTCAAATATTAAGTATTAAGGGAGCATTAATATATTTATATGAATAGTATCATTGAGTTTATGACAATGCTATTACAAATAACATCCAAAAAACCTTTTTCCACAATTTGGACATAGATATTCCTGAAGTGTGTTCTTGTTCTCCAATTCATCTTTCAACTTCTTCTTCAAGCGATGCAATCTATACCTAACCACATCATATATCTGCAACGAATTTCATCATAACAATGTGTGTAAAAGGTAAAGCTAGGATTTGGTCAGGGGAAATGATTTTAAAATATTTTCAAAGAAACAAGCAAAATAATATTGACTTCCCCTTCCCTATATAGAACCCCCAAACATCATTGATAAAGCTACTTTCAAAGAAAAAGTGAAAAAGAAAGAGATAGACCTGTGCATAATCTAGACAACAGTAAGAGTGTGTATGCAGCTTGACCTTTTCTTCTCCCTCTTTTGTTGTCTGTTGACCATCAGTCGTAGCAGCCACAGCAGCACTATACATTTTTGCCCCTTTAGCAGTCTGAGAAAATCGAATGTGATAAATGCAAATAAGTACATAGCTTTATAAAATCAATGATAAAGCAAGCATCATCAGATTGAAGTTGAAAATTGTAGACCACTTATTTAACGTATTGTGCAACATTGGGAAAATAAAAGACACTACAGTCATGCATTAACAGAAAGAAATTTGTATAATAGGAGCCTCTGACACAAGCTTTAATGAACCTACTAGCTCTTCTTCAAGATCTAAAATTGTCCAACAACTGACCAAGATGGCCAACTACATTTAGTAGAAGAGAAACTATCATTTTAAAAGAAATCATGCCATCAAGTATCAAGTAAGACAACCAAGTACAGAATGAACAAAAATATAAATCATATCTTGAGAAGTATAGGGAAAAAAAATAAGTTTTACGTATATTTATAAGTGACAGGGAGCTTCAAGTATGAGGTTGAAGGAAAAGATAAGAAACAATCCAGAATAGGTATTTTATGGACTGCCACAAAAAGATGACTAGATAAGACTTAGTGTACAGTTCAGGTAGCAGGAAATTTGATAATAATGAATTGAAATTCTATAGGGTGATATAAGAATCTTATTTCTTGATAATATTGTAAGTTAGACTTTGGTGTCTGATAATAGCGCACAACGATTGATTTAATTAGTATTTTTAAAATAAAACAAGGGACTTCATTATAAACAACACAATCATAGAAATGAGTCAAAAAGAATATGTTGGCATAGCTTAGTCCGTGTAACCAACTCCACCTAGTAAGAAAAAGCTTTATTTGTTTTAGGTGTCTGTTAATGGCAGAGAAAAAGGTTGTTACTTGAGTTATTTAAACATATGAGCCTTCAATTAATAGCTTATGCTTGTGGGATTATAATGATATATGATAAGACATAAGAGCCTCCATGACCAAGTGTAATAGAACTATAGGTGTTTGTTCCTTGTCATCCATCCCTAGTCTGAATCAAGCAGTACAGACTTCACTTCCCTTCTCAATCCAAATGTACCCTAAAATCTTTTCCCCTGTTTTTCTCCTATAGGGTACCATTACAGTCATAAATTACACTGCGCTGAACTGTTAGTGTTTTGTGGTGGAAAATATGTTATACTTAAAATAAGCTATTGACAACTAACTCTGTAATATGGGGACTTGGGCAATGTAGATTACATATTGCAAGAGAAGAATATAATCATTTAAAGATATTTAAGTAAACAAATAAGATTTCATCAAAAAGTAAAAAGTGAACAAATAACATGGGTAAGCACAAAAAACTGATACTTCAGTGTAGACTTTGTTGGACTTCAAAACTGCTAACTAGTGTAATGGGAACATAAAACAGTAACAGTGCACAAAGAGTAAGCATCTTAAGTTCGCCATCAATGCAATAATTACCTCTCTCCTATGATCTCGCGTAATTAACTTCTCTTCTTCAAAAAACCGCAGAGTTCTACGGAGTTGTTTTGTGTGCAATTTAAGGTCCTTCGCCAAGTCTTCTTCTCTAACCCATTGTCGTCTGGACAGAAAAAGATCAACATTAAGCAAAGGCCAACAAAAAATTAAAGTTCAACCAATATTATCTTTTGCAATTTATCAGCAGTACCCACAAAGCGCACAAGAATAGCGGAAAGTAAGACGCTTACTTGATATTTAACGTCCAAAACATTGTCCAGTGTCCCCTGATTTAGGCTTGGTTGGGAGTTTTGAAGAAGGGTGGAGAGATTATTAATGAAATGGAGTGGAGTGAGTTAAAAAAACAATTCCATAATTGGTAGTTTTAAAAAAATGAAGATGGATGTTATTATATTATTAATTGGGTAGAGTGGTTTGAAGTTTGAACAGTAAATTTCAATAATACCCTTGTAATGAAAATTCCTTTAAACTTTTAATATAAGTTATTTTAATCGACCAAACCCATTTTATATATCTTTTTTTCAATTTACATACTTCATAATCTCATGTTTTATTACTGATTTAGTTTCTCTTTTGACCTATTGTTTTCGTTGGTCTTCCCCGCCTCTATGTACATGAACAAACCACCTAAGGCGTGTTTCAACTAACTTTCTATGTACATGACTTTCTCTCTTATGCAATCATTCTAAATTCTTTTTAGTAGTATGACCACTCATCCAAAGCAGCATTCTCTTTTTGAAATAAATTTAAGTAAGTTCAATAGAAATTTGAACTGGTTCTATCCAAAAAAAATAGAAGTTTGAACTGGGAAATGTCATTTTGAAATGGTTAGAGTGGAAAATATAGTTATTTAAGAAATAAGCAAATAAAAGAAATAAAGGATTAATAACGAACTACAAATTTTAAAAATGGGGTGTTGAATGGTTTGGATCCTAAACCATTCCACCTCATTAGTCTGTCTTTTAAACATGGAGTTTTAGAACAGACCACTGTCAAATCATCTCGCAGCCAAGCCCTTGAGCAAATGAATTAGCATTGACATCATAAAAACACTGTCTTTCCTCTATTTTGTACTTCAATTTCACTTGAGAAGTCGAAATCCTTTTATTCTATTGTGATTGCTTTCTTTTTAATTCTCGTTAATCATTCTTTTTATAGAAAAAGAAGTATTATTATTAAGAAAGAAAGAAAGAAAGAAAGAAAATACAGATGAGGAGTACAAGAAGTCCTCTAATCAAGCATAGCAAGAAAACAAAAAAAACCCAATTCTCGTTAACCATACATATCCTTTCAACAAAGAAAGTAAAGGGCGGCTTCAAAACCAGATAAACAATAAGAAAACCAAATGCCGAACCTTGTGAGCGCATCGAGCACTACTACAGCAATTCCCCTGTTATCACTCCTCCCCGTTTTAGGCTGATTATCTCCTTTGCTCGTTAGATCATCGTAGAAGGCCCTCGCCGCTAGTTTAACCAGCCTACACAGATTCACCGAAAAGCATAAGCACATTTTGAAGTCAAAACAAAATCGAAAACCTCACTTCAACTATTTGAAGAGCAAATGGAATAGAAGCAACGAGTTTTATCAAAATTTGCCAATTTGATCGGGAGAGAAAACCGTACTTATTGTAGTGATCGACCATTGAATCGATACGAAAATAAGAAAAATTAGGGTTTTAATAAATCTTCGTCGTCTACAGCGTGCCGTTGCTCTTTGTTCGTCCCTGACATTCAATCGCAGAGAAAAGATCTGAGACCGAAAGCTATCGACGCCACCCTATTAGCGGATTTAATATATATATATATATATATAATGGCTCTAGGCTTTTTATTATTATTATTTTTACAAAATTATATATTGTGTAGTATAAAATATAAAATAAAAATGTGAGGAAATGAGAGAAATAATACAAAATAAATAAGAGAGTGAGGAAATAGATAACTCCTGATATTTAATCCGTGAGTTTGATTGACCAACTTATTTAGATCCGGTTTTTTAATCTTTAAATTCACTCGTTTAATGAGTGATTCGGACCACCCTGTTTTGGTTGTAGTCTATTTTGATAATATTATCAAAAACGTTCTTGCTACTATCACTACCAAAATACAAGACTTAATGATGGTCAAATTAGGTGTCTAACAATGATTGCTACGGTGTCGTTAACTCTAATTAAGGTCATGATTGCCTCTAACGACATTTGTAACAATTGTTGGAACAACTATTATGTCACTAGCTACGATTATAACCGCTAGCTTTTAAAAATTATATTGTACAATACATAATTATTGTTGTCATTAAAATATAATAGCATTTATGATCATCATTAGGTTTACAACGATCACAATCATCCTTTGAGCGCATAATGATATCATCCTTTGAACCCATATTTGCTTGATAATGAAAATGAAAATGCGTTTCACTTTGTAACGTCAGGTTCATGCTCAATGTTGGGGTTTAGTGATATGGGTTTTTATTTTGTAGTGTCACGTCAGCAAAAATCGTTAATTATTTAACGGCGTTAGTGAAAAGAGTAACATTAGTAGAAAAATAAAACGATGGAAGTACAATTGACTGCAAAAAAAATGTTAGGGAGAGATACGCCAAACGTTAAGGTAGGAAGCACCATTTTCCCTTAAAACGATATTTACTTGAATTCTTATAGCTTTCTCTGAGTACAAATACAAATTTATATTATACACAACTGCAATAAATTTTTTTTGTTTCTCACAGATATTCTCTTATTGGAGACAATCATATTTGAGCTAGCTGAGGTCTCATAATGGGGGGTAGAGCTTTCCGAACAGAGGTTTTTCCATACACAAGACTCGAATCCGAGACTTTGGACGTGTTCTTTTGGGTGGAAATAAGGTGGGAGAAGAAAATGAAAAAAAAAAACATGTGGGTCCCACATGTTACCCACTTTTTTATTTCCATCTTGAAAAATGTGTATAATTAAAAAAGAAAATGCAAAATATCTATTATACCATTTGATTTGACACAATTATAATCATCTTTTCTTTTTATTATTTTAATATAAGGGGTAAAGTGAAAATTCTAATACATTCTCATTCCATTTCCATTCTCAACTTTTATTAACAAACACAATAAATGCATTCCCTTTCCCTTTTCCTTTCTGCGTAAAGAACGTACCCTTTACGTAAGGGGAATGGAGTATCTACCACTCCAACCAACCACCTGTTGGTAACTACAATAATATTTGAAGTCATTGAATAATATACTTTCATCAATCTTCCTCCCATTCTACTTCGTCATCACTTTCTTGAGCATTAGCTTCAACGTTCAGGCCATGGACCTTGTAATTCTCACCAGCATTGCCTTTAAAATTCAACCCAAAGCACAAGTGGTTAGACTTGAAATGATAAACAGTAAAAAAACACGATGAGGGTGAAAAGAAAAGGAGGCCCAAAGATAAACTTCTAGAGGTAACAAGCAATTCACATATTTTACCACTTCTCATGTGTAAGCATTAGCATATGGGTTTAGAATATTTGTAAGCATTAGAAGTCAACATATTTTAGGTTATGTTAGATTTCAAGTTAGGTTAAATAATGTGGTCCTAAATCCTGATCATATCAGAATGACCTGATCAATCAATCAATCATCAAAGCCTTTACCCACTATGTGTAATTGGTTATATGGATCAAGCGACGCCAACGTGTTTTATGTTTGCACATTTCTATAGTTAGGCTATTAATAGTTAAATCTATACTAATAGTTTCTCCTTTTGTTTTCTTAGATCTTTCCCTACCTCTTAAGCTATCTTCCGTCTGGTCAAATCTACGTAGAGGACCCTCTAACTGGGTCTTCTTTGTACATGACCAAACCACCTAAGGCGTGTTACAAATAACTTTTCTAAGGTGTTGCCCTAACTTTCTCTGATATTTACCTGAAATTGGAATCTCCACCCACTCAGTTTTGTCGGCTTCGTCTTCGTCTTCGTCACGTTTTGATTTCATGCCAACCTGACGATGGCTATTGTTGCCAAAACGATCCTCAGATATGAGTTTATTTGACAATTGTTCCTGTGCTTTTGCAGCCTCTTCCATTTCTTGTTGCCTCTTGAATAAAGCAGCATAATAAGCCTTAATGTATTCATCCTATAAAAAGACAGAAAGATGATACATATCATTCTCACACTTTTTTGGGTAAGGGATATCAAGTTACAAACAATTATAACACTAAAGAATATGTCAAAGTGGGTTGGCACAAATTGTCAAGGATCCGGAGAAAAGTTTTCGCCTCACCCATGGGCGAGGGTTCGAATCCCCCTAAAGCCATTCAAAATCTTGCTTTGGTGGGCATCCCTTCTCAAGGAGATCCCCTGGCATCCAAGAGCTAGTTGAGTAGCTTCGACACCTGTGCAGTAATCCTTTGGGTTGGGCCTCTGTTGGTCTCCCCAACATGCCATTGGCGCCCTGCCCGGTAGTACTTGGGACTTGGGAGTGCCTTCCCTTACTACCATTTTTTTATAAAAAAAAATAACACCAAAGAATATAATAATTAATATTGTACGTGCCTGTAAACTTTTTTTATCATCATTTTCAACTGTTGATTTCTTGTCATCATCTGAAAACTGTTTTGCAGTAGTGAAAGTTGAACCTTCATCTGTCTTAGTTTCCTGCTTCACTTCCCCACGTTGTTCCTTGGTCAAAGTCATCCCTTGTTTAATCATCCATGGTGGAAAAACCTTTGCAGATGTACTTTCAGGTACCTTTACAGATGTACTTTCAGGCACTGACTTAATGTCCTCTCCTTTAAAGTCAACTACAACCTGTTCACATCCCACAATAGATTACTTAGCATCAATACTTCTAAGGTTGCTGATGTGGCGTACTGAGGTGGACATAGCATTTCTCCTACGTGTCCATCTAAGCTGACGTGTCATGCCACATCATCGACACGTCATCATCCACTATCATATGTGATGATGTGGCATGTCACATCAGCTTAGACGGACACGCCAGCATGCCAAGTCAGCACTTAACTTAAGAAATTGACGGAAGTGGACGAAAGGACCAATTTAGAACTTCTTGCAAACATAATGGAAAGATATATTGCTCAAACTGAAGCAGGAAAATCTTACCTTGGTATCTCCACAATAAGGCATTGGTGTCCCACCATATCTCAAACCTTGAGAAGTTCTAGAATCTCCATTGGCTGCATGCAAAGCAGCTCTAGCTCGAGCTTCCCATTCTTGAAGACTGCCAAATTCTGGAACAGGCAAGTCTTCTACCCGTTTCAGTTGCTCCATTAAAGGCTTGAGCTGTACCTGCAACCAGTTCCATATTTTTTTTAACTCAGACAAGAATAGAATTGTCTTTCTTGATGAATAATTGTATCTAGTTTGAGTTCAACATGCAATGTGAGACATTAGTTAGCATCCATTAATCGTATTGTCAGGTAACTTTTTATCCATCGTATTAATTAAATTGATATATTTTATCTTTCAGTGACCAAATTGAGAACCCATACATCTTTTTGGGACCAGATCATTAATCTAGGGATTGGAATAAAGCCTTTTAGACTCGGAAGCATTTTAAAAGAAAATAAATTGATAATTTCATATAGAGACTAATGTGTTCTATCTTTTAGACTCTCACATTGGTTCGAAAAAATTGGGGTGGATTTCAAATTGGTCTTAATTTGTTTCACATTGGTCCTGTATCTTTTCATCGTGTTTCAGATTAGTCCAGCCATTACAATCCGTCAGTTTTCTCCATTAACGGTGTGACGTGGCACACTGATGTGGCCCCATTCTCTCTCTCCTATCTGTCATAATCTCTCTCCTTGGTGGCTAATAACATGAGGTAGCAATTAAAAATAAAAAACCTCTCTTTTAAAACACCCAAACGACACTGCGTGGAGAAGCCCACCAAATAATCCATGCTTTACAAGTTTTTATTTTTAATTGCCACCTCATGTTATTAGCCTCCTAGGAGAGAGATTGTGACAGATAGGAGAGAGAATGGTTCCACGTCACCATTAACAGAGAAAGCTTACGAATTGTAACGGCTGGACTAATCTGAAACACGATGAAAACGTACAGAACCAATGTTAAACAAATGAAACATTTCCAAAAGAATTGGAAATGAGGTCCCACTTACTTTTTCGCTTTTTCATTCCCATCAACTTTAAAAAAAAATAAAATACAAAATATCTATTACCCATTTGATTTGACATGATTTGACACAATTATAACTTTCTTTTCTTTTTATTATTTTAATATAAGGGATAAAATGGTCATTTTAATACATTCCCATTCCATTTCCATTACCAAACTTTTACTACTAAACATATCAAATGCATTCCGTTTTTCGTTTCTGTTTCCATTTCCATTTCTATTTCTGCCTAATGAACGTGCCCTTAGGATCAATTTGAAATCCACCCCATACTTTTAGAACCAACGTGAGTATTTGACCCTAATTTTTTTTTCCTTTTATTTCTACCTCAGTAAAATTATAAAAGTACCTCCATATTCTGAAGCATGACCTTCAACATCTCTCGTCGTCTTCCTGCATTATCATCATCTCCATCTCCCCCTTTTTGAACAGCAAACTTCTCATCAGCTTCTACCTCTAGTCTTCCATCACAACTTTCACAATGGAAGTATTCATCTTTGAAAGATATCAAATGAAGTGCATCCAAAGCATTGTATCTAAAATCATTCAAATGTTAAGGGAACATTAATACTTTTATATTAATAAGTGTATATATATATATATATATATATATATATATATGATCGAGTTTATGATGATGATTATTGCTTTTATTAGTGAGATCCAAAACCTTTTCCCACAATTTGGGCATAGATATTCCTGAACTGTTTTCTTGTTCTTCAATTCATCTGTAATCAACTTCTTCATGCATTGCAGTCTGAACCTCACCACATCACATATCTGCAAACAGTTTCATAACAATATGTATAAATTGTATGTATAAATTAAAGAACATACAATTTCAGCCCTAATGACTAATATACACTTAAAAAATTTAGGTCAAAACTCTAAATTGGTCCTTTATGTTTGCACGAAGTTTCATATTGGTCCTTTATGTTTCAAAAAGTTTAAATTGGTCTTTTATGTTTGTAAGAAGTTCCAAATTGGTCCTTCTGTCCAAGTCCGTTTATTTCTTCTATTAAGTGCTGACGTGACGTGCTGACGTGGACATATCATCTCTCCTACGTGTCCATTTAAACTGACGTATTATGCCACGTCATCATCTACTATCATATGTGATGACATGGCATGACATGTCAGCTTAGATGGACACGTCAGCACTTAAGTTAAGAAATTGACGGAAGTGGACGGAAGGCAATTTGGAACTTCTTGCGAACATAAAGGACCAATTTAAACTTTTTGAAACATAAAGGACCAATATGAAACTTCGTGTAAACATAAGGGATCAATTTGGAGTTTTGACAAAAAATTTATAATCTATTATAAAATTATGTTTTAAAATTATTATTTCACATTTTCACTATTCTCTATTTTGAGTTAAAAATAAGTAATTAATTATATATATACATAATATTAAATATAAGGTTGGTTTGGTCCAAATGAGTAGAATAGTAGATTATTCTTATCTTTCAAGAAAGGTGAGTGTAATTTTTCAAAACAGATGGGAGGAAAAAGTAATTTACTTTCTAAAATTTTGTCAAAGAATTGAGAGAAATAATATTGACTTCCCCCTTCCCTCTATTGATAAATTATGATAAGTTAAATTCAAGAAAAAGTGAAAAAGAAAGAGACACACATACCTGTGCATAATCTAGACAACAGTAAGAGTGTGTACGCAGCTTCAGTGTTTCTTTTCTCTCTTTAGTAGTCTGAGAAAATCAAACATGATATGATGCAAATAAGTACATCACTTTATAATAATATCAATTATAACTGCAAGCATCATCAGATGACTTTAAGAAGTACAGGGAGCTTCATGTATGTATGAAGACAGAAACACAGATTGAAGGAACAGAAAAGCAACAACAACGGAGCTTCTTCTTCTTCTTCTTTTTTTCTATTAGGTGAGGTCGATTATATATAAGATGATTGATTATATGAATGTTATTTTATGATAAAATTGTAAGTTAGAGTTTGGTGTCTGTTAATAGCGTACAAGGATGAATTTAATTATAAATAATTTATTAAGCTTGATCCATGTAGTCTGCCTATTTATCCGAAAAATGATGTTTATTGTTAGTGTCCATTTAATTATAAATAATTTATTAAGCTTATGCTTTTGGGATTATAATGGTATATGATAAGGCACATGAACCTCCGTGACCAAGTGGGAGAATGATCTTTTTCATTTAGAGAGAGGGAGAGAGGCGTGTTTGGTGCATTTAGAGAGAGATAGAAATAAGGACACCCCATTTGTGGGGCCCAATTGATATGGGATCCACCACTATCTCTATCTCATTAAATGCACCATCTCTCTAAATGGAAAAAATCCATATATCGGACAGTAGATATCCTAGTTTAGATAAAAAAAAATCCATTTTGGACTAAGTGGTATAGAATAATAGGAACATAGGAGTTTGTTCCTTTGACATCCCCAATCTGAATCAACCAGTATAGATCAGACTTCCCTTTCCTTTTCAATCCAAACATATATCCTAAAATATTTTCCCTCGATTTTCTCCTCTAGGTTTCCATTACAGGTAAATTTCACTCATTAGTATTCAGCTTATCTGTTAGTGTGAGAAGATGTTCAGTGGAATAGTAGTACTGAACTGCAGTACATCCCTCCAATAAGATGGTTCTTAATTCATTCAAAATGAGTTTTTATTAATATTAACAAAGAACACTACATGATTGAAAGGATGTATCGAAGTTCAGTACATAATATTGTAGTACTAAACTTTTATCCGTGTTATGCGATGGAAAAATAAGTTTTACTTTAAAATAAGCTATTGATAACTAACTCCTGTAATATGGGAACTTGATGAATGTTACCTCTTTCTCTCTCCTCTGATATCTCATAATGTATTTCTCTTCTTCTAGAAACTTTAGGACTCTACCTAGTTGTTTTGTTTGCAATTTAAGGTCTTTGGCCAAGTCTTCTTCTCTGACCCATTGTCGTCTGCATATAAAAAATATCAATACCATCAACCAAACGACACAACAAAATGGATCTTCTATAATAATTCTGCTAAGATCGCTCGTAAGATCAGGATCGTAGGATCTTACGATCTTGCAAAGCTAAAATCGATCCCAATCTCATGCAGGATGGAAATTTGGTGAGATTGGAGTAGGATCGCGATGATATTGCAAGCAAGATAATAGGATTGTACCAGTAAGATTGTAAGATGAAAGTTTGATTTCTTTTTGTAAGATACACCAGTCTTAGCATTTTGGATATATATATATATATTAGAGGCTTCACATGTATGTACGTACATGTCAATTTTTTTAATTTATAAAATATAATATAAATTATTATTATTATTATTATTAATTTTAAAATAATAAATTAAAAATTAGGAAGTTATTTTATTTGATAACTGTCGTTGTCAATCTCCTTTTTTTTTAAAAAAAAACTATCATTATCATTATTCTTATTTTCTTTCTCTCATAATCTTCTCATATCATATTTTTATTTTTTTAATTAAATTATTTTTTTAAGAAATCATTGACGAAAAGAGTTCAGAGCCATATAAATATACTAGAGGCTTCGCATGCACTTACGTGCATACATGTAATTTATTCTTAAATTTTTTAAAAATATAATATAAAATAGTTATTATATTTTAAAATCATTAAAAATTAAATATTTGATAATTTTTAAATTTTTAAATAGAATTTTTATCATAATTTAAAATAAAAAAATTAAAAAAATGAGAAGTTATGCACTTCTATATTTTATTAGTAACCACCTATCGTCATACTTGTTTTCTCTCTCCCACATCCTCTAATTATATTATTTTTTTGTATTTTTTAATTATAAAATATAGTTATTTTGTGAGAAGTTGGTTATTTATTGGGAAGTTGAGGGGGAAGTTATTTTTTTGGTGTCACACTTTGCTTGTGTGACACCAAAAACTCCAAAACCATATATATATAGATAGATGTGTGTGTGTATTTTTATAAGGTTCAAAGATCTTTTGCCACAAGTCAGCAAATTTGCCTCTTTTCATTACACAACAATTTCAATCTTCCTCTAATAGTTCTCAATTTTTTTTATTTGTTAATTCATTAGCTAGACTTAGCTAATGGTTTTATATTTTTCTTGTTAATTTATTTGAATCAGACATTAATTTAGTGTGCTTTTAATAGTTTTTGCTTATTTAAAAATCTTATATTATTATTTAATTTATATATATTTTTAAATCATAAGTAATAGAATTTTACAATCTTTAATCCAATCTTACGACTGGATCTATTTTATCTCTTTTCCGATTCTCCATAAGATTTTGATCCTAACAACATTGGTATAAACAATAACAAAATCAAAAAGCTGTACCTTGTGAGCGCATCGAGTACTACCACAATGATTCCTCTATTATCACTCCTTCCCGTTTTAGTCCGATTATTTCGAGTGCTCGTTATATCATCGTAGAAGGCTCTCGCCACTAGTTTAACCAGCCTTCACACATTCACCGAAAAAGCATAAGCACATCTTGTAGTCAAAATCAAATCTAAAATATAACTAGAACCTATACTGTACAACACTAAATAATAGAATGGAGAGATAGATCAGATTCAGAAGTGGGCCCTTTACTAAGTGGGGTTCACACGTAGGACCCTCTCTTTGTATATATATCTCTTTTATCTATTATCTAATGCTATACAGCACCGATCGAGAAGCTATATCTTATTTGAAGAACACATAGTATACATAACAAAATTTTTCATTTGATCGAGAGAGCAAACCCTACTTCTTGTAGTGTTCAACCATTGCAGCAATAGGAAAAACAAGAAAAATTCGTGCTGTAATAATATATTTCTTTTTCTACTGCAGGTTATTGTTGTTTCTCTTTGTTCGTCCCTGAAATTCAATTGCATAAGAAAAATATGAGACGAAGGTATATCAATTAAGAGCACTCTTTTTATGAAAGAGATAGGAGATTTAAAATTAAGCAGTTGAAATTAAAACATTATTTTAAAACTTACATGTAATACATAATCGTGTAATGTGATAATCGTCTCTCACATAAGATGAGTGATCTCATTTGATATGCTTGGTTTATAAGATTTTGTTATAATTCAGTTGATTGGTTGATAAATTTTTAAAATATTGAAGAATATTAATTTTTCAACAAATTTTATGTAATTAACTAGGTACTCTATCAATCATAATGGAAGCAAAAATCAAAACTGAATTCGAAAATGGAAAACAAATGTCATGAGAACATAATGAATGAAAGTTTAGGGTAATAAAGTACAATCTAAGAAAGAATTTTTATGAGTGCGCTCAACGAAGGAATTCTTTTAGTGACTTTTTTTCAATCGATCAAATATTGGATGATGTAAATCCAATTTAAAAGTTCAATCGGAACTAATTTAAACCAGATTGGATCGGTTGATCAATTTTCTATATAAAAAAATGAAAACCACATTTATTCTTCGATCTTCATTAATATAGAATACACTATGGTCTCACATCCAAACACAACCTAAATAAAATAAAGATTATAAACTAAAATTAACAATGCAAACACAACAATACTAATATTCATTACAATCATAATAAAATTTAATAATTTATTGCTTTCAAATCTTATGAAAATTTGCAAGAGTGTATATATATATATATATATATATTATTAAATTAAAATATTAATAAATAAATTAGATGGATTGGATAAGATAAGTTGACACTTATGGTCATTAGACCTTATCACAGGCCGCCCTAAAAAATATGGGCCAAGCTTGTGGATTTTTTTGCTCAAAATTTAAGATCGGGCCCGGGCCCCTTTTTTTTAACTAAATATAGGCCGGGCTTGGCCCATATAAAATGTAAAATAAGCTCGGGCCGCCATATTTTTTATCCTGAGATTTTTTTTTTCATTGTGAAAGTTTTTTTGTTTAGTATTTATTTTTCTTTATTTAATAATTTATACTTTAAATAGATAGTGATTTTGATACCATAAACAAATCCAAATTTCAGTGGAGTTAATGAAATTTGCATTTGCTTATATATATATATAATGAAAGCATATATTTAGGCTCATATTTGCATTTTACTGTGTTGGGTATGAGATAGGATCCTCTAAAGTAATTCTTTACATTTTTTGGTGGAATTATGAGAGAGATAGAGATAAGAAAAATATTTTCTTTCTTGATTTTTTTTCTCTCCCAAATTTTCTTCTCTCTACCTCTCTCATAACTCCACCAAGAAATATAGAGAATTACTTTAGAGGATCTACTTTCGCTAGGTCTATCGGCTCCGGACAGGCTTTAAGGCCCATGATCAGGTCTAATGGTCATACATCAACCGATCCAATCATATTGGTTTTGCTCCTCATCCATCCAATTGATCCAATCAAATGTCAATTTTCGTTGAATTTCACGTGGATCAAATTAGATTGAATTGGATTTGAACACCCCTAATTTTCATCATGGTCATAAGAGTACCCATGCCCCACCTATCTATAACAACAATGAAAACGCAAATCGAAAACAAACAAACGGGGAAACAAGTCAAGTTTTGATGATTTTGAAGAAGAATTTGTATTTTTATCCTTTTCTATTACAGATTGTTGTTGCTCTAATTTGTTCGTCCCTGGAGTTCAATCGAAGAAGAAAAATATGTGACCGAGACATATCGATTTATTTGTTCAATCAATATATCACCATCCGACGCGATATTTTATATCGAGAGATATTTAACATTAATTGACAACATCACATCAATCTGTTCAACTAAGTATATCATGCATAGAAATAATTACCTTTCGTAAAGTTGTGTATCTTTAATGTCTAGTCGATCCTCTTACCAATAAGAAGTAGGTTGGAGTGGTAGGTACTCCATTTTCCTTAATCTTTACAGGACCTCAACTCCGATAGAAAAATACTTGTCAAAAAAAAAAAAAGAGAAAGAGTCTAGTCCTATTTTCTACACTGTGTCGTCTGTTTGTTTCTATTCACAATGGTATAATATTTCCTCCTTTTGTTTGAACATGCTTATATAGGGGCCGTGAGACTGTGAGAGTTTTTATTATTTGATTAGGATTAGATTTCCTTGTATTCGTATTATTAAATTTTTTATAAGAACAAATACAATTTTAAAAAAATTTAAATATAAAAAATGATAAGGTGTTATTCATATAATTAAATTATATATTAAAAATAAAATATTTTATAATATGCACTTAAATTATATATTACTAAAAAAAAATACTGATATAATTATATAATTTAAAATATAAAATATATTACAAATACAAATTCAATATTTTTAATTCAAAATTAAATATGAAATAAATAAATTTATTTTATTTTATAAATCAAAATACATAAATTATGACTTCAACTAAATTCATCATAAAAGCCATTATATATATATAATGATTTGAATTGTACATAAGATTAAATTTTATATAACTTAACGTTTTTAGTTATTTTTATGTAAACAAATATATTTTAAATAAAATCTTTTAGTTATTTTTAAAATATAGTATTTTAATTTAATTCAAATTTAATGTAATCAAATTTGTTTTATTGAATAAATAAATATCGTACTGATGATTCCTTTTTTTCTTTTCTTTTCTTTTTAATTGTTTTCTATTTTTCTTATTAGTTTTGACTGTAGGATATGTTTAGGGATGGTAACGGGTAAGGTCTGGGTAGGATACTATATTTCCCGATTCCGGTAGTCAATATTTCTCCCATCCCCAGACCCGTCCCCGACCGGGTATAAAATTTGATGCTCGTCCCCGGACCCATCGAATACTTAAATCCTAGACCCGGCCCCGGCCCCGACCCCGAAAAATTTACTATTTTTTTTACAAAATTTGTTACTTTCATCACAAGTACTTTAATCACAAGTATTAAACACACATTCATAAATTTAATTATTTCCAAATTAAAAAAAACAAACTTCAAACACACAATTTGATATGATATATAATATATTTTTTATATAAAATATTATATATAAAATATTTTTATATATATTAATTATATCACCGGATCCGGGGTGAATACACCCTTACCCGTCCCCGGACTTTTACCCGTTAAAATCTCCAGACCCAAATGCAGACCCATTTTTTCAATACCCATATCCAACGGGTAAATTTTCCAGGGACCTGTTGAGTTCGAGTAAAATTGCCATCCCTAAATATGCCTCCGATGGCACGTATAAAGATGAGCCTCGAATTTGGAGGGTGCAAATGGCAAAACGCATATCAAATTTGTGTCATGCCATCTGCATGTGTTTGAGTAACATATTTGTATACTTTGAGAGTTCAGTTAAATATACTTTCAATATTTTATTTTTTGAGTAATCGAATCATTTTCAACAACGTTAAATAGATAATGGTTGTGGTTTATGTAACCTAATACGTGACAAAAAAATCTGATTGGGTTCATTTATGTCACATCATTTTTTTTCATCTTTTATGTCATCATAAAACGCTACACCCTAACCATCCATCTCTCAAGTTTTGCATAGAATCACTTTAAGAGCATTATTCTTGTCATCATTTTGGTATGAAACTTGACAAATCGATGTATCTTCAATTATTAGTGCCACGCCACATAACCACAATTGTTAATTATTTATTTAACGGTATTAGTGGGAATAATAAGATTGTTTGAAAATAAAACATTCAGAGTATAATTAATTGTAATCAAACGTTAATAACATATTTGATCAAAAGTTCAAATACTGGAAGTACCAAAAATACTTTATTCGCATGTGATTTGTGAACAAAATTATTTTTATAAAAAATAAGAATATTATATATAAACTAAGTTTTCACGGAAGCATAACAGAAGGGGTGTCTCTGCCCAACGTTTTAAAACTCAGGAGGTGTATGTGCCTTTGACCCAAAACTCAGTGAATCTATGTGCATTTTAGCCAAAAAATAATTAATGCTTTGTTGAAAGATAACAAACAGGAGGGAGTAGTTTTCAATTTCATGACATTCTTGAAAATTTTAATTCCAAAAATGTGATGACTAAGACTAAAAAAAATTCTCAAAATTTTTTTTTTAAAAAAGGTGTAACTCTACATTACAAGGGCGAAAAGGGGAAGCAAAGGGACTCTATTCACCGTCCGATCAGAGTCGTTGACGAATGTACGGCAAAAGATTCAACAACAACGAAAGGGCATATCGTCTCCCCACCAGGTGACCCAAACTCGCTTTAGCCGGTGAGATCGTCTATAAATAAGGCATCGCCTAGCGCGCTCAAAGGCACACAGACACACACAGAACTTGTTCTTGATTATTCTTGCTCTCTTCTGGAGCACTATAGTATATATATATATATTTCTCATGGCGAAGCCTCGCAAGCCGAAGAACGAAGATCCCAAGCCCGAGAATTCTGGCGCCGTAGTTCACCACCAGAAGCTCTGCCTCTCCGTCGATATGGATAAGCGTCATGTCTACGGGTTCGTCTCTCGCATTCCGCGTTATTATTTCACTACTTGTTGCACATATAGTTTGTGTTTCCCCGTGTACTGGTTCGAAATTAGTGTTTGCTCTATGGTCGAGTTGTGGATTAGGTTTTTTATTGGTGAGGAATGATGGTGAAACTACCTAATTGATATTGCAGGTATACTGAATTGGAAATTGTGGTGCCCGAGATTGGGATTGTCGGCCTGCACGCGGAGAATATAGGCATCGGGAATGTTTTGGTTGATGGCGAGCCTACGGAGTTTGAGTATTACCCGCATCATCAGCAGCAAGGGGAGAATGAGAAGAGATGGAGCTCGACGTTTTCTCCTAGCTCGGCTGCTGATGTTGCGGGCTCGGTGTATTTGTCTGCGCTCGAAAAGGAACTGGTGCCGAATTTACTAATTAATTGCTGTAAACCTTTTAAGATTGAAAGTGAACAGCAGGAGCAGCCCGTTTCTGAAAATGGGTTTCATTCTTCTGGGGAGGACAAGGACAAGCAGGTTATAGTTCCTTTCTGTACTCTTGTTTTTTCATATGGATACGATTTTTTAATGTGGTATTCTGCTTGGTTTTTCTGTAGAGTTTAACTGAAATACTGCATTTATTTATTTCTCTAGAAATCCATGACTTTGATTTGTTGGATTTTACTCCCTTCCTGCGTTCTTAAATGCATTTATAGATTTTTATTTGAAGGCAGAAAATTGCATATGGTTCAATTCAGTCAAATAGTTTTCTTAGTGTAGCTGATTAGAGGCTAACTTTGCAAGTGGCAGATAATTTAATATATTTTTTGACCTGATCATGCATAAAAAATGCACGAGATCGCATTTATTTGTTGTTGTTGTTGAGAGTTTTCAGTTGATGATTTGTTCAGTATGAAAGTAATCTTCGTTTTAGTATCCATAGCATCAAAAGATTAGTGTTTAGTTAGCATTTAGCATCCTTTCCTAAAACATTGCTGGCAGAATATGCAAAATGAGTTGTTGTGGTGAGGTTTACTATTTGTGTTTTCTCATGTAGGTTGATGTTGGGTGCAGAATGTAAGATTTATTCGCATTGACTATTGGATTGAGAAGGCAGAAACTGGGATCCACTTCAAAGATGGTGTTCTTCATACTGATAACCAGATAAGGAGAGCAAGGTGTTGGTTCCCTTGTATAGATGACAATTCACAGCGATGCTGGTATGAGCTGTTTAACAATCCTGTATATGTGCTTGAAACTGCCTGTCCACATTTTAAAGATAATATTTACCATTTACTGTTACTTCATAAGCTTCAAGTTATTCTTACGATTACTATTTTAATCTTCAGTTATGATCTGGAGTTCACAGTTGCTCAAAATCTTGTGGCTGTCAGCACTGGAAGCTTACTCTACCAGGTAGTAATGATGACCTTAATGTTTCAGTTTGTTTTTTGTTTTAATTTCTGATGCTGAAAACATGTGCAATAGTATTTTGAACAAGCTAATATTTTTTATGAATTGACAAGTATTGCCTTGTTTCCTAAAAGTTGCTTGTATTTCCAATTACAATGCCATTGGAAAATGAATTATAAGCAAGTTTCCCATGGCCTAATCCAAAGGTGGGAAATCATCAAAATGCTTTTTTCTGTTTTGTGAGTTTAATTTTTATTAGACTAGGATTTTGACTACTTTGTTTATATTTAGAAACTATTAGGATGGATTTAACTATTAATAGCCTAACTACAGAAATGAGCAAAGGCAGAACATGTTGGCATTGCTTGATCCGTATATCCGACTCCACCAGTGGGAAAATGCTTTGTTGTTGTTGTTTGATAGTAGAGTTGTTTGAAGCAGTAATCTGTAAAATGGCCTAAAATAAAGACATCGAAGCAAAATGAAAAGCTTATCATTTAAAATCTTGGAAATGATTCTATCCTTCATATGGGTGAATATACACTTTTCCCTTTCCTTAAATATCTTCAAGAAGGAATGTTATACAACTTGCATTGCTGTTAATTTTTATTAACTTGTAGATATAGATGTCATTGGATGCTGATATCGTCTATTGCCCCTTAGAAAATCTGTTGATTGAACCTCGGAAGTAGTTTCTGATTTGGATTTGATGTAGCTATTTCCTTTTTCATTTTCCTTTTTCTTTTGGGACTATGAAATCTGTTAAAAAAATAGAAATGTTATTTTTAATAGTAATTCCAAATCAGCTATACAGGATGGTGTCTGTACTATCTAGTATAATCACTGTCCTATTGTTGATAATAGAAGCAACTATACCACTCTATGGGTGGGATTTTGATTCCTGTCTGGTGTATGATTTGCGGGGATAGCTCAGTTGGGAGAGCGTCAGATTGAAGATCTGAAGGTCGCATGTTCAATCCATGCTCACCGCATGCATCTCTGGGATCAAGGCTTTTCTTTGCTACATTTCCAATCCTTGGGAACTGGCCTAGTTCTGTGGGGCTTTTTGCTTTGGCCTTTGAGGAGTTATCTGTGACAAAATTTGGAGCAGCTTCATATTTTGACTATTTACGTAGAGTAGTTAATGAGGAAAATAGGATACTTACCCTCTGGTGAAAAGAAAATATTGTGATTGATGTCATTATGAGTAAATTAATGAAGTACTGTGTAAGTGGATATGAAAAATCACTTCAATGAAATTAATTGGGCCTCACTTAGTGAATAATTATCTGACGATGATATGCAAAAGTGGAATTTATAATTATTGATGTTGTTCTCCTGTGGTCGATATTATGTGTAAGCTCATAAATAGTAAACTAAGTAAGATCTAAATGATCTACCACATTTTAAGAAGTCACCCCAAGTAAAAACTGATTGAAGACCCTGCCTTTATAGAGATGCACTCCCAAAATGAGATTGGTAATGTTCTAAAGGCGATGAAGTTAAGTCCAATGAAGAGAAGTTTATAAAGGATATTGAATCAGGAGACATGGCCAGGTATTTGGAACAGGGGAATTCATAATGTACATCCAAGTGAGGGAATTTTTTTTTTGAAAAAAGTATAATGATTTGGGTGATTTTAACTACTGCCTTGGTGTAGGATTGTGGTGGGCGATTTCATGGGTGAGGGGCTCCTTCCCTTGGTTAGCTTCTTTTAGAGATGAATGGAGAGGTATGTTGGAAGTTCCATATAACCTGGTTCCCTAAGGCTGCATTTTATGTTCTGGTTACCTTATCTTTTAATGAAGTGGCTATTATGTCTTGCCTGGTCCTGTGGTGCTTGGTTTTCTATAAATCTGAATGATTTGGAGGTATAATGTGTAGAATACCAGCTGACGGCAAGATATTACATAAGAAGGCTTGAATTGTTTTTTTGATAGAAAAAAGAAAAGGAAAGAAAAAGAGATGGCTTGATTTTTTAGTGGACAGCAACCAAGTTTATCAATTGGCAATGAAGAGGCAAATCTATTACTTGCTTTTTGTGCCTAACCAAGGGAAGAACTACTCTGCTCAATGCCCCGTTCACTGTTGTGTTTCTTGAGGAGTTACAAGGTTCTTATCTTATCTGTTTTGGTGTTCAAGGACATGCTAGCACCAGTATTCCGATTATGCTGGAAGGCAAATGAATTAAATAAGAACAAATAGAGGCTGTGGAAAAGCCTTGCTTTATAAGCTTTCATTTGGTTGAATATGTCAAATATTTAGAGGACAGAAAGGTTTACCGAAGGGTTCTTCATCTTGTACTTGGCATGTATTCGATTATTTTAATTCTAGGAATTTCTGTTAGAATGTGATTTTTTTTAATGTAACCGACCCAACTTAATTGGAACAGGCTTTGTTTATTGTAATGTGAAGTTCTTTTTTAATGGCATGAGGTGTCTTCTTGTCCTTTGAAGTGTTCTGTATATGGACATTTGTGATGGATGGAAGCAAATCTTTTATATCTTCAGTTTTATAGAATGGATTAGCCAAGTTAATGTACATTCTAATTGAAAAGAGATGTTATTCATAGTTTTCTTATCTAAAACTTTTGTTATCATTTGTATTTCTTTCAGGCTCAGTCTAGTTGATGTTATATTTACCTTTTACAATTATAATTGTTCAGGTTCTTAGCAAGGATAATCCTCCTCGGAAAACATATGTCTATAAATTGGATGTTCCAGTTAGTGCACGGTGGATATCTTTAGTTGTTGGTCCATTTCAAATTCTTCCAGACTGCCAAATTAGTCAAGTATCACATATGTGTTTGCTACCTAATCTATCAAAGCTACGGAATACTGTGGAATTTTTTCATAGCGCATTCAGGTTGGGCTATACTACATATGTTAATTGCTATTTTCCTGGCATGGAACAGGTTGCTTTCTCTAGAGTTGTATATAATTGATTTTTTTTTTTTTGTTGGTGAACAGCTGCTATAAGGATTACCTTTCTGTAGACTTCCCATTTGACTCATACAAGCAAGTTTTCATAGAGCCGGAGATGGCAGTTTCATCATTAAGCTTAGGAGCTTCTGTTAGTATATTTAGTTCTCAAGTTTTGTTTGATGAGAAGGTTATTGACCAGGTTAGCTCATTATTCTTGTTTTCTTAAATCCATTTCAGTTAGATTCTTCCTGATAGAACATTTTCATATCTTGAGATATTGGTGGAATTTTAACATGATTTGCTTGGAAAGTTTTATGTATTTGGACTTTATTATCTTTATAATAATTAACTTTTGTTTTGGTACTATCTATTGAAAAGTGAAAGCTGAGGAAGCCATTGGTATGGAAAGCTTAACTCAATATATGAATCTCAAGTGCTGGATTATTCTTCTTCTACCTATGACTCATGTCTATATATGTAGAATTTTGAATAGGAAAAATTCTTCCATTCCAAAATTAATTCGATTGCACCTATGGACCTTCGAATTTGTAGACAGGGTTCCTAGTCTAATTAGGAAACAAAATTAATAAAAAAGCTAATCCTAGTAAATTAAATAAATACTTATCCTAATAAAATAAAACTTCCTAAAGATAATATAATAAATTCAAAATTACTAAAGATAATCTAATAAATTCAAAACATCATAATAATCCTATTCAACAATATCACTCTGACCTTGTGGCTTAACTCAAAATATATGATATTATTACATTATTTTTTCAATTGATTTCACATTCCTGCACTTAGTTAGTATGTGAAGCTTGCAGGATGTAGGTCATCTGATCTCTTGTTTTGAGCTGATTGGGATTAACTTTTTAGAAACTTGAATCAGTCTGAAATTTTGGTGCCAGATGGATGTGCTGCAAGTGACTTTGCTGATACTGATTAATCTAACAGACAAATATTCTTAAGTAATAAGCTAAATTTTGAACTGATGTTTTGTATTATTCTCTCTTCTCACCGAGAGATTATTTTTTCATCTTAAAAAAAGCTGAGTTCTAAAGGGGTTTTCTAAGGTCAGTATCTGTTGGTTATTGATTATTGTTTATTAAAACTTTCAACATTTGATGACTTCATTTTTTCTTTCCACAAGGTGCGTCCAATTATTTATTTTGATCTGTCTTTTTACTACGAGTGACTCTAAGGACAAGTGCTTTTGCATGATGATTTTTTCTTGCATGCTTTTTGCAGTGAAGTTTTACTTGTCTTCATGTTTAATATGTGTCCATTAAACTAATTTTCTTTCTTTTGAGCTGATAATTTTTACCTGATTTTTTAATGTACTGCTGATCATTAGTTTTTATTGTGATAGACAATTGATACAAGGATAAAACTTGCGTATGCCCTTGCAAGACAGTGGTTTGGTGTGTATATAACCCCTGAGGCAACAAATGACGGTAATTTAATTGAAGATATTCTTTGCTTGGGTTTTGGTTGTATAAGTTCATAGTTTCTTTTTTGTAAGTTTGGCATAAAATATTTTTCTCCTAACTTGTTTGATTTCTTTTTGTTGTCAGAGTGGCTCTTGGAAGGGCTTGCTGGTTTTTTAACAGATTTTTATATTAAGAAACATTTGGGAAATAATGAGGCACGGTACCGAAGATACAAGGTTGGTATTTATTTTTGGGTTATACAATCTATAGGAAATAATTAGACTGTTCTAGTTATGCTTAAGAGATCTTTACAACGTTTGGTAAATGATTGTGGCATACAGTGCTACTGACCTGTGGTTTGAGTGGATGCATGTCTTTCATAATCTGCTAGGTTGCTGTTTTAGGGGCTCTTTTGCTTTCTATTTGATATAAATATTCTCTTTTCAGTTTCTATTCCTGTATTTGGAAATTTATCTTGCTCTTTCCACACGATGGTGTTTTTATATTTGACAATATAATGACCCTAATGAGGTTTGTCAAATGAATTTCATTTTTTTTGGAATAATTTTTTTTCCTTTTCCACTGATAAGTGTTTTGTGCTTCAAATGTTACTTCTAAATTCACTCATATATCTATTAGGGTGTCTATTTTGCCCCTTTACACATGATGGGATGGGTTGTAATTTATGCCTTGTTCAGCCTGTTGTTTTAATGGGGGTGTAAATGTCCACTATCCAGAGAGATTGGCCAACCTTGATTTTTTGGGAGTTTTTGATTGTTTCCCTCTTCTTTCGTCTATTTTGGAGGATACCCTGTCGTCTTCCATAGATATACTTTCTTTATACAACAATATCTCTTCTTTCATAAGAAAAGCTACTTTTATATTTTGTTTAGTTAATTGCTTCATATCTAGAAGCTGCGCTGAGTTTTTTTCTGAATTCAAAATGTTAAGCTTTAATATTCTGTTTGCATTTTGTTTATGCTCATATGAAAATCATTCTGCAGGCAAATTGTGCTGTTTGTAAAGCAGATAATAGTGGAGTGACTGCTTTGTGCTGTTCAGCTTCTTGTAAGGATTTGTATGGAACACAATGTATAGGTTTATATGGAAAAATAAGATCATGGAAGTCCGTAAGTTCTTTTTCTTGTTTATTAAATATGTCAGTACAATCATCTGTTTTCTTTTTTAGTATGTACTGATATCCTTCATTTTTTTCCTCTAAACTGCGTTCAGGTAGCTATTCTTCAAATGTTGGAAAAGCAGATGGGTCCCGAGTCTTTCCGTAAAGTGAGGGTCCTTTCCATTTCTGATATTTTTCATTTTCCTGGTCTGTTGTGATTTACTTTTTTGCTTTGATTTTTTATTTTACTGCTGTATGCTGATTGCACTGTTTTCCCCCCTGCTGATTACCTCTGAGTTATTGATTTGTTTGTTTTTATCTCTGGTAATTTGTTTTCATGGTAGTGGACTTGTATGGGAGATGGTTGTTGAGTAGAGATTAGGTTGGACATGCGTATTAAAGAATACACAGAACCAATTTGGTTTCACATTGTTTTCTTAACGCTGTCTGTAGTTTTTGTTGTTTGTGACTTTTTACTTTGTCCTGTAGGTTATGTGCTTGAATGAGATCTGAAGGTTATCACTATTGTTTATTTTTCATTTTAACTGCAGATTTTGCAGACAATTGTTTCTCGGGCTCAAGATAAAACGCGTTGTGTAAAAACTCTCAGTACTAAGGAGGTAATTTACTTCTACTACAGTAAATTCTGAGGACTGTTTTTCTGTGCATAATCTCTATAGAATTTTCTAAATGAAATAATGCTGTAAATTGTAAAACACCTCCCATAGCAAATTTATTTCCAGAGAAGTTCATTCATACCAAACAAGTTTGAACTAACGCAGACATTGATTGAGCATTCAACATTTTATTTAGTCATGCTATGTATAATTGTTCAAGGAATTTTTTCTAGTCATTTTGTATGACTATTATGATCACCATTGAGCTGATGATCTATGTATATGTTCAGAATATGGATCTATCTCAAATATAGAATTTATTAGTTTTATCTGGTATTATAAGATGATGTATGATACTGAACTGATATGTTAAACCATCATGTGCTCTTTAGTACTCTCTGTTAGAAGACATATGTAGATGACATGACAGGTCTCAGGATGTCCCTCGGTTTGCATGAAAGCAGAATGGTTGGGTTGCTGATTTTGTTATGTGATTTTGATATTCTCTATGATAATAGAGTAGGGGATTTGTATGTACAAGCTGGGATGTTCTGAGTGCAAAGTTGTGGATATCAAAAGTCTGATGTAGAAAAGAAAATGATGTGGGAGGAAATGAATATGGGATGGTAAAAGTATTTCCTTTCATCAACTGCACAGAAATGTGGTTGGATCCTACTACCAGCTTTTGTTGTGAAATTCCTATTGGAAAAGTAATGCTACCAACTTTTTAGTTACAAAGAGATGTTCAACTCTGTACTGTATAGTAAGTTCCTTGTTTAAAATTGGCTTTGGTGTCTATTTGAACAAAAATTGGCATGATATGTAGAGCTTTTACTGTTTTTGATGGAGTGATAAATTTCTGAGGACTATACAACTTTGTGCATGGAAAGGAGGGAGGGCTTTATAAATTATAATTTCAAATATTAAAGAAGTTGCAATTTGACCTGCTTGAGATAGAGCTTTTGGACTTTGACATAACAAATATGAGCTGGGATTGATAAATTTGCGAAGAAATTGATCTGTACTTGAGAAATATATGATATATCTTTGACATTGCACTCTTACTGAATGTAAGTGTTGCCACTGTAGTTGGCTCTTCTAGTAAAATGTCTTGTGGCTCGTTTGGTTGGTGGATTTATTTTGAGGGAATGGGAATGATATGGTTATATTTGGTATAAGAAAAAATGGAGGGTGGGAAAGGAATGAGATTGGAGTAAAATGACAATTTTATCCTTCATAAAAAATATAAAAAAATCCTAAAGTGGGGGCAAAATGGTCAAAATAAAACCCAACCCAACCCCTCCCATTACCTTCATCCATGGAGGGTTTGGACATTCCCTTATTTGAGGGTTATGTCCAAACCCTTCCAACCATCAAACTTGTACCAAACAAGGGTAACCCATTCCCTTCCATAAAAATGTGAACCAATGTGGCCTTAGTTCTTTGGTTATGCTTTGGGTGATTAATGGGATTTAGTTCTGTTAATATAATGTTGACCTGAAAGTTGTTTTCTGTTTTTTGTTTAACTTTATGCAGTTTCGGCATTTTGCCAATAAGGTTGGAAATTTGGAACGTCCATTTCTCAAAGAGTTCTTCCCTCGATGGGTTGCTTCATGTGGATGTCCTATACTTAGGTGCAACATGAGGACGAGATTTGTTACTCTTCATTTAATGTTGGGATTTCTTTTCTTTCCTTATGCTGATATGGTACTTATTGCTGTTGTTAAGGATGGGGTTTTCCTATAACAAAAGGAAGAATATGGTTGAATTGGCAGTGTTGCGGGGATGCACGGCATTAACAAATTCTAGTGCATCAGTTCTTGATATTAATCCAGAAACTGAAAATCGAGATGGAGATACTGGATGGCCTGGGATGATGAGTATTAGGGTCTATGAACTTGATGGTATGTATGACCATCCAATTCTACCTATGGCTGGGGAAGCATGGCAACTATTGGAAATTCAATGCCACTCAAAGCTTGCTGCTAGACGCTTCCAGAAGCCTAAGAAAGGTTCAAAACCTGATGGATCTGACGATAATGGTGATGTACCTTCCATGGATGTGCGTAGCAGGTAGATTTCTTTCCAGTTAACTTCTGTTGATATTTGTAATCAAAACTCTGACTTGTTCTTTTTGTGATATGGCAGTACCGAATCCCCTTTGTTGTGGATCAGAGCAGATCCTGAGATGGAGTACCTTGCCGAGATTCATTTTAATCAGCCAGTTCAGATGTGGGTAAGGATGATATGATGGCAATAGCGGCCTTGAATTCTTTCTAGTATTTTTATGGGTTCACAATCAACATTTTACTGTGCCATTGCTATACTATAATATTGTGTTTGTAAGCTTATGGGAGGCGTAAGTTCTTGCATACAACAAGTTCTAATTAAGTAAAATATGCAATATTAGCCTTGTTAGAAAAGTAATATTCGCTGTTGATGTTTGTATTTTGTATCTTTTATGTTCCATTCTTATATTTGTTCATTAGTGGTAGTGTGTATTGATTCTATATAAGTTGATATGCTTTTTCAGATTAATCAATTAGAGAAAGACAAAGATGTTATGGCTCAGGCTCAAGCAATTGCAACCCTAGAGGCATTGCCCCAGATATCATTTGCTGTCGTAAATGCCTTAAACAACTTTCTAACTGACTCCAAGGTTTGTGCTTTCAGTACTGTAAATTTTTCTTTTACATAATTCCTTTTGTGTCCACAATTAATGTTTGGAGTTTTTTTCCCCGGGTCATAACTCAAGGCTTTTTGGAGAGTTCGAATTGAAGCTGCCTTTGCTTTGGCTAGTACAGCATCTGAGGTATTCAAATGCTTGGTTATCTTATGCAGCATGAGTTTCTGAAATATCAAGCAATTGCAAAATATAGGCTGTGAATCAAATAGTCCATTCTGCCATTCTGGATCTAACTCTGTTTCTAACTGGAAGTTCTGATAGCACTTAGAAATGCACTCAAGAGATATTGAAATGAACTTGTGTTGGAAAATGTTGAGTGACTGGGTTATTACCAGTCAATTTCATGGATCTAATTAACTAAAATTAGAATCTATTAATTTCTATCAAAAAAAAAAAAAAAAACCTATTAAGTTTTCACTCTGCTGCATATTACAGCATTAGAGATCTGTTGACAAGAACATTATGATAATTGTTTCTTTTCCTTCTTGACATGATAGCAACTTTTGACTTTGTTTCTTTGTGAAGCAGGAAACTGATTGGGCTGGTCTACTCCATTTGGTGAAATTTTATAAGAGTCGAAGGTTTGATCCTGATATTGGACTCCCAAAGTAAGGGTTTTAAAATTGTGCTGTCTCTCTCTCAGTTCACTTAAAATACATGAAGTGACAATGTTTGGTTGTTTTCTACTCTTGCCAGACCAAATGACTTTCATGATTTTGCCGAGTATTTTGTTCTTGAGGTAATGCCAGGAGGTAGGATGTGTATTAAATTATACTTGATGTGATGTGTTTGAAATATGTTATGCTTACACTGCTTCTGAGCCTTTTGTTAAATGTTTTGATGGTCCATCATTGTTGTCCCATTTTTTCTTTATTTTTTTCTTGTTATACTAGTAGTTTCCCCGTTTTTTCCCTATAGAATAGATAGATAAGAATTTAGTTTGGATGTATCAACATCCAAATTGTTTAGTGACTAAGAATATTTGTGCTATTATATTTATCACTTATCCTTAGGGTACAATTTTAAGTAATAAATGGGGACCGTCCTTGTTCTTGCCTCGCCTCATTGACAAGTATCAAACCCCCTCACAAGAACTTGGCCATCTAAAATACTGAAAACATGAAAGTGAAAACTAAGTTTAAGAAACGGAAATAGAAAATGGAAACTAAAAATGTTTTCAGTAACCAAATAAACCCTAAGATTTTGGATAGTTGGTTATTAGAGTGTGCCAGCTTAGGAGGGCAAGAATTCTTTGTTTGAGAGTTTAATTCTTGTTTCTCCCATTCTTAGTATAAAGGGCATTCCAGTGCACAAGGCTCCCACAAGATGGAGTCTAGGAAGGGTCAAATGTGCGCAGCTTTACCCTGCAAGCAGAGAGGTTGTTTTCAGGATTCTCCCATCCTTAGTATAATTAAATTAAATTTCAGAACAAGGGTGGGCTTATGTTTTGTGAGAGGTAAATAGGAAATCATTATTGGGCTTGCACCTAACAGATTATGCTTGGATTGGTCGATTCTTTGATAGTTTGACCTATAATAGTATAGGATTCATTGTTGTATACTAATATTTTAGTGACGTGATTGATCTAAATATAGAAATGAGCCAAGATAGAAAATGTTGGCCTCACTTGATCCATATGGTCGATTCCACTTAGTGGGACAAGGCTTTCTTAGTTGTTATTGAGGTTATGATTGATTTAAGGCTGTGAAACTTAATTGCATTACTGTTGCATTATCATGAAAGTGGGAGTGATATATGTGCAGTTGTGTTGAACATATGAAGTAGAAAACATCTCTTGCTGTGTGTTCTTTTTTTGCATAATAGTAGAGTAGTGTACACTTTAGATATTTCTTTTTTCTTAGTATTAAATGAGTAATTGTTTTGTTAATGCTTTCTTCCAAAATGTCATCAAATGATATACTTCTCACGACTTGAAATAACTTCATAAGATTTTGATTTGCTGATTGCTTGCAGTAACTCATGAAGAGACGTGTCGTGTGGTTTTTCACTTAGTATATATTGATAGGGTTCATTATGTGATGCTATCTATGGATTTCAACATTGAAACATGATTTGACAAAGAACAGTAATGATGCAGCACAGCAAGTTCCATTATTCATTTATTTTCTATTTAAATACACATGCTGTAGATAAAAACATATAATTAGCTGTTCAATACCAAAGCGAGAGCTAATTATTTTATTAGTGATTCTGAAAGTAAGTCTTTACAATGAGAGGTTGGTGGTGGGGAGATTTGGGAGGTGAGTAAGATAGCAAGGGTAGAATTGGCAGTCACTTAATAATAGTTTAATGTTTAGATATACTAATATATAATTTTGATTGTGAACTTGAAGTTAAAAAGGAATTCAAACTTTAAGTTGAAGGACGGGATCAAGAAAATGAAGATGTCACTTGCAAATATTTGGACAAAGAGGGAGGGCCACTTATGAGGGGAGAGAGGTAAAGCTGACATGTTCAACTTTGAACACAAAGCTGGAGGAGAGAAGGTAGCACTTTGTATATGTCAAGGATTCAGTACAAAGGAAAAAAGTAGATGCCCTTCCTCTAGAAGTCTAAGAGACCCCTCCCTTCCTCTAGGCTACTGATTCCTATTGAAAGTCTGTGTGTTCAAAATCTTATTGCTTACATTCTTGACCTTTGTGCTTTTGATAAAGTTGATATTTCTAAAATGGCATGGATATTCTTCTCATATGTAAAATCTTTCTTTTCATAGAAACTCAAAATCTTAAACTCCATTTATGTGGTTTTATTAATTTTCGGACCTTTCAATATTTATTTAATTTGATTTTTTTTAGGCTATTCCACATGCTGTAGCTATGGTCAGAACTGCTGACAAGAAAAGCCCAAGAGAGGCTGTGGACTTTGTTTTACAGTTACTGAAGGTTATTGCTCACCTTTTTTTTTTCCGGCTGCTTGAATTAAGTTGATCATGAGAAACTATGATAACTGCAAAACAAGCACACCATGAAACAAAATCAAATAATCCAATGTATTTACTATTTATTCTATATCATACATATATGTTGAACTTTTTTTATTTTATGTTGCCTTTGAAACTAATGGACAAGGGCCTTATGTTGTGGTATTTGTTTGGAGTGGATTTAGATTTACACATTAAAGTTAAAATAAGTACAAATTTTAGTTCTCGAGATTTTGACGACTGCGACATGAAACATGTGAAATTCATTGGAAATGAACTCAGTTCCCACATAATGCATCATTTTTTACTGCTCCAATTGCCTTAGATGCGTTTACCACTGTAATATTTGATTTTGAAACCACTCATCCTTTGTCAGTGGACTCTTCTTCCCCCTTAGATTTTTAAACTATGCTTTGACTGAGAAGTTTTCTCTCTTCTTCTCTACTAATAAATGTTAAAATAAAAATTCAATCAGAGTTCCATGATGTGCTTGTTTTGCAGTGAGATTGCTATTATTATTTGAAAATTTGCCTCTAAATTTTTGTTACATTCAAATCCTGTTAACTGCATTGTGGCTCATGTTATTTATATCTTACTTGTGACAGTACAATGACAACAATGGGAACCCTTACTCAGACGTGTTCTGGCTTGCTGCATTGGTCCAGTCTGTTGGCGAGCTTGAGTTTGGGCAGCAGGTTGATAATTTAGTTATTCTTTCTGCCCAATGGTTACTGGACTTCTATTGCAACTTTATACTTGATAATATACTGTTCTGATTCTACCATTTGTCCTTTGTCTAATTAGGCTAGTCCGCGAAATTTTGGGCTATCAAATGATTGGGTCAACAATGGGTTGGACCAATATGGGTTATATAACTATTTATGACCAACTTTAATTATTTTGTTGTGTCATTAATGACCCATGACCCATTGACCCTTATTATTAAGGTTAAAACCCAACCCATTCACTTGACCCTCCTTGTGTGTGGGTGTGTTCATATGCGCACACTATTGTGTCTATATTTACACATTTTAATACATATATATCTATATATGCAATTTATATATATATATTTATATTGTGTGTGTGATAGTCCAAGTTCAACAACTAGAAGTAGAAGAAAACCAAAGGAAACAATAGGAGAAACTTTTATGATGGATTTAACTATTAATAATCTAACTATAGAAATGAGAAAAGACAGAACACATTGGCATAGTTTGGTCCATATAACTAACCCCACTTAGTGGGAAAAGTCTTTGTTTTTTTGGGTTTTACATTTGTGTTTTTGTGCATATGCATATTTTCTATGTCTATATATTTTTATGCATGTCTTTATATATATATATATATGATACAAGTATGTATTTTTATATACATGCATGTGTATATATACATACAATTGATTTTATGTGTAGACATGCATACATGTAAATATGTGTACATGTATACACACACACATGTTCTATTATTTTTGTGTATATGTTCATGTGTGTGTATATATATGTTATTTAATGTAAATAACATGTAGAATGAAATTATCATATACAAATTCTTTTTGGGACAAAAAAAACGCAAAGATTCTCATCTTAAAGGTTAGCATAAAATATTGCATTGGATCAAATGTCTAACTTAAGGTTAGCCCAATCCAACCCTCATTTAAGAGGGTTAACAGTTAACTAGAGGGCTTCCCATGCAGGTACCGTGCATGTAATTTGTTTTTATTTTTTACAAAAAATATATAATATAAAATTATTATTATGATTTAAAATAATAAAATATTAAATATTTGATAGTATTTTATCTTTCAAAATATAATATAATAATTATATTTTAAATAATGTATTAAATCATGGGAAGTTATTTATTGAGATTTTATTTGTGAGAAGTTATTTATTGATTAGTTGTTTTTAGTGGGGAAGTTATTCTTTTGGCATCACACTTTGCTTGTGTGACACCAAAAACTCCAAAGCCATATATAGATATAGATATAGATACAGATACAGTTACATGACCCAACCATGGTAGTCAAAGGCGCTGTTAGGCACTAAGGTGAGGATCCCAACCGATGGATCTCTTGCACCATGGCGCCTACTCTCTAAAAAAGGTGAGTGCCTTGGACCCCTTAGTGAAGTAGGTCAGTCAGTTTTTTTTTTTTTTGGTGACAAGTCAGTTTTGATCTATCTAAACTAGAAAAAAAAAAAAGGCCAGTCCAATATTTTAATAGATTTAAACTAGGTTAGTTTTTTAGGTTTAAGTAAAGAAATATTAGAAAACAAAAAGACACAATCTTCTCTTCAACGTAAGGTACAACCTCTTCTATTTTTCTTTAACATAAGACATTAGCTAGAAATATCATGAAACCCAAATACTAGACTGAATGAATGATATAAGTTTCTTTCTTGATACTCTAATGATAAAAAACTAGGAATGTATATATAGCATCACTTAACTACTGGAGCAATACTTGTTTCTTTGGTAATTGCTATTTCTAGAAATTTGTTTCTTATTATAATGCCTTAGTTTGCTCGGGCATGTGCCTTTTTGTCGCCTCTCGCCTAAGGCATTTTAGCGGCTTGGCGCCCTTTGACTACCTTGGACCCAACCCAATGTAATCCATGGGTCAAACTAGTTGGGTTGAGAAGGGTCATCAATTGGTTGTTAAATGGGTCATGGGTAATGGCTGAAATGAATCGGCTCTAAATTGGTGCAATTTGAGCCAGTATGGATGAACCACAAGATTCTACAATTCAGAAAAGTGAGACTGTTTTCTCCATGTTGCCTGGGTTCATTTTGACCCATTGGAACTTGGCTGTTAAAGAGTACATTTTTTTTTCCTTTTCTTCAAATGCAGCCCAAAACTGCAGATGAGATTTGATTTTTTTTCCAACAAAAATATGTAAGATCCCGAGTCTGATTTTGACTGTATTATTGATATTTGAAATTTCTCCCCTCACTGTCTCTGCCATCAGATGCTAGGCTTCCTTTGTAACACAAACTATCTGATGTAGTACCAGTTGGAACAAAATAAGGGTAGGGGTGGGGGAGGGGAGGGGGATAATAGAGAAAGAAGGAGAATAGTAAAGGGGAAAGAAGAGGGAAAGGAGAACTCAACAGTAACAAAAGGGAGTTAAGGAACAAAGAAGGGAAAAGGGAGAAAAGATAAGTCATCTAGGTTCTTCATAACTATCCTCCCTACCTATCTAGCCTCCCCTCAGAAGCTAATGAATTGTGCCTCTGCCAAGTGCCAATTATCACTGTAGGTGAGTGTTCTATTATTTAAATAAATATTTTCTAGAACAGTGAGTTGGTAAGTCACCTTTACCAACAATGACAGTAAGACACCACAAACTTGCAAAGACCGCACATTCCCGAAGAAAGTGAGGGAGTGATAATTTTTTGTTAAAGTGCTGGCTATGACTGTTATCTAGAAAGCAAAGAATATTACTTGGGGCTTCTTCAAAAATTAATTACTTATTAATTTATGATCTATGAGCTCATATATGATAAATGGTCAAGTGCTTTTGTTTTGTTAACACTTGGAGTTAAATTTACTATCTTTAATTACTTTGGTTCATGTTATAGGTATATACAAATTACACTTTTTATATTTCATTATTTTTCAATTTGCTACTCATTCTTACAATTCAATACAATCTACTGTGGAATTTGGTTTTCCGATTTGCAACATGTATCACGATTTGACAACTATATTGTAGCCAAAGACCCATTCAAGTCTCCAAATGAATCAAACCAAATCTACAAATGTTGTATTGAAGTATTAATCATTTCTTCAGTAACAGCTTATTTGTCAGATATTTATTCCTTGAACCATCATGTGAAGGGTGTTACTACCACCTTAGGTTAAATATTATTGTTTAAGAAGTTAATATTATATAATCTGGTATAATTTATATGATCTGCAGCTCCTTTACCATAGTTCTTGCAAATATTAATCAACTTGATTTCATAATTATGAACAATATTGTCATCTTGCTGATTCTACACCTTATGACAGAGTATTCTACTGTTATCATCACTCTTGAAGCGCATTGACCGGCTGTTACAATTTGACAGGTCAACTAACTCTACTAACTCTTTCCATACTGGGTACAGTTTATTTCATCAAATTTAAGTAAATATCTCACTTCTTTGGAAATAACTTGTATCAGGCTGATGCCAAGCTACAATGGAGTCTTGACAATCAGTTGCATCAGAACCTTGACACAAATTGCTTTAAAGCTTTCAGGGTTTATTCCTCTTGTAAGTTTATTCTTATTCTGCATTAAACTGCTCTTTGAAGTTGTGCATGATCAAATGTAATGCTTGAGATTTACCACAGGATCGTGTCTATGAACTTGTAAAGCCTTTTCGGGACTTAAAGACAATGTGGCAAGTTCGAATTGAAGCAAGCAGAGCACACCTTGATCTTGAATTTCATTCCAAGGGAATTAATGCAGCATTACTATTATTTGTCAAATATGTGGAGGAGGAGCCTTCCCTAAGAGGTTGTGCTTCCTTTCTGCAATCATGAATCTATATCTTCTGCAAGAATTCCTCTTCCCTTGTTTTCTTCCATTTTCATCTTATTATCTCCTTGATCATATGTAGGAAAATTTACATTCCTTGATTGCAGGGCAGGTAAAACTGGGTATTCATGTTATGCAATTATGTCAGATGAGAGGTGGATTGAACTCCAATGATGAAATTACAAGCCAAACTTTTGGAGCGTTGCTTTGTTTGCTTGAAGGTCATATATCATTCAATAATGTCTTCCTTCGTCACCATTTGTTCTGCATATTGCAAATACTTGCAGAAAGGTAGGCTTTTATCTATCACGTATCCCTTGTAGAGATGAAAAGTTATTCAAGTATATAGATAAATGTGACTGACACGTTGATTATCCTGTCAATATTTTGTATGGATATTGCATGCCCATGACAGGAGTGATGTGTTAGTCTTAGAGATGACTTTTTTGTTTCCCATTGGAACCAATTAACTCTTATTTTCTTTTCCTTTTGTTTTTTAAAAAAAACAAACTTGGTAGGGAAACTGTTACTTCATTTTTTTCCTCAATATAGCAATCCCCCCTTGCTTCTCCACGTTGTTATAGCTGTATACTTTGGCGATATATGTATTAATTGAATCTATGTTACAAATGCTGTTAGAAAGTTTCTGTAAGCCGTTGTTTGTGAGTAATACTGGTGAATATTCTAAAGAATATAGTTTGGAAGTCCATAATCTTCTTTTTGGGGTATTTGCGAGTTTGTAAGACTTGGATGATATTGCAGTAGTATATTTTTTTGTTGAATATTTACTTATAATTAATGGCTTCTGGTATATTCTTTACTTTTTCCTTGTTTGGTTTATTTTTGAGGAAAGGAAATAAACCCGCTATGAATTTAATCTGTGCTTTTGTCTTCAGACCACCAACTCTACATGGGGTACCCAGAGAAAATAAAACATTGCAAATGAGTCTTGTGGATAATTGCAGCTATCAGAGAAACATACTTGTTCTTGATCCGGAAGGTAAACCTCCTGAACTTCCAAGATCCGCCCAGAACCCGACAGAGGATATGGGCATTACAGAGGGTCTGAAGGAAGCACTTGATGAAGCTCCTAAGGATGCAATTCCTGAAGCTCCAAAAGATACTCATGATGAAAATCCAAAGGAAGCACCTCTTGAGGCTTCCAAAGAAGCACATACAGAAGCACCAATGGATGCTACCAACCAAGTTCCCAAGGAAGCTGATACCGTGTCAAATGGCCAAGAGCGGAAGAAGCCAGTTGTTAAAATCAGGGTCAGGCAATCTTCTGCTGCCAGTCGGGCTGATACTGATAATCAAATGGTTGAACGATCCTTAGGTGCTCGTAACGAAATTGATCGTGCAGCTAGCAGTTCAGTTTCTGTGGATGCACCTCCAAGGAATTTTGGAGAAACTGTGAGCATCAGTAATCACAATGTTGAGGAAGTTAATTCTTGGCATGATCGTGGTTCACGCATGACTGCCAGCATTGGTAGTGCAAAATTTGTGAGTGATGCCGATGAATTGGTCAAAGAACTACAATGCACTGCTGACTCTAGTGTTGTTTATTCACCTCGGCCCCTAGATCCATCGTCATCTAGCATTATCCAGGACAACAATATAGACGCTGATGCACGGCGATTTGTCAGCCTTAGTACTCTTTCAGTTACCAGACCTGATCTTCATGGAGAGTCGTCAGCCCGAGATGTACCTGTGCACGGAAAAGAGAAGAAGAAAAGCAAGGAAAAGAGACGGAAAAGGGAAGACCATAAAGGGCACCGAGATGATCCGGAATATTTGGAAAGAAAACGATTGAAAAAAGAGAAGAAACGCAAGGAAAAAGAGTTGGCAAAACTTCAGAGCCAAGAAGCAAAGAAATCCTTGGTAGAGTTTTCAAGTAAGAACGAACAACCTGAGATGGACTCTGCTCCACCACAAGTCAAAGCAGTTGAGCAGCCCACTGTATCTAAAGTAGAAATCAAAAAGGTTGATACCAAGCCTGAAGCTTCAGAAGGTACTTCTGCTGCACCAAAATTCCGAATTAAGATTAAAAGCCGAGTTATTACTAAGTCATAGAAACTTCAACTTGCTTCTTTATCCATAGAAGAGAGATTGGAATGAAAATCAAAATGCCCTATAATATTCTTTGTTTTGGGTAATATTGTTTATTTTTTCACATAAGGCAGAGTAGGAGTAGTAGAGACAATCAAGGTATTGTTCAAAATTGTTGATTCAATGACCTTTACTTATTGATTGTCCTTTCATGTTAGGAGATATATTGCAAATCACAAGAATAGTATTTGAACTTTAATGGGTAGGATCTTGCTTTTCCAATGCCACTTGGTCCTGTATTTGTATGTGGAGGTACTAAGATAATCAAATCAATCATGCTTACTAATGTGTTTGTATGTGGAGGTACTAATATTCAGTATTGGGGTCCCCAAATTTGTAATTTTGGCTTCAGTTGTACATTTGTAAGGATGTGTGTGTATTATTGTTCTCTGGAATGTTTTAAATATAGTTCCCTCGGTGATTAAGTCAAAGTGATGCCTCGAATCTTTTTTCTTTTCTTTTTTTTTTGTCTCTGAAATATTGTTTCAATTAATCTGGATTTGATCCGTATTGTACATTTGGATATGTTGGGAGTCTTCAAATGAGATAGTTGTAATTACAAGATTTTAAAATTGAAACTTTGCTTTAGTAATATCAAATTGTTTATTACTTGAACTAATCCCTCTTGGTTGCCTCGATTCTTTTATCGAGTCTTTTATAATTAAATATATTACCATTAAACGTCCAATCTAACTATATTCTCGTAAAATTTTTAAACCTCTGTTGACCAATGAATAAAAGTTTAATATAATAGGACTAATAAATTTTTAGTATATTCTTTTATTTATTTAATGACATTTATCAATATTAATATTTGCGTCAATAATTTCACTTTAATTGATTTAAGAATTAAAATTTTATTAATATTAATAAATGATAATAAATAGTACCAAACATCCAAGGAGGGCATTGCTTAAGCTTCATGTTCTATTTCGTTATTAATTCTAGTGGGTCGAAACTGAATGGTAAATTATGCCAACTTCTAAGTTATTTAGGGTTGAGGTCTGGTTAAATATTTCTTACTTTAAGTTTTCTTACATTTTTAAATTTATTTTCTCAAATGAATTATTAAAATATTTATATAATAGAATTACTATGCAATTCCTACGCAGTGTAATTCATTTCTTTGCCATTCCTATGCAGTGTAATCATATAAATGGACTAGTAACATTAATATTGACAAATAATTCATCAATATTAATAATAATATAGTCTTTAATTCATTTGATGTGGGTCATTGCAATTATTAATAACAATTTGGTCATTCATTCATTCATTGTAGGTTCCTATTAGTGAGTCTTATTAAAAAATTATTATTACTTCACAAATAAAACATTTTAAAAAAAATTACATAGAAATTAGAAGAAAATGAATTACACCGGATTCAACGTCTAAAACTTTGCATATAAGAAAATAGATTAATTAGTTTTTGTTTATTTTGTTTAAAAATTTAACTTCAAAATTAGTTTGATTTTATAATTATATAGATTAAATTTGAAACAATAATGCAATTGTTAATTATTTGTTCATAATATTTATTTTTAATTTTTTGTCCAGTCTAAAATTGTCTCGATTAATTCGTCTGGTGTCGCGCACCTAACTATAATAAAAGAGTGTCTCAACAAAAATAATTATATTCACACAAGGTTTCAAACTTGAAACCTCGCTTAAAAGATAAAAAATACTTATCACTTAAATTAATCGTTGTTCATATATTTTATTTTATGAACAGTAAATAAACACATCCGTCCACCACCTCCTCCATCCTCATCAATCATCATTAGTACATCTCTTTAATCAATTGATTTCTAAATCATTTAAGATAGGTCTATGGTAATATGAATTTCTATTAATATTAACAAATAGTTCTATATAATTTTTTTTTTCTTAAGGGTATCCTTCTATTGGAAGCAATCTTGTTCGAGCTAGATGAGATTCCATAACGGTGGTAGAGCTCTCTCTCGCAACAGAAATTTTTTCATATACAAAATTTAAACTCGAGACCTTACTTAAAAAAAATAAAATACATACTACTCCAACTAACCATGTGTTAGATGGCTGTATATAGTTATATATAGATGATCATTGATGAGGTGTAGGTGGAAATTGAATCTCGAAGATCGTATCGAGCAGGAATCAGGGTGAGTATTTCCACAACACACATAAAGGAACTTCAAAAAGTCTGATATTTTAGGCGATTTACTGTGGATGACACCAAATTAAATTCAGCATTTTACGCAAAACACCATTTTCCTGTATTGTGTTCTCTGAAAAGTGAGAAAGTAATATATATATATTTATTTATTTAGATATATATATAGCTTCACTCACATTGCTGATTCTTTTTATCTGCCTACCTAACCTCTTTTTTACTTAAACATAGCAGAGATAGGGTGTGCTATTCGTGCCTCACCTTCTCTTTGCTATTTCTATATATTCTATGCACACGTACGTATACCAACAATAACTCAAAAATTCACACACAAAGAGGGAGGGGGGAGGAAAGGAATATATATACAAATGAGAGGGGTTAGTAATTTGCGGTTTAGTATTGTTTAATTAAGATCTCGAGTTTGAGACCTTGTGTGAATGTAATTATTTTCGTTTGAGACTCTCTCGCTATGATCAAGTGCATGACAGAGTTCGGATTAGTCGGGGCTTTGACGTGCAATCAATATATATATATTAATATGACTTTACAGAATTTTTGTGTTGCAAAAGCGAGAATTGATTCAGTGCTTGGCTCTTCTATGCATTAGTATGATAGACCGACTTTTTTTCATTGTTTTCTTCAATTTTTTTATTTAAATTTGAGAAATTATAAACTTTTTTTAAAGAATATCTTAAATATGAAAGATATATATACAAAAAAAATTAAAAACTTCACGTAAATCGAAATTTACTATGAGTGTATTAGGGACTAATTTTTTAGTCCCTAATAAAGGTGATCCCTAAACCATTCACGGTAGGTCCTTATTTGTGTGAAATTTTTTATTTTTTGTGTATATATATAACTCTTGTTCTTTTAAAAAAGTTTATAATTTTTTAAATTTAAATAAAAAAAAAGTGAAGAAAACAATGAAAAAAAGTCGACCTAACATACTAATGCATAGAAGAGCCAAGCATTGGATCCATTCTCCGTAAAAGCTAGGTGTGACATAAAAAAATAACTTTCTCAACTTTACAAGTATAATTTCCTAATAAATAACCAATTTTTAATAAATAACTATAAAAATTTTCCTTTTGTAGATTTTTTGTGTTACGAAGGAAAAGTGTCGCAAAAAAAAAAAGAACTTTCCAATAAACTAATATATACATAAGAGGAGGGAGGACTTTTTTAAAATTTATTAGTATTTAGTAGGGACCTTCTTGAAATGAATTTTTGTATGAAAAAGGCAAAAAATTTTGGTATGGGAAGCAAATTTAAGGCAAGCTAAATTTGATATATATATAGAGAGAGTAAATTAATGATTTAATTTCTAAAAGATGCATGTTAATTGCCATGTAGTCTTTAAAAGTTACAATATCTCAATTTGATCTCTGACTATGTTTGATAATTAAGAGGAAGAGAGGGAGTGATTGAAATTCGAAACTGAGGGAAAAGGAGGAGAAGAGGAGATTAATCTCCTTTGTATATATATCTTTTAAAATATTCTAAATTAGAGTATTTTAAAATTTTGAATGATAGAAATAATAAAAAATTAATATTTAATCCTCCATCTTGTTCCCAAACAATTGAAGGTGTTTTATTTTTCTCATATTTTCTTTTTTAATACTTAATCTAAATATACTTTTAAAGTTCAATTCAAGGTCAATTTGATCATTTAGTTAATATAATAAATAAAAAGTTAAGTAGTTAACTAACATTAATATTAATAGAGGCTAACCGACCATGTTGAATTAAATAATATTCAACCAAGAAATACAAAAGGTATTTTGGCAATTAAAAAAAATCAAACTTCTCCTTCAAAACATCCAAACGACACCTTGCGAAAAAGCCCATCATCACTGCTTAATAAGATTTTATGACAAATAGGAGGAAGAATACTATCACATCAGTATGCCACATCATTGTTAACGAAAAAAATTGACAGATTATAATGGCTAAAATAATCTGAAACATAATAAAAACATGCTTATAAAACAAATGAAATATTTATTACCCATTTAAAATCAACCCAAAACTCTTAGAATCAATGTGAAAATTTCACCTTTTACTATTCATATTTTATTTGATATGTGATCTGATTTTCATCAAATATTATATGAACGAATATGTATTAATAATACGGTAATGTTATCTACTTTTTATTGTTGAATATGTCTCAAAATTTGTATTATTTCAAATATATATAAAAAATATTTTAATATAAATTTTGAGATAAATCCCGTCTCTAATTTTGATGGGTAGGGCTAGACATAGATATATAGGCTACGTCGGTCATCTTGTCCGTCAAAAGCTGATTAGCCACCACACCACATGCCATTGCCTCCTATTCCTATTCCTATATAAGACAAACTGAATGAATAAAGCAGACACAAGAACAATATTAATTAATTAATTATTTTTTGTTTATGTCCAATATATTCATCAAAATACATATGACAATTCATCTTTTAGATTGAATCCGGTGCAATTCCCTTTCGTGCAATTCCTTTAAAATGCACATTTTTACTTCATTTTTGAAGTACTAATATGGGCTCATACTAACAATAATCCACCATGAATAGATTAGAAACCAAATTATTATCAATATTGACAAATATCATCACCTTAAATGAATTAGGGACCAAATTGTTATTGATATTGAAAAATAGTCTCACAAGGCTATTTAGTGATGATATTTGTCAAAATTGATAATACTTTTGTCTCTAATACATTCATAGTGGGTTATTGTTATAGTAAGTCTGTATTAGCGCTTCAAAAATGAAGTAAAAATATATATTTTGAAGGAATTGTACCGAAATTGCACGGAAGAGAATTGCACTGGATCAAATCTCCATCTTTTATGTACTTAAACGATCCTTTTAACAAAGGAAAAAAATTTTGGTAAGGTTAACCAATTAAAAAAAGACATGTGTCAATTTTTTTCTCAAAATTGACACATATTTTTTTTTATTTGGTTAACCTTACCAAAAACATGTAAGCAACAACATATAAATTTTGTCCTTTTACAAATCATATTTCATTCTCATCCCTAACATGATTGAAGACAATAGTTAGAGAGAATTAACAAAAACTTCTTACCACTTCTACTACACTAGTTGATGGGCATTAATTAATTAATAATGTATATTTGAGGTTGTAGAGGTGTCCCTAATTTAATTTTGAAGGAAAATATCATTTAGTCCCTGAGTTGTTGGTCAAATTATTATTTAGTTCTTGAATTTGAAAAAAAAATACTATATATTCCCCGAATTTGCTACTTCGTCAACTATTTAGTTCCCGAATTTACAACTCCGTCAACTATTTAGTCTCCAAATTTGTAATTCCGTCAACTATTTAGCCCCCAAATTTGCAACTACGTCAACTATTTAGTCTCCAAATTTACAACTCCGTCAACTATTTAGTCTCCAAATTTGTAACTCCATCAACTATTTAGCCCCCGAATTTGACAAAAATACTACTTAATCTCCGAATTAGCAACTTTGTCAACTTTTTAGTCCCCAAATTTGGCAAAAATACTATTTAGTTCTCGAATTTACAACTCTGTCAACTCTAATGGATAAGGTAAAGGGAGTAAATAGTTGATAGAGTTACAAATTCGAAAATATTAATTTTTTCAAATTCAAGGATTAAATAGTTAACAGAGTTACAAATTCATGGATTAAATAGAATTTTTTTAAATTTAAAAATTAAATAATAATTTAACAAATAATTCAATGACTAAATAATATTCTACCTCTTTAATTTTTTTTTTTTTGTTGAGCCAAAACCCTATAGCTTCCTTTCCTTCTAGAGGCTGCTAGTTGTTAACGCAAGTCAAATCTGTACGTCAATACAGTAAAAGTACTGTCTCAAGTGAACATAGCTGGACTTATCAAATTAAACATATATACACGTAATAAATCAGTTTGTAATTATTTAATTATTTATTCAAACAAATTAAATCTTTTTATAAATTAAAATATCTTTCTAAAATTAAAATAAAACAAAATAATAAATTTAAACTCAAAATTAAAATAGTAAAACAAATATTTTTTATAATAGATTTTAATTATTTTAAAAAAAATTATTAATACTTTTAAGGGTATTTTAATTTAAAAAATAAAATTATATGTTTTCTAATCTTAAAAGAGAAGAGAGTATAAATTTTTAAAATAAAAGAGATAAATATATCATTTTAACCTCTTTTTAAAGAAGGAAGGTATCATTTAACTTACTCTATTAACTTTATTTTAGTGCCTAATAATTTTTTACAAAAAAAAAATCTTAAACATATAAAGTGACTAATTAATTTTTTGGAAACAAAAAATTCTTAATATCTAAAGACCTTTTTTTATATTAAAAAATATCAATTTTTATTGTCGAAAGCCTTGATATTTAAACTAATTGTTCCATAACAAGATATAGTATTATTCTCTTAAAAAAAATTTTATATACAAAATTCAAACCTAATACCTTATTTCTGTTGGTAAAGAATATCAAATGTAAATCTTCTGTTTCCTTCTTTTCCTTTTCTCTTGGCATAGGCAACCAGAAAGCATTCAGGGAAAACAGTGAAATACATTAAAAAAAAAAAAGAGTTATTTTATTTTGTTTGGGTTCTTTTTTGGCAAGAAGCGGTTCAAAATAACATATTTCCACTTTTGGAAGCAAAATTTTTTAGGGAAAATGTGCAAATTCTCTGAGGTTAGTTTCACAACACATATCTTCTTCTTCTTCTTCTCTCTCTCTCTCTCTCTTTCTATGATGAGAGAAAATCTAAATCAAATTCATAAGCTATAGTTTATGTGTGAGTGATATACTCAAACTATAGTGATTGATTATATTTCTTCTCATTTATATGTAAGTAATCTCAATATTGTCATTAAATACATTATTGATATATATATATATATATATATATTTGCAGTGTGTGTGGATCATAACCAAAAGTTGATGTGAAGAAGAAGATGAAGATGAAGATGATGAAGAAGAAGAAGATGATGATGATGAAGCCTCTTAGAGGTAATGACATATCTCAAGCTCGAAAATTTTATATATATATATATATATATGCATGAGATGATGAACCTATTTCTATTAAAAAAACTAAAACTTCTTAGAACAAAGGTCACTTTTCCTCTTATATAAAATCTTCCATGCATGAAGCTTCCTTCTATTTAATATGATTATTAATTTCTGTGTTTTTTTTTCCTTTTTTTTTCCTAAGAACTTCTAGTGACGTGGTTTGATAAAGATCAAAACAATTAATAATGCATGATATTTAAACATTAAATTTGTAGTTCTAAGAAAATAGAAGAAGTAGAGTAGTTTGTATAATTTTATATGAATTTTCGGTGATAATATATAAATTTAAATTAGAAAATGTGTATAAATATGGGACACAAAATATGGTTACTTGTTTGTTTTAGTGATGTTTTAAAATAATAATAATTGATTACTGTCCGATTAATCATGTTATATATAATATATGATGATTACATATGGTGAACAATAACTACATATATTTATTGTAAGAAAATATGCATAGGTTGTTTACTCTTATTATCTATATTATAATGTTTCTAATCATTTTATCATAATAAAATATTTATTTTATAATTAATAAAATACATGATGAGATAGAGAATGTATGAAAAAGAAAGTACATATGAAGAATAATTATTAAAAAAATAAATAAGTAAATAATTTTACATGATTTGATTTATTATTTTAAAATATAATAATAGTAATAATTTTATATTTATTTTAAAAAAATTTAAAAAAAAACATGCACAAATATAATACCTTTCTCCATATTGCTTTTTTTCAAAAAAAAAAAAGGTAATACCCTTCTAATCATTTAAGTTTATGCTCATAATCAAAATACTGTCCTGCATGTTTCATTTGGGTAATTTTTATTCCTATATAATTCTTAAATGACTCAATTTTATCTTAGTGTAAACATAAAGGATGAAAAAGATATTTTTACGGCAAAAAAGGGAAAAAAAATACATATATCCCTTTTGTTTTTTGTTTTTTTTTTTTGTTTTCTGAGTCGTTTTCCTTAATTGATAGATTGATTTTGAGGAAGTCAAAATAAAATTAAAAATATTACATTTGATATAACATAAAAAAAATTTAAAATAAAAGATACGAACGAGAACGAGTGGTGGGTGACGATCACCGATAAATTTTCATAAAAACCACCCCAATATCCTCTATCAAAGGGAGACATTGAACCGACAGATAATTGATTAGAGTGATAGATACTCTATTCCTCTTAAGCAAGATCTCGGGCTCGATTTTTGTGTATGAAAAAATCTCTGGTGGGAGAGCTCTTCCCTCGTAATGAGACCTCAGCTAACTTGAACAGGATTGCCTTCGGTATGAGAATACCTATAGAAAAAAAAAAAGGGAGATATTGAAATTACAAACAAGAAAAGTATTTTATCTACTCCCATTCCCTCTCCCATCCTCTTTTTTTTTTTTCAAACCAAACGGGCCCTTAGTCCTTAAGTAGAGGAATTATGAGGGAGAAAGCCCAATGGCAATTGATTCTCCCTTGTAAAAAGATCTGCTTTTGTACATATGTCTGGCCCAAGCCCAAAACATAAATCTGTTTTCCTTTTTATGGGCCCCTTGTTTTCTCTTAATATGGGCCTATTGTTTTCTTGCAATGGACCCAAAGAAAGAAAAAAAGAAAGAAATTGTAATACACTTGTAGTAGGAAATCTAATCATATATAGTATCCTCTGTCCTGAATGTATTTTGTAGGATTCTAGTCATAACAAAATCCTTCAATTACTTTTTGTCAAGAAAACCAAATTGAAGAAATGTTTCAAAACTAGGGTGAAATCTAAAATACAATCAATAATGTGGGAGGGGCATCACATGTAATTTCCCCCTCAGACAATAAGTAAAATCTAGAAATACAATCAATGGGAGGTAGGGGTGATAACGGGTCCATTTGGTTCGGATTTGAGGTAATGGAACCGACCCAATCAAAGTTCCGCGAGTTGGATTGAATTTGACGGGTTGACGGGTTAATCCGACCTAGTGGCCACCCCTAATTGGAGAAGAGGGGCATCACCATTCCCCCCTCAGCCAATCAGGTGTGACATGTGGCAAATCATTTTTTTTAATTTATAGTTATGTCCTGAATTTTTTTAATAACTACATTTTTAGCATGTGTAAAACTTTTATAAATTTCGAAAAATTATAATAATCATACTTTTAACATTTACAAATTTCCACATGTGTAAAATTCTATAATTCAATCTCCAAAATTTATAATAAATATGCTTTTAATATTTATAAATTTCTTAGGTTTTTATCCCTGAATTTATAATAATTATATTTTTAAAGACATAATTGTAAACCTCCAAAATTAGTGCCTCGTGTCACACTTTTATCGGCTAAAACAATCATGAAGATATTTCATAAGTGACAGAAAATTAAAGTTGAGTAGTGGGTAGGGGTAGATTATTAGGTGAAGAAATTAAAAAAAATAAAATGAAAATTGGAGAATAGTACTGAAATGCAATTCTTTTATAGCATTAATGTCTAATAATGGTTTTGAGTCCAAGAGAAGATAAGAGGTCATTTAACATCACCAAAAGGACCACACTGCCCCTACCATTTTCAGTTTCTTCTCTTCTCCTATTAAGTGCTACTAACCTATAGCCACTAGGTGTGGGGATCAAATTAAATAAGGTCTTGCCCTTGAGATTTTTATTTTTAATTTATTTTTGAAGGTTTCCTATCTAAAATAATGATTATGACTTAGTCCATTGTGTATATATATATATATATATATATATATATATATATATATATATATATATATATATACATATTTATCTTTTGTTTTACATTATAAAATAAAGAAAAATTAAAGGCAAAAATATTATTGGTACCTCTATCTAAATATTGGGGTCTTTGTCAATTATATATACCTCAATTGTATCCTTAGTTCTTTAGTTTTTTAACTATAATACAATTTTCACTAACATAGTCAAAAATAGTTAACAGTCAATTTTGAGAAGATGACATAAAAAAAATTGACACATGTCTTTTTTTAATTGGTTAACCTTAAGAAAAGCATGTAAGCAACAACATATAAGTTTTTTCCTTTTATTTATCCACCATTTATTTATTGTCAATTGTACCCCTAATATTTCAATTCTTTTTTAAAAATATTGTCTTTTTCACTAACATCATCAAAATAAATGATATTATCATATTATACATGCGAATGACTAATTAGCCTATAACAATACTAAGTCATATATTTAACCACGATTATTTAACTATATTTATAACTGTGGCTAACCACGTCATTTTGTGTTGAACTCGGGCTCATATATATAGCATTTTATTTATCCACCATTTTTTCACGGTTATATCGTGATTAAACATTAGTTATATATATATTTATATGCAATGAAATGACTTTTTTTTAAAGAATGAAGATTAAATGGTATTAACAGAATATCATTTGTTTTAGGAAAAAACTTAGGTCCATTTCTTTCTGTCCATTTCATCCAATTCCACCAATCATATATTGTATTTACACTCTCTTTCTTCTATGATTGGTCATATAAAAGGTGGTCTCCTATATTTTCTCTCTACTGTGATTGGTCATTTAAACACTTTTTGCCACGTGTCATAATTATATTGGGGAATTGGATGAAATGGACATAAGGAAATGGACCTAAATTTTTTCCTTTGTTTTATTACCTGTGATTCAGAAATATACTATACATTGTGATTCTATTCATAATAATTTAAAATTAAAAAAGATATATGATTTTTTATAACAAAATATATATATATATATATATATATAAATATATATATAAACTAAAGAAGATTTGTTAATCACAATGTATTTTAAAAATATATATGATTGAAAAAAAGAATAAATGAACGTGTAATTAACAATTTTGAAGAAAAAAATAATATTATTAAAAAATTAAAAGATTGAAAGGTAAAATTGATAGCAAATAAAGTTAGGAGGCGAAGTTGATAAAGGTATCAAAGTTATAATATATGATTTGACAATATTATAGGCTAGTTGGACAACTACGTGTACAATGTCATTAACTATTTTGACGATGTTAGTCAAAATTATAGAATTGTTAGAAAATTGAACAATTTATGATACAATTGAAATATTGAATGATTGATAGGGAAAAAATTATAAGGGGTACCAAAAACACTTTTATCCAAAAAGAAAAAGAAGACATAGATATGCAAGAGGTGAAATGCTTCATATAATAATCCCATATATATATATATATACTTATGTTTATATAATTAATTAATTGACATTTAAAAGGTTAAATTAATTTATTAGTCCTTATAGTTTAGTTTAATTTTCAATCAAGTCCTTACAGTTTCAATTTTTATAATAATTAGGTCCTCATACTTATATACTATTTGTAATTAAATCCTAAATTATCGTTTAATCTCTTTCCAATTAATATTTGTGTTTTGCTTTAATGGATCATCCAACACAACATCACTTGCACAATAAATTGCATCCCAAACTCAGATTTCCCATTGCATAGAAATTAGTCATTGGATAAGTGAAATTTATCAATTTATTAGAGAAGACAATACTACAATACAAAATTAATTTGTTCCCTTTTTGTTCAATCACAATTTGAAGAAATATTAGTCGTGTATGTGGTTTGGGATATATTGATATTTGATAGTAGAGCCTAATTATCAATTTTCAACCATATAAACATATAAATTAAACAACAATTAATTAGTTCTAAATTATAAAAGTAGGGACTTAAAATTAATTATAAATTACATGTAAGTATAGGGGACCCAATAACAAAATTGAAAATTATAAAGACCTAATTAAAAATTAAAGTAAACTATAGGGACCAATAAATTAATCCAACATATTTAAAATGGTAAAAAGATCGCATCATATGCCCTTTAATTAGGTACTTATTGGAACTATATATTTTACTTCATCTATGATTTTATATATATGAATAAATTTTATGTAAATGAGTCACATAACTTCTTGATTTTTAAAATTTTTGTTGCATAAATAAATCTCATGAGTTGGAACCTGCAAATTAAATTTAAATGAAATAAAACAAATACAAATTTATTGACCGTAAATAAAACCTAAACTTTAGAGTACTCCTACAATAATTAATCTCTAGTGTCTTCCACTTATCCAATGGTGCATCAATTGAGTGAAAGGCAAAAGGAGTTTGTATGTATGTTCTTAGTTATTATCTCACAAGTTCGATTCTGGACTGGAGAAATAAAAATGGAACATCAATCATTTAAAAGAATCGTTCCAAATAATAAAATTAACGATATTTAAAAAATTAGTTATTATTATTATCAGCTTGTTCTAATGGATATCTATGGTCAGGAGTAATAATAAAAAGGAGCCATCATCCCATGTTCATATGGCTATATACTAACTTAGGGTTTTTTACACACTGTTCATTCTCCTTCCTAGCTAGCTAGGGCTTCTTGTTTCCCAATAGCTTATAAGATGATTTCTGTTTATGGAATATAATTTTGCTTTTGAGGTATATTTGGATTGAATATTAAAGAGAAATAGAAAAAGGGAAGATAAGAGTATTTAGTGATCCTTCCTTTTTAATTGCCAAACATATATATCTTTAATTTTATATTCTTCCGGTCGCATGCATATATAATTAAATTTAAGAATATCATTAATAGTTACTTTAATGACTAGATTATCATTTTAGTGCTTGAAAGATGTAATGTATATATCTTTAGTCCCTAAAAAATATAATTTATTATCTCAATTTAGTTCATAAGAGATGAAAATATCAAATTGAGTACTTAAAAGATAGAATTTGTCTCAATTTAGTACTTGGAAACCCTTGATAATATAACTAATAAAAAAAATTTCATGGACTAAATTTGATATATTTATTTTTATATAAGATACTAAATTAAGATAAACTATATTTTTTTATAAATTAAAATAATAATATACTTTTGCTTAATCAATTCAAAAGAAGCAATATACTATTACTGCCACTTCAGGGAATGGATTTTAAATCTGAGGGAAATAGTTAATTAAAGCTATAAAGTGTACAGTACTATATATATATATACTCTGGTGCATCTTAGGGTTTCAATTATTTATTTATTTTTATTATCCTTTTAGGGCCAATCCCCTTTTCATTTTGGTACTGCTTTTCATCTGTACACCATGAATAGATTAGGGTTGAATTTTTTTCCCCTTTTTCATTTAACTCTTTCATAAGAAGTATATATGAGAGTGAAGAATCCTAAATGAAGAAATAATTAATTAGGAAAGAAAATTCGGGTTATAAACCAAACACAAATAATAATTCTTATATTCTTTTACTTTGTAAAGCTTCTCCTGACTTGGGATAGATCTATGCCATCTCTTGTTTTCGGATTCGAATCAGGTAAAGTAACTTTATGTGAAGTTATAATTTTATTTGATTTATTTGTACTATTAATCGATTGCAATGTAATTTTGTTATTGCCGATCAATGATCCAAATCGATTAAATAAAGTAACTTCACGTAAAATTATTTCACCATATTCATTTCTTTCCTAGAAACAGTCAAAGAAATTTATTTAAAATAAAACATGAGATTTTGCTTATCTATATAGTGATTAAAGTTTTTTTTATTAGTTTAGACTTTAGAGAGTATGTAATAATTTAAAATTAATGAAAAATCAATAAAAACCTTAATTATAAACATACTATGTATAAACCATTTTCTGAGAATACATCTCTCACAATATCATGTCATCATTTGTAAGTGATGCATTATGTTAAGAAAGAAATTTACTCAATGAGAGAATAGTCTTGTCAAGCTGAATTGATTGATTACTATTTGAAAAGTAGCATTAAAATATACACATTAAGGAAATATCTTATGGAATGTAATATATATATATATATATATATATATATATATATATATATATATATATATATTAAAAAGAAAAAAAACTTCTTGTAGCATGTAAATATGTTTTGGATTTATGTTATATATTATTATATTTATTCCTAAATTAAAATTGTGTTTATTCAATCGTCATATTTCAGGGGGGAAAAACATCATATATAATTAATCAGTATATTTTGGCCAACACTTATTTAAATTGTAAGGATTCTTCATTATCATTTTTGTTGACTATTCACAACAACAACAAAATCAAATCATTAAAATCTTTTTCAACCAGTAAAAAGAAAACTTAATTAAAGAGTATCCTTAGTTATACTTGAAGTTTTTCTTCATTTTAACCAAATCCTTCATTGTAGTTTTGTTTTATCTTTTATGTGCTAAATATTTATGTAGTGTTTTTTAATTTAAGCTAGCTACTCAATTAATTTGATTTGTTCTCTCTTCTCTACTAATTTCAGATTCATCAAAAGGATATGAGGAGGGGAAGAGAAGAAGACAAAAAAATCAAGAGACAGAGAGGTGAGTGGTGTGACAATGCAATTAATTAATTTGTCTTGATTTACAAATTATCTCATTGCTTTAATTAGTCCGAAAACAAAGGAATAAAGGTAGCATATATCTGACTCATTTTAGACTTCATTTTGTGAGAGTCTCGTGCACTCGACTCGACCGCACTATTTCAAATTGCTTTTAATAATATGTAAGTGTCCTTTTCCTTTAACTTTATAGTTGTGGAACCAGCCGATGAATCCACTTTAATTTTGCTTTACATGTAGCATATATAATTAATTATAATGATTTGGAATTTTTGTCAAGTGATAATTACAAAATTATATATATGTCATATCTTTTAAAGAAACGCAGTAGTATATATATATATATATATATATATGCCAAATTAAGTTGTTTGACCTTTTTTGATTTTTAGAACTAATAAGGCACACATGAAATTGATATGTGTCATATATGGCAAACAATGGCTCGTATATACACTTGTTAATTGGTCATTCTTGTAAGCTTAGTCGCATAATTATTTTGGTATAATAATGTACCAACAAAATTAAGGATAAAATGCATCAAGAACTTTTGAGTTTTGAGTCAAAGGCATGTATGTATATATACCTCTTGAGTTTTAAAACCTTACAGATAAGCCCCCTGATCTTTTAATTTGGGGCACCCAACACCCTTCTGTTCACATTCAGCCGTTATTATCTGTCACGTTAGCAAATTTTGCAAGAGTATTTTAATCATTATTTCACATTCTAGTGACTCCAAATTGAATGATTAAAGCGATTAAAATATCTTCATAAAATGTGTTTACGTGGCATATTTGGCTGAATGTGGACGGAAGAGTGCTGAGTGTCTCAAATTTAAGGAGTATATATATACCATTAACTTAAAATTCAAAGGATCTAGATGCATTTTAACCTAATATATTGTAGGCTAAAACATACAAAATTCACCCTGTACGTAGCTTTGTGTTGAAAACCTTCTTTAACTATCACACTTGAGTTAGAATTTTGTAAATTTAATTTGACTAACTAAAATGTGCCAAAAAATATATCCTAAACTATAAGTTATGTACTAAATAATCTTCTCGATCAACTATAAGAATAGACCTAGAACTTCATAAAATTCATAATTTGTGCATAAAAAACTTTTCCATTCACTGTTTCATCAAGTAACCCTAACGAATCAGTAATACGAGAAGTGTCATTAAAATTAAGATGTAAACTTTTTTTTTGAATTTTAAATATTGAAAAAAAAATCTGTTAAATGATCTAATGTGTCCTTTCTCCATTAAGGTTTTCATGGATTAAAAAGTTAACAAATCATTTTTTTTTTATAAATTGCCAAATTTAAAGAAAATTTAGGATAATTTATATATGGTTTACTATTTATTTGCATATAATATATATATAGTTCAAGGGAAATATACCATTTTTAGCTTTAATTTATTGGAAAAAACTTAGGTCCATTTCTTTATGTCCATTTCATTCAATTCCCCAATATAATTATGACACGTAGCAAAAAGTGTTTAAATGACCAATCACAGTAGAGAGAGAATATAGAAGACCATCTTTTATATGAACAATCATAGAAGAAAGAGAGTGTAAATACAATATATGATTGGTGGAATTGGATGAAATGGACATAAGGAAATGGACCTAAGTTTTTTCCTAATTTATTTTACTTTGTACAAAAAACTTTCTTCATTACTCATAAGTTTTTCTTCTAAAACCTATAGAGTAGTGACGCATCATGTAAAGTTGGGGCATTCAGTAATTTGATAGTTAGAATTATTATTATTGTTGTTATTATTATATAATTTGCATAATGTCTCTAAAGTTTAATAAAGTTTTCTGTATTTTGACTTTAAATTAATTATAGATTTATTTATTTGATACATCACCATTATATTTTTATTAGATTTTCTGTGATGTAAAACTTAACCGGAAATATTGTTTGCATGCACGAATAACTTCAATTAGTGCAATCTAGTGGAATGAACTAATTTTTTACAACGAGGTGAACTAAGATTTCAATATTCATTGAAAGATATGTCTATATTTAATGTTTGTTAATACTTTAAGCAGAGTTTGTTTTAAGACTATACATATGTGAGAAACAATAAAAAGAAAAGAAAAAGAACTTGAAATTTCTCTTAACATAACAATATCTCTTGGGTTTTAATAGGTATTAAAACAATTTAACTTCAAAAACGAAATTTGTTAGATTTAGCACAAGGACTAATTTTTCATAATATTATAACTTCTATGCCCTAAATTAAACTAGTAGTCTAGTACCAAATACAACTGAATCAAACCTTATTATTATGATAATACCAAACTAAATTGCACCCTTTTTAATTTACTTATAACTAATTAAAGCTCAATCAATTTCCCTCAAGATATTTCAATTTTCATAAATTTTTAAAAGGGCCGGGATATTAGCTAGCTGGATAAAAGTTCAGTACCAAGAGAGCATTGAACTTCGATACCAACTTATACCCGTACTAACAAGGACCCACCTTAAATAAATTAGAGACCGAATAATTAAAAAGATGTAGTGAAATCCGTACTACGGTAATTCAGAACACCTCCTCCAGCTAGCTCATTGTAATATAGTTGCCTCTGATATGATAGTTAGAAAACATTCTAATGAGATGTTGTCAATAACACTAATTGTTCTTAAACTCAACTAACTTCAGAGAATTAATTAATAAATATGGAATTCTGATGAAATTTTTTGTATGTTTGAATGTGCTAGCTAGCTTTATAATTCCAAAGCTTTGGTAATTATTAGTTATTATAATTCATAGCATGACAATATTTATGCCTCTTTGATGATGGTTACAATAATATATATATATATATATGTTGCTGATAATGAAGCATTATATATCTAATTTTAATTTCTTCTCAAACTTTGTTTGGTTATTACTTAGCTTTCTGTTAGCTATGAAAACCTATATACTTGAGCATATCAGAAAGATGTATTATATATATATATATATATATATATATATATATATGGTTTCTCAAATTAGTTTCCTTATTTTAAGAGCCTATATAACTTATCCACTAAAAACAGATGTAATAGCATTTTGAGAAACCTAGGTAGCAATAGCATCATACATTTGAAAAACAAATAGATATATATATATATACACACAGAGAAAGAGAGAGAGAGAGAGAGAAATCATTAGAACACTATTAATTAATTAATTCTACCAGAAAACACAAACATGATTTATGGAATATATTTCTTGTCTTGGTTAGCAAATTCTGTATCTTAGAATTATTAAAGTCTAAATCCTACTGGTAGCTAGCTAGCTGGGTAATTCTTCTGAAACCCTATATATCTGAGTCTGTAAGTTTAATCTCTTCATGGACAAAACTAAATCAAAGTAAAATTTAATTTATTCTTCATGATTCTTTTTATTTTGTTTTTGATGAAGAGTACTCTAGCCATATATAATTAATTAAATCTAGCTGTGATCATGTTTTTTTTTTTTTTGAAAAACCCAATTATATATATAGCACACATGCACATGCATGCACCTAATTAATAATTGTGTTGTTTGTGCCTAAAATTATAACTTGGTCCTTTTCTTCATTAGGAATTTGAAGTACAAGATGTGTGTGTGTGTATATATTGATTTGGAAAGATAAAATATTTCTGGAAATTAAATTATGTAAATCAAGCTATATGAACCTAACTTTCCCAGCTAGAAAAATAGCCTACTTTACTTATAATTTCGTCATCTCCTGCAAAACTGATATAATGAACTATTCACACAGTGTTCTCTGTTACTTACAACTGTTGATGATTCCTCAATTTCCTCTGCCCTTTTCCATACCAATTATTAAGATTTTAAGATTTTAGTTTAAATGTTTTTTATGTTATATATATATATATATATATATATATATATATATATTTATTTATTTATTTATTTATTTACATGCATGCTGCTTAGTTTCATCTGTACTGAAGCTGTTGGCTTGAATGACCTGATAATTCATCTTTTGAAAATTCAAACCCAGGAGGAGTCATTTATAATTAAGGATTAGTTAATTACACATTAAGTGAAATAATTAAGCATATATATATATATAGGATTCTACACGGGAGGATGTTTGGTAGTATGAGAGTACTGAATTCGGTACTCCTCTCCATTAGTTAGAGAAGATGTTCAGTATAGTACGGTAGTACTGAACTTCAGTAGATCCCTCCAATCAGTTAGTCCCTAATCCATTCAATGTGGATCTTTATTATTGTATGTTTCTATAGTATTAACAAATGACACTACATGATTGGAGGGATGTGTCGAAATTCAACTAAACTCTTATCCCATTAGTTACATCCCATTTGTCAATATTAATAATAATTTAGTCTCTACTCCATTCGGGTTGGGTCCTAATTAATATTAACAAATGACATTGAACGAATGGAGGGATGTCCTGAAGTTTCAGTACTCCTGTTGTACTGGACTTTTATCCATTCTCAATAATAGTCCAGTACTACAATCAGTACTCCTTCTACTCGCTACTTGTGATATTTGTCAATTTTAATACAAATTTAAACTCTAACCTATTCAAAGTGTCCTAATTGTGTGAGTTTCTATTAATATTGACAAATAACAAGTAATGAGCGGAGACTAGAGAAAATATGAACTATTCAATAGTTTCGTAATACTAAATTTTTAACTTATCCCTAACAAACATCAAATGCAAATCTTGGTATATATATACAATTTGATGCATAATATTGAATTAATCCAAGATCAAAAGAAATCACAATTAGATTGATCAGTAATTTTTTTTTAATTATTAATGAACATACAGTACTCTAGATCTGTATATGATATATATGTCACTAAGCTGAAATTTAGGTTCAGAAGAGTAGAGATCAGAGCAGACAAAAATATTTGATATATAAAAATTAAATATATATATATTTATATATATAATCGCATACAAGCACAAGAAGAATCCCAAAATATTAATTGTTTCCCCAATTAATTAAGATCCTGGAAAATGGAAATTAAACTAATTAACTAACTAATACCTTACAATTACAATAATGATCAGTGAATCACATACCAAATTGAAAGGAAAGAATCACGTCTCGTCCTCCGATCCTCATCATCACATTGCTGCACTTTTTTTTTATAAATTTATTTATCTCTGAAACATCAAAATCTCTTAGATGTCATATAGTAGGCCTCCCATGGACTGAAACGACTCTGATGAGAATTGCTGTAATAATTAATTAATTAATTAATTAATCAGAAAATTAAAATTACTTTATGATATATACAATTGTTTGCACTTAAATTAGGTCACAAGATGCAGACACAGATATATGTCAGACCAGAAGGTACGGGCCTGATGATCAGGCCTAATCACTCGAGTAATGTCAGGTCGGAATATGAAAACTTACTTCGTGAATTAGGAGTCCGGAGGTATGGAGTGAATTGAAGTACATGGATGGGCTCCAACTCCATTTGTTGATCATAGGCACCACATCATCATCTTCTAGCAGTACACTCCATAGATTCTTCTGATCATCTCTTGCTTGTTGATCAGATTCTGATTCTAATATTTCACCCACATCAAAGCAATTAGAAGAAGGAGGAGGATTCATATTATTCTTCACAATATTAATATTTTGGGGGATCTGCTTCGATCTGCCGCCACCACCACCATTGTCGCCGCCGCCGCCGCCGTCGTCGTCATCGGCACTAGTAATAGTAGTAATTAGTTTCCTTCTCCTCATCGTCATCTTCTCCCTCGTCCGCTCCCTCGCCCTCTCCCTCGCCTTCGCCCTAGACTCCCTTTGCACCCGAGCCCTTCTAGAAACCTTGACTCTCCTCGCCGTGGTGGACGACGGATCTGCCGCCACGTCGTCCAACCCCGACAAGGACGAGCAATTCATCGTCGCGGTCGTGGTGGTGGACGTCGTCGAGGATGTCGTCGAGGAAGTCGACCACCCGCTGTTGTAGTGTAGTGTCATCTCCAAGTTGTGGATTTGTGATTTGGCCTGGCTGAGCAGCCACTCCACCGTTTTGCTTGCTTTATCAAACCCTAGCATGTCCTGGAGGCCAAAGAACCTCCTGGCCACATCCAGGGAGAGTCTCATCCTCCGATCCCTCAGCCCTTTCGCGGTCCGAATCTTGCTGTGCCGATCCGTCTTGTGCTTCGTATTACCACCACCGCCGCCGCCGCCACCACCACCGGTACCAGTACCAGTAGTACCACTACTAGTACTAGTACTATTATTCTTCTTCCAAACACACCTCTCTCCTCCTCCTTCTTTCTTCTTCTTCTTCTTATCATTATTACTACTATGATCATGATCATTATTACTAGGAAACATCAAGGTAGAAGAAAAGGAGGAGGAAGGAGGAGGAGGAAGAATATGATTGGAAGAAGAGAAAAGTGATGATGGTGGTGGTAGTGGTTCTAGTTGTTGGAGGAAGATTGGGTCAATAATAAAGGTATTGCCGTTTGAGGTATACATGTCTTCCTCTTTTACACAACTTAATTGGGAAATTCCATTGCACCCTCTTCTTCTCCTTCTCCTTCTCCAAAAAAAAATTAATTAATTAATCAATGAACGAACCCTAGCTAGCTGCTTTTGTTGCTTTTCAACCATCAGTACACTCTCACTGTGAAAGCTTCCAGTTTGAGAGGACCGAGCCACGTGTCTAGCTGCCTCAGATTCTATCAATGAAACCGTTATATATATAAATGTAGCAAATAAAATTAATTTCTCTGCCCTAGCTACTGAGATATATATATATTAATAGTGAGTTTAATTTATATGTAAATAAATATTAATGTGATCGGAATTTTTAATTGTGTATGAGAAAGACAAGGTAGTAGCAGAGGGAAGAGAGAGGAGTAGTAGTAGTAATAATAATACCTTGGGCAACGAGTGTTGAATTCTGCGGTTGAGAGAGAAATTAGATGGAAGAAGAGAAGAGAAGAGAAGAGAAGAGAAGAGGGTTTGAGTGAATTAAAGAAGGTGGTGTGTGGTGTGGTGTGAGGCATAAAGAAACCCAAGGGGACAATTTATTGCATCCGATCCTCCTCCTCCTATATAGGGCAAGGGAACCCACTTCTTTCTTTTTTTCTTCTTTTAAAAAATTATTTATATATATGTCTATTATAAGTTCCGGTCAAATGTCCATTTTGGTTCTCTATATTTCACCCAAGTTTTAAACTTGTCATTTATCTTTCAAAACTTCTATATTGGTTCTTTATATATGTTTCCCAAAAGTTTTATATTTGTCTTTCAGGTTTCATTAAAGTTCTTTATTGGTCCTTTAGTTTCATTCAAGTTCTATATTGGTCCTTTATGTTTCATTCAAGTTTTATATTGGTTATTTATGTTTCATTGAAGTTTTATATTAGTCATATGTTTCATTAGAGTTTCATATTGGTTCTCTCAGCATAGTTTTATTTTTTGCTTAAACGACGTCGTTTGGCTGTTTTTTGGTGTGTCTAAGGCCACGTCAGCTATTTGATACATGTAGAAGAGATTATGTGTTCACCTCGATATGCCACGTCGACAGTTAACTTAAGAAATTGACGGATTTGGACGAAAGGACCAATTTAGAACTTCTGGGAAACATAAAAGACTAATTTAAAACTTGAGTGAAACATACCCTTAGGGGAAGGGAGGGTTAATCTTCCATATGTCTTCCCCTTGTTTGGGTGTTGATACCTCCTCCAAAATACCCCAATTTGGGGTATCTTGAATTTGTGAAGGAGAAGGATAATGGAGGATTAAGGCTTGATCCTCCATTATCTCCTCCTCCAATTTTCTTCTTCCCAAACAAGGGGAAGATATTTTGAAAGTCTCCTCTTCCCTTCCCTTCTCCTCCTTAATCCCCAATCCAAACATACCCTTAGAGTGGTAGGTACTCTATTCTCCAAGGTTTCGAGTTCGAGTCTTGTATATGAAAAAACCTCTTCTGGGAGAACTCTACGCTTGTTATAAAACCTCAGCTAACTCGAATAAGATTATCTCTAATAGAAAGATATTCATTAAAAAAAAGTTAAATGTTGAAATGGAAAGAACTCCTTATTAAACTACTGGTCATAACAGATTATCTCTTTATAATTGTTATGTTAAGACCTAGCTAGAATCCCATAAAATTTTCAATTTTGGTGAAAACCTTTTATGTTTGATATTTTTTTTTCAAGACCCTAACACTGTTAAAACAAATCGAGTAATATCAAAATGCAAAATTTTTTAAATTTAAGTTTTGTGTAGAAAATATATTTAAAAAATTTGACGCACTTAGCCTCGTTTTGGGTTTTAAATGAAAAAGTTAATGACTAAAACTCAATTTTGTCCCTAACGTCAATTAGCACTTTTGTTTTTCAATTTACTCCTTTACATTCACTGAGTCTCAATTTGGTATTTCATGTTTAAGATTAGTACTAATTTGGTCATATCATTTGCTTAGTTTTAATTATTGATCAATTAAGTGTGCGATTGGTACTAATTTGACCCTCCATTATTCAAGTATTAAAATTACTTAACAAATTGTTGTTATAATAGATGGATCAAATTAAAACTGAACAAATATTATATTAGGGACTAAATTTAAAAAGTGCTACACCTAAGGTTTATGAAATATTTCTTCGTTAATTTTTCTATCCAAAATCTTAATACAACGATGATATGTCAGCAAAATCTCTCAGTTAGAACTTCAGATAAACGGTTACAAATGTAAGAATGTTTTTGCACAATTTTTGCAATTTAATTATTTTTATAATTGAGAAGTTATTAATTATTTGAAATGTTAGCATGTATTTTAACCAAAAATATAATAACAAAAATATGTGAAAAACTAATTGATGTACTTAAATTTATTAGTTGGAAATGAAAATGTGTGAACAGTGGGCTAGTGGTGGATCCAACATGATTTGGATATCTTAAAGTGCATATATATATATATATATATATATATATATATATGATAAAGTATATAAATTATAGGTCAAAACTCTAAATTGGTCCTTTATGTTTGCACGAAGTTTTATATTGATTATTTATGTTTTAAAAAATTTAAATTGGTCCTTTATGTTTGCAAGAAGTTCCAAATTGGTCCTTATGTCCATTTTCGTCAATTTCTTAAGTTAAGTACTGACGTGTCCATCTAAGCTGACTATTATGCCACGTCAGCGCCATGTCATCACATATGATAATGAATGATGACGTGGTGATGATGTGGCATGACACGCCAGTTTAAATGGACACGTAAGAGAGATAATATGTCACCCTCAGAACGTCACGTCAGCACTTAACAGATGAAATAAACGGACTTAGACGGAAGGACCAATTTGGAACTTCTTGCAAACATAAAGGATCAATTTGGAACTTTTTGAAACATAAAAGACCAATATAAAACTTCATGCAAACATTATAAGGGATCAATTTGAAGTTTTAACTTAAATTATACAATTTAAATTGTCGGATGAGATTGTTACAAAGCGGGTACAAATCTCAATTTTTATCTGATAATTTTGATCGTGTACTTCATACAGTTATACCTCACTGGATATCTGGGTCCGGATAGAACAAAGTGGTGGTGAGCACCAGTTCACGTGGCTCGCAGGTGCGACTTGACAGGGAACTCAAACCCTCCACTCCTCAAAACCCAACTTACCCCACAACTTTGCAAATTCCAATTCACAAAGAATTATATGCCGTGTTTGGTATCCACCAATTGGTGCCATATAGAAAATAGAATATGCAGAGAGATTATATTGAATGGACAACTCACTACTCTTTGATATATATATGCCAATATGGAAATTGTAAAATAGGATTCTATTGATTAAAAAAAGGGAAATCACCTATCAAACAATGGAAAACTACTTTCACCATATAAGAGTTATGGGATAGGTTCTTTTTCATGGAATTAATATTTTTAAGACAAATTAAAAATGCTCTTTTCATCAAGAGTATCACTTAAACTCTAAAGTCTAAAGTCTAAACTATAACCTTAAATCCTAAATTCAAATAGAGTATGTTTGGTTGGTTCAAGGGAGGGAAGTGCCTTCACATCACATGGCTCTTTAATTGGTTCCCACTAAAGAGAATATTGCGTCTCAGATACTTTGTAAATTTGCATTGTGGTAAGGATTAAAATGAAATTTTTTTTATTTTATCTTTCATTTATTCTAATTTCATTTCTCTATGTACAAAATATATATTTTTTAAAACTTATTATACTTATTCTCTATCACTTAATTCTACTTTTCCACTTCTTATCAAAATATTTTTCCTACAACCAAACGCTACCTTCCTTGGCACTCATCCTTTAATTTAAATGTTAATTTTAATTCCTCCAAATAAGAATTTACATAAAAAAGACTATTATTAGTGTGGAGAATACATCACATAGTATATTTTTTAAGGGATAAAAGTTTAGTACTACGATATTATTGAACTTTGATACATCTCTACAATCATGTAGTGCCATTTGTTAATGGTAATAGGAATTCACATTAATAAGTGTCACCTTGAATGAATTAGGGATTAATTGATTGGAGGGATGTATTAAAATTCATTACTATTGTACTACTGGATATCTTCTATTTTTTTAAAAATTTACATGTGTAATATTCGTGGAGACAATTGCAATAAAAATATAATAAAAATGGTAAAATAATAAAAATATGTCAAAATTTACTTATATATATATATATATATATATATATATATATATATATATATATATATATATATATATAAAGTTTTATTGTTAATATCCCTTCCTTTTCTCTTAATTGTAAACATCCAAAAAATGAAAAAAGAAAATTCTAATTTCTAGCCAAAAAGAAAAAGAAAGGAAGTCACTGAGATTACCTTCTATGTCTTCATTTTTCTTAGGGTGCGTTTGGTGGCCGAAAGAAAATGAGAAAGGAAATGAAAATGAGAATGGGAATATGTTTACTGTGTTTGGTAGTAAAATTTGAAAATGGAAATAGGAATGGGAATGGATTAAAATTACCATTTTATCCCTTATATTAAAATATTAAAAAGAAAAAAGTTATGATTGTGTTAAATCAAATGACATAATGGATATTTCACACTTAAATTTTTTTAAAGATTAAGCACGGATCCCAAATAGAAAATAGGACAAACCTTCTAGAAATGGAGCCTACAATTTCAGAGGTGAGCCACACTCATTCCCTCAATTCCTCCTTTTCTCCCTCACACAAAACTCCTATCAAACAGCCATTTTCTTCGTTCCCGCTTCCGGGATCTTCTCACTTTCAAAGACACTCTAAATCATAAACCCTATCATAAATCATAAATTCTAACCTCAAACTTTTCTTAATTGTAAATCTCAAACTTTAAATTCTAAACCCTTAACTTTGTTAAATTAGATATCAATCTTTTTATGGATTTTTTGTATTTCTTAATTTATTATTTGTGTTATCAAGAGCATTGTAAACATTAATCCCACTTTACTTTTCCAAACTCCTCCATACCAAATAAACTTGTTTATTTCTTTTTTTCTTTTTGATTCTTTACAAGTATTCTCTTATTGAAGACAATCATGTTCGAGTTACCTGAAGTCCCATAACAAAAGTAGAGTTCTCCCAACAAAATTTTTTTCATACACAAGACTCAACCCCAACCGATACCCTACTCAAAGAAAATGGAGTTACTATTCCAACCAACCATGGTCAAACTTTAATTTGTTTATTTCTAAATTCTATTCCTTTCCATTACCATTCCATTCTCTGTCTTAATTATTTTTTTCATTATTACAAAAGTCATTCTTGCATAACAAATTAACATGACTTTAATTAAGGCTAATACTATTTTGGTCCTCAAGGTTTGCATGAAGTTTAATGTTGGTCCTCAATGTTTCAAAAGTTTAATGTTGGTCCTCAATGTTTTTTTTTTGTCGATTTTGGTCTTTGAGCGTAACACCGTTAACTTTTGCCATTAAATGATGACGTGACATGCTTATGTGACACACCCTCTCTCTACGTGTCATATTTTAATGCCATGGCTTGACACATCACTGCCATGAGATGAAGATGATGATGATGATGAAGGAGAGAAGATGATGATATGGCAATGTGGGGTGACGTGGCAGTGATGTGTCATGCCACGTCATTAAAATATGACACGTATGAGAGATGGTGTGTCACATAAGCATGTCATGTCATCATTTAACGGCAAAAGTTAACGGTGTTACTAGGCGTGTACACGGGCCAGGTCGGGCCGGGTTTTGGCTGGACCCGAGACCCGGCCCGGGTAGTGCCGGGTCGGGTCCACTGGGTCAGCGGTTTTTTTTTTTGAAATTTGAATTTAAGTCATGGAAAATAGAGAGTAGACATGAGAAATAGAGAGTAGACATGAGAAATGGAGAGTGGACATAAAAAATGAGGAGTAATTAATACATGTTGACATTTTGAATAGATTTTTTAAATTTTAAATTGATTTATTACCTAGTTTTTAGGAATAGATTAATAAGATATTAAATAATAGATATGATATCTTATTTTTAGCTATCAATTTTAATCTTTTTTACATATAAAAATACTTAAATAATAAATTAAAAATAACACAATTTTTAAAAATAAAAAATAAAAAATGGGCCTACCCCGGGTCGGGCCGGGTTTTGGGCATCCGGGTCCGATTGACCTGAATGTGGCCGGGTCGGGTTGACCGGGTCACGGGCCAACCTGTACACCCCTAGGTGTTATACGCTCGAGGATCAAAATCGACAAAAAAAACTTTGAGGACCAACATTAAACTTCATACAAATATTGAGGATCAAAATAGTATTTTAACCCTTTAATTAATTAGTAATCTCTCATAATAATTAACCTTCCAAATAAATGCAATTGCATGGGAGTTCATATATTCATCTCTGTCTCTCTGTCACTTTCTTTGTCTGTGGCACACATGCACCTAATTAAGCATTGGGATATCAGTATCACATGCCATCTCCTTTTTAGGGAAGATTCACATAGCACCTAGTATTATAGGAATAGCCATGGAATTATATATTTTAGGTAACGGATATATACCATATATTAAAAAAAAAGAATTAATTAATATGGTTAACAAAAATGTAAAACTTGATAGAATTAGGTTTCTGGTATCATAAAACTATATTCAGAAAAGATTAAAGGTAAATGAATATTAATATTTTGTCTATTTTATATAGTTTAGGTATATCCATTTGTTTCAAAAGAAAATTTTAACAGATTTAATATTGAAAAGAATTTATTCGAATTCCATAGTTAAATTTAAGGATGTAAGGGGCCGTTTGGTTCAATTCCATCGAGGGTGAGAGAATGACAATCATAACAGTAAAGTTAATTTTGTGATTCCTTTTAAATAATAATTTTTAGACGAAGAGTACAATTATTTAAAAGAAAGAGTAAAATTAACTTTTCTAACTCTACCTAATTCTATTTTTTATTTTTTTTCATTCTCTCACCCAGATTTACCAATCAAATAGGCCCTGAAAGTATAAAAGATGTATTTGTTATAAATTATTATAATTTAGGAGTACATATGTAATGTAAGTGAGTGATATATAGTATAAAAGAGAGTATATCCATTTTTCCTTCAATATTTAAAAGGAATGGGTTTGGATATACTGATACAACGATACAAATCTATCGATCGACTGAAGGAACTACAAGACCTTGTTTGGACGGCACTATAACGTTACGTACATCAGTCAGTCATGTCGTCACTAGGGGTGAGTAAAGTACGGATTAGTTCGGTTTTTGACGATTTAGATAACTAAACCAATTCAATTCGATGACTAAAAAAGTCATCCAATCCAATCCGCTCTTTGGACATCAACCGAACCAAAATCGGTTTAGTTCGGTTCGGTTTGATCGGTTTTTTCACAAAATTAAAAAAAAAATTTACTATTTTTTTCTCTTCAATTTAAACATTAAAAAATAAAAATAGTTATTCCTAACCATGAAAACCAATAAACTAAAGTTATTAGTACAATATTTCAACATTACAAATTTAAAATTAGAATTCAACATCATAAAACCATAAAAATCAACATTATAAAATATTTTTAATATATTTAAAAAATTATAATCGGTTGGTTTGGTTCGGTTCGGTTGGGATTGGACCTCATTCATCAACCGAACCGAACCAAATCGGTTGTAAAAAAATAAACCAATCCATCCGATTATGTACTTGGTTTTGATCGATTTTGGTCGATTTAATTTGAATTGGATCGATTGATTCGGTTTGGATCGATTTTACACACCCCTAATCGTCACCCACAAGGCTACGACTAATCGAATCCGTATACTTCGTAATGGCATGTCAATCCACAACGGGATCAGGCACAAAGAAACAATTACCCTCGAGAGATCAATATATATATATCCTCAAGATGTCCAAGTATGATCATTCTGAATTCTCGTGACATTAATGTTAAGGAATTCACCGGAAGTCAAGGAATTAACCGTTTAAGTTCACAAAATACTTAATACATGTTTGGAATTAAGATATATGTTGAGGGTATACATGTCCATTTACAATACCTAGCTATTCCTTTCTTTTAAAATTAGATTCCCTTAGCTTTGACCTTTTTCTTTTTCTGGTATTATGTAAAATTTTCCATGTCTTCATATTTTTAATTACTATTTCTTTTTGAAAGATTTTGAGAATAATGTACACTCTTTTCTAAATTGATATCTGCATGTGTGAATCTAACTGTACATATATTCCAAAAAAAAAAATCATATTCTGGGTTTAACTTTAATTTCTTTTTCATTTTTCTATCTAAGCGAGGAGATTCTTACAAATTAGCTATAATTGCTAGGTAATGTTTATATTATAATTCATTTCTTACACAATATTGAAAAACTCCACCATGTTAAAAATTTTTTTGTCAAAAGTTTTATTTTGATCCTCAATGTTTGCATGAAGTTTAATGTTAGTCCTCAATGTTTCAAAAGTTTAATGTTGGTCCTCAAATTTTTTTTTTGGTCAATTTTGGTCCTCGCGTGTAACACCGTTAACTTTTTGCCGTTAAATGATGATGTGGCATGCTTATATGGCACATCCTCTCTCCTACATGTCATATTTTAATGACGTCGCATGTCACATCACTGCCACGTCACCCCAGATTGCCACATCATCATCTTCTATCTTTCATCAGCATCATTATCATCATCATCTGGGGTGACGTGGCAGTGACGATGTGTCATGCCACGTCATTAAAATATGACATGTAGGAGAGAATGTGTGCCATATAAGCATGCCACGTCATCATTTAACGGCAAAAAGTTAACGGTGTTACGCTCGAGGACCAAAATCGACCAAAAAAAAAACTTTGAGGACCAACATTAAACTTTTGAAACATTGAGGACTAACATTAAACTTTATGCAAACATTGAGGACCAAAATAATACTTTAGCCATTTGTTTTATGAACTTAAATTTTATATTTTGTAGGATAAATTACACATACCTATCCTAAATTTTGTCTTCAATTGCAATGTCCCAATTAATTTATGTAAAAACAATTTATCCCGTAAATTATTAATTTGATAGTAATGTTTCCGATCTAATTGGAGAAAGGAGAATTTTGGTCCCTTAATTTTGCCTTAGATTTTATTTTAATTAAGTCCCTTAAATTCGATTGGTGCACATCACTTTGATTATTTAACTTTGTCTCAAGTTTCTTAAGTCTAATTGATATCACTTGGGTCCCTTAACTTTATCTCAAGTTTCATTTAGTTCCTTTAAGTTTATTTTGTGTCACTTTAGTCCCTTAATTAATTTTGAAAAGTAAATAAATAATTTTCTAACCACTAACACTGTTAGTTTACTTGATAGAAAATGCTGACTCAAAGTTCATTTTAATATTTTTACACCAACTCTCAACCTATTAATCTATTACATAAATAATAATAATAATATCCCTAGATTTTTCATTAATATACTTGATGTTAAATTTCATACTTGGTATATGACAAAGGTATCTACTACCTACATCCATTAATTTTAATGAGGATGAAAAAGAAAAGAAATTATTTGTTGCCCATTTAATTTTAGTGTGTATATTAGATACCTCTCACATCTCAAATATGAAATTAACAGCAATATCTCTTTAATTATTAAAAAAGAGTCTGGTTGGTCTTTGAAAAATACTAATAAAACTAATCACTTGCATCGTAACAAGGATATAAATAAAATAAGTCGTTTATTAATAGCTCGAATTCTCAGCTCGCATATAAGAGCTTGTTCAAGATCGTTCATCTATTTGATGAATCGAGCTTAAATATTTAAGACTCAACTCATTTAGTAATGGTTCGTTTAAAAATAAAATAATATAAAAATATTTTTTTTATCTTACATGTATTATTATATTTAAATATAGGGTAAATTACAGCTTGTCCCCCTGTGGTTTGGTCTAAATTCAGTTTGCCCCCTGTGGTTTAAACTGTGACACTTAACTACCCTGTGGTTTGGCTTAAAATTAATGTGTCCCCTGTGGTTTAGAGTGTGACACTTGACCCTCTTGTGGTTTGTTATGTTATCACTTAACTACCTTCTATCCAAATTTTAGTCAAATTAATCATCATTTTTATACTTTTAATGTTTAAAATTTGTTATTCAACACTCTAGAATTATAAAATAATTCAAAAAAATTACTATTAATATAAAAATAAAATTTAAATTTTAAAAAATCAATAAAATAATTTAATATTTATTGTTTACTCCATTGATTATTTATATTTAGTTATTTATTCATTTTATTGTTATTTTTTATCTTTAATGTTTTAGAATTATTAAATCAATCAAAATAAAATTGTAAAAGAATAATATAATACAAATATATAACTAAATTTAAGTTTTTTTTATTGTTCAAGTTCGGAACATACATACCTGAATTGAATGTTAACATTATTAAGCTTAGAAACTCTAACATTAAACAATAATTTTCTTAAAAACGTATACAATTTATCCAATCATATAAAGTTAATAGTGTACCAAAATAAAGTGACAATCCAACTTCATATTATTTTAAAGATAAAATAAATATAATAATTAATTAATTAATAACTAAATATAAATAAATAGGGTTTGAAAGTAGAAGATTAGGGTTTATTATTTAGAGGAAAGAAAGAGTTTGAAGGAAACACTAAAATGAGTTGAAAGTAGAATATTAGAATTTATTGTTATTATTTTAGAGATAAAATAAATATAATAAAATAAATAATTAATTCAATTATTTTTAGGTAATTTCTTTTATAAGTTATATAAAATATTAAATTTTGAGAAAAAATAATATAGGATAATTAAGTGATAACATAACAAAGCACAGGGGGGTCAAGTGTCACACTCTAAACCACAGGGGGCCACATTAATTTTAAGCCAAATCACAGGGTAGTTAAGTGCCGCAGTTTAAACCACAGGGGGTAAACTGGATTTAGGCCAAACTACAGGGGGGCAAACTGTAGTTTACCCTTAACTATATAATGAACATTCGTTCTATCACACACATATAGATATACTAGAGGCTTCGCATGCACCTTCGTGCATACAATTAGAATTATTATCATAATTAATTAGAATTAAATGATGTGAAGTTCTTTACTTTCTCATTTTTTTAGTAACTACCATCATATATGTTTTATCTCTCCCACTACCTTCCATTATATTTTTATATATCTCAACTTCCTCACTTACTTTTCCTCCAATCAAATTTTTTTTTGTTATTTTTTAGTTAGAAAATATGACTATTTTGTGATTCCAATGACCAGAAGGGGTTACAGCCATATTAATATAGATATTGAATTTGTTATGTTGTTATGTACAAATATCTTTTATTCAATAAAACATATATATAGAAGGATAAAATTCATAAATTAATATAACATATAAGTTAATTTTCTCATATATATATATATATATATATATATATATATGGCTTTGGAGTTTTTGGTGTCACACAAGCAAAGTGTGACACCAAAAAAATAACTTCCCCTCAACTTTCCAATAAATAACCAACTTCTCAATAAATCTATATCTATATTTATAGCTATATTTTATAACTAAAAAATACAAAAAAAATATGATTAGACGATGCGGGTGAGAGAAAATATATTATATTTTTTAATATGATTAGAGGATGTGGGAGAGAGAAAATAATATGATTATATTGAATTTTTAATGATTTTAAAATATAATAACTATATTTTATTATATTTTAAAAAAATTTAAGAATAAATAACCAACTTCTCAATAAATCTATATCTATATTTTATAATTAAAAAATACAAAAAAAAATATATGATTGGAGGATGTGGGAGAGAGAAAACAAGTATGATATGTTATTACTAAAAAAATGGAGAAGTGCATAACTTCTCATTTTTTAATTTTAAATTATGATAAAAATTATATTAAAAAATTTTAAAATTTTAAAATATTTAATTTTTAATGATTTTAAAATATAATAACTATTATATATTATATATTTAAAAAATTTAAGAATAAATTATATGTATGCACGTAAGTGCATGCGAAGCCTCTAGTATATATATATATGCCTTTGGAGTTTTTGGTGTCACACAACCAAAGTGTGACACCAAAAAAATAACTTCCCCCTCAATTACTTCTCAATAAATAACCAACTTCTAATAAAATAGCTATATTTTATAATTAAAAAATACAAAAAAATAATATGATTGGAAGATGTGGGTTAGAGAAAGACTTGGACAAGTGTTCAGTTCACGCACGGTCTGATCGGTTTAACCGGATAATGCAATAAATTAAATAATAATATTAATCATTCTATATATATAAAATGACAACACTATATATATTTTTATTGTGGTTTTAGAGATGTATTTAGCATGCATTTAGTCCATTGCTATCTCTTAGGCAAGTAAATGGACTAAATACATCTCTTAAAACAAGCTTTCATAATAATCAAATTCAACATTTCAACTCTCAAGTTTTAATACACATCCTTTTTTTTTTTAAATTTAAAACCTGAATCACTGAATTGGGCTATAAAAAAAAAGAGTTGGACCGCCGGTTCTTAATCGGTTGATCCCAATTAAATTCGGTCCACTTCAATCCAATTGTTAGTTTGATTTTTTGAGTCTGGCCAACTTGCTCTAGTGTCTGGTTCATAGTTGGACCAGTCGGACCATTTGGTCCAAACAACAATGATCATGATTTTTTGTTTATTTTAAAGCTTGGACTCAAGTTCTCGAGCTTGTCTGATTTTAAATGAGTCAAACTTAAATATCTAAAGCTCACCTCAACTCGTTTATAACTCTAATTGCACAAGTCTAATTTTTTTTCTGGGACAAGTTTTGTATTGCCTTAGCTTGTTCAATTTCAATAGGGAGGGTTCAACGGTATAATTAAAGAAAGTTTGTTCAATAACAAATATTAGCAATTTAGTATTGTTTAAAAAAGGAATCAAATTAAAATAAATTGTATCTTGAGATCCCAATTTTAATTTACTCTAAAAATTGTGATTAAAAAAAATACCCAACTCGTATATTTATTCTAACTAAAAAAAGAGGAAATTAATATTTTGATCCTTCAAAAATCTAATTTATTTTAACTTTATTTTTAAATAAAATATGAAAATGATAAATTTTAGTTATTAAATATACAATTAATTTTTATTTTATCCTTGAAAATTTTTCTTTTAATTATGGTAATGCACATACTAAAATAATACAAATTATATCTTTGATGAATTAAATTTAAAATTTTCATCTTTAAAAATTAAATTGAAATAATTTACATATTTTAAAATTTAAAGGTTAAATGTTCATTTTGATTCTCTATGTTTCATCCAAGTTTCAAATTAGTCCTTTATGTTTCAAAAGTTTTAAATTAGTCATTTATATATGTTGCACAGAAGTTCTAAATTGGTCATTCCGTCCACTTCTGTCAATTTTTTAAGTTAATTGTTAACGTGACGTGCTGACGTGTCATGCCATATCATTGCCACATCATCATTTGCATATGATTAATATAAGGTGACGTTGCAATGACATGGCAATGACGTAGCATGAGACGTCAGCTTAAATGGACACATATGAGAGATAATATGTCCGTCTTAGCACGCCGCACGTCAGCACTTAACGGAAGAAATGGACGGAAGGACCAATTTGGAACTTCTAAGAAACATAAAGAACCGATTTAAAACTTTTGAAACATAAATGACCAATTTAAAATTTGAGTAAAATACATAAAACCAAAATAAACATTTAATCAAATTTAAATGATCGGAACTAAAATAATAATTTATTAAAACATACGAAAGTAGGAAAGTGAGAGGGTGATAACCTCCACGTGTCTGTGTGTCTAACCCTAGCTAGCTAGAAAGCTCAAAAGACAGTAGTGAAGTACAATTATTATATTGAAACTGAGTGTGATGCCTGCAATAATCTCTTTGACCGGAAAAAGACTCATACATATATATGCATGTATTGTTTTACTTTTACATTATATTATATATATTTATATGCATCAATAATATTTATTTATTTAATTGATTATATAAGTTTTTTTTGGACTTTAAACATAAAAAATTAAAGAAATATTATTAGTAGTTAATATAAAAATAATATTACCAATACAAATTTCCTTTGACTGTGAGGATATCCTTTTCATCAAAAAAGAGAAGTTCCAAAAAACACACACACACACTCTCATCACTATCTCATTCTCACTCTTTTTTTATTGTTCGTGTCTATCTATATATATCTATGATAGTCTATTTGGAATATATATATATATATATTGTGGTTGAGAACTTGAGATCCAAGATCCATATACATTTTCAGGTGAGTATGATTATATTAAGGTGTATGAAGTGTATGATTTAGATCATTAGATACGAGTGTTGCAGTGTAAAAATAATACAAATACTAATTTTCATCCGATGACATGAATTGTGCAATTTGTGTACTTATATTTTTTGCGGATTCAAATCCCGTGTTTCATTATATGTTCACCTAATTACTATCTACTTTTTATTGAAAGTAAATTACACTTTCCTCAGTTGAGAGAGATTCTTATATTACATTCTTCTCCCTTCTATTTTAAAAATCTACATTTTTTTTGGAAGATTAAAAAAACCTATAATTTCACCCTTTTTACTAAAATAACATTATTAATTTTTCTAAATTAATTATGATAATTATAAGAAATTTTAAAAAAAATATTTCACAATTTTGTATTAAAAAATGATTATTTATTTATTTATTTATTTAAAAATTATTTTTATATTAATCAAATACATATTTAATTATATAACTAACCAAAAAAAACAAGAATGTTTTGATTCAAAATGGGTAAAATTAGGAGTATAATTTACTCTTTTTATTATATTCTTTTCATCCATATATATATATATATATATAGCTGAAATTAAAGCCTCTTTATAATCTCTCTCTGGCCATGAAGCATGAGACATATACAAAATTTCCCTTGTGCTAGCTAGCTAATATCTATACATATAGTACCACGTACTTCCCACTGTCAATACCACAAAACCTTATTTGAAAATGGTAATAATAGAAATAGTCTCAAACTATTCCTCACTTCCTCTATTATATATGCACACCAGAAAATCCACCCCCTCTTATAATTATTTCTTGCTCTAATTATTTTCCATATATACATGCCGTCCTCCTCAAAACTCTCTCTTGTATATAGCTATACACCTAAAGACTAAAGAGGCTTGTGAGGCCACTTATGTGTACAATAGGACCACATTGTATATATATGGCAAAGCAATTGTATTCTAGGGTTGCTTTCAAACAGTAGAGACAAGTATTATGACATGAAAGCAATCATGGTGGTGACAACACAATGCTTTGATCATGAGAGCACCTAAATGTAAGAGTCAACTTTTTGGGGTGAAAAAGGTTAATAATTTCACCATTATTCTCTACAAGATTATAATATATCTTATATTTTGATCCCTAAAAGATTAAGACGGTACGGTAAAGCTTGTTAATCCGTTATTAACTTGACTTGTTAAATGAAAAAACACTGATTTGGTCCCTCATTTAATTTTTTTTTTTGTTATCCGTCCGGTCTTTGAGACACTGTCCCGACTAATTTGAATTCGACCCGAGTCGCGCACATGCACAAGTCTCGAACCCCAAACTTGAGACCTTAATTAATACTTAAGCAATATACTAAATCAGTTACCACTTGGACCAATCCCTCGTGGGTAGCATTTATTTTAATTGTGTCTATATATTGGTATTTCATTTTTAAATTTATTATATTATATTTAATTTAAAGTGTGTATACTTTTTTTGGTAGAATTAAAGTATATTTGAATTTCATTTTGGTCGTCAAGAGCATATATTTTAATTAAAAATAGAATTTTGCTCACCATCCTAATGAAACTCAATTACTCAACCAATGAGAGAACTTTTAGGTATTAAAAATGACTATTCTTATTGATTTTTCACTAAGTTCAAGTTACTAATTTTTTTCTCAACCAATGAGAGAAGAGACCTTAAAATCATTCTTAAGGCACTGATTAGCAAAACTCTTAATAAAAATAAGGTTAAAATTCTATTTTGGTTCTCTATCTTTCACCCAAGTTTTATATTGGTCATTTATCTTTCAGTTTTTATATTGGTCATTTCGTCCAATTCCGTCTATTTCTTCCGTTAAGTGCTGATATGGCGTGCCGAGGTGAACGCATAATCTCTCTTACGTGTATCAGATAGCTGACATAGCCTTAAACATATTAAAAACACCCAAACGACGTCGTTTAAGCTAAAATGAAACCATACTGAGAGAACCAATATAAAACTTCAATGAAAGATAAATGACTTATATAGAACTTTAATAAAACATACGGGACCAATATAGAACTTTAATAAAACATAAAGGACTAATATAGAATTTTAATAAAACATCAAGGACCAATATAGAACTTTTGAGAAACAAAAAGGATTAATATAGAACTTTTGAAAGATAAATTAAAGGACCAATATAGAACTTTTGAAAGATAAATTAAAGGACCACTATAGAACTTGGGTGAAAGATAGATGACCAAAATGAGGTTTTGACCTAAAAATAATAATGAGTTCAACCAATTTTTTTATTGCCCGCACCTGGTCTCTAAGCTACTGCCCCGACTTATTCGAACTTAACTCGTGTCGCACGCTTGACTATGGTGAGAGAGTCCCAATGGGGATAGCTGCATTCACAAGATCTCGAATCTCAAATCTAATTTAAAAGATATCAAATCGTTTACCACTTAGACCAACCCACTAATTTAATTATGTTTTTGTTCAAAATAGTTGAATTAGTAAGTATAGTATTAAACCAACTTTTCAGTACACTTTAGCCCAATCATGTAAAAGAAATAAAAAAAAGTGGTTTTTGGATTACGGATCTCCTTTAGGTGATCCAATTCCGTCGGCCCAATTTACTTCAAAAGAACTCTTCTGCGTTGCCGAAGACAAAAATATACTTACCACCAGTCGGCGCGTGGGAGGCACGCGCACCTCAAAATCCCGCCAGTATTTCCCGCCACCAGCATCACACACACACACACACACACATATATATATATCTATATATATTGCTCATTCTCACTCCAAAGTTTCAATCGTCGTGTTTTGTGTTCCTGCTTCGAACTCCAGAAAACCCAAATCGCAGCCAGCCATGGATGAAAGTCTCGATGAGCAGAACAAGCTTCCTGAGCTCAAATTAGGTATACTCATTCGTAGTACTTATTTTCGTTGTAATGGTGTTAGTTGGAGTTTCTTGATGATTAATTAGTTGATTTGTTTGTTTCTAGATGCTAAGCAAGCTCAAGGGTTTCTATCCTTTTTCAAAACCCTGCCTCATGTAAGTACTTTCATTGTCGGGAGTCTGTTGTAGCATTTCTGGAACCATTACGGACCTGACAGTTTAGGGTTATCAGAATTTTTTTTTGTAGCTCTCCCTTTTACTTTGTGTTTATTGTGTTTTCTTTCTTTCGTGAAGAAAATCATTATCAGTATACTGTTTGTGAAATTTCAAGAAATTTGTTATTTAGGAACATGAGGATGGGGATAGGTATAAAGATGGAAAAGAAAAATAATCAGTTAGAAATAACTGATGAATGATGATTAAACATAATGAAAACTACATTTAACTAGTAAGACTGAAGAAGGACCTACAGATGGGTAGACGAACTTTTTTTTATTGGGGAAACTACATTTAACTCCTTCAACTATAACTTAATTATAACTTTGGCATATCAAGTTTTAAATGTAAGACTTTCCTCCCTAATCCATTGAAAAAAGTGAAAATATTACATATAAGCTAAAACTAGCCTCTACAAATTATATTATTGTCATGTGATACCTTGAAATTTTGGGAAGGTGATGGAATTATAAGATATCATGCCATGTGACAACCTTGTGAGTTTTAGGTGTTAACTTTAATAGATATGTAACATTTTCAATTTTTGTACTAGGGGTTAAGTGTCGCAGTTTTAAAGTTAGTGTACTGAAGTAGTAATTAAGCAATAGTTAACGGGTTGTATGCAGTTTCTCCTCTTTTTATTCTCTCTTACGTTAATCTCTTGGTTTTGACACACTATTTATTGGCACTAATCATTTACCATATATTATTTTAATTTGCATGTCTGTTACAGGACCCAAGGGCAATTCGGTTTTTTGATCGCCGGGTAAGTTTATGGCAGGTTGTCTTTGTCATATTAGATTGTAAATGCTTAGTAATGACTCTGCTCAGCAAATGGTATGCATATCCGAAATGTTTGAGAGGAAGCTTGTGGTTGCTGAAGTTTCACTATGTCTTCTTTCTTTTATGGATTGCCTAATAACTGATTGATATTATTTAACTGGATTCCTCCCCCTTCTTCTCACCCACACAATCTTAAATATTAGACTTTCTTGTTTCGAAATTCAGAAGTAATATGGAAAAGGTAGACCCTATATTTTTTAATGTTTATGCTATCTGGAACATTGCTATCTATTATTCAAAAGAAGTTTCTGGAAACTGAGTTTGCATACAATGTAGATTAACTATTCATCCTCAAAAATCGACTACTTGGAAACTGAATTATTAAATTGACTTATTGTCAACCTTTTAGCTTCCACATCTGTTCATTGTTTCGAATAAGGCTTCTTAGTAACTGGAGTTATGTATATGCCATCTTAAAGGGTTGCTTCAGTTTTTGTTTTCCTTACTCATTCTGCATGCTTTATGGTGATTATCAGTGGATTAGAGATCCTTTTTAAATTATTCAGGACTACTATACTGCTCATGGTGAGAATGCAACTTTCATTGCCAAGACCTACTACCGTACTACTACTGCATTAAGACAATTGGGCAGCGGATCTGATGCTGTTTCCAGTGTAACTGTCAGTAGGAACATGTTTGAAACAATTGCCCGAGATCTACTTCTGGAGAGAACTGACCATACCCTCGAGCTCTATGAGGGTAGTGGCTCTAACTGGAGACTGATCAAAAGTGGAACACCTGGTAATCTAGGCAGTTTTGAAGATGTCCTTTTTGCTAACAGTGAAATGCAAGATTCCCCTGTTGTTGTTGCTCTAGCACCTAACTTCCGAGAAAATGGGTGCACCATTGGATTGGGATTTGTTGATCTAACTAAGAGAGTACTGGGGATGGCTGAATTTCTTGATGATAGTCACTTCACAAATGTGGAGTCAGCATTGGTTGCTCTTGGTTGCAAGGAATGTCTTCTTCCTACAGAGAGTGGCAAGTCTAGTGAAAGTAGAATGTTACATGATGCATTGACCAAGTGTGGTGTGATGTTAACAGAAAGAAAGAAATCTGAGTATAAAACCAGAGATCTGGTACAAGATCTTGGCAGGCTTGTTAAAGGCTCAATTGAGCCAGTTCGAGATTTAGTGTCTGGGTTTGAAGTTGCACCTTGTGCTTTGGGAGCATTACTATCTTATGCAGAGTTACTTGCAGATGAAAGTAATTATGGAAATTATACTCTTCAAAGGTATAATCTTGACAGCTACATGAGGTTAGATTCGGCTGCTATGAGGTCGCTTAATGTCCTAGAAAGCAAAACTGATGCGAACAAAAATTTTAGCTTGTTTGGTCTTATGAATAGGACCTGCACTGCTGGAATGGGGAAACGGTTGTTGCACATGTGGCTAAAGCAGCCCTTATTAGATGTAAAGGAAATTAATTCCAGGTTGGATGTAGTACAAGCAATTGTAGAGGATACTGTGCTTCGTCAAGATCTGAGGCAACATCTGAAAAGAATATCAGACATTGAGCGACTGGTGCGCAATCTTCAAAAGCAAAGAGCTGGTCTACAACATATTGTAAAACTTTATCAGGTAGAATAATTTTTTACTTTTATTTGTGGTTCCCTTTAATTTTTCTTTCCTGCTCCTGCTATGACTAGGTTAGAACTGTACTTTTTTGTGTTCTACTTCCAAAATATCTAATATTATTCTTGAGTCCTGACCCTTTTTATTTTAGCTTTAGAGATTTTGTCTAAGATATGCATTTGCATTAGTATGCTTGCTTTATTGCCTTGGAGCTCAGCTTACAGACATTCTTTTCTCTCTGTGTGCAGTCTTGTATAAGACTACCATACATTAAAAGTGCACTGGAAAGATATGATGGAGAGTTTTCTCTAATGATGAAGAAAAGGTATTTGGAACCTCTTGAGTTATGGACTGATGATGATCACCTAAACAAATTCATTGGTCTCGTGGAAGCTGCTGTTGACCTTGATCAACTGGAGAATGGGGAATACATGATTTCTTCAAATTATGACTCTACACTAAGTAAACTGAAGGAGCAGCAAGAGTCACTAGAGAGCCAAATACACAACTTGCACAGACAAACTGCTAATGACCTTGACCTACCAATAGATAAGGCATTAAAGTTAGACAAGGGCACACAATTTGGACATGTTTTTAGAATCACAAAGAAGGAAGAGCCAAAAATAAGGAAGAAGCTCAGCACTCAGTTTATTGTATTGGAGACGAGGAAAGATGGGGTGAAGTTTACCAATACAAAGCTTAAGAAGCTAGGGGATCAGTATCAAAAGATACTTGAGGAGTACAAGAACTGTCAAAAGGAGTTGGTTAATAGAGTAGTTCAAACTGCGACGACCTTCTCTGAGGTAGGTATTTATGTTGCATCTATTGTTACTTTTATATCTTGTTCTCTTGATTGAAAAAGTCTCATTCTGTAGGTGTTTGAGTCTTTGGCTGGATTACTTTCTGAATTGGATGTTTTACAAAGCTTTGCTGATTTAGCTTCAAGTTGTCCAACTCCTTACACAAGGCCTGACATCACTTCTATGGTGCTTATTTAATGTGTATTTTCTACTTTCATAATATTTGCAGTATCCACTTACTGCTGTTTTCCTCCTCTCTTGTCCCCTGATTGTCTTATTTGTTTTAGGAAGAAGGAGATATTATACTAGAAGGCAGTAGACACCCTTGTGTTGAGGCTCAAGACTGGGTGAATTTTATACCAAATGACTGTAAGCTTGTAAGTATTCATGGGATCCTTCAAGGAAAAAGTTTTGCATTATAAATTGAAGTGGCTCATCAATTTCCTATTATTTTTTTGTCACAAATCAGATCAGAGGAAAAAGTTGGTTTCAGATAATAACAGGGCCTAACATGGGTGGGAAATCTACATTTATCCGACAGGTGCTTATCTCCCTTCCACTTTAGCTGAGTTAATGGTCTATCCTTTTGATGCTTTTTCTGATGTGGAATTTGACCATCAATTGTGGATTTATGGATTATCTGTTTATTTGGTGCCTCAGAGCTCACATACAGTTCGGAGTTCAGATGCTTACATTCTTGTTTCCAGAGGTCCAAAGCATGAGTTAACATTAAGTTTTAATTACATGTAGGTGGCTGTGAATATTTTGATGGCTCAAGTTGGTTCCTTTGTTCCTTGTGACAAGGCCAGCATATCTGTCCGTGATTGCATTTTTGCTCGTGTTGGTGCAGGTGACTGCCAAGTGAGTCCCCATACCAAATTATCTTACACATCTGGATATATAATGGCAGCATATTTCCTTTCTATTAGCTTGATCTGAAAGTTTTACTCTACTTAAAGAAACTGATTGAATAACTCTTTTCATCTGTCAGGATTAGCTATTTTTTACTGAAATGCATAAAATTGAGTTTTCTTCCTAATTTTATCACTTCAAATTTAAATTGTCAATTGTCAGAAGAGGATAGCATTCCTGAAACAGGTCAAAATGTTAGTGATTAATCATATTGTCCATTTCTGTTTTATCTAAAATGTCATTCTATTCTTTTAGAGGTTTAGTTGTAAAAATCTGCAAGCTTAAGTTAATTGCCACTTCCATTAATAAGCCTTTTCTAGCATATTTGAATTATATCCTCGCTGAAGTTCTGAGAGTGCTTGTTAATATCCCTCCAGCTTCGAGGAGTTTCTACATTTATGCAAGAGATGCTTGAAACTGCATCAATATTAAAAGGAGCTACAGACAAGTCGTTGATAATCATTGATGAATTAGGACGTGGAACATCAACTTATGATGGATTTGGTTTGTTTCTCTCTTAGAGCTCTTAGTGTGCTGTTGCAATTTCTTAAATCTGAATGATAATTACAATTATATGATGGACAATTCAACTTAGATTCTCACTTTTTTCATGAATGATTCATAGTTATTACTTGTAATTGAACAGTTGGATTAATGAAAATCAATTCCCATTATAAGATATTGAGAGGTATAACAATGTTTAGGGTTTAGAATTTGAAATATCACCAACATAAATAGAATTTTAGAATTCATTTTCCCTCATTTTGGGATGCTTAGTTTCTTGTAGCACTTTTGTAACAGGCACACATGTAAATATAAACATAACACAGAAATTGACACCGTGGAGCATGGGTGCATGTGTGTACACATACATAGAGCATGCATGTGTAGGAAATATTACAAATACTAAAAGGTTATTTTCATAAGGAATTTTAATTGCGGCAATTCAAATTTCTTTCATTTGAAATTCTATGGAATTCTAAATTACACAAATCCAAACACAACCTGAATTCAATGTTTGAAACTTTGAATCATGCTTAGAAAAATAGCTGGATCTTCAACTGTCTTTCTTTATATCCTTATTACTGTGTCTGCCAAAATAAGAGTATTAGTGGTCTGTGTTATATAAATTTTTTTGTGGTACGCAGGTCTAGCCTGGGCCATTTGTGAGCACATTGTTGAACTGATTAAAGCACCTACATTGTTTGCAACCCACTTTCATGAACTGACTGCATTAGCCCTCGAAAATGTAAATGATGATCCACAGAGGAATATTGTTGGTGTGGCAAACTATCACGTTAGTGCACATATTGACTCATCAACTCGCAAGCTGACTATGCTATACAAGGTAAATGCATTTCTAAATTCTTCTCATTTAGGCATTTAGCATGCTTGCCTTTATTACTTTGGCCGTGTAAAGTATTATTCAATCATGGAACTAATCTTGGTAAGTTCATCATGTTTTTAAAAAATGAAAAAAGAAGTGGGAATTCAATTGTTGGATCACATATTATGATTGATAATCATCAGAAGGGGGAAAGGGAAAGAACAGGACCTTACAGGGCCTGAAGCAGACTTTTTTGGGTTCTGTCTTGCACTAATTATTCTCAAGATTGAAATCATATTTATTTTCCACCTTGAATAAAAATCCCTTTGAGCTTGAAATGTCCTAAGACCATAATTATCTCTATATGGAATTATCTTGATTTGGTTGGAGGCAAGTGGTTTGTAATGAGATAAAAATTCTGGAATAAAAAGGATCCCATGTCTCAAACAACAAAGCATAAACAGATAAAGTGATCCCCTATCCTTGCCTATATAACTTGCGCCCAGCAAAAGCAGTATTATTGTTGCTCTAGTTTTCATCATCAGAAGTTTATCCCAGTAGTCCAACCCAGTCATATAAATCCAACAGGAGCCTTACCAAGCTGAATGATACATGATGAACTTCTTTCATTGATTATATACTGGATGTATTCAAACCAGTTGATACCCTAGTTGATCTTCATGTGGCAAACTGGCAATGTACTTATAGCTTCTTAAGACGTTTGAGCCCTAAGGCTTAAAAATTGTAATGCCATCATTAAAAGTAATCTGCTTTGGCATCAAGCCATCAGTTTATGCTTTCTCATGCGATTCTGTTTCCAGGTTGAACCAGGAGCTTGTGATCAAAGTTTTGGTATTCATGTTGCTGAGTTTGCTAATTTCCCAGCAAGTGTTGTTGCTCTAGCAAGAGAAAAAGCAGAAGAATTGGAAGATTTCTCTCCATCTGCAATACACTTGGCTGATGCTACAAAGGAGGTATTGTTTAAATTGATTATATGAGGTTCTTGAGAAGGTATCATAATTATTTCCCCAAATGAAGAGAACGGAAAATAAGATCAAATTCCTTTCTTGCCTTCTAGCATTTTAATTTTAAGAGTGAGAAGTACCTATCCTTATATGAAACTATAAAATATTCTGTTTCTCACATATTTTTATTTGTTTATCTATATTCTTTTAATAGTTTATATGTTTTCTCGTTCTTGAAAAGATGAGCTTCTCTTGCTGACAAAGTCGGAGACATGCAAGGGATGTTTTGTGCCATTCCAATGCTTACCCATGTTCTGCAAAATTTTCTCTTTTCTAAATTAAGTAACATGCTGATAGGGATGGGGATGGGGATAGTATGGGATGTCCCTAGGTAGTATGGGTTACTCAAGTCCTACGTTGAGTAGTATGGGATGCTCAGTGGGTACCTAAGTGGCTTGGTTCTTCCCCTCAACAGCTAACTTTTGAGAGAGGGTTCCAAGTCACTTGGGTTCCATCACATGCTCTTAAGTTTCCTAGTATATAAGAAACTAGTAACTCAATATTCTTTTGTCCTCTGAATTCTGGTGTAAGAAGTGGCAGGATCTAATTGGGAAAACTTATTCAAGAATTAGCTCGTGAATGTGAAAATTAAGACATTTTTTCTTTACAGGGAGAAATTTTTTACTTGTATAATTGAATCATATAGCATAGGGTATGTCTTTGGTTATGTTACTCAACTTGACATAGCCCCTTGTATACAAACTTCAAAGGATATCACTGTCTTGTGCGCCTCTGACAAACCTGATATTCAGGGATCATTCCGTGATGGAAGGTAGAGGGTAGGAAGGGTGTGGGTAGGTTATGTAAGTAAAGGATTTAAAGTTTTGATCAAAGGAGGGCAGCACATTGTGTTACTATTCTATTGGGTGAATTTTGGCAATTCAGTACAAGGAGACTTGTATGGAAGAATTAGAGTGGTTGTTGGAGATAGCTAGCATCTCAAAGTCCTAGCAACTGTTGTATCTTTTCTATATAATTTTCCTGCTTTTCATAAAGGCAATCTGCCGTTCTCTGGTAATATTGTCTCTGTTTTACTGTTTTAATTCCATGAATACTGGTATTTTCAGAAAATTTCTGCCATTCTCTGGTTTCATCAGCCTCACTGGTTGCTCTGCCACGTTTCTTTTTATTTGTATGATGCTTGCAAATCGCAATGATGGAAAGAGTTTTCTGACCAGTCTTCTCTGGAAGCATTTCAAATAGTAATCCAATATTATTTGATCATTTCAATCGGCAATCTAAATTATACTATGAATCTTATGGGTCCTTGAGTGAACAATGTGAATTAATGACTAAACTGGCAGTTGTCTTAATTGGCCCGTGAAAATATTGGACATTCCTAGAAACTAAAGAATTGTTCTTCTGCCTTTTACTTTGTAGGTGAATTTTCTACTAGCTGGACATTTAATTTTTCTGGAACAATGAGTTGGTTTGCCAGTTTGTATTTGTCGTTAGTTGTTAAGTGGTTTCTATGCCTCTTATAGAGAATGCAAAGAAGTATATTACTTTGGCATCAATCTGAGAATTAACTACTCACAAAGTTATGACCAGTGATCTTATTCGTAATATATGGCCAAGTATTTAAAATATAGGTTAAATTTACTATTTTTTATGAATATTATAGGAATATACATATTTTATAATTCATGATATTTTCAGTTAGTGAATTTTCCTATTCGATGACTATAATTCACACTTCAGAAATATGCTTTTCTGATTTGCAATATGAATTGCTATTTTACAACTATGATTTCAATTTAACCAAAGTATGCATGCAAATTTTTTTTTGCTGCAAAATTTGCAATTTGGTTGGAATGCATTTTTATTTTTTAGATATAATTTGCAGGCCGGTACTAAACGGAAGAGAGATTTTGAACTCGATGAGGTCTCTAAAGGGGCTGCAAGGGCACGCCAATTCCTTGAAGCGTTTGCCGATTTGCCATTGGAAACTATGGATAAAATGCAAGCTTTGCAAGAAATAAGAAAGTTAAAGGATGATTTAGAGAGCGATGCAAAAAGCTATGGCTGGCTGCAGCAATTCTTGTAGTTGTTGAGTTAGCTGATATGGTAGACCTATTTATAGTGATAATTTTGTAGAGCCTATTGCTGGACATGATCTGTTTATGTGTCCAATGGGTTTCCTCTAAGGACAAAATTTAGTTATACTATTTTAGTATTTGCTATCAGGTTCTTTAATCAAAAAACACGGAACGCCAAAATCGGTTGACTGTTCAGCCTTATATATGATTGAGAGTTTCAAAATGGTTCATGTTTGTTTGTTAAAGGACCTGATAGCAAGCATAAAATATTTTAGGTAAGTTTTGTCCATATAGAAATGGATCCAAGCTAGTTTTTGGTGCAGCCTGTGGTTTCAAATAGGAAATGTATATTCTATTTAGCTTGGCAGCTTGTATTTTTCTTGTTTAGTTTTAGCAGGTAGGCAGTAAGAAGGAGAAATTTTGTAGTCTTGATTCCAATTATTTCCTCGAATATTCATGTAGCAAGCTGTTATTTATCACAATATGACAATCTTTTCCTTCTCCTGTGGTGACTTTTATAGCATTTCTTTTTGAGAGTTATCAATGAGACGAATGAAATTTTTGGCTAAATAGTGAAAACATGTTAATGCTAAGTCATTGTTTGAAGCAACTCCCAATATGGCTCGAGATATACATAAAATATTTGACGAAGTTTTAGGATAGTTGTTGACTACCGAACACAACTCTATTTTTTTATTTGAACGTGAGACCGCGTATGCAAGCATATGCATAATTGTATATGGCTCAAGTTACTTAATGGAAAATTTTTGTTGTTGTTGTTTTAACTTTAAGAGTGTCAAAATTCCAAATTAGTCCCTTATGTTTGCACGAAGTTTCATATTGGTCCTTTATGTTTTAAAAAGTTTAAATTGGTCATTTATGTTTGCAAGAAGTTCCAAATTGGTCCTTTCGTCCACTTCCGTCAATTTCTTAAGTTAACTGCTAACGTGGCGTGCCTAGGTGGACATATAATCTCTCCTACGTGTATCAAATAGCTGACGTGGCTTTAGATACACTAAAAACACTCAAACGACGTCGTTTAAGCCAAAAATAAAATCATGCTGAGAGGACCAATATGAAACTTTAATGAAACATAAAAGACTAATATAAAACTTCAATGAAACATAAAGGACCAATAAAGAACTTCAATGAAACATAAAGGATCAATATAAAACTTCAATGAAACATAAAGGACCAATATAGAACTTCAATGAAACCTGAAGGACAAATATAAAACTTTTGGGAAACATAAAGGACCAATATAGAACTTTTGAAAGATAAAGGATCAATTTAAAACTTGTGTGAAATATAAAGGACCAAAATGGAAATTTGATGAAATCTTTCCATATGAAATTTTGCAGCATCTAATGGACTCTGTTTCTACATGTGTTTTATACTATAGACAATTTTATTTGAGATTTAGGGTACTTCTTTGAGTGGGGTTTTGAATTTTAATTTGACTATATTATGGGAAACTAGCTCTCATTGCCTTTTAATAGACATCCGTCAAAAAAAAACAATGATAAAGTATAAATATTATAAACTAATTCAAATCACTAATTTAAATTTTAAAAGGGTTTGAAAGCAGAAGAGTTAAATGGTTTTCAAAACAATCCTAAAAGAGTTCTTTATATAGTTTTAGGAGCTCTTTAGGCTCAAAATTAACATATACTAATCTTTTGAAACGTTGGAGATCCATTGCATTATTAGCTGGAGGTAAGTATACCAAACATTATTATGTGATCAATGTTATAGAATTGAGCACACATATAATATATTTTAGTTTAATTTTTGAAAGTTAAAAATATCAAATTGTTTTTTTTAAAGATATGGTTTGTCTCAATTTAGTCTTTGAAAGATAAAAATATCAAGGCTAAAATGCTCCAAGACCCTCTAAGTTTTGGGTCATGGCACATACGCCTCATGAGTTTTAAAATCTTGCAGATAAACCCCCCTGAACTTTCAATTTGGGGCACATAGCACCCTTCTGTCCACATTCAGCCGTTATTTATTATGTAAGCACATTTTGTAGGGATAATTTAACCGTTTCATATTTAGCGACACCAAATTTAATGACTCAAATGGTTAAAATAACATTATAATGATTAAAATACTTTTACATTGTGCTTAAATAGCATATAACGGCTAAAATACCCTCACAAAATGTGTTTATGTGGTAGATAACAACTACAATACCCTTACGAAATATGCTTACGTGGCAGATAATAACTAAATGTGGACAGAAGTCCAACATAAGGGTGCTATGTGCCCCAATTGAAAGTTCATAGGATCTGTCTACAAGATTTTAAAATTTAGAGAGTATATTTGTTGATGATTCAAAACTCAAGGGGTTCCAATACATTTTAGCAAAATATCAATATTAATCCCCAAAAGATAAAATGCTAGAAATTGAGATAATATATTTTTTTAAAAGATTGAATTTAGCGTTTTCATGGAATTTGGTGCACATTGCTTACGAATGGTAAGATCCTTCTTATTGGTACTTAGATATTCCAGGATGTAAGTTTAGATTATGTTTGGTATAAATGTACGAATGTAAAGTATGTACTGTAGAATAAAGGAAAGTACTGTAGAAAAAAGTAATGAGAGAGATAGAGAGAACAATGAGGAGAGAGAAAAATATGATAAAAAGTATATTGAGTATGTATAAAATATGATATAAAATTTTTTTGAAAATCATAAAACACAATAATTTTATTGTTTAGCATTCTTACCGAACGAAACCCATAATGTTCAATATAACTGGTTTCTTGTACCTCATCAATGGCACCTCCACCATCATAAAAAATCTAACTCAGCCTCCATATAAAGAACAACAATTTGGCCTTCCATCACATTGCATAACTCAATAAAAGCGTTAGTCCCACATCGTCTAACACAGCGAATGAAGAGCCAAGAAACGCTTATAAAAGACGCACTCTTACACTTTTCATCTTCATACCTTTCTCGGCCTTTTGGCTAAGATCAAGTGTAGTATCTCTTCTTATCAGTTTAATATCTGATACGTGGGCCATTGGCCCACATGATATTAAATTAGTTTTTTATTGGGGAGAGTCCACTACAGTAGCTTGCTATTGGGCCTATTGCGCGTAGCCCAAGCGTTGCACTACTGCTTGGGCTGGCCCACCCTACCAAGTCCAGTATAATTTCTTTTTCTCTGTGGTTTAAGGCCCAATATAGTCTTAGTCGTGAACTTGTGATACTATTATCATGTTTCCTCCAATGATAATAATACAACATAAATTCATTAGAGCCAAGCAATTACTAATATAAAAATGAAGCCATTTCAATATCCATATTTCTAGTTTTTTTTTAAAAAAAATTATTAAAATATAATATACAATTATTATTATTATTTTTTAAAACAATAATGATTTAAAATTATTTTTGTTCACATTCTCTTGATATTGGTTTTGTCCTATTTCAAAAAAAGTCTACCATTATCCTTATTTTTTTCACTTTTATTATTTACTCACATTATATGTTTTTTTATTTTTTTATTATTTAAATAATTATTTTGAGATACCAATAATAAGAAGTATTTATATAAATATTTGTGTAGTGTACCAATATTCTCAAAATGGATTCAACCATCAAGTTTTTAAGGTGACATTATGCAATCTTGTTGTCATTATTCCTAAAGCTATTCAGGGATTGGATCGGTTTGAACACTTTATTCAATTGTCAGTGCAAAAGCTCAAATCGATTTTGTTTTTTAAAGTAAAAAAAATTGAAAATCACATTATTTTTTATTAATATGAAGTACATTTATATTCTCACATCCAATAATAGTTATTGCAAATTCAGTACTGAAATTCAACCATAATAAAATTTATTGCTTTCCAATCCAAAAAATTTATAAGAGTGATGCTTCCAATTTGATCCATATAAATTGCAAAATATTAAATAAAAATATTTTATTATAAAGTGTGTACATATATATATAAATAATATTACTATTAAATTAAAATATTAATAAATCAATTGAATGGATTGAATTAGATCGATTGACAACTTGGCATTCAAAGATATCTATAAATCGATTCAATGGGATCGATTTTTCTCATTGCTCATCTAATTAATCTAATAGATGATCAATTTTGATTGAATTTCATTGAATCGAATTGGATCGATTGAGATTAGATGTGATTAGATTTGAAAATCCAATTTATTCTCATTCTGTTGGGCATGTAAGGGTTTAGACCTTTAGATGGTGAATTCACTGAATGGGGCTGGGCTTAGCCCAATATTGTTTTTCTTGACCAAAAATAGTTATTAATAAGGATGAAGAGGACAATAAAAGGGTTTTATTATAAAATTACATTAATTTTATTTGAGATTATTTGACCAAATTTCACTTAGCTCCATTCTAATTTATTTTCTTTCAACAAAATAAATTTTTGTTTTCATAGTATAGAAAATCTTACAAGTAATCTCTATCCTCTATTTCTAATTTCTTTAGTTCAAAGAAAAAAAAATTACAGGAGGATAATTAATAATATTTTAAAAATGTTAATTTAAGAGTTTAAAAAAGTTGAGTAAATTGATGATTTGGTTCCTTAAAAATATATGTTCTATCATTTGGTCCTTAAATGATGAAATTTTTAGATTTGATCTTAAAAGATAAATTCTTAATCAATTTAGTCATTTGTTTAATGGGATAGATGAAAAGTTGAAGTATCATTAGCATATGCTAACTTGACAGATAAATTATAATTTAGATCTTATCCAAAAAAAAATAGAACATTTATAAATTAAATATTGTTAAATTGCATCTTTTATATTTTTTTATGCGCAGTTTATATAAAATAAAACTAATATATTTTGTTGTATAATTAAATTACACATAGTTAAAAAAACACCATTTGCCTTTTTTTTTTTTTGCTAAATAAGGTTTAATTCATCATTTCATAGTCAGTCAGTAACTCAGTATCAATTAATGCAATTATCAATTAACTTTCTATCAAGATGTCAAATCAATTGAAATTGATATTTCAATGATTAAATTAAGACATTTATTTTACAAAAATTAAATAGAAATCATGGACTAAATCATTAATTTATTTTTAAATGTTTATAATTAATTAGTTATTTATTCATTTTTTAAAACTATTTTATTTAAGAATATAAATAATTTATTTCCTTTAATTTTGGAACACACCGTTGAAACAAGATAATCCTCACATGAGGAAAAATCTTGCCAAAAAAATAATAAGATATTAGTGCCGAATAGAAAAATCTGTGGGATTTGTCCTTTCCTTCGGATTCTTAAATAATTTGGTTGTCCATTCTTAGTGGATAATTACAAAGCCGATATTTAATTGATCTGAATCTAGAGTATTTATTGTCGACAACAGTGTGACTAATTCTCTTATTATGGGTCTCGTTATAAGGGTAAGTGGCTAATGGCCAAAAAAATAAAAAGTTTAGGGTTGGTTTGATATCGTTTAAGTAAATTCTCATGTTAAAGACTTTGTAAATGCAACTATTTCTATTATGATCGGAGACTCTCTCACTATAATCAAATATATAATACGATTCGAGTTCAAATTCGTCAAGACAAAATCGGAGAGACAGAAAGATAAAAAGAAAAAAATATAATCAAACTCCTGACGTTATAACTTCATTAGTAACAATTAAAATCAATTCCAACAAGTAAATAATTAATATAGGGATTCAAAATTGGAGTAACAACAATCACTACATAATTTGTCCATATTGTGTCATAGGAGTTATCATATACTAAAGTTTATGTTATTATTTTTTCATATTTGAAAATATTTTGTAGATTTATTTCTGAAAATATAACTTATTTGATATAATAATTAAATTAAAATATAAATTGTGTAAAACGGAAGAAACTAATCATATATAAATCGAAAACTTGAGTTGTAGATGAACAAAAGTAAAAGACATCTTTTTTAGTATGGAACCAACCAATCGAACCCCAATTAGGGGCAAACAAATAAGACCGTAATAGATGAGTAGATGCTCAATGGTACAGTAGTATTGAATTTTAGTATATTTCTCTAATTAGTTGGTCTATAATTCATTTAAGGTAGATCCTAATTAATGTAAATTTTTATTAATATTAACAAATGACACTATATACTTTGAGGAATGTATTGAAGTTCAATGGTACAATAGTACTAACTTTTGATCCCTAACGGAGATTGGACATCTATATTAAAATGATTGTTAAATCTTTTAGTTATTGATGTTACAAAATAATTATTTTTTAATTAAAAATATATGATAAGAGAATCTAGGACAATAAATAAATATATATGATGAATAGTTATTAAAAAAGTAAAGAAATAAATAATTTCTCATTTTAAAAATTAATAATAATTTTTTTTATAAAAATAGTTATTTTATATTAAATTTTAAAAATAAAAAATTATCAAATATTTATTTTTTATTATTTTAAATTATAATAATTATTATATATTCTATTTTTTAAGAAAATTAAGAAAAAGTACTTACATGTATACAAGTGTATATGAAGCCTCTGACATATTTATATGACCTCAATCAAGAGGAAGGAAGATAAAAAAATAATGAAGCTTGTGTAGGAGAAAACAAATAAAAAAAATTGAACCCTAATTATTTATAATAGGTCTCTTATTTATTTATTTTTTTAAACTTTTTTTTCCAATCTCTTCTATTTGCCAAAATTTATCATGATCAAACTCTAGTATTATTTTTTATAATAACGTTCTTCAAAATTAGTCATCTTGAAAACTAGATTTGGTGTAATTTTTTTCTTATAATTCTTATGCAATTCCTTCAAAATTTATATTTTTGTTTTTGTGATGTAATAAATAATAATAGGGACATACACTAATAAGAACCTATCATGAATGAATTACGGAACAAGTTATTATTATTAATATTAATAAATAGCATAACTAAATAGAATTGTGAGACTATTTATTAATATTATTAACAATTTAATTCTTAATCTATTTAAATTTATACGTACTATTTATCAATATTAATAATAATTTATGCTATTTCCCAAAAAAGATATTATTTAACAACTAATTCAAAATGTCAATGAATGTTAAGTTGGTTGACTTTCTATATATACATCTCATCACATTAATTATATTGAAAGATTAAATTAATAAAAAATTAATCTTCAGTAATCAAATTAAAATATTTCATCGGACCAAATTCTTAGTTTATTTATTATTGACTAATGCTTAGGTATTACATTTAATTTCTTATTATCTATTTTGCGGATAAAAACTGTACTGCTGAACTTCAGTGCATCCCTCCAATCATGTGATGTCATTTGTTAATATTAATAAAAATCCACATTAATTAGGACTCACCTTAAATGGATTAGGGACCAACTGATTGGAGGGATATATTAAAGTTCAGTACTATCATACTGCTGAACATTTACTCTTATTTTGCATAAGAACACTTGTTGGAATCGATTCCTTTCACATTGTCTTTTTTTTTTAATTATTATTAAGATTCCTTTCACATTGTCAAATACAAACAAACTACACATGTAGTCATTAGGGGTGTTCGGCGGGCGGTTTGGACAGTTTTTGGTGAAATTTTAGTGCATCTATCGATTTAAGTTGATAGCTGTTGAAGTCCCACATTGCTTAATTAAAAAACTAATAAGCTGTATATATAGACTAAGGTAATCCTCTCCCCTTGAGAGCTCTTTTAGGGTGAGTTAGGCCTCTTAAGATGATATCAGAGCGAGGTTGAGTATGTGTGGATAGATGAGCTTTACTATGGGCTGCCCTGGAGATAACCCGTTGACTTCACGCTCCTATGTCAGGCGTGAGGGGGCGTGTTGAAGTCTCACATTACTTAGTTAAAAAGCTAATAAGCTGTATATATAGACTAAGATAATTCTCCCCTTGAGTGCTCTTTTGGGGTGAATTAGACCTCTTAAGAATAGCGTCAAACCAAACCAAACCAAACCATAAACGAGCGGTTTTGAGCGGTTCGTTTGGCGGTTTAGGACTTTTATATCATCAAACTTACATATTTAAGTTTATTAATAAAAAATATAATTTTGTTCAATATAAATAATAAAAAATATAGTAATATTTCATTTACTTACAATATACAATCAACTTAGTTCTAAAATTAAATTTTTAGATTAACTAAATTTAATTTAACATTCTAAAAACAAATTTTAAACTTTATTATTTAGAAATTTTAATATAATATGTACATATATATATATGTATGTGTATGCGGTTTGGTTCGGTTTTTTGACATACCAAACCGAACCGAACCAAACATTGATCGATTTTGTTCGATTTGTACTAATTCGATTTGGTTTGGTTCAAGTGGCGGCGGTTTTGTTCGGTTCTGAACACCCCTAGTAGTCATATACAACACCAAAAAAAGAAAACGAAATCAACATAAGCTATTATCTAGCTTAGCATGTAATTTTTTAAAATTTAATTTAAAATATAATAAAAAGAACATGATAAGTTAAATAATTTTCCATTAACTTCTTCTTTAACCATCTAATCTTTTTTATGTTCATATATTATTTTTTGTTCCAAATATAAATATATATTTTTTTAGAACCTAAATATAAATATTTTTAATTGTTCGAAAATTTTTAGTCACTAACTCAATAATTTTTAAAATATGTACATTTACTTTACTTTGATTTTTAATTAATTGATAAAAAAAAGAGCAGTAAATAAAATATTAATTTTAAAACTCATTTTTTAAAAGTTAAAAGTTTATAAATTACATAACTAAAATATGAATTTAAAGATGGATATATTATATTAGAGTAGAGATGATTAAAATACTCATACCCGATGTGTACTCGTAAATGTTATCTATTGAGTCTAGGTCCGAGTAAAAAATAAAGGGATCCGAGTATAAGAATTTATCCATTCAAAATTACGAGTAGGAGTTCGGGTCCGGGGTATCCACCTCGAATCCTACCCGCTATAGTAACACACACACACATATATATATATATATATATATATATATGAATGATAATTGATATATTAAAATATTAGAACTGTGTTAACTAGTATTACTCCCGTGCGATGCACAGATATTATAAAAAAAAGTATATAAAAAAAGTTAAATATAATTAAATAATAAATTATTAAAAATAAATAAAATAAGTTATTTTGTTATAATTGGAGTTTGTTATGAATTTTTTCTATGAGATTTTGTTCTTATTTAAAATTCAAAATTATATTATTAACTTGTTCAAATAAAAGTTGGGTGTTGCACAAATAATGTTGTGCAACTTTTGCACCAATTTTTTCAAGACTTCAATCTTTATTCATACATCATACATATCTTTCGTGTACCATGCCCATATGTACTAAGGTGTATATATATATATTTCCCTTTAATTAATTTGTTTCAAAATTAGTGATAATTAATAATTACTAAAATCAGTAAGGATTAGACTGATATATACATTTTTTTTATATCTTCATTATATGATTCTTTAATTAAAATTAAAATATTGATATTTTTTTTTCAAAAAATCAATTATGAAATAGATGATTAATATAAAACATGGGGAAAAATGTAAAAAAAAAATTTATTTTATTAAACATGGTATTTTCAAATTTGGAATACTTTAGTTACTGAGTGTCTGAGTTAAAGTATTTTTATAATTTAAAAATCAAATTGATGACAAATAAAAATTTTTATGAGTTAAAAATTAATTTTATTAATTTGTTTATTTTTATTAGTCAATGCCAAAAAAAAATTTTTATTAGTGAAGGTAAAGTCTAGCAGAATATTATAAAAGAAATCAAATCAAATTGTGACAAATAAAATTTTCTATAAATTAAAAAATAATTTATTTATTAATTTTATTAGTCAGTGTGGTTTATTTGTAATTATAAAAGTAAAAAAAAAAACTCTTAAACAAACCCTAAACTAAAAAAGAAAATATTCTAAAAAGTCCCTATTAATCAAGTATAGTTGTACTATAATGAGTAGTTGTGATGTATAATTTCGTCATTTCAAATGGTGTATATCTAGAAGATGGTGATGATGATCCGAGGAGAGGATAACTCATAAAACAAAATTCAAAATTTAAACAAAGAAATGATTTGGGATTAGGATGATTGAAGTGACCGAAATATGTAAACATAAAATAAATTAAGTTTTATGAGTTTGAATTTTAAATATATATGACTTACACTGGATATTGAAGGTTAAAGGATTGTTGTAGTCATATATCTGCAATAAATAAATTTTTTAAATAGATTAGGATAAGTATATATAAAAACTGGAAAAGTATCAAAGGAAATAGAAACAAAAATCAAATATTGAAATATTTTACATATTACTTACATTGAATCATGAGACTCACCGGAGATTTGAAGCCAATTATACAATCAATAGTTATTTTTAATAGAGTAGAAGAAGCAAAGTAATTATACTAAAAGTGAATAAAGTAAACAAAGCAAAAAAATCTATAAATATCCATATAGAGTAGAAGCATGAGATATGAAAAAAATTATCAAAGTAAATTAATTAAACAGAAAAATTAAATTCTAGTTACACTGGATTATGAGACTCACAGTAAAATTGAAGTCAAATCTGCAAAAAACAAACTTTTAATAGAATATAGGAAGAAAACAAATCAAATGTATCAATATGAATAAAGTAAACAAAGCAAATCTATAAATGAAGCATTTGAATCTGTATATTGGAGGAGGAAGAGATGCTTACTTGGCTTTGGCTGGGAGTTGTTGAAAGGAAGAAGTGATTTGGTTTCAATATGCAACCTAATGTGGATGAAAATTAACATGCTGAAGATATATGTAATTAAATAACCTGAAAAATAGAAAGTATCAAACGTGGCTTCTTCTAACCAAGACGTGGGGAATGAGGATTAGAAAATGGATATCATGTATTGAAAGATGGACATTAACGTGATGGTTACTAATAAGAAAAAACTTAGGTCCATTTCTTTATGTCCATTACATCTAATTTCACCAATCATATATTGTATTTACACTCTCTCTCTTTTATTATTGGTTATATAAAAGGTGATCTTCTATATTCTTTCTCTACTGTGATTGGTCATTTAAACACTTTTTGCCACGTGTCATATTTATATTGGGAAACTGGATGTAATAGACATAAGGAAATGGACCTAAGTTTTTTCCTACTAATAACTGCATCTAATATTTTGAAATTTGAAAATGTTTTTATTTTTAAAATCAGTACATGAGTAGGTATCATCTTAACAATTTTTTTTTTGAAAAAAAAATAAGTTATTATTTGTTAAGTTGTAGTACTGACTTAACTTCTTTTGTATATAGTATTAGATATTAGATATTAGATTAGATTAGATTAGATTAGATATTAGATATTAGATATAAATTAAAAATACTATTAATTTATGCTAATAATCAAGTTTTAATGGGTGTGGGGAAGGACATGTGGGTAAGATGACTTGAGATGCAATGCAATTTCCCACATGTCACAATTTCAAAATTGCATTGCATGCATGCAACAAGTTGCATCATAGACTCACCCTAAAAAGATATATGGGTAATGCTATAGAGCTATCAAGAGCTCAAACTCACCATTTGTCAGTCGTTGGATCTGTTTGAAGATCTGTGCTAAAATACTTTTTTCTTTTTAAAATATAAGAGACACAAATCTCAAGACAGGTCCAATGGCTTGCAACTGATGAAATTGAGCTATTGATAGCTCCAACAACTCACAACTTGCAATCAATAGCTCAAGCTCACAAGTTACAAGCCATTAGATATGTCATGAGATCTTTTTTGGTTTCCCAAGGTATCCCCCAGCCCGACAGGCCAAGGACTAATCCTCCGCAGATCTGAGCTCCATTTAAGGGTTTGCCGCTGGCCAATTAGTTGCTGCATACACAAGATGGGATTCGAACCCCCAACACTTGGTTAAGCGACCTAGTGAGCTAACCACTAGACCAACCAAGCTTGGTTGATATGTCATGAGATCTGTGTCATTTTATATTTTAAAAAGAAAAAGTATTTTAACACAGATTTCTGGACAAATCCAACAACTAATAAATAATGAACTTGAACTCTTGATAGTTCTATAACATTACCCTTAAATTTAATCTCCCGACAAATTATTGTGCACACTATTTTTTTTTGGCCAATCATTGTCTATACTTTAGTAGTGCGTCGGTTTGGTCGAGTTCGTTTCAGCATTTGATTGCAAAATTGATTAAACCTAATTTTCTGCTTTGGTCTTACCAATTTTATCTGTCTTAATTTAAAATTTTAATTATAAAAATATTACATTTAATTTTTTTGAACGTATAAAGTATAGTAGAAAAACATTTTGTTGGTAATATTAAGATCAATAAAATATCTTATTTATAGGATCAGTTATACTTTATTTCACTTTTTCAATTCAATCGTGTTTACAAATTATTATTCTTCTATATTATTGGGTTAGAGTTTTCTGAACAATTGTAAATGCCGTTTGAGTTTTTTATAATTGGACAAATTTTTTTTTTCTATAATATGATTTGGCTTGATGCTTTTTTAAAAATTTATTTTTAAAAAATATTATTTATCTTAATTTATTCTTAAATAATCAAATTATTAAATTTAGTTATTAAAATATTTTACATATTTCATTTTAATACTTAAATCTTAAACTATAAATTCCAAACTTCAAAGTTTAGACTTTAAAAACAAAGACCCAATTGAGGGATAAAAGTTCAATGGTACCGTACCACTGAACTTCAGTGCATCCCTCCAATTATGTAGTGCCACTTGTTAATATTAATAATAACTCACATTAATTAGGGCCCACCTTGAATGGTTTAGGGACCAACTGATTAGAGGGATGTACTGAAGTTCAGTACTACCGTACCACTGAACATCTACTCCCAATTGAGATAAATAATACATTTCTAAGATTAAATTTAAGAGAAAAGTTTTATTTTGATTCTTAACGTTTAACATTTTTTTTAAATTTGGTTCTTAATATTTGTTCAGTTTCAATTTAGTCCTTCACATTTGCTATCGGTACCAATTTGGTCTCTCAAGTTTGTGATTGGTACCAGTTTGGTCCCTCACATTTCCTTATTTATCCCTTAATTTTGTTAATTAATTTTAATATCTAGAAAATAGAGGGACCAAATTAGTACTAATTGTAAACGTGAAAGATCAAATTAAAACTAAACAAACGTTATGAACTAATTGGTACCAATCGCAAATGTGAGAGACCAAATTGAGATGGGCAAACATTAGGGACCAAATTGAAAAGGTGCTAAAAATTAAGGACCAAAATAGAGCTTTTGTCTTAAATTTAATATTTTTATTATTTAGTGACTAAATTTAAGTAAGGTAATGTTAGGGAGATATTGAGGGCACGTTTAATTACGTGAATTAGGGGTGTACATCCAACTCGGTAACCCCGATTGACCCGACCTGGCAACATTTGGGGCCACCGGGCCGGGTCAGTCGGGTCCCAGGTTGAGCTGTCCAAAACTCAGCCCAACCCGGGATAAGCTTAATTTCTTTTTTCTTTTTAAAATTTTTGTTATTTAAATATTTTTATATGTAAAATATATAATATTTGTATGTATAATTTTATTTTTTATTGATTATTAATTAAAAATACACAAAACATAACCTTAACTTAATTAATTTTTTTTTAAAAAAGTATTAAATATGTCAAATTTTAATTAATAAAATTTTGTTAAAAAATGGAATACTCGACCCAGCTGACCTGACCAAAGTTGGGTCGGGTCTTGGGTCAGGGTAAAACTCGGTCCGACCCGGGGTTTGTACACCTCTTACGTGAATGTTGGATGTAACGAGAATGTAAATGGATGTGAATATTGGAAGAAATGAGAATAGTAATGTGAAATTGATGTGATGTGAAGTGAATGGAATAAAAGTGAATAAAATGACCATTTTATCCTTATATTAAAAGTGAGAATGAAATAAAAGTGGGTAAAAAAGTAAGGGCAAAAACATAATTTTACCACATTAAAAAAAGTAAGGTATGTTTGTTAGTAAGAATGTTAGATGGAATGTTGAATTACAAGATGCGTTATATCAATTTTTTCATGCAACTAAACGTGCCCTGAGAGCTTTGACTCACTACTTTTCAGCTATTGAATCAGTTGCGAGATCTGCATCAAAAGATTTTAGATGACACAGATCTTAAAACAAATTCGATCAGAGTAACCAAGCATTTGTGAACTTTGGGTCACTATAACTTTAAATATTATCCGTTTGTTAAAAAAATAAAACCTTTTAAAGCAATTTTTGCCTACAAAAATCAGTGAGTGCGCAAATGAAAACAAAAATGGCAACGTTTCGGTTGGGCTTTGCCGTGAAAGCCAAGACTTGATTTTGAGAAGTTCAAAAAACAGAAAGAGAGAGAAATAAATGCGTTTTGGTTTTACATTCATGAAAGAAAGAAAGAGGTTATTGCGATGATATCTTTCCTCTTTCAAATGGCGCCCACTGAAACTGAACCCTTCCTCCTCCTTCTTCTTCTTCCTCTTGCGACGTATTAGAATCAATCTGGAGTGAAAACAATTTTGCTGTCTCGATTTTCTGATTTCACTTTCCGGGAAATCAATAGATTTTTCTGGGATTTGTTTGTGTGCGCTTGCTTGATTCTTGAAATAACAAAGGAATATGAGCTGGCGGAGAGTATTGAAGTCTGTGCAGGCCCTCGCTGCACATACCCTTCTCTTCTCCTTCACTCTTTTGCTCGTCCTCAAGCTCGATCACGAACTCTCTTGCTCTTGGTGGTCAGTTCTTGCTCTGTAATCTTACCTGTTGAATTTTTAGTTTCTGATTGGAATTGATTTTAGTTATGGCGTAGATGAATTTGATTATAGTTTTTTTTCTTTTTTGGTTTCATAATTTTATATAAGGGGGTTTTCATTTTTGCCTTTTGGACTATGATTATCAGTGTCGTTCTGGACTTTTGATTATTCTCGGTGTGAGAAATTCCTTGGTTCTGTTGATTTTGAGAGACAACTCAGTTGTTTTTTCTCTTGTGGAGAAAAAAAATCTTGGTTATATAGGTTATGAAAGTAAACAATATAACAATAGAAATGAGTCTTGATCCATGTTGGAAAAAGTAAAAAGGCCTTGTTTTGTTGTTGTATAGAGGTTCTGAACTAGCATGTAGCCAATTTCTTACCATGATGAGGGTTTGTGAAGTCTATTCCACTAAGGGTGATCTACCGGTCACAGCCTTTTCCCCCACTAGGTGGGGATGGCTATATGATCAAGTGATGCCAAAGTGTTCTATCTTTATTCATTTCTATAGTTAGATTATTAATATTCAAATCCATCCTAATAGTTTCTCCTATTGTTTGCTTTAGTCTTCTCCCACCTCTAGTTATTGACTGTCTTCCATGTGGCCAATTCTACCTCTATGAAAGTCAGTACCATCCCGTTAAGGACAGGTTTTGTTGTTCATATGTCAAGGGCTGGTAAGGTTTTGCGCGTTGTATCGAATTAAACCACATGCTCCACCGGGCAAAACATGAGCATTGTTAGTAGCGTCAATTTTCCTTCCCCCCACCCCTTTCCCAAAGTAAGTTTGGGACTGGAGATTGGTGGTGTCTCACTCTAATGATTTTTGTGTTCATAAAAGAAATTTCTTTCAGGGAGAAGAGTCTGCTTTCTGAGGTTTTGATATGTTTCCCATTTGTGCTCCCAAGGACGGAACCACTTACATCGTGAAAGCATATGGTTGGTTGTAGAATTACTTTTAAACGTTGGGTCACCATGGTTGTGATTGTGATTATAACCAAGTGCCAAATGGTTATTAGCTAATCAATATCTTAGGTTGTAGGAACTACACTAACATTAGAACTTAGAAGATAGTATGGCTATTTAAGAGATTAGACTTCAGGACAACCCCAGATGCTGGCTTCTAAAAGGACTTCAGAAATTGTTGATGTCACAGGAGAAAAGCGTAGATAAGAATGAATCTTTTGTTTGTTTTTTTCTTTCTTAATATTAGAATGGTAGCTTTTGAGCCGACCCCACCTAGTGGGAAAAGACTTTGATTGTTGTTGTTACGAGAATGATAGCTTTTGCTTCCTTGGTAGTTGGAAGCCTGTCTGCATGTTGAAAAGCTACCAAAATGATCTGGTGACATATTCAGAGTGGATCCCACGTTGGGTTGAAAGTTTAAGTGATTATAAAGATTCCTAAGTGGTGGGTGCAAAGTGCAATATTGATATTTAAATTTTTTGTGCCTCAAAATGTCAATAATATTTGGATTTTGGAGTTTACTACTGGATTCAATCTAATTTGTTAAATTAGAAACTTCATTTTTTCCTTTTGTTTGTTAATTTTGATTGTAGAGGACTCCTTGTCCTCTTTTCATGCATTCTATTATATTCACTCTCTTTCTTTCAATAAATTTCTTTTTAAATCAAGATGCAAATAATCACAACCTTAGTCCTGAAATTATTATAAAACTATGTTGTACAGTTTTTCAAAACAATTCAGTGTAGTGATGATCAAGAACACTACTACTATGGTGTTAATTTGGTTTGGCATCAAGTTTGTTAAAATCATGGTCTTAGCAAAGGAAGAAGGGAAAGTGTATCAAATCATGGAAGGGTTCATGATTTTGTGCAGAGATTATGTTAATTGTTAAAATATGGAAGTTATATAACGTAATAACATACTGCAGATAGATGGCAAGGTAATTGGACTGGGAGGGAAGTGATTATTAATTATTGACTTCAACTTTAATACGCAGGATAGTATTTTTTCCACTATGGATGTTTCATGCTGTTGTGGCTCGAGGAAGATTCTCATTACCTGCACCATCTGTTCCACGTAATCGACATGTATGCAACTCTATTTTTTATTTATTGATTGTTTCCTTACTTTTATTGTGGACAATGTGGCTTGCTAACCATGAGACTGTGTGTTGTATTTTGGTTATCATGTATATATGTAATGCCAAAATGGGTTATTGGCTCTTCTCTCTCTCTCTCTCTCTCAAATTATTATCCAGTAGAAAAACTTTTTCTTTTCTTGGTTAAGATCAATTATATAGAATTCTGATTTGCTTGTTTTGTGACAGTGGGCACCGTGCCACGCCGTCATTGCAGTACCATTGCTTATTGCATTTGAATTGCTCCTTTGTATATATCTTGAGAGCTTATATGGTACACCACATGTCCCTGCCTTTGCCTTTTTCTAATTATGGATATGAATACATTTCATGCATTCAATTTCAGATGCCCGTGCACAGAATATTTTGAAAGAAATATTAAGTTGTTATTATATGTCCATCTAGTTAGATGAATGCTAATATCCTCCTCCTATTGACTTTCAGTATTATACCATATCCTGGTGTCTTCGATATGAAATTATTTTGTTGTACTAAAAGAGTTGAATGCTTGTAATGTTTCTTATGCAATATATTTAATTTACTAAATTAATACATTCTCTCTTGAACAGTTCATGATTTTGAAGCTGTCAACCTGAAGATTGTGTTCCTTCCCTTGCTAACATTTGAAATCATTATTCTAATTGACAATTTCAGGTAAGTTCTTAAGCATAGTTTCCTTAAAGCTTAGTTGTTAACTTATTGCAGTTATAGTTTTCCCTTTTATTTCTGGGGAGGAGAAGAGGGGGGCGGGGATTGGGTGTTTCTGTTATATACATTGTATGAAGTATGGACACTTAGGAGTCTTGTTATGACGCTGATAGAACCTTCCCTGTAACAATGGAAAACCAGCCACACAGAACCAAAAAATATACAATAGCAGAACAGAATCGTATAATACTCAGCCAATAGGATTTCTTAGCAGCAAACAGAATACAACCAGCTCTCAGTACAGTGAAAAGAAATTGCAGAAATGGAAAGATACGAAAGTAAAATAATTCCTGACGTTCGAGAGGTCAGGTCTCTCCCTCACTAAGCCAATTCCACGATGCCCCTTCACCACCATTGCCTCAACCTCTAAAAGGTGTGTCAGAGTTAGTTACTCTGAGTAATTTCCCTTTCTGCCCTCTCAGTGGACTCCTCTACTGGCCCATTATCCCTCTTCTTCCTTCTAGAATAAGTGACTACATTTTTGGGCCCATCATCACCTTTCCCAACGAGATTCACCTTGTCCTCAAGGTGAAAGTGTGGAAACTGGTTCTTGATCACGTCATAATCCTCCCAAGTGCATTCGAAATTTGGTAGGCCTTCCCACTTTAACAAAATCTCCACATTCCCGCTGGTGAGTTTCCTTGCTTTCCTGACTTCTTCTGGTTGGACCTGTAACTCCATATCTTTAGTTAAGCCAATGGGAATTTCTTGAGTTGGAGTAGTACCTTCCACGCTTTTCTTGAGTTGGGACACGTGGAAAACAGGATGAATCCGGGCTGCTGTCGGTAATTCCAGCTTGTACGCGACCTCCCCATACTTTGCCTTGATCTTGTAGGGTCCATAGAACCTCGGGCTGAGCTTCTCATTAGCTCTCTTGGCCAATGACCGCAACCTGTACGGTTTGAGCTTAAGGTACACCAAATCACCAACCTTGAATTGAACTTCTCTTCGGTGTTTGTTAGCATAGGTCCGCATTCTGTCTTGAGCAACTACCAGGTGTTCTTTCAATTCTGCCAGCACTTCATTTCTGTCCCGAATGTATTCATTCACTTGTTCCACCGGTGAAAAGCAGTCTTCTAAACGAAACAACGTGGGTGGGTCTCTTCCATACAAGGCCTTGAAAGGTGACATTCCTGCAGAAATATTGAAAGTAGTGTTGAACCAAAATTCGGCCCAATTGATCCACTTGCTCCATTGTTTGGGTTTCTCCCCGGCAAAACAGCGCAAGTAAGTTTCGAGAGTTCTATTAACCACCTCAGTCTGTCCATCCGTTTCAGGATGATATCCGGAGCTATATTTAAGGGTAGTCCCCGATAATTTGAAGAGTTCCTTCCAAAAGTGGCTCACAAAGACTCGGTCTCGGTCTGACACGATGGATTTTGGAAACCCGTGTAGCCTCACAATCTCCTTAACGAACTTCTCGGCCACTTCTTTTGCTGTGAAAGGATGGGAAAGAGGGATAAAATGCCCATACTTAGTTAAACGGTCAACCACCACCATAACTGTATCGTAGTGCTGTGACTTAGGCAAGCGAATGATGAAATCCATACTAACATCTTCCCAAACTTGCTGAGGAATGGGTAGAGGCTGAAGTAACCTGGCTGGGCTCACTGCTTGGTACTTGTTCTTTTGGCAGACCTCACACTTAGCAACATACGCCTGGACATCTCGTTTCATACCCTCCCAATGCACATTGTCTGATAGCCTTTTGTAGGTCCTCAAATACCCCGAATGCCCTCCCAAAGGAGAGGAATGGTATTCTTCAATTAATTTGGCGGCTCGCTTGGATCCCTTCGGCAACACTAGACGTCCGTTATACACCAAACAACCGTTACGCAAGTCATAACCCACAGGTGTTTTGCTGCCCGTGATAATTTGCTCTTTGATCTCTGTCAACCGCTTGTCCCTTCTAACCTCCTCCTCCCAACTATCCAGCTCATCAAATTTCCAAACTGAGAAAGCATTCAACTCTATTCTTTCTTCCCTCCGCGATAATGCGTCGGCTGCCTTATTCTCCACTCCGGGCTTGTACTGGATCTCAAAACTGTACCCCATGAGTTTGGAGGCCCATTTCTGCTGGTCAGGGTCAATAATGCGCTGTTCAAGCAGGTATTTGAGAGCTTTCTGGTCAGTTCTTATCACAAATTTATGCCCCATTAAATAATGCCTCCATTTTTTAACCGCGAGCACTATAGCCATGAGTTCCCGTTCATACACCGAACACTTTTGGGCTCTATTAGATAATCCTTGGCTGAAATAAGCGATGGGGCGTCTGTCTTGCATCAAAACAGCTCCAACTCCGGTTCCGGATGCGTCCGTCTCCATCTCAAATGGTAAACTAAAATTAGGCATAGCTAACACCGGGACAGTAGTCATGGCTGTTTTCAAAGCTTCAAAAGCTTGTTGTGCTTCTTCACACCATTTAAATGCGTCTTTCTTTAACAATCTCGTCAAGGGGGCAGCAAGCTTGCTGTAGTTCTTCACGAATCTGCGGTAGTACCCGGTGAGTCCCAAGAATCCCCTCAGTGCTTTAAGATCCTTGGGTTTTGGCCAGTTCACCATGCTGTCAATTTTGCTAGGATTCGCTTGAACTCCTTGGGCTGAAATTATATGACCAAGATACTCTAGCTTTTCCTTCCCAAACTCACATTTTTTAACATTTATAACTAGCTGATTTTCCTTCAGTATCTCTAAAGCCAGCTTCAGATGCTTCAGATGCGTCTCCATATCAGGACTATAGATGAGTATGTCATCAAAGAAAACCAATATGAATTTTCGTAGGTGTTCCTTGAAGATTTCATTCATCAAAAATTGAAATGTGGAGGGGGCATTCGTCATCCCGAAGGGCATTACTAGAAACTCGTAATGTCCCTCATGTGTCCTGAACGCTGTCTTCTCTTCATCCCCTGCTTTGATCCGGATTTGGTGATATCCGGACTTCAGATCCAATTTTGAGAACACCGTGGCAGCCCCCAACTCGTCTAGCAACTCATCAATGGCCGGAATCGGGAATTTATCGGGTACCGTGACTTTGTTCAAAGCCCTATAGTCAACATAGAACCGCCAACTGTTGTCCTTCTTTCTGACTAGTAAGACCGGGCTTGCAAACGGGCTGCTACTCGGTCTGATAATCCCAGCAGTAAGCATCTCTTTAACCAGCTTTTCGATCTCAGTTTTTTGTGAATGGGCATAGCGGTACGGCCGTATATTAGGTGGTTGAGTGCCTGCCTTGATTACAATTGCGTGGTCCCGAGTTCTAGGTGGCGGTAATCCCTTAAGAGGTTCACATACTTCTGAAAAATCTTGCAGAATTTGCTGTATTTCTGCCGGTACTTGAATATTGGTGTCTCCTTGAGCTTCCACCGTGCCCAACTCTAGTATGAAGCCTTGACCCCCTTTTTTGATCGATCTCATTACTGCTTTGTAGCTAACTTCGGTTCGGGACAGAGATGAGTCTCCCTTAAGGCAAATGATCTCTTCTCCTTTCTTGTATTTCATGGTTAATTGCTTCCAATTAACTCTCACCTCTCCCAACGACTCCAACCACTCCATTCCCAATATCAGGTCCACCTCTCCCAAATCGAATAAGTAAAAATTCTGCTCCAACACAGTACCTTGTAATTCCACTCTCAACTGTTTGCACTTGCCTTCACTTTTCACAGTGTGTCCGTCCCCCCACAGTCACTACATAGGAGCTGGTCTTCACCTTGGGTAACGTCATTTTATCCACTAGAGATGTTGATATAAAATTGTGTGATGCGCCGCTATCAATCATTATTAACACCTCCTTCCCGTTAACTTTCCCCACTAGCTTCATGGTTCGGCCTCCAGTAATACCCACAATGGAGTTCATAGACAAGGACATCAATGAACCCGTGAGCTCTTCTTCCTCCTGAATGTCTTCTTCTCCGATGTCCCACTCCACGGTTTCAGCTTCTTCCACTGGACCCGAGAGTATAAGCACATGGAGGTGCTTGTTTTTGCATTTGTGAGTAGGACCCCACTTCTCATCACAAGTCCAACACTCTCCCAATCGTCTCTTCCTGGCAAGCTCCTCATCCGTCAATTTCCGGTACCTCCCCTTACTGTTGCTCGCCGAACTCGACACCGAACGTGAGCTTTCTCCCCCTTTCGTTTCTGCGTTGCGAGAAACCGTGCCAGACACTTGCGTTTTTGCACTATGGATGCTTGGGCTCGGTAGTTTGGGTATATTGGGCCTTGCAGGAGTCCATTTGGTGTTGGTGCTTTGGAAAACCTTAAAGGCTTTGCTGGCCTTGTCCTGCTCCTCTTTAATTTTGGCCAACACCCTATTTCTTTCTTCAATTTGATGGGCCAGGTCCATAACCTCCAGCAAGGATTGGGCCTTGACCATCCTCAACTCAGCCCTAATTTCTTCCTTCAATCCATTCTGGTAGGCTCCGATTAACATCTCTTCCGGAGCGTTTTTCAGCGGTGCAGAAAGCAACTCGAACTTCTCCCGGAACTCGGCCACGGACTCTTCTTGCTTCAACGCCATCAACATCTCATAGCCGTTTCCACGTTGTGCTTGGTGAAATCTTCTATGAAGCTCTCCCTTGAACATCTCCCAGGAAGCGATATTCATCCTTGTTTCTAACCATTGGAGCCAATTCAGAGCTTTGCCTTCCATACACACAGCCACGGCTTCAAGTTTCTCATCATCACTCATCTTGTTCAAGGAGAAATAACGTTCAACCTTGAATAACCATCCAATCGCCTCGTCTCCTTCGAATATAGGAAGCTCAAGCTTCCTGTGTCTGTTACCATCACCGTCATTGGCCTCTCCACTATCTTTCGCTTTATCGTTCACCTCCTCACTGTCTTTCTCCTTATCGCCTTCACCCTGCGCGCCTGAACCCTCTGAATGGTCATGTTCACCCCCTTTATCCACCTTCTTCTCAACTCTCTCGAGCGTGTCCTTCATCATCAACATCATCTCTTTCATCTGCATCATATCCACCTTCAACGTATCCATTTCTTTCTCCACAGTTTCAACTCTGCCCTCCATTCTAGTATTAACCATACCCCGGAAGGAACGCCTCTGATACCAAAATGATAGAACCTTCCCTGTAACAATGGAAAACCAGCCACACAGAACCAAAAAATATACAATAGCAGAACAGAATCGTATAATACTCAGCCAATAGGATTTCTTAGCAGCAAACAGAATACAACCAGCTCTCAGTACAGTGAAAAGAAATTGCAGAAATGGAAAGATACGAAAGTAAAATAATTCCTGACGTTCGAGAGGTCAGGTCTCTCCCTCACTAAGCCAATTCCACGATGCCCCTTCACCACCATTGCCTCAACCTCTAAAAGGTGTGTCAGAGTTAGTTACTCTGAGTAATTTCCCTTTCTGCCCTCTCAGTGGACTCCTCTACTGGCCCATTATCCCTCTTCTTCCTTCTAGCATAAGTGACTACATTTTTGGGCCCATCAGACGCACACTTGCTGGACAGTCAATTAGACACAGTGTTGCAGTGTGTATGCCTGATTTAGTGTCTTTCTATGCTTCTTATTAGTAGCTATCAGACGAGAATTAAATGTAAGAACCTTTTCATTTCCTGAATTGCTTTGTGTCTTCTTTTATTCTTTTCTACTTTGTTCAAGTTTTCAATTACTGATCCATGTATCTGACTCTGACTTTGTTATGATATGGTTCTGTTTGAAATGTTAAACACAAACTTTTTCTTCCTTTGTTCCTTGAGTTATTAAATCTTGAACGATTCATTTCAAAACTTTTACCCCTGCTTCTATTTCCGCTATAGCTTTATGATTCAACATAAATTCATAAATATGGGCTTATATTCATCACTTATTTCTCAGCTAATTGTAACCCATGATTGTTATTTTGCAGAATGTGTAGGGCTCTAATGCCAGGGGATGAAGAAAACATGAGTGATGAGGCAATATGGGAAACTCTTCCTGTAAGGATTTATTTCCTTATGTTACAGAAGAAATATGCTTGAGATGTGGGGCTTCTTTTAATTTTTTTTTAAAATTTTTGATAATGCCACCATCTATGCTCTCGGTTGGATTTTCTAATAGATTTAACAGATAAGAATTGAGAAGAGAAATTAAAAAGAATATTGCTTTTGTGGTGTTCAAGCCTGGTAACCTTTTGCCAATGATAATGTAATCATTTATTGTTATTATTATTATAATTTTTCTTGATAGCTTGTAATCATTTAATTTTACATTCGGGGAAAGTGTTGTATGCTCTGGAATAGCTCTTTGACTTCTACCGATTAATTGCTTGTGTCATTTTTCAAATAGTTAAGGAATGGTATTAATTTTAGGGAATATTATTTACTTATAATTTGGTCAATCTGTTGTTGCATATGACAAAAAAAATTATGTTTGACTTTGACTGCAGTAGCATGCAAATATTAGCTTGTAAAAGATTTCTGATTTCTTTTATGCATGCAATAGAACTTGCTCATCTGTTGCTGGTCGCTGTGACGCTTTCATGAGCATCACTTAAAATTTATCTTATTTAAATTGTATTTCTTGCATTTAATTGGGCATTTGGTGGTTAGCCAGATGTCAAGCAAGAATATTGTTTATCTCAACATTTTTAATTTGTTTTCTAACATTCTAAGACTAAATCTCATGAATGGCTGGCCCAAATAGTGGAGGTGGATTATTGGAACAGAAGCTTTAGGGATGACCAATTGAAATTCCATTTCTTGTCCTTACTTTTGGGTTAGAAGAGATGTTTGATTACCTTTTGTTCAGTGCAACTGAGAAGGTTGACTACTTTATAATGCTTTATATTTGAAATGATTATGTTGTCTTCACTGCCAAGTATCTATATCTGCTTTCATATCTCTTGCTATCTGCCTCTCTCTCCCTTTCTCTGTTGACAGCATATGATCATATATTCGCATGATTAATTGCTTATCTTATATTCAATAGAAGGAAGCCATTTAAGTTGAATGAGAAGTTCTGCTTGAGTCAGTTCAATTTTTTTCCCAAATAACATTATAAACATCATGATCTGGTTGGTGTTTATTCTTGAAATACATGGTTTTTAAAGAGTCATAGCACAATGTTAATATTTTTCATTTTTCTGATTATAGCACTTTTGGGTTGCAATCTCGATGGTCTTCTTTGTTGCTGCTACAGTCTTCACACTCTTAAAACTGTGTGGTAATTTCTTGTCTTCTTGAGTCTAGCTGATGAATTTTATCATTTATTTGTACTTTTTTTTTCTTATTCTCCTGTCGTAATAATGCCATGATTTGTTTTATCGCTCACAGAATATTTTTCAGATACTGGCATATGAAATGCATCATTATATATTTTGGGTTACAATCAGCACCCTTGACAATTTGATAATGATGCAGAAACCTCCCTTTTAACTTATTTTCTATCAATGAAGTTAACTTACTTACTAATATATATTCCTTCCAAGATAATAAAGGGCGGCCCAATGCACGAGAAAACCTTGCCGTTGCTCCAAGGCTCACTCTTTAACTAAATTGATAAATTGTACTTACTGTTATATTAAAGCCCAATAACTAGAGGTATAGAGAGAGAGCAAATAAAGCAATAGGAGAAACTATTTGGATAGATCTAAATAAAGAAATGAGCTAAGATAGATCATGTTGGTGTCACTTAATCCATGTAGCCTTTCACTCCTAGTGGGAAAAGGTTTTGTTTGGTTGTAGTTGTTATAGTAGTATTTACTGTTATTTTATTAATCTTATGTTGGAACTTAACAGGAATTTAACTGTCTATATTGTTATTTTAAAATAAAATCATAATCTTATGCTAAAAGCTATTTTCATTGACAGAAAATAAATAAGGGGAGCAAAGTCTAATTTTTAAAATATGAGGCTAATAAGTGTAATTTAGCCAAACCTTAGGAGAGATTAATGTGAATTATGTCAAAGAAATCGATTTTTCATGATCAGCCTAAATACCGAATGTCAGTTTTGAAGGACTTTTCTTGATAAATAAAATGCGTTTCACATGTAATGAATTGGGGTTGTGTAGGTCTTATTGTCAGGATATTATGCAATTATGCAGAATTAGTTATTTATTTCTTTCATTTTAAATCATCATTGGATAGCATGTGTTCCAAAATAGTCAATAACTCAATATATCATATTTTCTATATATGACTAAAATTGTAAATTATTTCTTGAAATGTATTTTATGCCTCGTATTCCATGAAGCACAGATATTAACACGGACGCGACACGACATGACACGACACGAGGACACACCAAATTCTTAGATTATAGAACATGACACGGCATATATATATATATAGAAATATATATTGTAATTCCAATGAACTTGAAGAATAATAGAATTTTAGAAAGAATGAAGGAATGTAAAGGAAGAAGTGAGTTGAAGAAAAATAGAGAGTTGAATAAGATGAAAGAGTGATGAAAAGGGAAAGGTCGAAGATACATACAAAAGAGAAGAGAAAATGAGTAAAGGAGGTGAAACACACGTTTTCTTTTAGAAAATAGGAGGGAAATGTCAAAACTCCAAAAATGATTAAACTTCGCACATTTTACCTCTTTTTTCTAGGAAAAAAATAATTTTGCTGTGTCCAAGTAGTGTCCATGACATGTCGGAGCCGTGTCCGACGCGTGTCCGAGCTGAGAAAAATTATTTTTAAATTTGACACGTATGGACGCGTGTTGGACACGTGAAGTAAGTGTGTCGGTGTCGTGTCGGACACCGACACGTGTCTAACACGTCGACACGCTTAGATTTTGGAGTGTCGTGCTTCATAGGGACGTATTTAAACATACCACTTCGACTGGAACCTGTATGTATTTGATTTATGCTCAAGCACTAGATGATCCATCAATGGAAGGATATAGAATTTCTTCTGTGAATATGAAGTTGTAAGGACGAATACCCTGATTGATCTATCAATGTAAGAAGATTAAACTTCTCCAGTGAATACAAGTGTACTTGTTAGGAGAAATATAGAGCATGGGTCATGAATTTTGACTATTTCGGAACATGCTATAACATTTAAGTGGCTGGTATTACTTTTTGGTCTCTTTCTCTTATGATAAAGATTTGATATTCAGATACTCATTGTAATATGGGGAATTTTCTTTGTTCTTGTCTAATACAGGTGATGTAGGTGCTCTTGGCTGGTGGGACTTGTTTATTAACTTTGGGTAGGATTCCTGTGTCTTGTTCCCTATGACGTCCCTGGCAAGTTTTGTACAAGGTTTTGAATTTTTTTAACCTATTTTACTGCAGTATTGCTGAGTGCTTTGCCTTTCTTGTATGCACAAAGTGGTCTAATCCAGTCATTCATAGAAATTCTCGCTCAAGAGAAGCCAGTTCATCTTCTAGTACAATTAGATATCTTGACTGGAATAGCGGTTTAGTAGTTTCTTCAGAGGAAAATCAGCGTCAGGAGAGAATGTGTGGCCTGCAAGACATAGGAGGTCATTTCATGAAAGTTCCAGTTATTGGATTCCAGATTCTTCTTTGTATGCGTTTAGAGGTTTGTGGCGTCACTAAATTATGTTCTTGGTCAGTCACTAAGATATTATATTGAGAGGTCTAAGCTGTTTTAAAATGCAGGGAACACCTGCTAGTGCTAGAAATATACCGCTTCCACTTCTTTTCTCCCCTCTTTTCCTACTGCAAGGTGCTGGTGTACTGTTTGCTGCATCTAAGTTGGTGGAGAAACTTATACTTCTGCTCCGTAGTGGTGCTGGCGAAGGAATATATTTTAGATTTTCTTCAAGAGCTCATGATTGTATGGGGTTCTTGCACCATGGTTCTAGGTAAGGAACTACTGCAATTATTGCTGAAGATAATAAAACCAATGTCCATTAGGATAGAAGTTATCATCAAAGGATAGTTGTGATCATGCTGAATTACCATATGCATGTCATTCTGCGACTGTATCTGACAATTTATGGGAGCAGGTTATTAGGTTGGTGGTCAATTGATGAAGGGAGTCGAGAAGAACAAGCACGGTTGTTCCAAGAGGGAGGATCTGGGTAAGTATTGTTTCATTTCATCTTTAATCTTATACTTGCAAATCCACACACATTGATCACAGATTGTAATTTTTATGCTGTCCAAGCATACATTTTCTTTTAATGTCTCTTCTTTGAGCAAATTTTCATTCATTTCTGATATTTGACCATCTATCTATAAATATTATAAAAAAAGTCAAAATACAAAATTTGGTAATAGGACTGCATAGGATCACAACAAAGAGGTAAATCTTAGTAGAGCCCTGATGGAATTCTCTAGGGAACTGAAGCATTTTGATTTAATGGCTTTGATGGTGATTGATAGTAATTGCATGATCTTGGATACTTCTAACTATTGGTGATCAAGTGCATCATGTGTTTCATTTCTCTTGGAAACTGATGAGCCTCCAATATTTCAGGTTTATTCTAGGTCTGGTCAGGGAGGTAAAGAGCAGAGCGAATGAGAGAAGGGTATGTAACTGTTTTCTGAGCATGGGACATGTGTCTCTGGCTGGGCTTGTATTAGTCATTCTAGTGTGAGAATGTGATAGGGCCCCTCCTAAGAGACCCTGTGTGACCAGTAAGTAGAGAAAAGGGCAAAACAGATGCACCTTTGCTGTATTACTCAATAGCAGCAAAGAAAGAAACACAGAATATCCAGGAATCCACAGCACAGAATCCAGAATAAAAAAGGAAAATTCAATATGACAGCAGCGGAAATAAAATACAGAAAACAGTCCAACTAAAATATGCCTGACTTTCGAGAGGGCAGGTGCTCTCCCAATTTCCTCCAAATGTTGCCTACCTCCCCATGCCCAGACGCAGACCCTTAAAAGCTACAGAGACTGTCAGACTCAGATTTAGTTATGCCCTGCCAATCCCCCCTTTGCCCCTGCATGGGCTCTTTACCTTTTGGGTTGGACTCACCCTTATCTTACTTCTTTCTGCTGTAAGTGTTATGGACCTCGGGCCCATCAGAATGAATAAGGTGTGAGCAGTAAGGGAGAAGGTAGCCTGAATCATAGTGAGGACTGGGGGAGTACTAGCATTAGTATATAGCTAGTGAGTGAGCAATCTTTCTATTTCCACAGAGGCTACTCTGTCATACTTGCAAATGGCCTGCCTCTGTTTACCGTTTTCACTTATAGGTGGAGTGTTTCTATGGTTTACTCGAGTATTATTCCGGTTCCCATCGGAAACTATGGGCCTGTTTGACAACAGTTTTTAAAAACTGTTTTCTGTTTTTAAAATCAAAGAACTAAAAAATCTGTTTGGCAAATTGTTTTCAATAATTGTTTTTAAAAACAACAACATAGTGATGTTTTTAGAAACTAAAAAACTAGAACAGGTAAAATTTGTTTTGGACTATTGTTTTTATGTTTTGGAAAAAATACATGGAATAACTTTTAGAAGTTGTTTTCAAATGGTAATTGTAATTTAACTCTTTTCTCTCCTTTCATTGATGACAACTTTGAGAGAATTGTTTTGAAAACTGTTCCCAAAACAAATTTTATCAAACAAGTTATTTTTCCCCTTCCAAAACTTGTTTTCAGAACTATTTTTAAAAACACAAAACAAAAGTAGTTGTCAGATGGAACCCAAGTGACTTGGGGACTCAAAAGCTAGCTATTAAGGGGGAAGAACCAAGCCACTTAAATACTCCATTGAGCATTCCATTCTACCCGATGCGGGACTTAGGTAGCCCATATTACCCTAGGGACATCCCATACTATCCCCATCCCCATCATAGCAATGCGATTTAAGAGCCAACATCTCAATGGTTGCATTCTGCGATACTTCATTCGGTCTTGCTTCATTCTACTGTGGTCAGCCCTTTCGCCGGCCAGAACCCTCCACAGGTAGCCCTTTCTGTGCCGTTGGCAAATAAGCTTTGATACCAAATGATGGAATCCAAGTGACTTGGGGGCTATTAAGGGGAAGAACCAAGTCACTTAAGTACCCCATCAAGAATTCCATTCTATTTGATGTGGGACTTAGGTACCCATACTACCCTAGGGACATCCCATACTATACCCATCCCGATCATTGTCAAACAGGGCCTATGTTTTTCCATGTCTAGTAAAGGCTTCTATTAATAATGGTATTAAAGCCATTTTGTCCTCACATAAATTATCAGTAATTTAAGGCAATCCTAATTGAAACATGCTTATCTGTTTGTCCAATTAACACTAAAATGTGAGCTGTGTAGTGTGTGGGGGTACTGGAATAGAAGAAAACATAGCCTCCTCAGCTTGGTTTGTATGAAAAAAAAAACCAGTGACCCGAAACCTGATAAGCTGTTTCTAGGCTAATTCATCTTTAAAATGTATGACAGGTGAGAGTAACTTATTGCTATCATTCTGCTTTCTTGCATACCAAATTTTAATTATCAAAGTTGCACAAGTACTTGTTCAACTATTACTTATACTGATATACAAGAACTATCCCATCATATTATATTACATGTGTTAGATACCTACTTTTTTACCCTCTTTTTAATAATACAAGGTATGTCTAGCAATTGTCAACTGATTGGTATATGTTCATCTAGCATTTGTTTCTACTGATCTTTGTACCTTTGACTTCCCTCTGTGCAGGTATAACACTTTCAGTGGTTATCCTCCTGAGATTGTTAAGACAATGCCTAAAAAGGATCTTGCCGAGGAGGTACTAATAGTTTTTGTAACATATATACTTTATATGGTGGTATACTCATCCTATGCACAAATATGTTGCTAGGGGTGTGCAGCATTTTTAATAGTTTTGCTGGTTTTAGTTATTTATGTGCATCTTTCATCTATTCTAGGGCCTAGGCATGAAACTTCTCAGTAAGTTAATAATACTGCAATCTTTCACAACTATTGTGGTCAATTTTATTTTATTTCAATGTCAGGTCTGGAGGCTCCAGGCAGCTCTTGGTGAGCAGACAGAAATTACAAAATACAGCCAGCAGGAATTTGAAAGACTTCAGAATGTAAAATTTCTTTATTTGATGGGTGCTTTTTTAGCAAATTTCTTGCCTTATGTGTTCATGTTGAATTTTCTTACATTATGTTTTAAGAAACTATCTGAAAGGGTCACCACTTACAATTTATATTGACATGGTTAATAAGAGTGCTAAATGTTATTGTTTACTTAAGATGTTCTTTGAATTTAAGCCTTTGTGAGTAAATCTTGCTGTTTATGTGCCTAAACTCTCATTTAATTAATGTTAGTTGGTTATATATATGATGCGCCTGTTTTGATGTTGTGAATTAAAGTTCCATTATCAAAACAGGTGTATCATATATATAACAAGATACAACCATATTTAGGCAAATAAACAGTAACATTTACTCACGAAGGATTAGAATTCAAAGAATATTCTGGGTAAATGATTCTGGTTTGCACTCTTATTAGCCATGTCAACATGGTTAATGATGAATTGGATGACAATGAAAGAAACCTTCCTATATTCCCTGTAAAAACACAATATTGTTAGTTATGTTCTATATAGCCAAGATAATAGTTATCAATTATATCTCTGGTATATGCCAATGTGATCCTTGTATAATTATTAATTAAGGAAAGGAAATGAGCTCTCACTTGAGTGTACAAGAAAGTGTGGTGAGAGAGTAAAATGATTGACGAAGAGTGATGGAGATAAGGTTGGAGGGAAATGAAGGAAACGGAGAGAGAAGAGACTAGAGATTCCTTTGAAACCTTAAGGGCAAAAAGTGGAAATTGAGAACTGCCTCTCATTCTCTTTATTAATAGTATTAATGATTTAAATGTATATCCTGGTTTATTAATAACCACCTGGTGAGTGGCGACAATCAAATTTCTGAATATTTTTGTTACTGCTCTTGGTGGTCTCTTTGCTTGAATCTTCTATTTAAGATGCCTTATCAAGTTTTAGGTGCCTCTAACCTTAATGTTCATATATTGTCTCGTGTGGATCAGGAGAAAGTGTTGTGCAGAATTTGTTTTGAGGGGGAGATTAGCATTGTCTTGCTACCATGCAGGCACCGTATTCTCTGCAGGTACTTTCAAGTACATGGAGATGGGATCCTCTAAAGTGCGCATCTTGTAAAGTGTTGAAGTCCACTGATTTTACACTTTAACCTGCTTAAAGGTTAATGTATAAAACAGTAATTTATTTTACTCATTAATCCGTACTCTTATGGGTTAATGTGAAAAAATAACGCATAGCAAAATTTGCAATCTGAAGGATCGCATTCAAGTACATACATTATCATGCCACATTTTATGGTCACTAACACTTGCTTTCCTTCCATTCAAACTTTGTCCTTATGCTTGATTTCAATGAACTAACTGCAGCGCTTGCTCCGTGAAGTGTAAGAAGTGCCCAGTTTGTCGTGTCGCCATCGAAGAGTGCTTACCGGTTTATGATGTTTAGGTGTTAGCTTGGCCAACTTTTTGTGCAAGACCATAGGAGAAAGGGCTCAAGAGAAGGCTAAAAAGACTCCAATAGGAAGGGTGAATATTTGGTATAGTTTAGTGCAGTTATGTGATGCAAGGCTTGAGTGTCGTCAGTCTGAATTAACACATCAAGGTGCAGAAAGAATTAACACATCAAGGTTTTTTCTTTCACACCTTTCTTTATTTTGTATATACTAGAGTCTTACTGGCTAAACGAAGGTGATTAGAAATAATTGTCTGTAGTTTTTCTTTTTGTTATCTGAGGGGTTTTAATTTATTTTGGTTTTATGGGTTTTTGTTGGATGAAATGGGTGTAGGTTTTTCATTGCTAGCAAAACTGTAAAAAGTACTCCTCCACCCCTTTTAGTCTATAACTGTACTTTAGGAGCTGCAGGGAAGTTTTTCATCTTATAAAAATTTGTTTTTTTTTTTTAATTTGGTATCATTGATGGAATTGCTTGTTGATTTTGCTAAATTTTAAAGGATTTGACATCGAATGTCAATAAATCCTTTTTTCTAGACAACTCTTGGGCTCAAGGTGACCAAAACACTAAAGGACACGTTTGGTTTAGTGAATGTTGGATGTAATGGGAATGAGAAAAAGAATGCTGGGAAATGTAAATAGTAATGTGAAAATGATGTAATGTGATGTGAATGGAATAAAAGTGGGTAAAATGATTATTTTATTTTTATCTTTATATTAAAAATAGGAATAGAATAAAAGTGGGTAAAAAAATAAGGGCAAAAATATAATTTCATCACATTGTGAAAAGTAAAATATGTTTGGTAGAAAGAATGTTGAAAAAAATATTGAATTACAAAAAAGATTACGTTAGTTTATTTAAGTAACCAAACGGGCCCTGAATACTTTCACATTGACAAAATTGTGTTGAGATGGAGCAAAGTGCAATGGAGTAATTACAAAATTCCTCAGTTAAACAGATGAAGATCTATCATCTTTCTCAAACACAAATTATTTTTCTCTTATAGTACTTTTTCTCAAATTACTTTTCTCTTATAGTACTTTTTCTCAAGTTTGTCAAACACAAATTACTTTTCTCTTATAGTACTTTTTCTCAAATTCTATTTAAAAAGAAATTATTTAAAAATAAGCGCTTTAAATTAAGGATTGCCAAACGGGCCCTAAAGATAATTTGACATCTTGCATTTGTTCCTTTTTTTTGTGGAGGTTATTTATTCACACAGCTAAATCGAACATCCATTTACCTTGATCTCAGATCAGATTGAATGGTCAAATAATTTTGAAGAAGCAAGAAAGAAAAATAATGTGAATTGAATTGATATGGTTACATATGATATAATATAAAAAGGAATAAAATTGGGATTCTCTTAAGGGTACGTTTGGTATGGAATGCACACATGCATTCTCACGATTCCAAAAAAAAATTTTACATCATATTTTTTACATACCAAACATATTTTTTATCATACTTTTCCCCTCTTGTACTTTTTCTCTCTATCTCTTTCCTCACTTTTCTCTACAGTACTTTACATCTGTGCATTTATACCAAACGTACCCTAATATTGGGATTGGAATTCTCACAAGAATGTAAATCTCAGCCCTTAATAGAGAACCAAACATGATCTCATTCCCTCCATTCAAAAATCTAAATCAAATATGTCCTAAAGGTTGCAGTTCACATAAATTTAGGGTATGTTTGGTAGAGAATCCAAATAGTAGAATCACAGTGTTTCATAATTCTTAAAAAAATTTTATATCATATTTTATACATACCAAACACACTTTTTATCATACTTTTTCTCTCTCCTAATTTTTCTCTCTATCTCTCTCCTCACTTTTTTCTACAGTACTTTTTTTTATTCTACAATACTTTACTCTACAGTATTTTACATCCGTGCATTTATACCAAGCGTACTCTTGTAACAAAGGATTTTCGGCCAGAAAGTCATAACAAAGGTAATTTGTCACAAAATTGCAAAACATTATAGAGAGTTATTACTTCATATCAAAATTGCTTTAAGAAGGAGCGATCAATCTCACACAAATATTTGGGAGTTCAAATGAACACCAACGAAATAAATATGGAGAATAGACTCAATACTGTACAGCACCAGACAATAAAAAGAAAAATAAACACGAGATAAGTCTCATATGTGAGCCCCATCCATCTCTCTAATATTTTTCGGTGACGTACAACACCGAATCCTTTTAGAGATAAGTGTGAGGTCTTTGAAAGTCCAATAGAAGGCAAGTGGTTGGAAGTCCAATTTAGTTAGGGATGGCAATGGGTAGGGTTTGGGTAGGATACTGCAATCCCCGTCCCGGCACCGATAATTAATATTTTCCCCATCCCCGGACCCATCGAATACTTAAATCCCCAGACCCGGCCTAAATTTACTATTTTTTCTACAAAATTTGCTACTTTCATCACAAGTACTTTAATCACAAGTATTGAACACACATTCATAAATTTAATTATTTTCAAGTTTAAGAAAAACAAACTTAAAATACACAATTTGATATGATATATAATATATTTTTATATAAAATTTTTAAATAAAAAATATTTTTATATATATTATATCACCGGGTCCGGACTGAATACACCCTTACCCGGACTCGAACTTTTACCCGTTAAAATCCCCAGACCCATTTTTTCAATATCCGGATAGGTAAATTTTCAGGGTACTCATTAAGTCCGGATAAGATTGTCATCCCTAAATCGAAGCAGGTGTTTAACGTTAATAAAGTCCGTCTTGCAATCATCTCACATTTACTATGTCAATTGATGTCCCAAAGAATTAATTTTGTAATAAAATGAATGATACATCTACAAATTTGCTATGCACCTCTTGCACATGAAAAAGTTGTTCATTTCAAGAGATAAAAGAGCTTGTTTGGATAAGGTTTTGAAAAAAAACTTTATTTATCAAATTTTTTTAAAAAAATCTTTTAATTAAAGGAATTTTATTTTATATTTAAATATTATAATATAAAAAGATTTCTATTTAAACTAAATAGCTTTTACAAATGGAAGCTCCATTTTTCAATTTCTTCAAAGAGGCATATTTTAACTCTTTTTTTAACTTGTACTTTTTCTAAAAACTTTATTCAAACAAGATTTTATGCTTATAAAAGGTCTTTTTTTAATTAAAAAAAATACTTTTTAGATAAAAAAAAAAGTCTATCCAAACAAGCTCAAAGGAGGGTTGGGCATGAAAAAGTGCTTTTTTTAATAAAAAAATCACTTAGTTTTAAATTTTAAAGTGTTCGACTAACCTAAGTACTTTTGAGTTCTAATAAAAGTAACTTTTAACTTTATACAAAAGTTAAAAATTAGAGCTTCTACTTCTAGCTAAAAGCATAAACTAAAATTTAAATATTTTAGGACAAAACTATCCTTACTAAAATTTTGTATTTCCTATTATATCCTTATTTATTTTACCAAAACTCTTTATAGTTTATACCCTTCTATTCAAGTAACACTACTAAATATTTAATTAACTAAAAAAATTCTAATTAACATAATTTCATTAATTAAAAATAAAAAATTATTTAACTAACATTTTATTAAATTAATAAACTATTTAAAATTTTATATTTATTTGTTTAATAAAAAGTAACAATAAAAAATATTTATATCTATTTATTTAATAACATTAATAACACCTTAAATTTATACATGGGGTAAAGTACCTTTGGTACCCCCAACGTTTGCACCTTCGGTCAAATATGCCCTCAACGTTTTAATTTTTGGGCAATCTTACCCTTTGCACTAACACCGTTAAAATAGTTAACGGTTTTTGCTGACTAGGCGTAACATGTGACATTAATATCTGACTGGGATTAATTTTTTCCATTTCATATTTTATTTAAAAATAGAAAAAGAAAACGTGCTTCTTCAAAGACTTCAAAGCAGAATAAGAATGACAATGACGGTTTAGACTTTGAAGAAAGAGGCTTTCTTTTTCAACTAGCACTAGCACTAATTCTCTATACTAACTTTATTATATAATTATTAACTATATATAAAATTAGAAACAGAATCAAACAAGCTCTAAATTGGTCTTCCAAAGAAAATTTCTTAAACTAAATTCTCTTGTTAGTATTTTTAACTAATGTTAACAAACATGAGGTGGTATTAACGATCAAATTTAGATCAAGTGAAGTGCAATGCTATGTGAAGTGGGAGAGGAAAAAAAAGTATAGGTCTCCGTATCACTAAAAGTAAAGAAAGTTTAGATTTCACGTACTTTTTTTTCTCACACTTCACACAATAATACACACTCGATTGAAATTCATTGATGATGTCTAAGTTGATCATCAAATGCTTAAATAGAGAAAACTCTTTGCAAAACTCAAGTTATTTTTAAAAGAAAACTCATAGGTTTTAATTTTTCTTTTTACTTTTATTAATAGAAAGGGTAATTCTATAAAGAAGCCGAGCTCTTAAGGCTCGACTTCTCATTGGTTGCTTTTAATTATTTTTTTAAAAAAATAATGTTTTTAAAATTGTTCTCTCTCCTTAAAAGAGGAGAGAAGGGGTCGACCTTTCCACATCCATTCTCTAATAAAGGAGAAATCTATTACTCTGTATAAAAAGCGTACAAATTTTTACTATTATTGAATACGGAAATAAAATTTTGTAAAAAGATATAATGCTCAACCTACCTGACTACCTCACAAGAGGGTATAAAACCTTACATACACTCCACACACACAAAAAAAAAAAAAAACCTTACATACAAAGGACATTTAGCAAGCTATGATGAAACAAGATTAACATAAAATTAACTTAGACCTATATTCCTATTAGAGAAATAATATAGGACAAGTCTAACAAAACTCTAGGGAACACACTCTTTTTTTTTTTTGGCTCGCCAAAATAAGTCCCAAATTTTTTATACAATTAAAAAAAAAAAGACATCATACTCTTTTAAACTATACAATTTTTTTACAAAATAAAAAAAATAAAAAATATGAACCAAAAAGGTAACACACCTCTCATATATGTGAGAGATAAATCTTCGGAGTAATTTTCTTTAGTACATCCCTCAATTAATCCCTAATCTATTCAATATGGATTTTTATTCATGTGAATTTTTATTAATATTAACAAATAATACTATATGATTGGAAGGATGCACCAAAGTTTCGTAGTACCGCCGCACTGAATCCGCTAAGCACGTACAAATAGATTTAGAGATCTTCGAAATATCTCCACTAAAAAGGGAGAAGGAATGAAAGATAACTTTTATAAAAAAGGGAGATTGTGGGTATTAGGAAAAAATTTAAAATTTTGAGGACGAAGTCGGTTGTAATTCAATATCAATATTTTGAGGATAAAATTGACTGCAAATAAAAATTAAAAACAAAATTAAAATTTGATGTGAAATTTAGGGATATGCAAATGCTTTTGCCTGTAAAAAAAATAAAAATAGAAGGTCAAAATACCATTTTGGCCCTCAATGTTTTACCCAAGTTATGTTTTGGTCTTTTATGTTTCAAAAGTTTAAAATCAGTCATCTATCTTTCTAAATTGGTCCAAAATGGTCCTTTCATCTCACACCGTTAGTCTCTTTTGTTAAATTCTATCTTGGAATGCTGGCGAGAGTTTTGATCCACGTCAGTATTTTACGGAAGAGATTAATCGTGTGAGGTAAAATAACCATTTTAGACCAACTTGAAAGTATAAAAGAACTGATTTTAAATTTTTAAAACACATAGGATCAAGGCTAAAGTACTATTTTGGTCCTCAATGTTTGCATGAAGTTTAATGTTGGTCCTCAATGTTTCAAAAGTTTAATGTTGGTCCTCAAAGTTTTTGTTTTTGGTCCTCTGGCGTAACACCGTTAACTTTTTGTCGTTAAATGATGACATGGCATACTTATATGACACACTCTCTCTCCTACATGTCATATTTTAATAACGTGGCATGACACATCATTGCTACGTCATCCCAGATGATGATGATAATGATATTGATGAAGGAGAGAAGATGATGATGTGGCAATTTGGGGTGACGTGGCAATGATGTGTCATGCCACGTAATTAAAATATGACATGTAGGAGAGATGGTGTGCCATATAAACATGCCACGACATCATTTAACGGCAAAAAGTTAACGATGTTACGCTCGAGGACTAAAATCGACAAAAAAAAAAACTTTGAGGACCAACATTAAACTTTTAAAATATTGAGAACCAACATTAAACTTCATACAAATATTGAGGACCAAAATAGACCTTTAGCTTAGGATCAAAACAAAACTTTAGTTAAATACAGAGGACTAAAATGATGTTTCAGACGAAAATAGAAATATCAAGTAGACATATAGAACGCCGAACCGAAGAGATTAGAGTTGCCTAACTTGGGAACACTCTTTTGTTTCGAATTCCGAAATAATAAGTTAAAATGTGAAATAGCTAATTACCCCATTAGCGAATTCCCATTTACTAATTCAGGAAGATTAGAATTCAAACTCATACATAAAAAAGCCATTATTATCCTCCTTTAATATACTCTGCGAAATCCAATTCATTTCTTCTGTATCATAGATTTGAATACTCGTTCCATTCCACTCGCGAAACCGCCCAATTCTTACCGTTGCAGAGCAACAACCCCAAGATTGCCATTGTCCTCTCGTTTTCATCGATTTCTTCAGAGATTCCGTTTCTCGTCGATCCGTTTGGTGCCTTATTCGTGCCGATCCGGGTTGCTTCATGCAATTAACTGCTTCTGTGTTCCTAACTTCTTCTATTCAGGTATCGCGCTCAGAACCCATTTGTTGGAATTGGATCTTGTCGATGTTGTGGTTTTTAGTGTGAATCAGTGATTTTTTTTTTGTTCGTAATGAATTTTGTGGCTGAGGAAATGCTAGAGATGAACGTTATGAAATTTGGGATCTAGGAAGCTCAAGTGAGCCAAGTAGTTGAGCAGGGTCTTCTGGAGTGGATTTCCTGCTCCTTTAGCGTTTTGGAAAATATGAAGTTTTAGGTTTCAGCTAGTTAATGATGTACAACTCTCATTATCTTTGCTTCTCCCATAAAAGGGTATTTTTTCCTCCAACTAATGGACTTTTTTTTGGGTTTCTTTGTTAGGCTGCATGTTTTTGGTGATGAAGAGAACTTCAGAGTGTGAAAGTTTCATGCTATTTCTTAACCACAATGAAGATTCTGCTGGTTTTCTAGCAGGGGATGGTTGCCAAGGATGACGCAGAGGGTCTTTTAATTTACACAAGCTTTTATATCTGCTTTTTAAAAAATGAGTCAGTCTACTTCTTTTTCGGTTAAAACAGAACGGAGTCCAAGTCTTGACCCAGAATCTTTACAACGGTGGATTGTTGCCTTTTGTGCTATAAGGTTTGATCTAGAACAAGGTCAGCTGGTAGAAGAGTGTTATCCACCTGGCTGTCTTACGCATGATGAGGAGCTCGAAATTGCCTATAGTTCATTTCCAGACTCCGTTTCCCAGCACCAAAACCGAACAAGCATTCATGATTGTATCTTCTTTTTCCGATTTAGTAGGCGTCTAAAATCTCAAACTGCAAATGCTAGTCATTCTGAGATAACTGAAGTTGACAAGGAGTTTTCTCCAAAGTCCATGGACAAAAAGAATCTCAGCAGAAGACCCTCAGGTAGCAATAGTGTTAATGCTTCTAGATACATGTATGGTTATGTCTTTAATAGACAGAGACACGACGAGAGGCTTAAGCGAGGAGGAGAGCAGAAGTCTGTGGTCATCTTGTCCCACAGTCCTTATTCTAGTGTGTTCAGACCTTTGTTACAAATTATTGGTCCTTTGTATTTTGACATTGGTAAGAAAGCTCTGGAGCATATTGCTACATATGTTTCAACGTGGCCAGCTCCTATTCCTGGTAAGCTAATGGATCTTCCAATTGGGAATGCAACTCTTAAAGTGTACTTGCCACCTGCTCACAGCTTGCCCATGGAAATTGGAGTATCTTTGGAAGAGTCTGCTTCTTCTGTGGCACCTTTTCTGCCTAATAATCAGTATATACCACAGGGCCTTTTTCATGATTCGGATATTTTCGGTACATTCCGAGGCCTTTTATTACAACTTTGGTTGTTATGGGAGTTGTTACTTATTGGTGAACCTATTCTTATCATTGCCCCCACACCTCCTCAGTGTTGTGAAGCTGTTGCCAGTCTTGTGAGTTTGGTTGCACCTTTACTTTGTAGTGTTGACTTCCGGCCTTACTTTACCATCCACGATCCTGAGTTTGCACACTTAAACTCCCTAAAAGAAGGTGATACTTTCCCTCCCATGGTTTTAGGGGTGACGAACCTTTTTTTCCTTAAAGCTCTCCGTAACATCCCCCACATTGTCTCAGTTGGAAGCCCTCCTCCTAATTCAAACAGGATGACCCTTTCATCTAGGTCTTCCACTGGTAGAATCTCTGGTAGAAATGAAGGTCTTGGGATTCAACAACTTTCGCTAAAGAAATTTTCCCCTTCAAGTTTATTGAGTGCGGTTAAGCTTCGAAGAGATGGTCCACTTTGTCTCATGACAGAACATAAGGAAGCCATTTGGAGTACTTATTCTGCCACTACCAAGCCAGACACCTCTATCTTAAATAGGCTGATTGATGCTGGGATGTCACCAAGGGTTGAAGAGTCAATGTCAGTTGTTAACAATGAGATATTACGGAGGCATTTCTTGGAGCTCACTACAAATTTTTTGGCTCCTTTTGGTCCATATTTTAGGACCACAACGCCATCTGAAGGATCTTCTCCTTATGTAGACCCTCCCACTCTACCTCCATTCAATGCTGATGAATTTCTTGCAAGTATATCTGCAAGAGGTCCAGGGAAGTTCTTATCAAAGCGAATGAGGTCTAACTGGCTTGACTTATACAGGTAATGGATTTGTTTGCCATTTGTCACGTGCTACAATTTTCCTCCTACTTCTGTACAATTGTATTTTACGGTGTAACAAGGATTCAAATGTTTAGCTCTTTAACGGTTAGATTATATATTTTATTTGCATGATTTAACAACTTGGAATTGAAAGCAGTTGAATTTTCTTATCAGGCGATTCTTGAAGGGACCCAACTTTATGCCGTGGTTTCGGAGGAGGCAAGCTGTCGCTGAACAAGAGCAAGACAGATTGTGGAGGCATGCAAGAATGAAATCTGACATACAACAGCTTATATCTAAAATGACTGAATTGGAAATTGTGGATTCCTTCAATGCTATAGAGAGATATCTCCTTAAAGAAGTACAGGTAAACTGCCCTCCTAAGGTCCTCTGTCTATGATATTTGATTGATTGTGCCTTTCTCTTTGTCAAACACGAGTGAAAGATGATCTCTCTAAATATATTTAGCTACATATTGTTTTTCAACCATAAAAGCATTTGATCTTTTTTTTTTTTCCGCTTTTGTTTTACATTTTATTGGATTTGATAATGCAAATGGTCAAATTGAAAATAAACTAAATATATTAATATTGATGCTCATAGAAAATAGTGTATGACAATTATATGGTCCCTATGCTTCCCTTTCTGTCCCTTTTTCCCTTTTCCCTTGTGGGTCCTTTAAATACCATCACTTACTTATCTACCACTCTGATTTTTCCTTGAATGGAGCAAAGGAGTCTCACCATACGTGAAAGGGATAGGGATAGTATGGGATACCCAAGTCCCACATTAAGTAGTATGGGATACCCAAGTCCCACATCTTGTAGTATGGGATGCTCAATGGGGTACTATGTGGCTTAGTTTTTGAGGGAGGGTTCCCAAGTCACTTGGGTTTCATCATTTGGTATTGGAGCTGCTTTGTTGATGGTATGGTAATCAAAATCGAGATCTTGCATAGAATCAAGAGAAACATAAGAGAGATCGAATCAAGGATTATAAGATCCTATCAATTTTTTAGAAATAATTACTATATATATACTATATAGTAATATAATTTTTTTTTGTAAACATTAAATGATCCAAATTTCATGATATTTCCATAAAATACAATACATTATTACATTATTTCACAATGTAGCAATTATTAATGAAACATCAAACAACATTATATGAAATACAATAAAAAAATGCAAAAACCAGCACTGGCAAACGAAGACACAAAACAGCAGTAGCATATAAATTATACCAGCACACAGAAATAGAAACCGGACACATAATAAATGCAAAAGCAGAACAAACAGAGATGCAGACACAAAACGAAACTGCATTAGAAATAGACGCACCTACCTTGCAGAAACAGAGGTGCAGTAGCACAGACCCACTGCAGTAAACTGATCAAATAGAACCCAGTTGATGTGGCTGATGCATTTAGGACAGGAAGCCCTATCTTTAAATGGCAGCATTTTTGTTATTTTTTTCATAAAAAAAGAATCTTGGATTGGACGAGATTGCATGATCTTGCAATCTCTCAGTTCAGATGGTGATCCCCGCCTTCGATCCTATAAGTGATCTAAGTCGCTATTGATCCATGAGATCTCGATCTTGATCAATCTTATGATCAAGATTGTGATCTTGATTACCTTGGTTGACGACATGGAAAGAGCTACTTGGGGAGGGGTTGACCATGGTAAAGTGAAGCAACACCGAGTGTAACCACTGGGACATCATCTCTTCAGGGGTGGTGCTATGATGGGGATAGGGGTAGTATGGGATGCCCAAGTCCCACATTGAGTAGTATGAGATGTTTGATGGGTACTTAAGTGGCTTGGTTCTTCCCCTTCAATGGTTAGGTTTTGAGGGAAGGTTCGCCAAGTAACTTGGGTTCCATCATATTATTGTGTTTGTGGCTAACTCGCATATGCTTTTGTGGGCTTCAGATTGTGTTGAGAACCTCTTAAGGGTTGATGTGAATGAATTTTTCAGTTCAGAATCTGGGCTCGTATGAGTAACATGATTGTCAGGCCAAAAAAAAAAAGAGTAGCATGATTGTGAATTTTCCTAGAATTTTCTTCATCAATGAACAAAGGTTTTTAAACAGCCCTCACTTTCTTGTTTTGGCACTAAGTATTTTGGCTTATATATCTGTAATTTATGAAACAACATTTGAAAAAGATAAAGCTTTCTGAAATTTCTATTCTTATGACAAGCTAATGGATGGATATATATATTAAACTATAACAAGCTAATAGTCTTTACATTTCTTCAGTTGTCCTCTTCTGTTATAATTTTACTTTATCATTTTTACTCAACATTGTACTGTATGGTACTGAATGCTGGGCGATAAAAAGCCAACATGAGCACAAATCCAACGTGGCAGAAATGAGAATGTTGCGCTGGATGAGTGGTCACACTAGAATGGATAGGATTAGAAATGATTATATTAGAGAGAAAGTGGGGGTAGCACCTATTGTCGAAAAATTAGTCGAAACACGCCTTAGGTGGTTTGGTCATGTACAAAGGCGACCGGAAGAGGCTCCGGTACGTAGAGTTGACCAAATGGAAGATAACCTAATAACTAGAGGTAGGGGAAGACCAAAGAAAACAATAGGAGAAACGATTAAGAGGGATCTAGCCATAAATAACTTAACCATAGAAATGTGCAAAGACAGAACATGTTGGCGTCGCTTGATCCATATAGCCGACCCTACCTAGTGGGAAAAGGCTTTGATTGTTGTATTTTTACTCACATTGGCAATTACATTAACTAAGATCATTACCAGTAAATTACTGGTAATGGTCTTAGTTTAGTATGTGGGAAATTGCTCAAGCAATTCTTGATAGGTAACATTTTTACTGAGGAATCTATTCCTAAGTTGAGTGAACAATAACAATGGCATCTTGTTGATGAGTGAGTTAATATTCAGGGTTTATGGGTTAGACAGTTAGTCTTATACTTCATTAATAAGATATATTAGCTGCAATTCTGGTGCAGAGCTCTTCATATATTTTGGTTGTGAAGCTTTCACCGACTCTTTTTGAGGTGAACCTCTAATTTTGTTAGTAAAAAATAAAGTCCACAATAAAACTCTTCAATCTGATTCACTGGATTTTATCCAATTGGAAGGGATTTCATTTAGGTGATTACTGAATTTACTGGTGTTCTGGCTCTAAGACAGTGAGTGTAAGTTTTTGTGAAGACTTTTAAAGCTGGTAATGTGCTGGAATAAAAGCAGAATAAGATTTGGTACTAGAACTCTTGGTCTAAGTAGTTTGTGCCATGAATTCCACTAAAGTGATGTCTTTAACATCATTAAAATATATGGTAAAAGTGATGTCTTTAACATCATTAAAATCATATGCTAGTAAATTTTTCACCAAATCTATCTTTAGACTAATAATAAGAAGTAGGAAGAAAAATTGAAGTTCTAGAGTGGAGTTTTTCAGAGGAAATGAAGAATGGATGGTGAAATGGCAGACTTAATGATTGCTAGTTCTCTGATGTTTTATTATATAATGTATCTTATTTTATCCCAGGCATTATGGGAAATTTTCTACAAGAATGGACAAGACAAAGTTCCTGTCGGATACAATTAGCCTCAAGCCGATAGGTTATTTTTTACTCCATTTGTCTTGCTTTTTGCTGGCTGAGCATGTCCTTTTTTGGGTCTGAGCGGAGTTTCAATAGTTTCATATAATATACTAATACTATAACTATACATGAACGTTTGTATTCATTGCATAATCCTCTGAAGGATGTTATGCACCTAACAATAGGATTATTTTGAATGTAAATGAAACATGTTTAGTTTGGTGTTTTTATATCTCTGTTAATTGCAATTTCCAGCTGCAGCAATCTGAAAGGGCTGGTGTAGATTCCACAGCAACTTGTCAGAAACTAAAGGCAGACCTTCAGGCTGTTTTCAATTTGCTTTCAAAGGACATGCAACAACTCATGCTTTCAAATCCACAAAGGGCATCCCTTCTGCAAGGAAGTCATGACACGACAAAACTTCCGGGGCGCCCGTTAGTACAAGTTGGAGTTTTATCTTCTACTTCACCCAGGTAGTAGGAAAAGCATGAAACACATTTTTGGGTATATGGGGCCTTCTCATGCTGCTGAAGGACGAACTTTTGGTTAATTCTATAGCTTCCTTCCGTCTGATTGAGAAGTTCTGACTCCTAACAAGTCATGTGAGGTATGTCGTTTTCACATACATCTTAATTTTCCTTTGTTACTCATGCAACTCAATGGAAAACACTTCCTGATTTTCATATTTTTCTTCGAAATAACAGCTGCCAATAACCACAATTTTTATTAATTAATCCTCTCCTGAAGCAGACGTGGGATAACTTCTTCCTTGGTAAAGATGCATTCACGTTTGATTATTTTAAATTTGTGAGGTTTTTTTTGTTAATTGCCATTCTTGGCGGAAGTTGAAGCTTCATATTGTTTCCTATTTTGAAGGAACAAGCTGTAAATTAACTACTTAGTGTGCTTACTGTGATAGCTTATGATGGTGGATTCTCTTCCAGATTTTCTACCACTTAAAAATTCTCAATTTATGCAATGGGGTTCTCTTGAGCCACAATTCATTTCTTTAAAGTTTGTCTACACTCCTTTCTTGTTTCTTTGAAAAGAAAAAGAAGGTTTCTTCATGTTTAGAGCAGAAAAAGCAAGCTGTTAATACACACACCACACCACAGAACTTCTACAGAATAGCATACACAATAGTGTGGGATGGTCAATTAATTGGTCATATTTGTCTCTTGCTTTTGGTTATTCTTCTTTCTGGGTTTCCTTTGTATTTGTCTCAGTTATACAGTGTATTTGTATTTTGTAGTTTTGGGGTGTTATTTTCATGTCCCTGGTTAACTGCACTATCATCTATGTGTTTGTAACAATTTTAGTAACATTTTTTTGCCCAAAAGGTGGGAAACTGGAAATAGGTATTGAACTCTTGACATGTCAAGTTTGATCTGGTGCTATGGGAGCTTCTGCTTTGTTGGCTTATTTACAAGTTATCAATGCAAGAGGGTTTGTTCTTGGTAGTTTTCATTACATTTGTGCTAGAATTCTGGGTTTAGCATTTAGCTTTAATTTAACAATTTTTTTACTTAATATAATTAAGTAAACTATAGTTTGACAAATTTTGTTTAACTTTAATCCAAGTTGTCAAATTTTTTGTTAAAATTATATTAAATTTTTTTTTCACCAAAAGTAGGTTACCTCAAAGTCTTGTTTGTGATTGATGAAACTAGCAAAATACTCGCAATTAATTATGAATTTTTTTAGAGAATGGTAATTATTTTATTTGAGAAAAATATAATGTACTTGAAATACAATAGATATTAATTTTTTTAACTTATACTTAGGTGTATTGGAAAAAGGAAGGGTTCGTTTGGTAAGAATATCAAACAGTAAAATTATGGTATCTTACGATTCTCAAAAAAATTTTACATTATATTTTATACATACCAAACACATTTTTTATCATACTTTTTCTCTTTATCTCCTTTCTCACTTTAATCTGCAATATTTTTTTTTATTCTACAGTACTTTATATCTGTGCATTTATACCAAGCGTATTGAAAAAATGAGAGAAATTTTGAAATTTAATTTTCAACACTCATTTTAGATGGCTAAAGTACTATTTTGGTCATCAATGTTTGCATGAAGTTTGATGTTGGTCCTCAATGTTTCAAAAGTTTAATGTTGGTTCTTAAAGTTTTTTTTTGTCGATTTTGGTCCTCGAGCGTAATACTGATTAACTTTTGCCGTTAAATGATGACGTGACATGCTTATGTAGCACACCCTCTCTCTTACGTGTCATATTTTAATGACGTGGCATGACACATCATTGTCATGTCACCCTAGATGATGATGATGATGTGGCAATTTGGGGTGATGTGTTATGCCACGTAGGAGAGAGGGCGTGCCACATCATCATTTAACAGCAAAAGTTAACCGGTGTTACGCTCGAGGACCAAAAAAGACTTTGAGGATCAACATTAAACTTTTGAAACATTGAGTACCAACATTAAACTTCATGCAAATATTAAGGACTAAAATAGTACTTTAACCGATAATAGATTTTCTCTCCCTTTTTATAGGCATGTCTCTCCATATAATATCTCGCTTCTCTTTAATTTTATAACTTAAAATAAACTAATTTAAAATCCAAGAGTACTTGATATATGAATAGGTAATAAAGCTAAACAACTTATAAAAGATAGTTATATTTAGGTTAAATGCTCATTTTGGTCCTCTATGTTTCACACAAGTTTTAAATTGGTCCTATATCTTTCAAAAGTTCTATATTGGTCCTTTATGTTTCTCAAAAGTTTTATATTTGTCCTTCAGGTTTCATTGAAGTTCTATATTAGTCCTTTATGTTTCATTGAAGTTCTATATTGATCCTTTATGTTTCATTGTAGTTCTATATTGGTCCTTTATGTTTCATTGAAGTTTTATATTAGTCCTTTATGTTTCATTAAAGTTTCATATTGGTCCTCTCAGCATGATTTTATTTTTGGCTTAAACGACGTCGTTTGAGTGTTTTTAGTGTATCTAAGGCTACGTCAGCTATTTGATACACGTAGGAGAGATTATGTGTCCACCTCGGCACGCCACATTAGTAGTTAACTTAAGAAATTGACGGAAGTGGACGGAAGGACCAATTTGGAACTTCTTGTAAACATAAAGGACCAATTTAAACTTTTTGAAACATAAATGACTAATATAAAACTTCGTGCAAACATAAGGGACCAATTTGGAGTTTTGACCTTATATTTATTTTCGACTTAAAAATAAAGGATCCTTCTAGAGAACGACTTAAGGTACAAACTCATACAAACACCTACGTGGCGCTTGCAAGCGGCTTAGGATGCAAACCCAAATAATATCATGCTATCAACTTTTGTTATAATTTAAAGATTTAAAAATTATTTTGTAATTTGCTAATTGCAAGTGCCTTTTGCTTTTTTTTTTGGACAAGTCAGAAACAGCACCAAACAAGGCAAGATAGACCCAAGAGACAAGGTGGGCTGATCCAACAAACCAGAACACAGGCCCCACGCTAAAAGGAAGGGGAAAAAAATCACAATGTGCATTTCAAGTTTTCAACCATTGAATCCATCCAATTTTCTTTTTAAATTTAATATAAAATTACACTATGTGTGAATTTCAATAAATAAATAAATTTAATAGCTGAGATTAGCACTGTAGAAGAAACTCCACAACAAATCTAATGCAAAGAGAAACGCTCCTCCTATTGAAGAATTTCTTAAAAATATTATTTGTAACATTACATCTATGCAACAACTAATTATTTTCAGTCAAATCATATACTTGTTTACTCTATGTGTTTTTTTATATAATGGTGAATCTAATAGAGCTATAAAAGAGGGGGAGACTTAGGCCTCCTTAATGTGGTTGTAACAGGAAAGTGATTGAGAAATAGTTTATTATGTTTGGTAGTAGGAAATAGAAATGGAATGAAAATGAAAATGTGATAGATCATTTTTTTTTTATAAGGTGTGATAGATTATTTTATTCTTATATTAAAATATTAAAAAACAAAAAAAAATGACAAAAACATAATTTTATCACATTGTAAAAAGTAAGTAATGTTTGGTAGGAAGAATATTAGAGAGAATGTTGAATTACAGTTAAGACTACGTCCTAAATTCATATTACCAAACGGTGCCTTAGTACAGAACATTCCAAGTTCCAACCACATCTATTTAAGCTACATCTACATTACATATCCAAGCAATACAATGCATCATGATTCAAGAGGCTTCAAACTATTTTATGTTTAGGTCACTTAGGTAGCGTTTGGTAGGATGTGAGTGTTTTGGTGAGAAGTGAAAATGAATATAGATGTAGAAGATAAAATTAGTAAAAGACATTTTTATCCTTCAATTTTTCTTCACTAGGTACATCCAACGACAATTCAGTATCCAAAATCAGATTCCCTATTTCATGAAGGAAAGTTCCTTTCCCTCTGCTAAGGCAAAGTTTCTTACTTTTCCTTTTTCCTCTTACTTTACGAAACCAATATGATCTTAGCATTCCTTTCCTTTTCCCTTTTCCCCGTGAAGCTATACCAAACAGGTTGTTAATCTCGCTGGGCTTTGGGCTAGTTTCCTTCATTTTGCCCAAAACAAAACACGCGGAAAACGGGTCGGGTACAATAATCCATAATCCATGGATTTGATATTGAAACTGCGGAAAAAGAAGCTACGGTCTCTTCTCTTCTCCCTTACTTGGTTATTGCATTCTGCTATACCAACTTCCCTTACTCCAAATCGAGGGCTCCCGAAGCTACCTATGCCCATGGTAGCCAATTGGAAAAAACTTGCAATTTTTGTTTAGATAGTTCATAGCTTTGTTCGTTGGCCTCGCAGACACCGAATACAGTATCGCGATTAGGCGAATCATCCTCGTTCCTTCAGTGCATCATACAGTTAGTAGTTATTCTTGATTTTACGTTTTAAGCAATGCTGGACGAGAGCAAGTTTGACGTGCATTTGAAGTTGTGGGCGCTTCGAATACCTTGCCAACTGTGCAAGCTTGCCACTCGGATACTCAATGGGTAGGTAACCCAATTCTCTACTGATTGCGTTCTCTGTGTTGGTGCATTCGGGTGCGACTGGGTTTTCATCTCCTCTATGTTTCTGATTCGAGCTTGAGTATGTGCAGTTACTTGCTTGACAAGCCCCGAGTCAAACCTATCACTGAGGATCCAGCATGTGAGAAGAATCGTTACCTTATATTATCTGAGAATGTTCAGAATCAAGGTATGAGTTTCTGAATGCAGAATAAGAAACAATGTTTTGTATAATCCATTTATGTTTGCCAGTGAGTTTAGCATAGAAATGGACCAGTACAGAATCATATGGTGTGAAATCTATTTGAGCATTTAGACATTAACTTGGTTTTTCTGGGTCATAGAATGCTAGAACTTCTTCTAAGGTGATAGCTATGTGTTTTTCTGGTCTCTTTGTCATCTATTTTCATGGGTTTGGCTATAGTTGATAGGATGTTACTGTGAAAGTATACTGAAGTTATTTATTGTGTTGCTTGTGTGACGCTCTGACTACTAAAATCTCTTTATAGTTATCGTTAATATTATGCTAATTTTAAAAATAATTTTCATGCTGAAATGTTTTGTTGTTATTTACACATATAAACACTCATGCAGACGCAACTGTGTTTCAACTCTGCTGAAGCCAAACTTATGTTCTATTAAAAGTATTATAGTACTATCTATTACTAACATCTCCTAATTTTTCTGTTTCTTTTTCCTAAATTTACTTGAGAATCTTGGATGAATTTCTCTTCTTTTTTTGGCCAAATTGGATGAAGTTCTCTGACCGGGCCTTAATTGATTGTTATGTAGAACGCTTCTCTGTAATTTTGTTTTGTTATACTTGTGTCAAATTTATATTATATACTCTCAGTCAACATTTTATCTGAGTTATGGATATGGGGCAGATTTATCGGATATTCCAGAGCAGAAGCTTGATGAATTAAAGAGCTTGTGTGAGATAGAAGTTTTGCCCTATTCATTGACACTAGGATATTCATACTGGAGTGCAGGTGATTAGACTAGTCTCTCTAAGCTTCTGCATCTTTTACTTTTTAACAACTTCCCTTCCATTTCTCCGTAAAACAGGGAAGAGGGAGCAACTTTAGATTTTTTACTTTTCAATGTTACCTTGCCTACTATTTTTGATTAATTTTTTAGTCTCATGGATCTTTTAATTGATTAGTAATAAATAAATTTCATTGTAGTTTATAATGTCTGGAATTCTATGGGAATATGATAACTCCTACAAATATTTTCTTTACAGTAGCTTCTTGAACATATTCTTTTGGCAGAATTTGGAGTTATCTTTTGCACTGTTGAGCAACATATGTAATTTCAATTTTGTAACCCCTTGTCAAAAATAGAAAAACTTGTTTGCTGTGCACTCTTTATTTTATCTTGTTTGCGTTGACAATGAAATTTGAAGAAAAAAATCACAACCAATAGACTAAAGAAGATGAAAATTAAAACTCTTTGAATAAATATATTCACCCAAATATTTATAGGATCAACTCTAGCAAGCATTTACATTTGTGACTTTTTTTGTCAAGCTGTATTGCTGCAACATATTTTCCTGTGTTAGATTTATCAGATGTCGCTAGATTTCCTGATTATAGTATTTGTAATGGTTCACATTTTCATAAAAAATGATTGCTCTCCTTTCACTTATATCTATAAGTGTCCTTTAAATTACTGTATTTACAGATCATGTACTGAAGCAGATACTGCCTCATGGAGTGGAGGTGCCTTCGTCTTTTGAAACGATAGTTAAGTATTCAGTTCATTTTGAGGTATCTTATTTCTAATATTTTAACCAGTCTGGGTTCTACACTTGAAACTATATTAACGGACTTTTTTGTTTCTTTTTTTCCCCATTTTCATACACGTGCTTTTGTGCACATGGTTTGTTAATTAACTGATTTTGTTTTTTGTTTTTTTTCAAAGGGTGTTGTGAGCTTCCCAAATCTGTTAACAGCAAGGTCTCTTTGATCAGTCAATGTCACATTGGTGGTAAACTAACATTTGTGGTGCTTATGCAGGTCACATCGCACACTTAAACCTACATGATGAATTACTTCCATACAAGGATGTTATTGCAAAAGTTATTTATGATGTATGTTAGATTAATTCTGGGTTTAGATTTAACTTTTTTCTTTTCCTTTCTATTTGTGAATTCATTCCTACTAGATGCACAAGTCACACTGAATTGTTTTCTATGGAGATATGCTTTTTTTCAAGAGTCTCTTCCAAGTTCCAAGTGCTTTTTGAGTATTACTCTTTCTTTTTTTTCCCTGTTTTTTGGGGTGGGGGTAATATAAATGTAATAATTATTGCAGCAATGTTGAAAATTTCTGCTTTTTAAATCCTTGCTTTATTTCTTGACCTGTCTTACTCTTTCTGTTAGAAGATATACTTTGGTTAAAGTACAGGCAGTGTTTTAAAATCCAAACCGGTCATTGAACCGGAAAAGCTTCCTGGTCATGGGTTGGTTGGTTCAATCGGTTGAACCAGTGATCGAACTAGATGACATCATAAATATGAAAATAATAATTAAATAATTTATCAATAATATTTTTTATATTACAAAAATTATATTTTTTTTCATGAATTTTAAATGTAATGAGTAATTTATATGATTTAACTATATATATGAAAAAATAATAGGCTGAAATAATAATATTTATAGCATTTACATAATTTAAACACCATATTAGTTGTTCCATAATCATATAAGATTCAAAATTATAAGATACACAACGCATAAACGAATAAAAAAAATCACTTTTTTGCCTAGGTCAATCAAAACCAGTCCGGTTCCCGGCTTTTTCCGGGTCGTTCGGTTTTGACTAGTTCTAGCCGGTCCAAAACGGCCAGACAAAAAATGCAGGTCTTTGGTTAGAACCGGACGGACACTTGATCTATTACCGTTACGGACCGTCTGGTCTGGGTTTGACAACATTGAGTACAGGTTGAAATTGTAGATCCACTGGCCTTGCCTGATTTTAGTAATGATTCATTGGTCTTTACTCTTTAGATCTCTGTGTGTGGGTTTATTTGCTTGAAGATGACCTCTTTGTACAAAGCTTACATAAAAGTCTGTCTAAACAATCTTTAGGGTCTTCACGTGACTAGATTTTCACTAGCACTTAGAGTCAAGGAATTATCTAAATTCTAAAAGATGAGTTTTCTATTTTGATGTTAGAATTACATGTCCTTTCTACATTGTTGTCAATGCAAAAATAAATTCACTCAATATTTATTGCTTACAGCATGCGTTTTATTATTATACATGCTCCTTCTTTTAATTTCATGTTTTAACTATTTGTGCAGAAAAATTGTCCAAGAATCAAAACTATTGTTAATAAAGTTGGAACCATTACAAATGAATTTCGTGTGCCCAAATTCGAAATTTTAGCAGGAGAACATGATATGACTACAGAAGTGAAGCAATATGGTGCCACTTTTAGGCTAGATTACAGTTTGGTTTATTGGAATTCCAGATTGGAACATGAACACAAAAGGTTGGTTTCTCAGTTCCAAGCTGGGCAGACCATTTGTGACATGTTTGCTGGAATAGGTCCTTTTGCTATTCCTGCAGCACAGAAAGGATGCTTAGTGTATGCAAATGACTTAAATCCAGATAGCATTCACTATCTGAAGATTAATGCAAAAGTCAACAAGGTTGAAGATCGCATTTGTGCATACAATATGGATGCAAGAAAATTCATCACCCAATTGATGGAAGTGCCAAAGTCTGAGGCTAAATTAGAATCTAATGAATCCATGCTGAAGACTAGTGATTCATGCAAAATACATGACGATGCTGTATTAAATTCAGGAAATGAGAGCTTAACCGGTAATATTTTTGTAGTAAATAACTGCAAGTATCTTTGAGTGTGAAGTGAGAAATGTTACCTAATCCCAATATTTGTGTTGCAGTTGATACAAAAGACCTAGAAGACAGCAATAACACTAGTGTCGAGGATGTTAAAGGTTCAAACAGGCATGTTGCTTCACCTGTAACTGCTGCTAAAAGAACTTCTGATAGTTTTCAAGAAGGTATTCTGGGAACTACAGTAAAACATCAGGTTGCTGCTAGATGCAGCAGTTACTTAATCTTCTAGCGTGTGATAAATATCTAAAATTTTGTTCTTGTTGTTTTTTAATAATTTTGGCAGAAAACGAAAAGGCCCATATCACTGTCATCCCTGAAGATGGTGGTAGAAAGGGAAGGACTAACAAGAGAATGAGAGGCTCTGAGATCTCTGAAACCAAAACTTGGGAACATATTGACCATGTAATAATGAATCTACCTGCGTCTGCTATTCAGTTTCTAGGTATGTATGCCATTTGATGTGACTATTTTCTCTTTAATTCATGTTGCTGTTTTTTCCCCTTAGGTGAGACTTTTTGGTGCAGAACCAAAAGAATAGAAACAAAGATCACTCTTAAAAACTCAGATATTATATTATTAATATCTATAATAGAAGAGGTAAAGACAAGAAACTGCCTATTTGTAGGAAGAAAATGGGCTAATATGGTACCTTCCTTTCCATTTCCCTTTACACTTTCTCAAACTAAAGATGGCTTAGCATGACTCTTACAACTTTGTAAAAGAATAAGCCATCATAGACATAGTCTAGACTGATATATGCTCTTGTAGTTTTTTTTCTCCCCAAAAAATTAGTATTACTTCCATTCTTATTTTGTAAATTATTCTTGTGTAAAATTTATGATTCTGTTTAACTATGATTTAAAATTAAATTATGCGTATCTGAAAACAAATTAGATTATGTGACAATATATAAATGGTAGTAATGTGAAGTGGTCAGAAATATAAGTATTGAAAATGAACTCCTGTGTTATATATTCTAGATGACAGATATCTGACTTCAAATGTATCCTGCCAGATGCATTCAATGGATTAATACAGAGGAAATTTTGGAAAGGAAATCTACCGTGGATTCATTGCTATTGCTTCATTCGGGCCACTGAAACTCCTGAATCTATAATAGCTGTGAGTTCATTCTGCTGTCGGTGATGCATTTCTTAAAAATTTATAGGATAATATTATGGAGAGTTGGTGAGCTCCCGTTGGATATGCCTTTTAATTCTGAGATCTGTGTTGAAAAATATTTTTTTAATTTAATATGACACAAATCTCGAGACAGATCCAACGACTAGAAGGTAGTAAGCTCAAACTCACCAACTCTCCACAATGCTGCCCAAATTTATATATGTATAAACACACTTTTCTGGTTATTGTAACTGTCACCACATTAGGTTGTGACATTCAAGATCTTCTGTGAGTCATCATTTAGCTTCTGTAAACTAGTTGGGATTGTATGGCAATTGACTCTATACCCCACTTCACCAGTATTGTAGTTTAGCTTAGTTGGTAAGTCTATAGCCGATCCTACTTAATGGGAAAATGTTTGGGAAAATGTTTTGTTTGTTGTTTTTGGAAGTGCTTATCATATCGTATGTTTGGACTGTTAATTAAGCTCTATTTTGCAGGAGGCTGAGTCCGCTATAAATGCTAAGATACAAGACCCAAAATTTCATAGGGTTAGGGATGTGGCCCCAAACAAGGTACTACATTTCAGTATCACCATTAAACCCACATCCTGACATACATGATACCTTGATATATAGAATATGTCTAATCATCCAATAATTGTTTTTTTTTTTTTTATATGTAGGCAATGTTTTGTTTAAGCTTCAGGTTGCCAGAAGCATGCTGTAGGGAAAATACTGACTAACATCATCCCTTGTTATGATGCCAAAGAGAAATTAGCTTTTTTATAGTTTAGTACACGTTGTCTATAGGGACCAAATGGGCCAATTACACAAAAAATTCAACAAGACGAATATGCCAAGGCTTGTTTTGAGAATTTTTTTAGGCCTGACTTATTATTATTATTTTCTTATTTTGTTAGGGGCATGCATTCTTGTTGAAATCAGAGATTTGTTGTATTCTATTACATTTTACAACTTAATATCTTTAGCTATGTTTAAATGAAATGTCCTGCTATCTTTTTCTGTATGCTGTCTCCTTCTAGATATGTTGGGTGGACCTGCAAATTGATAAATTGAAAAGCATCTTAGAGCTTTACTCTCATTATGAAATCTTCGTTAGCTTGAACTGGATTGTCTCCAGTAAGAAGATACCTGTGGGACGTTCACAAGGAGAGTACAATGCCATGATGGAATTGGGAGAGAATTCCATGCTTCCAAACATAGCTTATGTTGTTGATGAAGTTATTATTCATAGCTTATTTCCAATTTTCTGTAATTATTTTATCATATGATGAAATTTTAGAAGACTAGACTAAACTTGTACAATGACACGTCATTCTTGCACAGCACTTGAATTTCTTAGTGCTTGGAATGCAATATATATAGTTTCTTGGACGCCCTTTTCTAAACGGTTATGCCTTGTGACGAAAAAGGTACACATATAAAGGAAGCAAGAAAAGATAAGGCTAAACAAGGAGAGGTAACACGTAAACTGACGCTGGAAAGTTTGAGATTTGACAAATTTCTTCAGTACGTAATCAATGCTGTTTAGACACACCCAATAACATGTCTCCCTTTTTATATTCGGATATGCTAAAGTGCAGAACTGTTGGATGAGATTGTTAGTCTATTACAGTAAAGATTTGAATCTCAATTTTTATTTGAAAAAAATTAAGGTGAAGTTGCTTAGGTGTTTATTATGAAGTTCTACCAGTCACGTGCTTTATTTATACTCTCTTTCCTCAATTATTAAGTATTTTTTGCCACGTGTCTTATTTTTATTGAAGAACTTTACAGCAAACACTTAGGGCACGTTTCTTAGGCAGAAATAGAAATGGAAATGGAAACAGAAACGAAATGCATTTGATGTGTTTAGTAGTAAAAGTTTGGTAATTGAAATGGAATGGGAATGTATTAAAATGACTATTTTACCCTTTATATTAAAATAATAAAAAGAAAAGAAGGTTATAATTGTGTCAAATCATGTCAAATCAAAGGGGTATAATAGATATTATGTATTTTTTTTCTTTTTTCTTTTTTTTTTTTAAGTTTATGGAAATAAAACAGTAAAAAAGTAAGTAGGGCCCCACTTACTTTTTCATTTCCATAGAATGGAAATCTTGTAAGTGAACAAGCCCTTAAGTAACTTTACCTTAATTTAATTCTTTTTATTTAACGATTTAGATCTGCACTTCATACACTTTGCACTATATTGGATTCAAATTCCTCCCTTTTTAGTCCAAGGTAGTGTTCTCCCTTCACATACAAGTCAAGCCGTCACTGAGAGGGAAGAATATGGTTGTCAAACTTAAGAGAGTTGAACAAAATTCATGTCTATCAACCCAATTAATGTTTAGTTTGGTATATTAAAAAATAATCAAATTATATATAAGTTATATACTTATATGTATTTGTATATATATATATATATATATATATAGTAAAATTTAAATTTTTTTTAAAAGAATACATTAAATTTAATTTATCTAAAAATTTGATTTTAGAACTAATTTAATTTTATATTGATAATGAATGAAATGTTATCATTTTTTTCTTGTTATTTATTATTGTATAGAATTATTTTTTTATTAGTCTTCAGTCAATCAATTACTGAGCTATCTATATATATTTCAACGTATGACAGGTAATCATTTAAAATTTTCGAAAACCAAATCACAAATAAATAAAACTTCCAAAGACTAAAAAAAAGTGCTTTTTTTCTGGTTCTAAAAGAGTCAAAGTAAAAAAGAGATTCCATCAACTTTTACCAACACAAGTAACTTATTTGTGTTGAGTTCTATATTTCATAGTATGAAGGAATCTTCTTATCTCTAAAGAATATTTAAATTTTGAATGGCTAATTTATTTTTTTTCATTTAGATTTTCGAGGTACTGGCTCGATTAATTTAGATTCAATTCATGTTGCACATCTGGTTATAGTGAAAGAATCTTTCAACGAGAATATTTGCATTCACAAAGTCTCGAACCCGAAACTTTACTTAAGAGCATGTTTGGTATACTTTACTTACAAGGAAAGTGAGGTGAGGTGAGGTGAACTTGCTGCATGTTTGGTATGCCTTCAGTACAGATGAGGTAAAGGTTCCCTCTGCAGAGGGAAGTGGAAGGAAGGTGAGGTGAGGTTTGGTTTAAAGACCAAAATACCCTTAAAAAATTTGTGACTTTTAAAAAAGTAAGGGCAAAAAAGGTATTTCATACTTTTATCTTCTCTTTCCCTATTTTCTTCCCACCGTACCAAACAATATTACTTTTTACATTCCACTTCTATTTCCCTACATACCAAACATAATTTTTATCACTTACTTCTATTTCCACTTCCACTTTCCACTAAAACACTTACTAGATACCAAACGCCACCTAAGCGATACCAAATCTATTATTACTCATACTAACCTCCATATTTGAATGGCTAAAATACTATCATGCCTTTAGGTGAAACACTTTAATTGGCCTTACAAAAGCCTCCTTTTTCCTTCTTTTATTATTATGAAGTGTGTATCACTGAATAATTAAGGAACGAATCTTTGATCCTAAATAATTTTTTTTTAAAATTAACACCTTTTATAATTTTTTAATCTTCTACCTTCCCTATGAAGGCACTAAAAAGGAGAAAATACATACATCTCCAACCCTATAAAATCAAAATTCTTCTGCCATAGAATCCTGTATCACTATTATTCTTGAATCTTTGCTAGAAATTTAAAAGAATGGCCCTACAATACATGACTTATAGGTCCCTAATGCCATTTCTTCTGGTGTTTTTCACTTTGGTCCTAAGTGGGCATAGTACTAGTGTTGGAGTGAACTGGGGAACCATGGCTACACATCAACTTCCAGTGAAGAAAGTGGTTAAGATGCTGAAGCAAAATGGGTTTGAGAAAGTGAAGCTATTTGATGCAGATGAGTGGATTATGGCTGCCTTGATGGGGACAGGAATAGAAGTGATGCTGGGAATACCAAATTGCATGTTGGACCAAATGGGAAATAACCCAAAAGTTGCAGATTCATGGGTGGATGAAAATGTCACAGGGTACTTGTACACTGGTGGACTCAATATCAAGTTAAGAATTCTTCATCATCTTCATTAGAAATTTATCATATGCATCTATATATATATATATATATATATATGATGTTGAATTGTGTTTGTTTCTTTCTTTTGATTATATATATATATATATATATATATATATATATATATATATGTATATATATAATTTTAGCTTTAGTTGTGATAATTTTGATCAGGATTCTTAATCCTAACTTTGTGAAAAAGCTTCTAAAATCACTATATATGGATCCCTTATATGCATTTGTAAATATATAGGTTATGATTTACGCCAAAAGGATTGACGTCAGTTTCACGATCAATATTAGAAATAGTGGCATTAGCATTTTAACGTTAGATACAACAACTAAATTAACAAATGATATCTATAACATTAGTTAATAAACTGATTGTAAAAGTTTTTTTGTCCCTAAAATATGGAAATGTAAAAAATTTTGTCCCTGAAAGATGTAAGTTATCTCAATTTAGTCCTTGAAATATACAATTTGTCTCAATTTAGTCCATAAATTTTTTTTTGTCAATTATGTCAAATGGAAATTTTCAAAGACTAAATTGAGACAAATTGCAATTTGACACTTCCATCTTTTAGGAACTAAATTGAGACAAATTGTATCTTTCAGGGACCAAAATGATAATTTACTATTTCTTTTGCAGTGGTTAATTAATTTCTCATTATCCAGCTTCTGTTCAATATTTGAAGCTATATATTTTAAATTCTTTTCTTTTTCTTTTTTTTTTGCAGGTATATTACAGTGGGCAATGAACCTATGCTCAAAGCATATAATGGAACCTATCTCCATTCAACTTTTCCTGCTCTTAAGAACATCCAAACATCACTCAACAATGCAGGCTTAGGTTCAAAGATCAAAGCCACAATCCCTCTCAATGCTGATATCTACTATTCTCCAGATTCAAACCCATTGCCTTCAGCTGGTGATTTCAGGCCTGAAATAAGAGACCTTATACTCCAAATAATCCAATTCTTGCACTCAAATAATGCACCTTTTCTAGTCAATATCTACCCTTTCCTTAGCCTTTATAGCAACAATGACCATTTCCCCTTTGATTATGCATTCTTTGATGGAGGAAACAAGCCTCTTAGGGATGGTGATTCACTCTATACTAATGCCTTTGATGCCAATTTGGATACTCTTCATTGGGCTTTGGAGAAGGCAGGTAATTAAGGACTAAACTTAGGTAAAGTTCTTTATATTTTTGTTGTAAGGTTTTTCGATGTGAATAAGACACGTGGCAAAAGATATAAGGAAATTAAGCCTATGATTGGAAGAACTTATGGCAAAGATATAAGGAACTTGACCTAAGTTTTTCGGTAATTAATTAATGCATTATATTGAGAAGATTTATTTATTTATTGTTTGGTTTTATTTAGTTAGGATTAAGGTATCAGATTTGCCATTAATTGCTTAGAGGGATTTAATTAGAGAATTGAGTTATCATGTTAGATTTAGATTTTTTTTTAACATATCTTTATTTTAAGAGGGAAGCCCTATTTATAAATATGTACACTTTATTTATATTGCTCACTCCAAACTAAGAAATTTAAGGTATTAGATTTGCCATTAATTGCTTATTAAAAATAGGATGGAAGGGCTAAGTTAAGATGGATTAAATTGGTTAAAACTATCTAGCTAAAAATAAACCTATCTTTCAAGGGGAAAAAATTAATCTTCTTTCAAATAGTGTTTAGTTAGTTCTAGTTGTTATTTTTTTATAATTAAAATATAAGTAAATTATACTCGTCTATCCTTTATTTTGAAAACCTACACTCATCTTCCTCGACAAATTTAAAAACTTATAATTTCGCCCTTTTAATTAGACTAAAACAACCTTAATAGCATTACTATTTTCAAAACTAATTCTACTTTATTATACAATTTTTTTAAATTATGATTTCACTATTATTTATTTTGAGTTAAAAAATAATTATTTATTTTATTTCAAATTTTTTATATTAGTCAAATACATATTTAATTATGTAAATAATAAACACGAAGGGTATTATGGTCAAAATGGGTGAAACTGTAAGTTTTCTTATCTCTTAAGGAATGAAAGTATAATTTTTTAAAAAAACAAAAAGAAAAAAAAAAGTGTAATTTAAGAATCTCCCAGCATATTTAGACCATGAAAGTGTGTAATGTACTCTTAAAATATTGAGTTAATATTTGAGTATAAAATTTTGTTCCTGTCCTTTTATTCTTCAACCTTGTTCTGCATTAGCAGGGTACCCTGAAATGGAGGTGATAGTTGGAGAAGTTGGATGGCCAACTGATGGAGACAAGAATGCCAATACCCAAAATGCAAAGAGATTCAACCAAGGCTTACTTAGACATGCCCTTAGTGGGAAGGGCACCCCTAAAAGAAAAGGGAACATAGACCTATACCTATTCAGCCTCATAGATGAGGATGCCAAGAGTGTTTCCCCAGGCAACTTTGAGAGGCATTGGGGGATTTTCCAATTTGATGGGAAGCCAAAGTATGAACTAGACATACAAGGCAATAATGATAAACACAAGGGACATGAAGGGAAAAAAGCCCTAGTTGGTGTGAAAGGTGTGAGATATATGGAGAAAAAATGGTGCATTTTGGATCCAAAAGCCACTGATTTGGAGGACTTGCCTCAGAGTATTGACTATGCTTGTAGTTTATCAGATTGTACTTCTTTAGGGTATGGGTCTTCCTGTAATAACCTGAGTTCTGAAGGAAATGCCTCTTATGCCTTCAATATGTATTATCAAGTGCATAATCAGAAAGATTGGGATTGTGGGTTTTCTGCTTTGGCTACCATAACACATGAGGATCCTTCACAGAATGGGTGCCAATTCCCAGTGATGATTGCTCATGCTTCATCTTCTAATTTTTTGGTGCATCAAGAGGTTTTAGATTTGGTAAAGAGGGCATTGTGGGTATATATTTGGCTTTTGTTTATGATGTAATTATGTGTTATGTGGATTTGTGGCAGATTCAGTTTTGGTCTTTTTTTTTATAGGAGATTTTTGCCAGAATGTAACTTCTCATATATAAATTAGTATTTGTGTGCTATGATAGGTGGCTTTTTTACCTTAGGGTGACAGGTGTAGTCCGTATTTTGCAAAATTGAATTATTTTGTTAATAAATTTTGGTCTTAATCAAGGCAAGTGGGTTTGATTATTAATTCTTCAAGTATTGTCGAGTCCATTGCTGGGACTAGACCTGCTCATGGGCTGGGTAGCCCATGAAACTACATAAGCCTAAGTCCAAAGGCCAACTATCCAACATTAAGAATTGGGTATAGGTAATACTTGAGCCTTATCCATCAAATAATCATTTTATTAAAAATACCTGGGCCAAAATTTAGGTAGTACTAGGTCCCTACCCATCACTTACCACCATTCATTACCTACCACCACCAACCACTACCCACCACCGTCACCCACCACTCATCACCACGACCACCCACCACCAACATCATGCACCACCCGCCACCACCACGAACCATCCACCATGGAACACCGCTAACCGCCACCACCACCACCACGAACCACCCACCATGCACCATCGCCGCCACCACCACCTACCAACTACCACCATGAACCACCCACCATGGACCACCGTCACCACCACCAACAATGCCCACCATCACCACGAACCACCCAACATGCACCACCACCTGTTGCCACCTACTAACCACCACCATGAACCACCCACCATGCACCATCGCCAACCACCACCACTCACCATCCACCCCCACCGCCACACCCACCACCACTCACCAGTCACCAGTCACCACCCACCATGGGCCCCCTTATTATTTGTTGTTCTTGAAATTTTAGTAGAATATTTACAGAATTAAGTACATTAATTAATATTTTAGTAAAACTACTCACAAGCTTGCCACTTACAGTCTTCTTGCTCTATATTATTCATCTATTCTCTGTTTCGCTTCAAGCTGAAGCTCAGTGTCCAATTCCATACAGAATATCATTTTATAGAAATACTAATTAGGACATAAAAAATTATGTTTACATTCAATTTTAGTAGAATAAATGTTTAATCAGATTGATTAACCGACGAAGTTTTTTAATATGGAAAATTAGTATTTTAATATTTTTAGTACTTTTCATAATTTTTAAATCATTGAAAATAATGCTCTATTAAACAATATTCAGATTCAATTTTTATTAGTATCTTAATTAACAGTGTTGATTTTTACCGGATCGACTAGAGATCGGATTTTTGCATCGACACAGGACTGAACACTTGATCGGTTATCGGTCAAACCGGTCCGATTCTTAAAACACTAGTTCTAAGCAAACAAAAATAAAATCTAAAATAATATTTTTTTATAATTATGTATAAGAATGGGCTAAGCCCGGACTTGGGTAAATACCTAGCCTATTATAATAGATAGTAAAACATGTAGACTTGGGCTCATACTCAAGCCCATATATGTAAAGCCTATGGGCTTAAGCCCAAGCCTAGCCCGACCCATGAACAGGTCTAGCTGGGACTGACCCTCTCGAAAAATATTTTATTAGTTATTTTAACCGCATTAAGTTTGAGATAAAATTGAAAATGGTATTTTTGGTATAGCATTATATAGGACGAAATTGATTCTGGGTACAAAAGGAATGAAAAAAGCATTTTTACCAGAGTTTTAAAACCCGGACGGACCGGTCGGTTCAACCGATTGGACCGGGAATCGATCTAAAGTCCAGTCTAGACAGCTCATTAGACCTACTTTGCTGATTGAACTATTTTGAACCGCCCGATTATTGTGACCCGCTTGAACCAGAATGATTCTAAGCAGGCCACTATTTTACAAAAAATAGACTAAACTCAGCTAAATTTTGTTTTTATATATTTTCTATAAGACATTTTAATATAAAAAATATATACACTGATAAAAAGTTTTTATATGACCAATAATATATATATATATATATATATATATATATATATATATATATAATCACTATTTATATATAACCAATCAAATAAAAGAAAGAGTATAAATGAAACTTACGACGGGATAACCTTATGACACAAGAACTTTTACTTAAATTTTTTTCAGTCAAAATTAAAAAAAGAGAGGGATAATAAAGTTCAATACTATATATTACTAAACATTGGTATATCCCTCCAATCATGTAGTGTTATTTGTTAATATTAATATAAATATACATTAATAAACACTACTTAAGATGGATTAAAAATCAACTAGTTGAAGGAATGTATTGAAATCAATATTACTATTACTGTACTACCGAATATCTTTTCGAAAAAAAGAGAAAGAAAACAAAACAGAAAATGTTGTAAAGATCCCGTGGGTGGATATTGAAGTGAATCTCCCTTTCAAGTTTATAGATTCATGTGTGTGGTGAGTGCATGTGGAAAGTCACATGCATGGTTATGGTATGTGTGAGTGAGAGTGATGATATGTCTAAACTCTAAAAACCAATTTTTGCAGTTTCAAAGCTTTCAAGTTTTATTATGTGGCTTTGCCTTCACCACGTTCACCAATTACATAAATAACCTCAAACACTTGGCTTCATGGAAGCTTTTCAATAAGCCTACTTTTTCTGCTTAGTGAATGACAACTGAATTTATGATGCAACTTGTTGTATGTATGCAATGTAATTTCGGTCGATAAGATTGTGACATGTGAAAAATTGCATTGCATCTCAAGTCATAATTTGATATATACCCACATGTCACAATCCTATTGACCGAAATTGCATTACATACATACAACAAGTTGTATCATAAAATCACCTGTGTGTGTGTGACAATTAGATGAGGATCACGGACTTAATTGGATGTCAAATTTTTAGGGTGAAATTAGGGAGAAATTATATCTAATAAAGGATACAAGAGAATATGAACAATTCTGTTGTTTTAATGGATCCATCTGATAAAAAAAAACTGATGAATTTAGCTATGAATTATATTTAGGTTTGCAAGAAATAATCAATAACAAAAAAATGGTTTAAAATTAGAAGAACCAATCAAAATCGACTGATTGAATGGTTCAACCGGTGTTTTTTTTTTTGGGTTTTAATTCACGAGTTTAATTTCCAATCATTTATAAGGAATAAAAGTTCAGTATTACAGTAGTATGAATTTCAATACATTTTTTTTAATTATGTAGTGTCATTTGTTAATATTAATAGAAACTCACATTATAATAAGAACTCACCTTGAATGGATTAATGACTAACTGATTGAAGAGATGTATTGAAATTCAGTATTACCAATATACATGTAGTATGTGATAAAAAATTTTATTGGCCCCCCTTTGGATAAAAAATTATGACCCTTTATAGGAAAAAAAATAAAGAAACACAAAAGCAAAAAATCATACTCTGCTACTTTTAAATATGTGATATGTTAGATCCGAATCATTGTGATGCATGGAACATTGAATAATAATACAATATGCAAAAGCAAAATGTGTATATGATATGCCATGGGCCCATGGCCCAAGCTGAAGAAGAACTAGATCTTCCTCTCTATGACCCTGAGTAGTACAGCGACTACAATGGGTAGGCTCAGTGTGCTTAGAGATGGGACCTAACCAATATATATAATTATGTCTTACTGGGCCCTCCTATTACAGACTTCAATAAAACCCTAAAAGGCTTACACATAATTGCCAACCAGACTTTTAATATAATGTGTGCTAAAGCACAAGTGATTGCTTTATACTTTTGGACCACTTATCAACCCGTATATCTATAAAACTAAAATAAATACATTAAATAATTAATGTGAGTTCATAAATTAAATGTTTTTTTAACATGATAGACTTTGAAGCTATTCTACATTAGGAACATAGAAAGTTAAAAGATAAATTTTTTAAAAAATTTTACTCTTTATAATAAATGAATAGAGAGTACTTAAATGTAGTTTCAACTTATTCAAGTGTTACTTTAACTTATTTATGAATTTTTAAGTATGAAAAATTACTTTTATTTATCATTATTATCCAATTGTCAATAAATTTTTTTTCAATTTATCATTTCTAATTAATTTATAAATCAATGCATTGTATTTTAAAATAATACTATGATAAATATTGAATAATTTATGTAACATTATATAAATAAAAACAATGGTGCACACAGCGCACCCTACAAGCGCTATAAATTTATTTAATTGAATCTATGTAATATTACATAAATAAAAATAATGGTACACACCCTACGAGCACTATTACTTTATTTAATCGAATTTATGTAACATTACATAAATAAATATAATGGTGCGTGCTCTACGGTCGCTATTAATTTATTTAATTTTAACCCCCATTGAAAAAAATTCTTGCCTCCGCCCTTGACAGAGGCGGAGGGAAGGGGGGCTGGGGGTGGCCATGGCCCCCCTGAACTCCTATTAATTGCATGTATAGGTATATATAATTTTATATTTGGCCCCTCTTCCTTCAAAATATAATTTTATATTTGGCCCCTCTTCCTTCAAAATATTAAAAAGGATTGGAAAAGGGAAGGAATGAGAGACTTTTAAGATATCTTCCCCTTGTTTGAAAAGATGAAAATTAGAAGGAAAGATAATGGAAGATCAATATTTAATCATCCATTATTCTTCTCCTTCACAAATTCAAGATACCCTAAATTGGAGTATTTTGAAGGAGGTGTCAACATCTGAACAAGAGGGTGACATATGAAATGTTAATCTTTCCCAAACAAACCTTAAACCCTTCTCCTCTAATCACTTCCCTTCTCTTCCCCTCTTAACTCCCAAACAAACCCTTAAGAGATTTTTTAAGAAAATATTGGGATAGAAAGTCAAGGATAAAATTGAATGGACTGAAATATTCAAATAGAATAAATAATGTATATAATTTTTTTAAAGGGATAAAATTTAATAGAAAGGGAGAGCCTCCAAAATCTTTACTGGGGATCTAAAATATCACATTTTGTGTCCGTTTAAATTTGGAGTCAAATATAACTGCAAATTTTTTATTGGTTAGAAGAAAACCTTAAAGTGTGTCATTAGGGTATTGGTTTGCAAAAACGCAAAACCCTTAAAAAAATTGATCTAAAGGAGTCTAATTGAAAATTATGTGGTTTATGGGATATGCATATTCTTTTCTCTCGTTTAATTATTTGCAATTTGTTCAAATTAAACTTTATAAATTTCTAATCTTTTTTTAGTTATTAAACTGTCAATAAGTCTTGTCAATTTATTTTTACATTAGTCATTATTTTTTTAGGTTGAGTGATATCTAAAATTACAACTATTTAATTTAATTACTTTTAAGAGAAAAGAAATAATATTATTGAAAAATTTACTACAAACACAATTACATGTGACTTTTTTTTTAGCACAACTCAAAAAGTAAAGGACTGAAATAAAAGAGATTGAATTAGTGTAAAGAGAGCAAAAAAAAAAAAGAGAGATAGAGTGCATGGATTGAAATGAAAGTTCTAGGATTAAAGAATGAGTAAAAGTATAATTTCTGTAAAGTTTTTATCATAACACGTCATCAGTTAAAGGACCAAATTAATGATGTTATATAAAAGGACTAATTTGGAATAAATTGTACAGATAAATAACTAATTTAAAACTTTTGAAAGATAAAGGATCAATATAAAAAAATAATAAAAATAAGAGACCAAAATAAAATTTTTGCCTTAAAAAAATGTGCCCCCTAACTAAAATTCTGGCTCTGCCCCTATTTATATAGCATATTTTGGCCTTTTGGAGTGCTCGTTGTCTCAGCATTTGTGCAGAGTGAATTGATATCATCCAAGCCTTTGTTATTGGGGATGCAAGCACACTTCTTTGAATCCAATCACAAGATGAAGACTATATAATCAAGAAAGTCTGCAGTGTTTTAGATATGTTCGTTAATTCCAGTCTTAGTGGTGATTAAGTTGTTGTTAACTCTATTAGTAATATGTTTAATTTACTTAGTTATAAGTATAATTCTCAAATGGGTTATCAGTTAAAAGTGTTTGTATTATGGTTTGCATTCTTAGGTGGGCAGTAGATTTGTATTGTGTTTGTACTGTAATTTGTATTATGGTTTGTATATTGTGGTTTATATTCTGATTAGTTATTATAGGATAAGAAAGAGATTTAGTCTAGGATTATATGTAATTTAACTTTTATCCTTTTAATTTAAGATTTTCATTTTATCAAAAAAATATATATAGTTGGAAATTAGGATGTTATTTAATTGTAAATTAAACGTATTTAATCCAAAATAAATGGCTACATGTGTGATTCCCAACGTTGTTTTTTTGGTATTTAATATGATATCATTTCGGATAACATGATATCTTATATACCATAGTATAAAATAATATTATCTCAAATATCATTTTATATTTGATACGGTGTAGCGTTTTACATCACAATGATATAAAATGTAAGTGTTTAGTATAAAATTGTATCATCTAAGATACCATGCTATTTATTTTGTGTCTTCCAAATTTATCCTTCTAAATTTAAGTAAATTAACTATTATATTTATTATATGATTTTCTTTTTTAAATTTCATAATAACTTTAAATTTAAAAAACCCATCAACAACAAAATACTTTAAGTAATCACATAGTTTAATATAACTAAAAATAATTATGTAAATGCACAACAAAATGGTTTAAATAATTTATGTTATAAGATACAAAATATAATAGGGATAAAATTGATAAAGTAAAAGAAAATTTTTCTACTCAAAGATGTGATCTCGGATGACACAATATTTTTGATGTCATGTAATGACACTGTGCCATCTGATGACAATATAACAAACAATATTATTTAATAGTGTCATCCAAAATAACATATTATCTTAATTGATGTTGTCACAATGATATCATACCAAACATCCTCTTTATATAATGTAGATGCTAATACATTTGATTTCATTTAATTGTTTTTTACAATTTACTTTTTAAATTAATTAATCAATTTATAATAATTTACTTTTTAAATTAATTAATCAATTTATAATAATATCTAACAGAAAAATACACTCCCAATCAATTTAGTCCTTAAGTCAATTTATTGAATTAAAAAGTTGATACCCTTAATAGATCTTATTTGTTATTGTTTTGATCTCTAAAATATACGTCATATTTCATTTTAGTCCCTAAAAATTAAAATTCTTAATTTTGTTATCCTAAGAATATTTCCGAAACAATTTTGAGGTAAATGTCTAAATAACATTACAACCATCCAAAATGTAAATCAATCTACACAACAATTTTTAAATAGTTCCAAATAGTAACCATAATATTTCTATGAAATGAACATACATACAAATCACATTGTTTGAAAAACATTCTTCAAATAATGAAGTTAAAGATTTTGATTTTTCAAAGACTGAAAAAAACGATATTTATAATTTACACTTTACAGATTAAAAGAATAATTTATTCTAAATTTTATATTATAAAGTAATTAAAAAAATAAAAATTGATAAAAATATTTCTTTTACAAAAAAAATCTACCTTTTCCGTGATATCTCATTTTGTGAGTCATGTATAAGAATCTTTATAAGTGTTTTTTGAATCTGAAAGTCTGCCTAACCCTAGACTAGGGCGTCATTTCTTCACCTAAATTTTTATTAAAAAAAGTCAAATTACTCTTTCGGTCTTCAACGTTTGCACGAAGTTTAACATTGGTTTTTAACGTTTCAAAAAGTTATGTTAGGTCATCAACGTTTTTCTTGGGTCAAAATTGGTCCTCTGACGTAACATCTGTCTGATTTTGCCATTAAATGCTGACGTGGAAGGCTTATGTGGTACACCCTCTCTCTTATGTGTCATATTTAAATGACATGACACCCTTTCTCATTCCAAAATTCATTTAAATGACCAAAACAGAACATTTAAATGAATTAAAACGACGTCGTTTTGCTAAGTTTGAGTGAGAGAGGGTGTCGTGTCGTTTAAATATGTAGGAGAAAGGGTGTGTCACATAACCCTTCCACGTCATCATTTAATGGTAAAACCAGACAGATGTTACGCTAGAGGACCAATTTTGACAAAAAAAAATGTTGAGGACCTAAAATAACTTTTTGAAACGTTAAGGACCAATATTAAGTTTTTTACAAACATTGAGGACTAAAAGAGTAATTTAGAAAAAAAAATCCATGTTTTCCTTTATAAAAATTGGTAGATTCTTGAGTCAAAGAGAAAAATTGGTAGAAGAAATTGAACACCGAAATTCGCCAATTAAATAAATCCGTATGTAATCTATGAGCATGAACTTTTTGGTCCGCCCAAAAGAAGAAATTGATAACGATGTAATAAATTAAACAAATATTTTATCAAAAAAAAAATTAAACAAATAAATTATGGCTAACAGCAACGCCAGTAAATTCAAACATCATTCATCGCCCTCTTCTTTTTGGACTAGCATGATTCATGACATGTAATAGACCCCAAAAAATAAAATAAATTAAGGTAAAAGAGTATTTTTTTTACCCATAATGTTTAATTAGGGTTTAGTCTAACATTTTTTTTTCTGTCAATTGTATCTCTAATATTTTATTTTTTACTAATATTTTTCTTTTTACTAACACCGTTAAATAATTAACGCTTTTAATTGATGTAACATTACGTGTGGCAAAATAAGTTAACTAGACAAAAACATTTTTTAACTCAGATTTTTCTCTATCTTAGCCTGATCCTAAACCTTTGCATCTCAAATAAGTTGAAGCACCACACCATTTTGCTGTCACTTTTTTTAGTCAGCTCATTTTGCCATGTGCGATGCCACATAAACCAAAACGGTTAATTATTTAACAACTTTAGTAAAAATGGTAATATTGATAGAAAAATAAAACGTTGGGGGTACAATTGATATAAAAAAACATTAATGACATTTTGGTCCTCTAATTTTTTTTACTAATTTTATATTAAATTTTTATTTTTTAAAAGTTTCAAATCAATCAAACCATTATTTGTATAGGGTAAATCCGGACCTTAATCAATTGAATAATTTCTCTAATAAACTTAGATAAATTTATTTTCTCTTGGTTTTCTCATTGACAAACAACAATTTTTTTAATTGGCCAAATTACTCTATTGGTCCTCAACGTTTGGACGAAATTTAATATTGGTCATCAACATTTCAAAAAGTTATTTTAGGTCCTCAACGTTTTTTTTGTCAAAATTGGTCCTCTAACGTAACATCTGTCTGGTTTTGCCATTAAATGCTGACGTAGAAGGCCTTATTTGGCACACCCTCTCTCCTACGTGTCATATTTAAATGACATGGCACCCTCTCTCACTCAAACTCAGCAAAACAATGTTGTTTTGATTCATTATAGAACATTCAAATAAATTAAAACGGCGTCGTTTTACTGAGTTTGAGTGAGAGATGGTGCCATGTCATTTAAATATGACATGTAGGAGAGAGGGTGTGCCACATAAGCCTTCCACGTCAGCATTTAATAGCAAAATCAAACGAATGTTACGCTAGAGGACCAATTTTGACAAAAAAAAACGTTGAGGACCTAAAATAACCTTTTAAAACGTTGAGGAACAATATTAAACTTCGTGCAAACGTTGAAGACCAAAAGAGTAATTTGACTAAACTATTATTTTAGTGTTTTATTGGTACAACAAACTAGCATTAGTTAATAAGGAAAGACACAAAGGCCATATAACATAGAAATATCAACCGTGCTGGTACATTATATGAAGTCAGTGGTATGTTGGGGAGATTAATAGAGGCCCAACTCAAAGAATTACTAACCGCAAGCAGTTTTACTTAGTCGCAGTTACTCAACTAGCCCTTGGGTGCCAGGGGATCTCCCTCCCCATAATGCCCACCAAAGCAGGATTTTGGATGACTTCAGAGGGATTCAAACCCTCGCCCATGGGTGAAACGATAACTTTTCTCTGAATCCTTGACCATTTGTACCAACCCACTTTGACCACACCTGAGATATACTGAAGACATAAAACTCAAACTTTTCATTTTTTTCTACGTATAAAAGAACATGAAGATATAGAAAAAGAAGCAACACACCGCGTACAATACGAGTCTTTTCAATGTTAGACTCATAAGTATAAATCTACAAAATATTGTACATCTTTAAAAATATCTCCATAAAAGAGCTCAAATATATGAAGATAGAAAAAAAAAAAACTCTCAATAGCCATAATGGAAAGAAAAACAAAACTTACATCAAATTCTTTATATCTTTCTTATCAAGTTGCTCAATATAAATATAACACGTGGCAAAAAGTGTTTAAATGACAAATTACAGTAAAGAGAGAAATAAATATAGAAGACCACATTTTATATGACCAATCATAAAAGAAAGAGAGTATAAATACAATATATAATTAGTAAAACTTATGAAAAATATACAAAAAAACTTAACTTAAATTCTTTCGGCCAAAATACTATTTTGGTCCTCAATGTTTGCATGAAGTTTAATGTTGGTCCTCAATGTTTCAAAAGTTTAATGTTGGTCCTCAAAGTTTTTATTTTTGGTCGATTTTGGTCCTTGAGCGTAACACCATTAATTTTTTGCCGTAAAATGATGACATGGCATACTTATATGGTACTCTCTCTCTCCTACATATCATATTTTAATGACGTGACATGACATATCACTGCCACATCACCCCAGATTGCCACATTGTCATTTTCTTCTCTTCATCAGCATCATTATCATCATCATCTGGGGTGGCGTGACAGTGATGTGTCATGCCACATCATTAAAATATGACATGTAGGAGAGAGGGAGTGCCATATAAGCATGCCATGTCATCATTTAACGGCAAAAAGTTAACGGTGTTACGCTCGAGGATCAAAATCGATCAAAAATAAAAACTTTGAGGACCAACATTAAACTTCATGCAAACATTAAGACCAAAATAGTACTTTAACCAATTTTTTCCTAATGAAAAACTTTTCTGATGGGAGAGAGAATGGTAATTAAAGGAAGAGGGGTGCCATTGGAAGCAGCTTGATGCGTGGAATTGGAGTTAGAGAGCGGTGAGAGAAAAATATAATTTGTAACGTCTTTTATGGAATTGTCAATCTATCTTAACTTAATTTTTAAAAAATTAATTTTTTTAATTTAGTTATTAAAAAAAATAAAAATTTTAAATTTAGTTCTAAAAACATATAAATTATCTCAATTCACTCCTAAAAAATATTACATCTTTTTTTTATAATAATAAAATTCATCAAATTATAGAAAAGCCCAACGGCACTTACAATAAATTAAACAACTCCATCCTAACAATACAGAAGAAAGAATTCGTAAAAATTGTTGAACTAAGGGCAAATAAAGATCAACTGGTCCCATTTGTAAGATGAACTTGGGGTGAAAAACTTCACTATTCTTGATGTTGTCAACAAAGTTTTTACTGTTAGATTTCCTGCATATCAAATCTGTAGTAATCTTCAAAATTGAGAGTGCCTTGAAATTTTCTAACAACATGATGAAGTGGAAGCTTTCTGACATAAAGATCTGTAGATCCGCGAAAAAAACTTCCTACACAAACGTAAAAAAAAACAAAAATCAACTCTAGTTATTAGATCTAAGAAGATCTAGTACTTAGAGAGTAAACTTTCACAAAGGAAGACAAAAGCACAGAATAGATCTGAAAGAAAACACCACCAAAATAATGGAGGACAATATAGATCTAAAAGATCTATTTATTTTAAGTACTAAAATCAAACAAAATAAAGAAAATAAGGAGGGGTTGCTAAACTTACAAAAATTTGCAAGTTATAGCAACCCCTCCCGCTAAGAAGAAGCTGCTAGTGTAAATTAGACGAAAAAGCAAAACAAAAAAGAGGAAGACCTAATTTTTTTTTTCTTAACCCTCAAATATTTTCCCTCTTTCTCTTTTAAAAGCTTAATTTGTATAATTGCTCTAAAATTACAATTTATTGTTTTTTTTAAAATATAACCCAAGTAATAATCCAGCACTTTCCTTAAACATGTAATTACAAAAAGAAAAATAGGAAGGTACATAGATATATACTATAATAAATGGATCGCAAAAAGAAAGGAAAAAAAAAGTATAGGTACCATTATTAGTTTGCTTTATTTTACCTTAGAAGGTACATAGATGGACTCATATGGGTCATGGCTGGACTCTGTATCCACAGTGCAGAGTAACATGTCGCTTCGTTTATTCTCTTGAATCGAGGAACCAAACGCCATTCTTCTTCTTCTTCACTCCCTACCTACTTTACTTTCTCCATTCATTCATGGAGATCCATCCTTGGAATTCCCAGATGGGGTCTCCATTCTCCTTCTAAACCCTTCATCAATTCCTCCATCTTCTTCAGATCAAACCCCATTTTTCTGAAACACCCTCTTCAAATTAACATACCCATCTTCAGTCTTCTCTCTCTAGCTTGATCTCCTTCTCTTCATCGTCCCGATTCCCAAGTGGGATTTCTCTGAGAAATCACAGGTTGGTTCCTTTTCTCTGCTTAACTTGAGAGCCTTACCAAGGTTGTGTCTTTTTGTGTGGTAATGGCGGTGCTTTGGTGATTCTTCAAGAGATTGAGATTCCTCGGTGTTTTTCTGCTGATTTTTGTTTCAGATCTCGGTTTTGGAGTTTTTTGAGTTTATTTCTTGCTGGAGAGGGGATTTCCATTTTATCTTCTTTTTTCTTGTGACCGACATGTTTTCTTGGTTTTGGCTTCTTCACTTGCTTCTAAATTTTGTTTAGATGCACTTGATCTGGCTTGTGGTATTCTGCTTCAACTCAATTGGTGCTCTTAGTTTAAAAGTAATGGATGTGTTGCTATATTTGTCCGAATTGGGTAATATATTTAAGGACAAATTCATGAACTTGAGTTAGATTTGGCTGGATTTGGTTGCTTACATTTCTGAGAAGTCATCATATTTCTATCTTTAGGATGAGTTCATTATGATTACTTCACTCTTCAAGTGGAAAGAGTAGTATTTCTCTATTTATCTTTCTTTGCTTATCATTTCAGTTTATTAAGCCATCTTAAGTTAAGCCTAAGCCTAACACACCTATGGTTTTCATTTCTCTTATAGTATTTATTCTTGTATTATCTCTAAATTGGTCTTGGTCACATGCTCACATATCTAACTAAAAGTCTCAAGCATTCGTTGATTTGCATAATTGGTGCTGTGATTCTGAATGATTACTTTATGTTTGGACTATTTCCTGGTCAATTTTGTGTATTCTCCCAAAAATTCAATTTTGTAAACCCTGAATTTATGGGAATATGTTTGTAGCTAAAATTGATGAGTTGGCTGCAGGTGTTTTGTCTGCTAGGGTTGCAGCATTGTCACCATGTTAAAGCAAATTCTTAGTAAATTTCCTAAGAAGGTGCCGAAATCTGATCCGCCAGATTCTTCTGCTCGGGGCGATTCTGGGAATTCTACAAGTTTTGGGAATGTCTTTCAATGTACAAATGTAGGGAGTACCATTTCAAGCAAATTAAATGTTGTGAAGCGGGTATCTTCGGTGGTTTTCCCCGCAAGCATGAACGCCGGAGTCGAAGCAGTTGACCCTAATCTATCCTTCAAAGATGTTTCGAATACGCAGAAGCAAAACCTGTTTATTAGTAAATTGAATCTTTGCTGCAAAGTTTATGATATGAGTGATCCCGATAAGAACAGCGCAGAGCAAGAGGTTAAACGTCAAACATTGGTGGATCTTGTTGACTTTGTTTCATCTGGATCTGTAAAGTTTACCGAACCGGCAATTGCTGCAGTGTGTAAAATGTGTGCAAGTAATTTGTTCAGGGTTTTCCCTCCCAAGTTTCGAACTAGTTCTACTGGTGGTGAAACAGAAGACGAAGAACCAATGTTTGATCCTGCCTGGTCTCACTTGCAAGTTGTTTATGATCTACTCCTCCAACTTATTAATTATAACTCTCTCGATGTGAAGGTGGCGAAAATTTACGTTGACCATGCTTTTATTTTAAGATTACTCGATCTTTTCGATTCTGAGGACCCTAGAGAAAGAGATTGCTTGAAGACAGTCCTGCATAGGATCTACGGGAAATTCATGGTACACAGGCCTTTTATACGGAAATCCGTCAGCAATATCATATACCGTTTCGTTTTCGAGACAGAACGCCATAACGGGATTGCCGAGCTGTTGGAGATATTCGGGAGTGTAATTAGTGGGTTTGCCTTGCCATTGAAGGAGGAGCACAAAGTATTTTTGTTGAGGGCTTTGATTCCTCTCCACAAACCGAAATCTCTGGGTATTTATCATCAGCAGTTAACATATTGCATTGTACAGTTCATAGATAAGGATCCGAAACTCGCCTGCACCGTGATCAAGGGATTATTGAAGTACTGGCCAGTAACAAATAGCCAGAAGGAGCTCATGTTTTTGAGTGAGTTAGAAGAGATTTTGGAAATGACTAGCATGGTTGAATTCCAGAAGATCATGGTCCCGCTTTTTCGGCGTATAAGTTACTGCCTAAATAGTTCTCATTACCAGGTAGTTTCATCTGACTCTTATAATATTTGGCTGCATTTTTATATAAAAGTCAGCTTTTGTGTCTTATTAAGGATTTTGTCCTATTGCAATAGCATCTTTTTTTCCACCACATTAATAAAATATCTATTATGTATATATGGTTGGTATTTGGTAAGGAACTGGAAGTTGAAACATCACCTTAAACTATTAGTTAACTCATTATGTTGACTCTGAGACATATTATCTTTTTCATTGTTTTTAATTAAGAGATAAGTTTATTATTCTTCTCTACTTGTTTATAGAGCTTTTTCCATTGTTCTTGTTCTTCATCATATTTTTTAATTCTTGAGCGTGTTGACTCAAATGCATTGCATAGCTATCTAGAAAGGGAAAAACTTAGTTGCAATTAAGTTTCTTCATCAACTAGTCAACTTTGTTATGCTGAATTAGAAAAAAAAACATTTAAGGGTGTTATAACTTCGAGTAAATTATCATTTTGGTCCTGAAAGATGCAATTTGTCTCAGTTTAGTCGTTGAAATATGGGAATTTCAAATTTAGTCGTCTCAATTAAGTCCTTGAGAAATTTTCTATTAGAGACTAAATTGATAATTTGCTCTATTTCAGGTGGCTGAACGAGCCCACTTGCTTTGGAACAATGAGCACATCCTCAATCTCATCACACAAAACCGGCAGGTGGTGCTGCCTCTGGTGTTCTCCGCCCTTGTACATAACACCCAAAACCACTGGAACCAAGCCGTGCTGAACCTCACCCAGAACGTCCGGAAGATGCTCTCTCAGATGGACGAGGATCTTGTTCTCGCCTGCCAACGCAAGTTGGATGAGCAAGACTCGAGCTCAAGAGCCGCTGCCGAGAGGCGCAGAATAACATGGGAGCGCCTCGAAGCCACCGCCGCTGCCAATGTGCAATGCGTAGGCGGCGGTGGTAGCGGCGGCGATATTATAGTCCCTGTAAACCCTGCTACTGCATGCTCAGTGGCCTGCTGCTAATTGCTTGAGAAGCAAAAGCAAACATCTACATAGTGATGTGTTTTTTTTTTTCTTCTTTTTTCTCTCTTTTTGGGTTAATCACTTTATATTTTATAATATGGAAATAGGGTTTTTTTTGTAAATTTTCTAAGTATGCATGCATATTCAAATTTGGGGTGTTTAGTTAGTTTTTTCTTGATTTGCCTTCCGTTGAGTCCCAATCTTCTGTTATCTCGGTTATGCTGTACCGTGGCTAACTGAGACACAACCATGGTTATCTGTGTTAGTTACGGTTATGTCTTGGTTAGTCATGATTATCACTGATGTTAACCTCATAGTATAACTGGGAGAACAGAGGATTTGAATATATATATATATATATATATATATATATATATATATATATATATATATATATATATATATATATTTTTTAACTTTTTTTGCTTTAGAGGTTGATAGGGGGTGGAGGAAGTGTTTGTTTGTGTGTCGGTGGTTTATTTGTGCTTGCAATTATTTGCATTGTTAGCACCCTTTACCTTCACTCCTTTCTTTGATGGTCCCCACCGTAGTCTCATCAAAAGCCATACCCCATAAGCCATACGGACTATATAATAAATTTTTTACTTTGACTAAATAATAAATTTAAGTATTTGACTAATATATTTGCTTTTTAAAAAAATTTAAAATAAAATAATTATTTTTAATTCTAAATAAGTGGGGATGAGTGAAATAAATTACTTATACTTAGTCAAATGTTAAAGAAGATATTTGGAAGGAGGCAAGGAAGGTGGAGTGAGTTTAATTTTTTTTATATATATAATTATGTTTGGTATGAGGCAAGTCAATGTTTTATTCTCAAGGAGAGTAAACATTCTCGAGATTAGGGAGGGAAGTGAAATTAGTTGTTAAAAAGTAAATTTAAAAGTTAAAAATGACTAATTTGTTTTTAAGAATGGTGGATCTATAATGTAATTTGTTACATTATGTAACTCTTAAGAGGTTAAATTACTTTTTTGGTCCTCAACGTTTGCACCAAGTTTAATATTGGTCCTCAACGTTTTCTTTTTGGGTCAAAATTGGTCCTCCAGCGTAACTTCGTCTGGTTTTTTTTGTTAAATGCTGACGCGTCATATTTGGATGATATGACACTCTCTCTCACTCCAACTCAGCAAAACGAAGCCATTTTGCTGAATTGGAGTGAGAGAGAAGTGATGCAAAACGGCGTCGTTTTGCTGAATTTGAGTGAGACAGGGTGTCTCATATCATCCAAATATGACACGTAGGAGAGAGAGTGTGCCACATAAATCTTTCACGTCATCATTTAATAAAAACCAGATGGAGTTACGCTGGAAGACCAATTTTGACCCAAAAAAAAATGTTGAGGTCTAAAAATAACTTTTTGAAACGTTGAGGACCAATATTAAACTTGGTGCAAACGTTGAGGACCAAAAGAGTAATTTGACCCTCTTAAAATTTACCATTTTTTCCTTTTCTTGCCAATACAATTTATTTATTTTCCTTCAAGTTATTATAATGAAGGAAGAGTATTAAATGCCAGTTACCCTATAGTCATGTGAAATTCTCTGGCCCCAAAAAAAAAAAAAGTCATGTAAAATTTTAAGTATTTAATTATCATTCCTTTTTTAATATATAATTTCTCCACTTGAAATATAAAGAGGAAAAATACTATTTAGTCCCTGAATTGTTGGTCAAACTACTATTTAGTCCCTGAATTGTTCAAAAACACTATTTAGTCCCCGAATTGTTCACTCTGTCAACTATTTAGTCCCCGAATTTGACAAAAATACTATTTAGTCCTCGAATTTGTAACTATGTCAACTATTTAATCCCCAAACTTGACAAAAATACTATTTAATTACCGAATTTACAACTCTGTCAGCTATAACGGGTAACAGTCAGTAAACTAAATAGTTGACAAAGTTGCAAATTCGATGATTAAATAGTATTTTTGCCAAGTTTGGGGACTAAATAGTTGATATAGTTACAAATTCGAGGACTAAATAGTATTTTTATCAAATTCGGAGACTAAATAGTTGACAGAGTGAACAATTCAGGGACTAAATAGTGTTTTTGAACAATTCGGGGACTAAATAATAGTTTGACCAACAATTCAAGGACTAAATAGTATTTTACCTCAAATATAAAGATAAAATGACAAAAACGTGTCATATAACATAGGGTTAGCACCAAAACACCGTCCACCAAGAACATCCCAATCACAAATCTAAACAAGTAGTGTCAATATCACTATTTTTTGTCTGTCCAGTCTTCGAAGTTTTGTCCCGAATATTTCGAATTTGATTCATGTCGTACGTTTGACTATGATGGAAGAGTCTCTTAACAGAAATAGTTGCATTCACAAGATCTCGAACCTAACATTTTATTCAAGTGATACCAAATCGCTTATCATTTGAACCAATTCCTCTTTGACGTCAATTTCGCTAATTTGAATAACACATTCATTGAACCTAATCATTTTCGCTTGACATAATTAATGTTTTCTCTTATTTGTGTAAAGCTCCACCAAACACCTTTTAATCCATCTTGGACTATTTAGGTTCAAGATGTGGGTGCAATACATCCCATGAAAGTACTAACCATCCCACAAGAAGCTCTTTTGCAAGACAAACTTTTTCAATATGTTTTTTCATATTATCATTAGGTGAAGCATTGTCTACATAAATTCTTCATATTACCCTTTTTTTTAATTTACTTTTATTTCTTTGTCTGGAACCTAACCTATTTTGATAATTCGCCAAAAATTGAAAGAATATTAACAAAAATTTAAGAGTAAACACTACTAACTTGAAAGTTGAGTAAAAACTATAGAGACTATAAAAATAATTTAATATTTAATTTATGACAAAAGTATCTTTCTTGCTCCGAACATTCGGGGTCCTGTCGGTTTCGCTCGTAACGTTTTTTTTTGTGGTCAATTGTACTCATAACTGTTAAATATTTGACGGTGTTAGTGAAAAGGGTGACATTGGTAAAAAAATAAAACGTTAGGGGTACAATTGACAGCAAAAAAATGTTAGGGACGAAGTTGGCAGGACCCCCAAACGTTGGGGGCAAGAAATGTGCTTTTGCCTTAATTTATTAACTAAAGGTCTTACATCGATGTTACATTTATTTCTTAAAGTTATTTGTACACTGACCAATAATATTTATATAATTTTTAATTTCTTACTTTTAAACAAGAAGGCTCACATTTTTTTTTTGGTAATTTATTTATTATGAGGAGGGGCACTAGGACTACACAATACAGGAATTCCAAATAGGCTCAATACATAAATAAAAAGATATAATTGTAAAATCTCCTAAATAAAAGTTTAGGTTCAAAACTTCATATGCATGAATTATCAAAAAAAAAAAAAAAAACACTTCATATGCATGAGGTGGACCCATGAGTGGGAAGTCTTTTGTAGTGGCCCACCAATTTTGTCTTGATGCTATCATTAATAACCATAATATAAAAAAGAGCACGATTCTCACAAGCCCATGGCCCATGAGCAACAATGATCATGTTTGCCCTCTCTCAACTTTTCATATGTCTTTTTTTCTTTATTGTGTTGCTTGATTTTAATAATATATATATATAAATATATATATTTGAATATTTATAATTTATAAAAATTTTCAATGCTTTTTTTATACTGGTGATGTTTTTCTTGTGTGATTAGGACTTAGGAGAGGAGGACATAAGGCATTTTTTTTCTAATTTCAAAGGCTTTTATAAAATAAAAAAATATTTAATTTATGCTTAGTCTGATAAAAATTTTCTTAGTCACAACTTAACATGGCATGTCATCAAATAAATTAAGAAAAGAGCCACATTGCTAACAGTTCGATCTGTGAGAAAATAAATTGATAATGCCGATCTTTGAGGGACCAAGTTGACAAAAGAAGCATATGTGAGTGACTAAAATAGTGTTTTAATCTTAAATTCATTCATAAAAAAATTTTTTGTACTCCACTCTAGACTCATTTATTTAATATTTGAACTTGAGCCCAATAGACAAAGTTTTTGGGTACCCGTCATGTCTAGATGATTTCATCATCCCTACCGATGATGTGTTAAAAAGTTCAACAAAGTTAATATGATTTCACAAAAAGATTAACAACTTTTGTTAGTTAGTGGGTAAAATACACTGAGATTCCTAAGTTTTGGTAGAAGTTTTAAAAATTTGCGGACAGACCTTAACCTTTCAATTTGGGACACTTTTGTTAGGTTTTCCTTCACATTCCATCATTTTGTGTTGTCCTTTTTGTCCACATTCAATGTGTAATATTCTAGGGTTAAATATAAAATGACAAAAATACCCTTCAATGATCTAATGACGCAATTGGAAATGATAAAATGTAGACAAAAACTGAGTGCTCCAAATTAAAAAATTTAAAGGTCTATCTGCAAGCTTTTAAAATTTAAAAGGTATATGTGTCCTGATTCAAAACTCATTACCGATTTTATACTTTTATGTATTTTACCCTTAAAAAATTGACATTTGGTAACATTGTTCTCTTTTCTCAAGTAACTTCATTCAATACAGGAGCCACTTAAAGCTAAGCCTAGTCTGACAAGTTATTCAAGTAGAGACAAGCAACCTGACAAATTTGGATCTATCTGTCTTGGGAAAGAATGCCATCACCACCACCACATATTAACCTATCCTAATCCAAAGGCCATGGATAATTAATTGAAAACATATTTTATTGCTTAATTAAAATACTTATTTTTTTATTAATTTAATGTGTAATCAACCACATCATGTATACTTAAAAAAAAAATACTACACAGAGCAATCACACTTAAGTCACAGCATTCGAGATAATTAATAGAAAACACAACTCAAAAGATTTCATCAAAATACAAATATAAAAAAAAAAGTTATACCTATGAATTAACTGCAAATCTTCTATACATGAAGGTTCTACTTGCTTTTATTCAGTTCAACTATAGGTACAGTTGCACGCTAAAATTTGAACATTACTTCGAGATATGTTGCGAGGAATTAATCCATTTTATTAGTTCTAAATGCTATTAGTATTCCACTTTTTTTTTAAAACCATTAGCATTCCACTTGAAGTGACAAAAATGATGAATGGATTGATCTAAAGTTATGAACTTGTGTTGCAGTTGGTGAAGATTCTTAAGCCATGTTTGGTAGAAGTTTGGAAGGAGAGAATGTGTATAAATTTGTAAGACTCCCATATTTAGTAGAAGTTTCAAAGATTCTTCCGTTGTCTCAAACTCTTATATAAGATAAAGCTTTGTACAAACCCTTAGGGTTTGTTTGGGAATCAAGAGGGGAAGGGAAGGGGAGAGATTAGAGGAGAAGGGAGGGGAAGGGAAGGAAAGGTTAACCTTCCATATGTCCTCCCCTTGTTTGGGTGTTAATACCTCCTCCAAAATACCCCAATTTGGGGTATCTTGAATTTGTGAAGGAGAAGGATAATGGAGGATTAAGGCTTGATCCTCCATTATCTTCTCCTCCAATTTTCATCTTCTCAAACAAGGGGAAGATATCTAAATAGTCTCCCCTTCCCTCCCCTTCTCCTCCTTAATCCCCAATCCAAACATACCATTTCTTAATGGAGGATTTGTGACAATCCCACGAGAATTTTAAATGAATAGTGTATTTTGCTCCTACATTTGTTTATTATTAATTTTTTGTTAATGTAAAAGTAAAATTGTTATTTTACTCAACTTTCATTTAATTTTTATTTTCATTCCCACCAAATTCTTACTGTATATAACAACAAAAGGTGAGAAATTATAGAACTCCTATACCAAGTATTCAAACATTTATAGCATTGTGAGTATCAAAAGAAGCCTCCACACATTCAGAATCTGTTTGAGATTAAACTGGCATATATATAATTACGACTTAGCACTTTCTGTTTAAATTAAGGTATCTATCGTCGAATACTATAACTAATTTTTTCACTGATTTGTAAACATCTCGATGAGTGAAACAACTAATCCGTAAATTTAAAACTGTGTCATACCCAAAATCAAAATCAGGGATCGACCTTGGCATATTTGATTAAAGACAATGAATAATTTCCATTCAATCACACCCTTGGTTATTTAGCACCTCTAAAGTCTCCTTGAGGCGCAAAAGGCATAAATGAATTGAAATGAGTAGTAAATGCATTATATCCGTAATTGTCCTTTAAATCCAATGTGGGAACAAGTTACCTTGTTGACATGAACCCTTTAGCTTTGTTTGCTGGCCTTCCCTCCAAAAGGAAAGGCTTAACTTAACACAGACCGTGGCATGAATCCATTGTTGAGTGTACCTACAATACAATTGCATATATTCATAACTTCAATGTAATTTTTGGGTGTAACAAGCACAAAAGGCACACCAATGGGCAAATTGATTAAAAAGAACGTTACTCTTAGCAGCCAAACTCATCCAGATGAGATCTACATTTGTTTTCAAATTTGGCAGAAAATGCCAACAAATTGGGTGCAAATTTGGGAGGCTAGGCATATAAAGAAAATCCGAATTTTAAATTGCACCAGCCTTTAGTGCAAGATCCCTACTTCCTATCCAGAATTCCAGATTGAAGCACCTGCACTTTGGAATTTATCATAAAGAACAGTCAGATAGATCTAAGCATTAAATCTGAACTGAAGAGTAAATGTAATACAACAACTCTTGGAACTCCCACCCCCTCTTCCAGAAAAGGAAAACTCCCATAACCATGATTTAAAAATTGTCCCACAGATCCATTTCCGGAGTGATAGCATTACTCGTATGATTGACAGTACAACAACAAAACTCTGAAATCTGAAACCCTTTCTGACCGCACAAGACCACCGTAAGGACTTTAGAAGATGTACAAACAGGCGAAGGAAGTTGCAACTGTTGTCAGCAGTATGGACACAAAGTTCACTGCATTGTTGTCAAGAATACTGAGTCCCGAAATCTTTTTAACAGTTGGTCCTGGCTTTCCAACAATCTAAGGATGGAGCAAGAAATTTCACATAAATGTTAAATATAGAATGAGTGCATTATGCCGGTAGCAAGTGTAGTTTCTTTTGGTGAAGCTAATTTTACCTTATTGCGAACAGAGCAGAATCCAGTGAATTGTAAGGTTGCACCCAACAGAGAGTCAATCAAACTTCCAAATAGTCCTGCTAGTGTGGAGATGGGTATGACCAATAGTTGCTTAAGGGCTATATCAGAATCACATCTGGCAGTTAAAAGTCCCACAAGAACAAATGACAGTCCAATGATGCTTCCTGCTGCTGCAGCTGCTAGAAGTCCAGCTTTGGTCACACCACCATTTGTGCCCCTCCTAACAGGCTAACAATCAAAAGAAAAAATTGGTTCCCACAATCTTCCAAATTGAGAAGTGGTTTTCCCTTTGACTATTCTATATTTACACAAAATTCAAGTATACCATAGACCATTATCAATTTATCATAGTAGCAGAGTATAAAATCCATACCTTAACTAATATGATAGTACTATTGAATCTCAGGATTTTACATAAAATAGCTTAATGAGGCATTCGTATTGAATTGAAATGACAGGATGCCAAATACAAGGACAGAAAACTGCATGCATGCATAGTTAAGACCAAGAGATTATTCACCTTAAAGGTTGTGATTAGACGAGGTTGATCATCACTGAGAATTCCAAGCTCAGAAGACCAAGTGTCTCCATTGCAGCAGGAATAATGGCCTATGACGCCACCAATGAGAGAAGTGATCAAAGTTGAATCCTTAGAGTTCAAACACTTATCCCGCCCTTCTGTCAATTTCCATACAGTTATGACCAAAACTGTGGAAATGCCACTATTGCATAGAACTTGTATCCTGAAAACAGAAGCAGTGGAAATTTTGTCAAAAAACTGTTGCACTATCGACGTCCTTGTACTTAATTGCAGATATGCAGCGGTTAGTTGCAAGCTAAGAGGTTCTCTAGTTGGGATAATTGCAGATAGCAAATAAATAGTAGCACCAATAACATTTAATATTTTGATATACTTATTTTTGTGTTCGTGGCATGTTGATGTACCCCTATGAATTTAATCAATAACTTACTTTCTCCTTTTTATGAGTTTCAAATACTGTTAATTCTAAAAGTGAAGAAAAGTCATTAAACAGCATTTAACACAAGACAATACAACAACAACAAAAATTAAATAAATAGTGCCTTTTCTTCCTTTTTATGAGTTTCAAATACTGTTAATTCTAAAAGTGAAGAAAAGTCATTAAACAGCATTTAACACAAGACAATACAACAACAACAAAAATAAATAAATAGTGACTTTTCTTACTAGATGGGATTAGCTATATAGATCAAGTGACGCCAACGTGTTCTATCTCTGCTCATTTTTATGATTAGAATATTAATAGCTAAGTCCATCCTTATAGTTTCTCTTATTGTTTTCTTTGGTGTTCCCTTACCTCTAATTATTGGACTATTTTTCATCTAATCCACGCTTCATACATGAGCCTCTAATGGTCTCCTTTGTACATGGCCTAGCTACTTAAGGTGCACTTCTACAAACATTACTGTAAATATGATGTGTACTTGTATATACTATTAGAATTATAATAAAAAAAAAAGATTAACTATTTCATTAGTGTTACCAATGATAGTTGCCATAACCACTATGAATGGTGTGGCAGCCATAAAACCTCCAAGGCAGGGTGAGATCCCTATGGCAGTGCTGCAGTGCTATGGTGCCTACCATATGGAATGTGAAAATGGCACATACGGTGTCCACCAATGTCGAAAGATACCAGTAAATTAAAAGAAAAACTCTGTACACTCAGTCGTTCTTGAATCATGATGTTCCAAGTTTGGGCTACACAGGAAATTCCATCGAGTCTCCTCCACCTCGAAAGCATCATAGAGCTTGCCAAAGTCCTCAGTCAGATTAATTTCATCTTTTCAGTTTTTATTGAAATAAACTATGGAATATATTTTGTTTGTTTTTTTCTTCCTCTTTCTATCTTTATGTGTGCTTGATGTATTATTTCTGTTTTATTTCATTTAAATGGCGCCTTGCCTCAATCTCATAGTCTCCACACCACCTGCCATGGCAATTTTGGGGCTTGTCACCAGCGGCCCCCTTAACCATCGACAAACACTATTCTTTGCCATGTATGAGTTTATATAGGAAAAGATAAATATAACATATATTTTAATTTTCAATGATATAAAAACTAAATATAATGTATTTATCTGTGGTAATTTATAAAAACATTTGTGTGTTGTAGAGTACTTTATAGATAACCAAGATGTTTGTCAATTGTGAGCTTAACGAGCCAGGTATCAAAATTCTCAAACCAAGCTAATTTAACCATACAGGTTGAATATGCTGTTCAAACTCATTCATGCCAAGTCACCTTTGAGTTTTTAAAATTCCCTTGAGTATCTCACCAATATCTCCATCATTAGACACCCTCACCTACACGCATATATTCTTGATATAGTAGTTATTTCTAACGTTTGGGGTCCTGTCACTTTTACCGTTAACGTTTTTTCGTTGTCAATTGTACCCCTAATATTTTGTGTTTCTCCCAATGTCAGGCTTTTGGCTAATACCGTCAATTTTTGGACGGTTTTTTATGACGTGGCATCCTATTTGACCAACATTTCTAACTTGACTTTATTTTTTCACATTAGGGGGTACAATGGACTCAAAAAACTCAGTACATCAGTAAATTCAGTACACCAAAATACTCATTACATCAGTAAAATGAACCCAAAAAACTCAGTACTATTGACCTGGTGTTGTGAAAAAAATGAAGTCCAGTCAGAATTGTTGGGCATATAGGATGTCACGTCATCAAAAACCGTTCAAAAGTACTTTTGCCTACTAATTAATACAAGAATAAAGAGAAATGGAATTTTTCAAGCCATTATTTTCACACCTCCCTTTACAGTTTACACCCTCCCCTCTGATTGATTCAGTACAAAACTGTAAACTAGCTAACGCATTAATTGTCATAAAACATTGTAGGTGAGAGATGTAATTTGAGTGATGCGAATTAACACAACAACACTAATTAACAAAACTCAACCAAAAGAGAGGATAGGGAGCAAACACACCAATTCCTTTGTCCACCTTCTTTGAATTCAGGATCGACTTTCCGCTTCCTTTCTTCCCCCATCTTAGTGAGCTTAGACGAAGAGAAAAAGAACGCAAGCAGCATAGCTCCAAATCTTTTCAAACATAACCACATAATACTCAGAGAGAGAGGCAGAGCATACCAAAAAAAAAAAAAAAAAACACCACAGTAAGATTGAAGAGAAACAAGGCATCCTCCCCCACCTGTACCCTACAAAAATGTGAATAGCCATAACGACGAAACCCGAAACGGCTCCGGAGAGGCTGAGCGATTTCCTCTTGTAAGCTCTAGCGGCGATGAAGAGCGCGAGGGAGATGGCGATGAATGGATGGAGGAATTGAGTGATTTCCAAATTCTTCATCGTCGTTCTTCTCAATTAGCGAAGATTGGAGATGGATTTGGAAAGTTAGGGGTTGTTTGGATTGGATGGAGCTATGGCATGGGCAAAAGAGAAATGCTGGAAGTTTGACTCCAAAGATCACTGGGAGGGGTTGGTGTCCAGTACTAGTAGAGTAGTAGTAGTGTAGGTGGAATCAGAATCTGCGTTGCGCCAATATAATATTAATATTGTGTCATTTCTCTATCTTCGGAAGTTAGATGATTAACACACACTTGTTGTATTTCTCTATCTTCGGAAGTTAGATGATTAACACACACTTATTAACACACACTTGTTGTGGAAATCGGAAAAAGACTCGGACAAGTGTTCGGTTCATGGTTTGATCGGTTTAACCGGTCGAACCGTTGGTCGATCCGGATGACGCAATAAATAATAAATAATAAATATTCTTAATATATAAAATGACATCACTCAAATTTTAAGTTTCAATATACATAATTTTGAAGTTTTAAATTACATAACTTCTCAAAGTTTTAATTTTTAAGACTTGTCAAGCTTTGAAAGAAATTAATCAAACCAAATATTAAATTATTGATAATCATAACTTTTAAATTTTAATTTTTAAGACTTTTCTAATTTTAATTTTTAAGATTTCTCTAATTTCCTTTTTTAATGTTATTTTTCCTATTTATTTTTTAATTTTTTTAAAAAAATAAAATTGGACCGGTTGGACCACCAGTTGACCGGTCCAACCCCGGTTAAATCCGGTCCAACATCAAAAACAGTTTTTTGGTCCAACCGTCTCGCCTTTATATTCGGTTGGCGGTTGAACCGGTCAGACCGTCCGGTCCGGTCCGGTCCGGTCCGATTCTTACAACATTGGTTTCATTGACAATTGAAATAGAAATAATGTAATTAACAAATTTTGAACTACCCTGTGAGGAAATTCTAGCATTACCTTTCTCTTTTCTTCTTTTTGTATTCGTTCTTGAATCACTTCTGACAGTTACACTACGTAGAGGGGGTGAATAGGTATTTCTAACCCCACCAAAAAATAGGTTTTTGTAAAACTATTTAATTCCAAAGAAAATATTTTGTGTACATATATTAAATTATATAACTAATTTATAAATGACTTAATTAAAATGCAATAATTAAATAGTGTAGAAAAATAAAAGTAGAAGGAGAGAATAAGCACGCAGTAGATTTATCTTGGTTCAGCCGAACAATGGCCTACGTCTAGTCCCTTTGCACAGTAAGAGATTTTTATACTGACAAAAATTGTTTTACAAGACCGCTCACAAGCAACGGGTTGGTTTTCACTCGCTCACCAACAACAACAAGTTTTTCCCCGCTCACCTAAAACGGGTTGGTTTTCACTCGCTCACCAACAACGAACCCAAGTAGAGAATATTTGGATAACCCTTTTATCAATAAGGGAATACAAGAAAGCTCAAACCCTTTACACTCTCTAAGTGTAGATAATATCTAGATACTAAGCTCTAGAAAATAATTCTCAAATAAGAGAGATATGAAACACTTTAGCCTATTGCTCTTCCTTTGAGACTTGGTGAAAATAAGATTAGAATACTTCTCTATTTATAGTGTAACTTGGTCACCAAAATTGGAAAATAGCCGTTGGAGGAAATCAACTCTTTAATTGGCATTTTGATTCTTTTGATTCACCAATTACTCAACCTAAAAGCTGCACCACCAATTACTAAAATCAATCTCATGCAATTACAAAAGTTGATTACATATCATATAATAATCAATTAAATAACAATTAATTAGAGACAATGGTATCAATTAATTTATGATGCTTGAACAATATCTTTATTTTTTATATTTCTTTATAAAATAATTATATTTTATATAATTAAATATAGGCTAAAATGTACAGAACTCTCCTGAACTATAGGGTGTTTGCACATAACCTCCCTGAACTTCAAAAAGTTGCATAGCACCTCCCTAAACTTTTCAACACATCACATTTTAATTCCATGTCATCTGGGCAAATAAGTAATTTCTCTACCATTAATTAATTAATTAATTATTTTTATAAAAAAAATAATTATTTTTATGAAATTTAATTTCTTTACGGTCTATATTTTAATTAATCAATCAATTTTTTTCATAAAAAAATAATTTTTTTTATAAAAATAATTAATGGTAGAGAAATTATTTATTTGTCCAGCTGACATGGAATTAAAATGTGATGTGGAAGCTGATGTGGCATTGAGTGTTAAAAATTGGATGAAAAAGTTAACAGAATCCTTTATGTGCAAAAGTTGAAAAGTTTAGGGAGGTGCTATGCAACTTTTTAAAGTTCAGGGAGGTTATGTGCAAACACCCTATAGTTCAGGGGGTTCTGTGCATTTTAACCTTAAATATATGATTTTGTTATCTTTCAAAACTATATTATGATTCAAGAAACCTTGGAGCTAACAACTTCTTCCTATAGATCTAATTGAATTTAGCAACCCCTCCTTATTTTTTTTCTTCTTTTGTTACCGTCTTTACGTTTTATAAATAAGGTAGATATTCAGTCCCACAATTTTTGTGGTGATTTTCTTCCAGATTTATTTCTGAGTTTTTTAGTTCTCCCTTGTGAGAGTGTAGTCTCCCATTGTTAGATTGATTCAGATATAGTAAGTGGAGCTTGTTTTATTTATTTTTTTTGTGTATTTGTTTTCTTTTGTGATTTTTTTTACAATCAGGTGATTTTGTATTCAATATTTGTTATAATCATATATAAAATCTACGAATCATCTATGTTAAAAAATTTTCACTCGTTCATCATGTTGTTGGAAGAGTCTACGACAATTTCAACTTTGAAGATTACTTCAGATCTAATATGTAGGAGGTATAGGAGTAACAACTCTGTTGGCAACACCAAGGACGGTGAGATTTTTCATCTTGAAGAAATAGGATCAGCTGAGCTTACACTTTGTTTACTTAATTCAACAATTGTTAGGGTTTATTCTTCAGTATTATTAGATTGGAGTTTTCAAAATTATTGTAAGTGCCGTTTGACTTTTTCTACAATATAATAAAGATTTGATGCTTTTTATAAAAAAAAAAAATAATGTAATTTATACACTTAATCGAATATGCACATTAACAAATTCAAATCCGTGGGGATGTACTTACTACAGTATTATAATCCTATTTATGCAATTATACATGTTAATTTTTATGGGTAAAATATCTATGCACGTTAAATCTTTTGTTAAATATGTCGTTTGATTACAGTTAATTATGTTTCAATGTTTTATTGTTAAAATAGGTAATAATTGTGACTTACGTAATGTGATACATGATAAGAAAATTTGATTTTATTTATTTATGCTATATTATATTTTCTTTTATTATCCATGTCATTATAAAAGGTTGTTGTCTACCGAATTCCATCTCTCAAATTTTGTAGAGAATTACCTTAGGCGTACTATTTTTGTCATAATTTTGCTCTAAAATTTGATGAATCGGCCTATCTTCTACAATGAAAAAAGTTTCTCTCTAACGGTGTCGCGCTACTAAGTCACAACCGTTATTTATTTGAATGGTGTCACTGAAAAGAGTAAGATTGTTCGAAAATAAAATGTTTAGATGGATATGCTTAAGTACACTAATATTAGGGACATATTTGACCAAAGGCTCAAACATTTAGATAGATATGCTTAAGTACACTAATATTAGGGACATATTTGACCACAATCGTTATTTATCTTATTTTCATAATAGAAACTCATATTTTTAATAATAACTTATTGAAAAAAATCATATTACAGAGAGATGATGTACACTGACTCTCCGTTGTTGGATATGCTTTTCTAATTTCGATATCTACGCTATAATTTCATTTTAAAATTAAAATGGCATAAATCTTAAAATAAATTCAAGAATATTTGTGAATATTTAATTTCATGGAAAAATGTGATTTTGATTTTTTTGTTTGTTTGTGAAAAAGGCATAAATATATTGACGTGAAGATCTAGCCATGAAGGCATGTATAAAGTATAAATCTAAATTGTTAAATAAAAATTGAGATTCGTGTTTATATTATAACAATATCATCAAATGGCTCATGCTATGTACTTTATCCACTTCACCGGATCTGCCAGATCCGATTCCGATAACAATGGGCTTAAAGCCTAAAGGTAAGTTCCAGGATTATTAAGCCTAAAAACACTAAAAAAATAAGCTCACGTAGAAAATTAGAAAACTCGAAATAAATCGGAGGGTGCACAGGTTTGCATGGTGGAGTGATGCGGAAGGAGAAAAGGTGAAGAGGTGAGAGTCACACTTAAAGGTTTATACACAAAAAATTTATTGTAGTTCGATATCTCAAAACTTACCAACGCAGGGACAAACTTTATTATTTGTAATTTTTGCATGGAAAAAATTATAAACTCTCCTCAATACAATTTTTGAATGAAAAAATTGAAAACCCTCTCACTTGTCATATATACTCAAACCTCAGTCCACTAACCTTCTAAATTGGCTTTGGTCAACTAAGGCTCACCCAAGGGAAGCTTTCTTTATTTGGCAAACTTATCAAGAAGGTCTACCACAGCACAAAGACTTTTCAGAGTCTGAATCCTCTTTTGTCGGCAACGGGCGCTGTTTGATTAGTCACAGTTATAAACATGACTAACTGATCAATAATCATAGCTAAAAATTTTGCCACAATTTTTTCATCAGTCAGCTAACCGGACAACACCAATTGCCGACAACATATATTATAATCCGTGCTCAACTTCTCAACCTCAAAATCCTAAATATGTACTCCTTGTTGCAGTATTTGTAACCAAGAGAATGAAAGCATCCTTCATATTCTTGGTGATTGGTCGATCATAAAAAATATCTGGCTTAGCATACAAGTAAACCAAAATTTTTTCGCCTCTCATATCATACCTACAAACTTGGCTTCATGAAAACTGCACCTCATGAAAGCATACATATTCCAACATGCAAAAAAATCTCCGCATAAACAATATTGAAATTGAAACTAATGCTCTCTCAACAATTCATCTCTTCAATTGAAACTCCGCCTATGCTTGCATAGCCGGTCCCAAACCTGGATAAAGGAGGAGGGTTGTGTTAGGTAGTCGACAGTCAGCGTAAGACTATCGAATCATCATGAATATGGTTTAATTTGTAGTTCCTTTCCTATATTCTTGTTTGTCAATAGGTGTCCTTATAATCTGCCTTATCCTGTCTACTCTATATTCTTTGCTTTAAATAGTCAACAGCTAACAAAATTTTGTCAAATCTTTATGAATATAAATATGGTCATGTTTTAGGCCTGACTCCAAGTCAAGGCATTAATTTGAAGCCAACGGTTCATTCTCATCTATGTTTTAACAAATTAGTTGACCCGGAGCCATATGCCTTATCAAATTTAGATATGCATTTTACTCATCAGCAATTCATGATGAACCCAAAAAAATTTTAAAATTATAATAGACCTATGCTAAGTTTAACTTTTATATCCAGACACAAGCCCAGATAAAAAAGCAAAACAATTTAGTTAGTCGACAGGAAACGCAAAACTTTGTCGAAGAGATTCTTGTGTAGAGCACAAAGCATACATGTGATCCATCTGCACAATTTAACAAATGAATCACAAATATTACAACCAAATCTGAACCACTATATACATGTGATGTATGCAAAAATTTGTCTAATTGAACTATGAAGGCAATAGATGTATATGCATACAGGCCACTGGAATGGCACATGGCTTCTTAGAGCTTACTATATGAAGCAACCAAGACATCAAATAAAAGACATTCTTCCATGATCTTCAATTTATCTTATCTAAAAAATGGCCAGCAGACTCACTAATCAATGAAAAAGTATAAGTGAGACAGAAAAGAAACCTGAGAAATATAGCTAATCATATCTTCCTCTTCCTCTTCCCCTTCCCCTCCCCCTTCCTCTTCCCCTACCTCTTCCTCTGCCTCTGCCTCTTCCTCCATATTCCATTTGATGGCTGCTGTCATCTCTTTCATAATTGAACATACTCATTCTAATGGCTTCCGCATTAGCATCGTAAGAACCCGTTTGTACCTGAACACGTGGCGTAAAGGACATTGGAAGAAGTCTAGCAATAGTAGAAAGGGGAAAAACGAAGGATGAACAAGATAGTAAATCAAGGATACTACAACCACTAAGATGCTGACCTGAGAATCTTCCAAATTAAATTGATGCTGAAGCTGCCAAGCAAGATTTTCATCGTGACTAAGATCAGGAACCTCATCTTTTATGGGATGGTTTGCCTGGAATTTTCTCTTTTCATATTCTTCCAAAGTAAATACTGCTGGATCTTCTTGCTTCTCCTTACCCCTATGTTTCCATCCTTTACGGGACCGGTCATTCTGATTCGGGTGACTCAGTTTTTGAAGTAATTTCTGGGCAGCTGCTTGATTTTGAACAGGAACAGATTCCACAACTGTATGAAGGAACAAGCATCAAGATCACAAACCAATAAGAGAAAAACAACAAATAAACAGAAGAACAAAAAGGATGATTAGTCACTCCCAGAATTAGAGTTAGATAGTAAACTTTTTGCACCTTAAATCAGGTATGGTTAATTGCTTACTATTCAATTTGTATATCATTCCAGATTTTGTTTGATCAGTTCATTCTCAATGATTACTGCTCTCAACATGGAAGCTTAAGTCAGCACCATTGTTCACCTTCTCATCTCCCTATTTTGTTTCTATCACTTGTGCCTAAGAGGGATATACAACGTCTGTTGCAGAAGGTGCAGCTCAAGTGTATTTTAATGAAACCAAATCATTAGCCAAAAACTGAATATTGTTGGAAAAAGATTTTCTTATAATCAGGAGGAAGAAAGAAACTTGTCCTATAGTAGTAGCTTCATTCTCCACCATGTTCTAACCAGTGCCTTCCCCTCATGTATCCTTCTAAATTGCAATCTCTCCCACCAAGCAGAAGCCTATCCTATTACTCTATACACGACAAGTTGCATCCTTTTTCCTTAAGAGATATCAGTATATTTGAAAAAACTTTACTTTGCTATCCAACTGAAATGTCCTTAATATTTAAATTTCTATCAAAGTAAGGAATCTCTAATTTCAATTTGACCTAAACCCTAAACACCTACTTCTAAATAGACAAGAATTATCCTCCTAAGTAGATAAAATTAATTTAAAAAAAAAAAAGAAATCCTAATTCTATTGGAATAAAAAAATTTGAAGCTTAATCAAAAACTAATTACAAATTTATAACTACATGAAATATATTTAAATATTAAAATAATCATCTTCCATCCCAGCGTCATTCTCTTTGGTCCTATTATCTTTTATGTCTATATTTGTTTCCATAGAAATAATACATAAATTCTATGTAACATAATTATAATTTTTCTTTATTTAAATTAATTCAATTACGGAATAAAAATAACATCAATGGTAATGGGACAATGGGTGAACTGGATGGATTTAATAACCACCCAGAACATTCCCGTCTATAAACTGCCCTTTTGTAAGCCATACTGCCAACCCAGGGATTAGTAAGTTGCAATTCCATTAGCATTATCCGTTGGGAGGATCGGCCCCAGTAATGGGCCCTGTAGTGTTCGGGGGATTAGTCACCAAGCCTGCTCTAGTGGATACCCGGTCATAAACCAAAAAAAGAAATATATCATGTTGAAACTCCTATTTCACTATAGAAGTGTGATCTGCATAGACCAACAGTTGGTGATATTAATTTCAGATGAACCTTAAGATTACCAAACCATAACAATAGAGAGTAATTATTACTGAAATAGAATGAGAGAAAGGCTGCACCTTCTTTTGGTCTTGTCCCTGAACTACTAGGCTTTTCTTCAGCTCTTTCCGGAGGCAATTGGGATTTTGGATTTATATCCACAGTATCTGCTTTCTGATCAGGGTATTGCTGACTACCAGTTGGTCTCATCTGAGTTTTGCCAGGCACAGTAATGGGCTTTCTGCTTCTAAAGTTAGAATCTTCATAACCTACATGAGATCACCTTCATTGTCAACTTTATGCAACTATTCAGTGTTCTGAAGTACACATAACCCATTTGGTGTCTTAAGGCCTATTACACGAATAACGTATCCAAAACACATTCAAACTTTGAACAAACATCAAATGGACCTTAAAAAAAAATCCGGTGCTTATTTATCAATATCCCAATTGAGCGATGGTAATAAGAATTGCTAATTTTGGAGGACAGTGACTCATGCCAAAAACACACAATTACATGAGAAGAAACACACTGCAACCAAATGTTGAAATAGCTATTCCACCAGAGTTGAAACTTTCACGGAAGCAAAAAGATAGAATATTTCAAAAAAGTAAAATTTAAAGATGAATAAAAGCTCAGTTGCGTGACAAAGCAAAATGACCCAAGATTCAGTTCCTATGCCCATTTCTGATACTTGACCCTAGTAAAACTTGTATCATCAATTTTAGACATTGATTTTTTCAGCTACATTACAGAATCTCAGGCCCAATACCTTACTCAGTTATAGACAATGATTAACCTTGTCAATGCACTTGCAGAAGTCCCCATTAATTTCTTATACTTATAGTTTCACTCTCAAAGAAAAGGGAAAGTGGAAAATAACAACACAAACATTCTTTTGAGCAAACTAACCTACAGAAGATCCAACCTGCAGCTTCACAAATGGTGGAGGACCACCTGTATCACTTTCCTCTCGCTGCCGTAAAGATGACCGGGAAAATCCTGAATATTTTTTGTTCATCTCCCATTCTTCATAGAGTGATTGAACAACACCTCCTAATACAGCCACTACTTCAGAATTCAAACAAACTATACCACTATGAATCACAGCTTTGTTTCGCAAAAGAATCTGCCAAATAGAATATGACAACCATATTAATTAATAAAAAGTGACTATAAATCAGGAACAAACACATATTAAGGATACATACAGAAAACAAACACATAACAGAAAGAGCAAGAGATCAAGCATAAACTTTATAAGAGACCTAGAACAGCAATATATTTCACAGGTTTATCATAATTAATTTTTTTATTTTTTAAAGTGCATGAATTAAAATATTCCAAAGATGCATCAACTTATGAAGAATCCCTTTACCAAATTTTGTATGCCAGTAATCTTTTAACAAGTTGGACATTGTATAGAAGTTATATTTTTCCAAAAGAAGAGAAAAATGGTGGCTATCAGCAACCTTTTCCCCCTTTTTCTGCATAGACAGTTATGAGGGACATGGTTAAAGTGCTAATTGCTAATACTACTCAACTCAAACCACCAAATACCAATATTTACTTATCTCTGCATATAAACTCTGGCATTTACCACAATTATAGTATTTCATGGAATAAATTGTGACGTTACACAACCAACAACTCATATTTCCTTTTCCAAATTATGATTGCATTATTGCACGTACACCAGCACATCCTGAACTTGAACTTAAAGAACAAGGGATTTTAAAGAGCAGAAGCCTACCAATTCATATTACCCTACTACAATATCTCAAGCGACAAGCATTCCACTGATTCTCAATAGAATCAACCATTCAGTCAAGCAATATTGTCCAAGGACCTCAGTTATCATAGGGCCAACTCTACCAACCATAGCATCAAGGGAAAGAAGGGGGAAGGACCAGATTATCTTTCTTCTAGGTCATTAATTTTTAACCGACTGAAGCAATGACATCACCAAAAGCTCAAAAGTAAAAGCTTCAATGCACCTAGATAGACCTTTAAAGTCTCAGATATTGCCTCTTCTACATCCATGCTACTCATTCCATTAGAAAGGAGCTTTTCTGAATCATCATATTTGCTTTCAGAAATAAACAGTTCACAGTTTTAAATTCAATTTCTAACAAAAATACCATTTTATAAGTTTCCATAATAATGAATTTTAACTTCGGATCAGGACATGCCTCAGAATATTTATCAACCAAGTTTTTTTTTTCTTTTTTTTCCAGAGATCCAAGTAATTGATGATTTTCAAAACTACATTAAATTACATATGCAAATATATAGAATTCTAACCACAATATTACATGCCCAATAGTAATTTCTATTTTCCTTGAAACTCAAATACATAATACTAAATTACTAATGTTGTTCTAGGTCTCTGATAAAGTTAGGGTTTAGGGTTACATAATATAATACATAATACTAATAGCAATAGCATTACATCATCTCTCCTATCTACAATGCAAAACAGGTATAGCAAGAATTCGAATACCTTAGTACCAGGAACCACATTGTCAGGTATTAATGGGATGTGAGAATATTCTATAGCAGTTATATCAGTATGCCCATCTGTTAGACCCAATCTAAGAAGTCGCCGACCACCTGAATTTCTAGAAAATTCATCCACTCTGCTTTTAGAGATGTCCCTTACTGAAGATATCTGCTCAAACAAACCAAAAATTCATTAAGTTGCATTTAGTTGATAGGTTGAGTATAATGTAAACTAAAACGTAAACGAATTACAGCAAAGAAGGGTAGTGATTTGCCTGCAGGACTTTGGGGCCCTGAAGATAAGAAGACTTGCGAAGAAGAGAAGGGTCGGGCAAGGACTTGCCTCCGATGGATCTAAGGTCCGAATTCAAGAGATCCTTCTCCACGAAATCCACCAGTTTCGTGCTATCATCGTGTAAAGCGGCTTGAATCATGACCGTGACCTTTAGTTGCTGCATGTCTTCCAAAACCCACCCTCTTTTGGTTAGGGTTTCTAACACCAATTCATCCGATTCCGAACACCTTTCCATTTTTGTTTCAGCGCCACCGTATGTGGCTGCTCCTTTTCTCTTGTACACAGTGGTCTGGTCTGTGTGCGGATGAATTCTCAAGAAATATTGAATGAATTCGATTCACAAACAATTTTTTAGTCTCCAAATTGCTATTGCTAAATTTTGTAAAAATACTGTTTAGGTCCCAAATTTATAATTTTGTTAACTATTTAGTCATTGTAACATTGTTCGTTAGATAATTGAGTGACGTTGATGTGGCATCGTTAACGATAATAATTTGGATGTAATTGTCATAACTGCACATCAAGCAAAGCTTGGCTAAAAAATAGAAAGAAAATTTGACCCAATTTTCAACAACGCATGAGGAGCGAGGAGCAGAGCCCGACCACATCAGCATTTAACGATCATGTCAGTCGGTTATCTAACGAGTAATGTCAAGGGAACTAAATAGTTGATAAAATTATAAATTTAGAGACTAAATAATAGTTCGACACTAAAATGTACTTTGCATCTTTTTTTTTTCTCTCTCTTTTTTCGTTTTTGGACTTTTGAAGGAACCCATCCGTCCAAAAAGAGTTCGGATCCTCTGCCGCTTGAAGTTATGTTGTCGAATTTGCTAATCGATCAACAATCATGGCCAAATTTTTACCCACGACTTTTTGACCGATTAGCCACGGTTACAACCGTGGCTAAATTGGTCCTTTATGTTTCAAAAAGTCTAAATTAGTCCTTTATGTTTGCAAGAAGTTCCAAATTGATCCTTCCGTCCAAGTCCGTTTATTTTTTAAGTTAAGTGCTAACGTGGCATGCTGACGTGGACACACCATCTCTCATACGTGTCAATTGAAGCTGGCGTGGCATGCCACGCCATCGCCACGTCATCATCCAATATCATATGTGATTACGTGGCGTTGACGTGGCATGACACGTCAGCTTAGATGGATACGTCAGCACGCCACATCAGCACTTAACTTTAAAAAATTGATGGAAGTGGACGGAAGGACCAATTTGGAACTTCTTGCAAACATAAAGGACCAATTTAGACTTTTTGAAACATAAAGGACCAATATAAAACTTCGTACAAATATAAAGGACCAATTTGGGGTTTTGACCATTCATATATTTGGGACAACTAAATGTAATTGGGCTTCCTACTTGGATGAGAAAATTTGGGTTCATTTTTCACTAATACGAGACCCATTATTTTTCAGTCTATTATTTAGGTTTAAGCCTAACTTGTGGAAGGATATTTATTTTTTAGTCAAGTAAAGTAGTACCCCAACGTTATAATATGCGGTTAAATATATTCTTAACGTTTGTTTGTAGTTAATTATGTCCACAACATTTCATTTTTTGAACAATCTTATTATTTTAATAAACACCGTTAAAATAGATAACGGTTATGACTTACGGCATGTGACACTTGACCGAGAGAAATGCTATCAGCACTTGCTCTTATTCATTATGTCCTTGCAGCAATTCCCATGAAGGATTTTAACTATCAACAACTAGGGGTGTTCAAAATCGAACAAAATCGATACTCCGAAACCAAACCAAACCGAACCAATCTAAAACCGACAAATTTGCGGTTTTGTTCGGTCTGAAAATTTCGGTTTTTTACGGTTCGGTTCGGTTTTCTGTTTTAAGATCTGTGTAACCGAACCGAACCGCATAGGTAACTTTTTTTTTTTCCGGGTTTTTCGATTTTTGGTTCTATGTTTCTATTTGAAGTTTAACTTTAGAACTAGTTTGATTATCTTTGGACTAAGCTTGAAGATTGCAATGTTGTTTGATTACCACTTAGTTATGGTTATCTATGATTTTATCTTATTAATGAATGGAATGTTTTGTCATTTTCTTGTTATCTGATCATAATGTTATCTATAATTGGATGTTAAAAGTCTTTGGTTTGGTTTGTAATGTTAAATTATATTTGTTAAAGTGTTTGGTTTGGTTTGTAACATAAAATTGTAACGTTAAAGTGTTTGGTTTGATTATAAGTTATAGGATTTTTTGCCATCTTGTTCTATGTTTATAATTCATTTGTTATTTGTCAAATTAAACATTTAAAACCGTCCAAACCGCTCGAAACCGATTATTTATGGTTTGGTTTGGTTTAGCACTATAAAATAAAACCGACCGAACCAAACCGCTCAAATAAAAAGTGTTTGATTTAATTTAAAAATTCTCTCAAACCGCCCAAACCGAACCGACGAATACCCCTATCAACAACAGCTTTTGGGATGTTAACAAAGGGCATAGAGTGTGTCACCAAAAAAAACCAATACGATTCTAAATATTAACCTTTCTCTTGAGGATATGGCAGACAAGATCATATGAAAGTCTTCCACGTGTGCAAAATTTCTTTTCCTTTTAAAGTTACTATTTTCAAGGACGGTCCCTTTCTGAAATCGGTTTGGTTGGAATCTCGGATTAGGATCAATGTTAATGCTTTAAGGTCATTGATACATTTGAACATTCAAACCTCCAACCATGTCTTCTGTCTCAATGATATTTTGAAAAGCCAAACGTCAAATTTCTTGCAATTGGTCAAAATGAGAATCAAATCAGGTGAAGTAACTTTACGCGAAGTTACTTCATCTGATCGATCCAGACCATTGATTGGCTACAACATAATTTTGTTGCAGTCGATCAACAGTCAAGATTGATCATGTGAAGTACGTGAAGTTATTTCACCTGATCCTCTTCCATCAAAATGTCCTAGACATAGGAGGAAAATTATTAGTATAGCCTTTATCAATGAAGATCAACATGCTCTTATGTAAATCTTAAGAACGAGGATGATAGTAATGTCATGCTTCAATATGTTCTTCACCATATTAGAAATAGTTGTGCTAATAATTTGCTTATTTA